>JALGBA010000235.1:7316005-7956706 GCA_023970755.1 Azemiops feae | reverse complement strand
CCTCCAGAAATTGTGAATGCTCCAACACTGGAAGTTTTTAAGAAGAGATTGTACAATCATTTGTCTAAAATGGTATAGGGTTTCCTGCCTAAGCAGGGGGTTGGACTAGAAGGCCTCCAAGCTCCCTTCCAATCCTATCCTATCCTATTCCAACGGTCCCACTAAGTTGCCCCTGCATACTGAATATAATTCTTGGATTCACATTTTAAGGATTCTAAGAAATTAGGACAGATACAAAGACAGGTAAGAATGATCAGACTATGAAATAAATCCTATCTGAAAAGATTGAAGGAACTCGTTAAGCCTTGAAAAAATCACTATTGAGAAAAACATGAGAGCACTCTTCAAGTACAAAACAAACGTACCTGTCCCATATTGTCACAGCTTACAGGACATGGAAAAATAGCTTTAAGTCAGCAGAAGATTTCAGTTACACACTAAGAAAAACATTCTACTCTTCACTGCTAGTCTGATCTTATTGGATTAACAGTGGAGAGAAGCGGGCTTGATAACATAAATGATTCCTTCCAACTCTGATTTTATGACTGGGCTAACCAAATTATTGTGCCAGGCTTTTACAAAAGCAAGAACGAAGAAGGGGCGTTGTCTTACCTGAACGCCTTTTCTCAGCATGATGATGGAGAATCCACAGATGGGTTATAGACCGTACTTCCTGCCCAGAGACTAAATCAATTAGAATAGCCACGCCTCCTGCTATCCTGACCCAGATACGACGAAGGCGAAGCTACGGATGAACGTCCCGCATGTTGGTTCTCCTAGCCCTGACACAGGGCCTGACTAACCACAAGGGGCGGGAGTGGATTCTCCATCATCATGCTGAGAAAAGGCGTTCAGGTAAGACAACGCCCCTTCTCCAGCATGAAGATGGATAATCCACAGATGGGACATACCCAAGCTGTCCTGTCCCTAAGGGAGGGAACTAGTCTGGGCTTGTGTCCCGCTAGCTGAAATCACCTGCTGGAGCACCCTCCTCCCAAAGGAAGCCTCCGCGGAGGCAAACTTATCTATCCTGTAGTGCCTCACAAAAGGAGAAGGCGACGACCAGGTCGCCGCCCTGCAGATATCCTTAATGGACGCCTGCGTCGCCCATGCCGCAGAAGTCGCTGCACTTCGCGTGGAATGAGCGGTGAGGCGGCCTGGCACCAACAGGGAATGAGATTGATATGCCTTTGCAATACAGGCCTTAATCCACCTGCCTATGGTGGATGAAGAAACTCTTTGTCCCATGGCAGAAGGCTGGAAAGAGACAAAGAGAGCCTCCTATTTACGGAAGGCCGAGGTCCTCTTAATATAACAACGCAACGCCCTTCGAACGTCCAGCTTATGCCACTGACGCTCCGATGAGTGCGTTGGATTGGGACAAAAATCCGGGAGGACAAGCTCCTGTGACCTATGAAACAAGGAATTCACCTTGGGAACAAATGACGGATCAAGGCGAAGGACCACTCTGTCAGCATGCACAGGTCGTCTCTGACAGAAAGAGCAGCCAACTCCGAGATGCGTCTGGCCGAAGTAATAGCAATAAGAAAAGCCAATTTCATGGATAAAAACTGTAAGGAACAGTGCTTGATGGGCTCAAAAGGTGGTAGGGTAAGGGCCTGTAAGACCCGAGGCAAGTCCCAAGAGGGATAACGGTGTACCACAGGTGGTCTGACATTAGTTGCCCCTTTGATGAAGGAGCGTACCATAGGGTGGTGTGCCAATGGCACTGCATTATCGCAAGTCAAAACCGTAGAGAGCAGCCACCTGACTACGGATAGTGCTTGGAGACAAGCCCTTGCGAAGCCCCTCTAATAAATAGTCCAGTATGTTTGGAATTGTGATAGCAGACAAGGCAAGGTTATTGGCCGTACACCATCGACAAAAATTCCTCCAGGAGGAATCGTAGATTCGATTGGTGGAAGGACGTCTGGAGGCCTGTATCATGGAAATGACCCCTGCCGAATAGGACTCTCGTGTTAGGAGACGCCTCTCAAGTGCCAAACGGCCAACTGGAGCCATTGAGGATCCGGGTGGCAAAGGGTGCCCTGAATGAGCATCACGCGCTCCGGAGGAATCCTCCAACATGGGGAGATGGAAAGGCTCACGAGGTCGGCAAACCACGGACGTCCCGGCCTGCATGGAACAACAAACAGAACCTCTGCCTGTTCTTGTAAAATCTTCCTGATTACGGCTGGAAGAAGGGGAAGCGGAGGAAAGGCGTAGAGCAGACCTTTGGGCCACTGACTCTGTAGGGCATCCGTCCGTTCTGGAATAGATTGGGCACCAAGAGAGGTTTCTGGAACCTCCTTATCCGCCATTGTAATGAGAAAAAAGTTCCTGAACTGCGGATTAAACGTGCGGCAGGCTTCAGGTGGCTGGTGCCAGCGCCCGCTTGTCCCAAGAGACAGGTAATTTGTCTAGGGAACCAGGTGTGCTATGTAAGTGCCTGCAGGTGGCACATCTGAATTGGTGGGTGTCAGCCCACGCGCGCTCCTGTCTGCTTTTTCTCAGCAACTTCGGCAATCTCAGAGAGGGGCGCCGGAACCCAGGACAGGTAAAAGTCAATCAAAGTAATACACAGGCCTGAATCAGACCGTGGAGGAATCAATGGCTACAGGCCACAATTGGCTGAGCCAGAACCGCTGCGCGCTAAGCACACCTGGTAGTGAAGCACAATAAATATCAAAGGCTAAGGTAAGCCTGCACAGTGGAGAAAAATGGCTGCCACTGTAAAGCGTGTTAGAAACTGACCACAAAATGGCGGATGGAGAGCCCGTGAGAGATTTGATCCAAATAACAAGGCCAACAAATAAAGGGCCACTCTCAAGTGCTCTAATTAACACACGCTAATCAGAAAAAGAGGCAAAAAGCCTCAAACTCCCCAAAAATTAGAAAGCCAGGCTTGAATCTGGCTCAAAATGAAACTGCCCAGGGATCCTCGTGGCACTCAAAATGGCGGCCATAAATTATGCGCTTAAAACAAGGCCAGGAAGGATCTCTAAATGATCCCAAAACAGCAACTGCACAAGCAAAATTACAAGGAATGGGGGGGGGGGATAATCCTAGCACCCCCACCCTCTACAACCAGAAAGAAAAATCCACAGATGGGAAAGAAATCTACAACCTGCCTAGGAGAACCAACGCCATGCGACTTCACTGGGCTGAAGACTAAGTCGTATCTGGGTCAGGACAGCAGGAGGCATGGCTATTCTAATTGACTTAGTCTCTGGGCAGGAAGTACGGTCTATAACCCATCTGTGGATTATCCATCTTCATGCTGGAGAATAGAATGTTTCATAACAAGTTTAACCTGGAAAGTTTACAGTGCAACACCTTAAGCAGCAGCATTTTATTAATAGGATTGACAGTTATGAAGCAAGTGTGTAGAAGGTAATTATTCATATATGTGCAAAACTTAAGTGGTACACGTGCCTATTCAGCTATCCATTCTACTTAGAGCATTGGCTTTACCAAACTGAATCAGATTCAATAAAGCTAGTAATCTATCTAAACAATTATTTTCCATGAATCATATTTTATCAAAATGCCCCTGGCTTTAATCTCCTAGCTCCTCATCAATATGCACATATTACACATATATTTAAGTTGGAAAAGCCTGTTTTGTTTGGCTTCTGAAAACCAAAACATGCTGTCCATCACTGCTGTAAAAAAAATCAGAACCACCATTGCGAAGCCTAACAATCAGTTCCACGAGAAAGTGGAAGCGGTGATTCTCCCCACGCGTAATAACATCTCGCGAGAGAAATAACAAGTCGGGAGAGATCCGTCAGCTCTTCCGTTCTTCCTTTTTTTTTTTTTTTCCGGCCCAAGCAACGCGGGCTCCAAAAGCCGCGGCAACGCAGCGCCAGTCCCGCCAAACGCCCTTTTTTTCTCGCTCACCTTTTCCTCAGTGCAGGGCACGATGATGGAGGGATATTTGCGGCTCAGCCACCGGAAAAACGCCGGGACCCCCATTAGTCGCCCCGGACCCTTGGATGCGCAGACCTTTCCTCGACAAAACCGGCGACGAAAGATGTCCGGGTCACCAGGTCACCCCTAGTACGATGGGTAAAAAAAGACGGAACTGCGCAGCGCGTAGGGGAACGTGGCCAATGACGTAATTTCTCCAACTCCCCCTGGTCGAAGTGAATGGAAAAACGGTTTCGGTTTCGAGTGGCTGCTGGAGGAGCTGGGCGGTCTCGCGGCGGGCGAAGGCGGGAGGGCTGCGTTGGGTACTCATTGATAGCTAGTAAATTTAGTGGGAATAATATTGGTTGGAGGACATTTGGGGGAAATCGCCAGCATATCCGTCATTTTATTTGTGCTCTATTTTGCTTGTTCAAAAACTGTTTTTTCTAATTTTTACCACCTGGCGCTCCCTCCATACATCCGAATTTGGCATATTGAACTCCGTATTTGAAGCTGTAGCCCACTAGATTGTACCCTTCGTCAATCCGACGGCCCGCAAGTGAAGTGACTTTCTTTACCCATCCATCGGAATTTTTGGTATGGAAGTTCCACACATCTGGCATGGAACCGGATTGTAGAAGGCTGCTGTATTGTGTGTTCATTGAAGGAATCCGATTCAGTGATAGAACACTTCCCCCCCCCCCCCATACTCAAGATCTGTATCAGAATCTCCCCTGGCTGGAGTTTTTATAGAAAGAGCTTCGCTAGAATGATGTTGATGGACAAGAGACCTACTAACGAATTAACATGGTGTCCTTCCTTTCCATTATTTGTGTTTGTAGTGGGCAGGGAGACATTGGGCACACCGTGGGGACAGTCCATTTGATTAAACAGTTAATCAAATTCATTTAAGGGGAAAATACTTAACTAGCCATTTACTTCCTCCATCGCAGAGTGCATTGTGGGGCAGAGAAATCTCAGTTGCCTGATTTGCACATCTTATTTCATGTTATATATACAATAAATTAACTGGCATGTTGGATATATGTTGTGATTAGTTAGGGTAGTCAGATATGGGCTGCCAAACTCCAGGTAATCACTAGATGAAGGGGTTTTCCTATTTCTCTACTATCATTTAGAGAGAATGAAACAATAGATCTTGTAAATCAAAAGGCCAATGACCATCCTTGTGTTTAAATTACTTCTCTCCCTTGATCTTTATAAACACTGTAAATTTTAGCTGAGGAGGGGAAGATGAATGCTTTCTCCCACCAGAATTCATTCAGCTCAGAGTGAACACCCAAGCCTATGAAATAATCCAGGGATTACTAGGAAATGGAAAATTCATCTTTAATCTGATCAAATATTAGTAACATCTGATTATCAAGCCTAATCTATGGCAGTGATACAGGCAAAAATTAAATGTTTTCTTCTACCAGTGTCTAGGTAATCTTAAACTTTCAACTGTAATGGAGCCTATAAATTATCACGACCAACCCAATTTTATGGCTTTTTTGGTGGCAGTCGTTAAGTGAACACTGCAGTCATTAAATCCATTGTTTGCGATGAGGCATTTTTAACCAAAACCTGGAAGTAAATGCTGATTTTTGGCAACAACGTAAATTGTGGGATGCTGCAAAATGGCCTTACATGTGGGCTGTTGCTAATGAAATGTCATGTGACCATTTGGGGCCAGCCGTCAGAACTTCGGAACCGGGTCATAAGTACCTTTGTAATAGGTTTAAATGGTCACTAAGCAATATAAATCAAGGGAACTCGTATCTACTTTATTCCATCCAGTGGAGGCTTTGTGAGGGCTCAAAGTCTAGAGGTTCTTGCTTGGGGAATGATCTAATATCCTTGGGTAGTTCAGTGTGACATGATTGCAAAACACTTTGAAGGCAAAAATAAGATTGCAAACTGTTCTGTGACCAGTCCTGCATGAGACAAATACTTAATACCATAGCTTACAATGAATTGCTGGGTCAGAACAAATCTTTTTTGACTGTCAAGATCCTGTTTGTTTCAATGTGCAAGGATTATTTAATGATCATTGTTATCAATTTCAAAATATAAACAAAGATTGTGAGAACAGTTTCTTCCAAGTTTCCAGCAGTACATTTTATTGGGAATATAAAAAGACAACAAATATAGTAATTGCATTGTCCAAGCTAAACTAAGGATAAGAAGACACATGTTTACAAATTTGATTTCTGAAATAATATGCTTTACTTCTATAGTTAAAAAAATATAGAGCTAAGCCAGAAATGCCATTATTCATACAATTGCTCTTTTTGTGAGATTTCCCCATCCCTCTTTTAATCATGCTTTTAATTTTTTTAACTACTATTTCGATAACTAAAAGCTTCCCTCCTGATGCAAACAGTAGTAAAACTACAAATATGAACAAGGTCCCAACCCTATCAGCTGTTTTTTATTTAATGTAAAATTTATAATGGCATTAATAAACATCATGGTTGCTTTGACCTGAACTGGATCCATTAGTTTGAAGGCCATTCAAGTATAAGAACAAACTTTTTTCAACCAAGCAACTGGATCAAGGAACAGGTATAGGAGGGAATATATAAATTAAAGGCCTACAGTTTTCCAACTCCAAAATTACTCTCCCTCTCTCTTCTTTGTACTTCAGATTTCAAACAAATCCAGGTGTAAATCTTAGGTTGCTGGGATTTTGATGCTGTTTGAATTTGGTTTTCAGAAGACTTATAATCATTCACAAAAATATTGGGTGAAAGTAGGAGAGGATGATTTGGTGTGGCTAGAATGGTAAGGTACATCAAGATATCCATTCCATCAGGGTATCCATTCCAGATTGATCTTTCCTGAAACTACTTTCCTTCTTAAACATTGCTACTGGCTTTTTATCATTTGTTTGTAAGTGAGTATCAAATTAGCTCTTCAGTCATAGAAATCACTGAATCCATCTTCTTGTGAACAGTGTTCCTGGGGGCGTAGGGCTGCTTCAATATCAGAATTGCTGTCATCAGAATCACCCCAAAAGGCTGGATTGGGAAACACATGGGGGAAGAAATAACAAGGCATAACAATTTTAAAATAACCAATGATATATGGGATATTAAGCCTTCAATGAATGTCAACTAGATATTAAATACTGCATGACCCCCATTTAACTGAAATCATGGCTGTAAAATTTTGGTCTATGGATTGGACCTGGTCCATCTGATTCATCATCCCCATCTAAAGGTTTGTGGAAATTGTCACCTTCGTTAAACATTTTTTTCTGGCTCCTTATCTTTGTTTTTTTGAAGAAAAAGACAAAAGGGGAAAAAAAGTTTCTTGAGTGAATACAGGTGAAAAAATTGAGTGCGATTAGGCAATTGTCAGTATCATTTGTAAAGAGATTTTAAAAGCAGAAATACAAGAGCCTCAGATTTAGACATATTAATCCTGAAGAAGCAGAAACTGCAAGAAAAAATGGTTTCCCATTTTGGGCAATGACAATTTCTCAGGAATTACCCACTGTTGTCACTATTAGTATTTGGTATACAAAAAAATGGTATCCACATTATGATTGACATAATAAAACAGGTTATTCTGCTTAGGATAGAGGAAGACAATCTGTGGGCCGAGGGCCACCTGCAGTCCTCTGGTCCTGGTTTTGCACCTTCAGAAATCCCATAATTGTTGAAAACTGAAGATGCCATTTATCACCATGTTGATACATGAAACAAAACTATAGTATAAGCTCTCAAAATAATCATAGTTAAAAACTAAGCAATCTCTTTTCCAAACTCTATCCTTGGTCTTGGGATATGGCCCTAATGCAGGGGTCTTCAAACTTGGCCCTTTTATGACTTGTGGACTTCAACTCCCAGAATTCCTCAGCCTGGCATGCTGGCTGATGAATTCTGGGAGTTGAAGTCCACAAGTCATAAAAGGGCCAAGTTTGAAGACCCCTGCCCTAATGTTTTGCTATCCTCAAAAATGTGGCTTTTGGATACAGAAAGATTATTCACCCACGATTCAAGTTCAGAGGAAAATGTGAATGATCTATGGCCACTTTAGGTTTTGGACAATCAAATAAAACGGGTCTTCAAACTTGGCCCTTTTATGACTTGTGGACTTCAACTCCCAGAATTTCTCAGCCAGGCATTCTGGCTGAGGAATTCTGGGAGTTGAAGTCCACAAGTCATAAAAAGGACTAAGTTTGAAGACCCCTGGAATAAAAGCTAGAATCAACATAACTTAAGGTAGTGCAATCACAGTGTGAATGGTATATATTCTGCTGCTTATCTTCAAAAAGGCTTCTGTAGAGCTAAAAATGATAAAGAAATCACTTGGCTCAGGCACTTTCCTTATAATTAATGGCTAGAAACCTGTGGCTCTTCAGATGTTGGATTCTGGCCTCCATAAGTCTCAATAATAAAGGCCACTGGTCAAGAATAATGGAAATCCAATTTCTGGAGGGTTCACATCTGAGTTAACAGAGTTAGATTTACAGTGTAGAGATAAGATTAAGTTTGTATAATACAAAAAAAGTGCTTTTTCATATATTGTGTAATATATGTGGAAGTCATTGACAGAAGATGTGAAGAAGCAGCATCTTCAGGGTCCCACTATTTTCAAAATGATGAAAGGTTGCAATGTAAGGCCTATTATTGGGGAAGGCATAAGTATTGAAATGCACATAGAAAAGGGATGGATCTTGTATCACAATGCTGTTTACATCATCACTGTGATCCCATTTGCTCCTTTTTGTAAATGCCACAGATATGAAGATAATTATTACCCCTCTTTCAAGATTTCTTTAGTCATGATCACAAAATGAAGACTTATTTTGCAAATAACTAAAGGTAATTTGGTGTAGAGATTAAAGGTGCCTGGCTAGGAAGTGAGAGATTGCATTTCTAGTTCCACCTTGCCAACTGGGTAACCTCTCTCTCAGCTCAAAAAGAAGAAAAACACCCTTTCTGAAAATATTGCCAAGAAAATTAGTCCTGGCAGTCCTCAAAAGTCAAGACTGACTTAAGGACACAAATTTATTTGAGAGCAAAAATGCTGAATGTTCTTTCATTCTTTCTTATAGGCTTCTTAGACCCAAGATGCTACTACATGGACTACATGAACCTTAGCAAGATTCTCTATTGCCAGAAAGGAAAACAGAAAAAATCTTGAATTGGGTTAGGTAACTACAACTGATGATAGCCGTACCTTTAGATTTTATTGTAGATATTATTCCTCTTTGATTTTCATCTCTGTAGAAAAAAAAAGATACATCAGTGCTGATATAGGGCAAGTGAATATATTTGGACATAACTTAAGATTATAATGAATTCTAAGAACAGTGAACTAAAAACTTCACCATTGTTAGGATTCAGTTTTAATCAAAGCCAACCCCACCCAAAATGATATTTGTATTTCACAGTTTAAGATTCCTAGTTTCAGACTATTTTGCCATTTTTTTCTGGATTAAGATTTTTATTCATTTTTGTATATGTTTATACAGAATATTCAGCATGTAGCAAACCAACATCATAGTCAGAAAAATAACACTATGAACAATATTTTAAAAAATTAGCAAAGAAACACAAGCTTCTAAGTTGTTTAATAAAAGTATATATATTTATGGGAAATTACTAGCTTGGAGGAAATAAATTTCCACTGAAAGTAAGTTATATCCATAGAATATCCAACAAAAGTCACTATGTATTTCATTGATTACAGAAACACCTTCAATTGTGTTGATCGCATCAAGCTGTAGAATGTGGTTAAAAAAATGGGAATCCCAGCACATCTCGTTGTCCTCGTGTGAAACCTATGTCAGAACATGGCAAAACAGAGTGGCTCTATATACTCTCCCTTTATTTATTCAACTTATATGGTGTATATTTATTATGAGAAGTCTACTAGTAAAAATCAAGTACAATGAAAATAATGGGACTAAAATAAAATATGAAGGAGACCAAAACTAGTGACAACAGGTAGAACCACTAGCCTTTAAAATATACAGTGAAAATATTGAAATGGTGGATAGCTTCTGCCTTTTAGAACCAGCTATCAATGTAACGGAAAAAGCAGTCAAAAAAGTTACCAAGTGCAACAACACCCATGAATGCCTTGGAAAAGATATTCAAAAGCTGGGATGTGTCTTTATCTACAATGATCAGATTTGTGCAAGCAATGATATTCTCTGCAAAGTTCAATGGAAGTGGAAGTTGGAACTTTAAAGAACCAGAGTAGGAAGAGTATTGATGCCTTTGAATGTTGATGTGGGAGAAAGCTTCTATAAATACTGTGGACAGTCAGGAAAACAAAAAAACAAAAAAAGATCATTGAACAAATAATCTCAGAATTCTCACTATAGGTACAAATGACCAGGTTCAAATTATCCTACTTTGGATATACTATACTTAGACCTAACTCTCAGGAGGTCTAGTGTTGGAAAAGCTAGAAGGAAAGAGAAGAACAGGACGAATAATTTGGATGGACTCATTTACAGTAAATAAGAGTGCATTGTTGGAAGACCTAAAAGACCAGGTTAGGGACAGATTATCATGGAAAAAAATTATCTGATGAGGTGTTCAGATGGCAGCAGCACTATAATGAAAGAGTGTCCAACTGACACTCAGGACTGCTATAAGCTTGTTGAAAGAAATGTCATACTTATTGTAAGATGTCTGCATAAATAATGGCTAACATACGAAAAAATGCATATTGTACAGTGGTGGTGCAGCAGCGTCTGAATTCATATTTTTAGATTCAGAAACTTCTCTTTGGATATAAGAAAAGTGCTTATATGCATAGATGTATGTATATGAAGAGGGAAGATAGGAAATAGCATAGACTAAATGTATAAATATACATATATATCAATTCAGTATATTAAAATTATGAACATGATTGATACTTCAGACTATTTTCTTAAGCCTCCGGGTCTTCCTCTGCCACTTCTGTATAGCCACAATTCTGGTCACAGACATCTAATTAGAGTTAAACAAATTACTGCAGAAAAATCTTCCATAATTAAAAAATTATCTCTGCAATGTTCTACAATAAACTGTCTATCAATTTGTTTTATGAATTCTTAACCATAAGTGGTGTGGGCACAAACTACTGCTGAGTTCAAAACTCTGTTCATTTTCCAAGGAAGCTTGGTACATGTCTACTTTTTCCACAGATAGAAGTAAGCAGTATGCCATAATGTCACATAAGACCATTTTGTATACAAGCTTTATGACTTCTTTATTACTGAAACAATATCTTGTCAATCTTCAAAAGCTGATTATATTACTTTGTCTTATGGATTTTTACACTATTTACATAGTTGGAGAAGCTAAATGAATCCAGAAATTCAAGAGGGCTTGAATAAGGAATTGATTCCTACTCAAACCATTCAAAAGGAAGAATTATCTCCCTACAATGCTTTTCAATAAAGAATATTATTTCATAATGTATTCTATTGTTGAAAAGTTTAATTCCTTTATGAATTACTTTACTTTCTATAACACTCTATAGTTGTGCTGTGTGAAGAAATACTCATTTTTTTCAGTATTGAATCTTCCACTATCAATGCACAATCACAAGTCAAAATACAAAAAACAGATGCTTATTTACATTAAGTTAATGGCACATACTCCATGGACCTTATATGCACATACCTTTTGCAAGCCCCTAAAGTAAGACCAGCCAACATTTTTAGATATGGGGGGGAGGCTTATTTTTGTTTTGGTTAAGTGTGGGGAGAAAAATGAAAATATTTCCAAATCTTTGAATGATCTCACCAAACATGCCAGTATGTTTCAATGTTACCATATCTCTTTCAACAATTCTTATATCAACATTTAGCTAAAAACACCATCAGAGCATTAGTTTCTGTAAACTTTCTTTTAAGAACTTCAGGATCTTAACGGTTTTTGCATCCATAAAGCATTCCTTTTTATCACCAATCATCTACACATAAGTATTTTAATAACTAAGCTTGCGCTTTAAAAATCTGGCACTGACATTGCCCCTTACAATTTTCTTCTAGTTCAAGAATTAGTGTACGCAACTGAGAACATTTATGTTTAAAGTCCAAGATAATTTATTTGTGATAACTCTTAAAGAACTATTTAACCCTTACCTCATTCTCTAATTTGGAGCTGATGTTGATGAGCAAAGCCATTGCCTTTCTAAAATTAATTTCAAAATTCACTACCTATCCATATTTTAATATGTCTTCAGTGATCAAAGGGAAAAGCTTATTTAGCTTAAGCAGTATTAAGGCAATGTCATCTGCAAAGTCATTCGTCCACTTCTATCTATGAGGCTTATTACTTTTATCAGTGTTTTGAACTGTGCTGTAGTTTCAGTAGAAACTGTGATAGGACTAGTGCCACAATCACACTTTGGTCACATTTATTCAGAAGGCTTAAAGAAAGAGAAGAATAAGAGCGACGACTGTCTCATTCCTTTATATTGCTAATATGGGGTCTGTATAGATGAGAAACAGGCTGTTTATAAACTGCCAGAAATCTAAAATTATGATTTTCAATTAGAAATCAAGACAGCATGCTTAGCTAATTGAAAAAATCGAAAAAATCAAACCACTTTAAATATCTGGGCTATGTCTTCCATGAACAGGGAATCCAGGAAAGTCCATCTTGAGCATCTTATGCAAATGACATCAAAATCTACAATGGCCATCAAAAGATTCTTCTACTCCTAAGGATGTAAACTGATACCAGCAGCATTGAAGCTTTTTGAAACTAAAACTTAGCCCAGGTTTGAATAGTTCCTAAAATATAAATTTCAAATGGAAATAGACTGAGAAATGCAACTTGAATTTAGCAAAGAAACAGTGACCCCTTCTGGTCATTGTAGTTATCTGAGAAGATTAAAATGAAGCATTTATCAGACGATATACACACAGTATTTGAAATCATCAGTATAAATAGCTTCAACTAGTAACCAGCAATTTATTCAAGTGAACAAAATATTTAAAGAAAAAGACACTTCTGTTAAAAAAAAGCCAATTTAAACAGCGAATCAGATAAGAATTTTATGAAACTCAAAAGCAAATCCTATTGTCCTTAATAGATAGCCTGGTAAATAAGAATATATTGAAATCTTAAGGCATATTTGAGGAAACCAACTTAAATGTTTTGGGCTTTATTTTTTGCATTCAGATGTTGCAAAAGAAAAGGCCTCTAAGAAAAGACATTGCATCTAGCCCAAACCTACAAGGACAGTCTGCTACTGACATCCACTGGCTAATTGTATTGCTACAGAGCAATCAAATGCCACACACATTGCTGCAACCATTGGTTTAATAATTATGCTATAACTACTAAGGATATGTTACTTTTGGATCATTTGTTTCATATAAATATTTTTCCTTTGAACGTAGTGTAATAATTAAGTTAGAAAGTTTGTGTCCCGATTTAAGTATATTTGTATTAAAGAGTGGAACTCTGGCGAGAAAATTGTTTTCAGCTAGGTTACAACAGGGTAATATTTGCTGGAGAAGAGGAAGCTGTGGCATGCATCGCCATACAAAAGGGAACAAGTGGCCTTCAATCGGAGAGCAGCTTCCTATTAAGACTCACTCCTTCGTACATTATGCCTTTCATCCCCACTCAACCACAAAATGATTTTGCTGTTGGACACACAATGGTGGAAAAGATTTACATTGAAAGAATCTTTAATAATAAACTGTTGCAGGTCTGCCCACTTCCCCCACAATTTATAATACAATAAACATTGGATTCTATTAAGTCTCATGCACTGAAGTTGCACTGGAAAAAAAGAATATGAAAGCACTCAATTCTTCCCATCTCCAGTGCCATAATAGTGAAATGAGCATGGATAAATGTGCTAAGAGTATCTCTTTGCATCTTTTATGGCTTGTGTGTATTAATCTGTAAAGCTTATTAAGAAAGTCATTGCTATGCAAAGCAGCACCCAATCTCTTTTACTTGCTTTTCAACAGAGTGCAGTGTTTAGCCAATAGGACTTGTCCACTGCCCCTCATTCTGCATTCATAACATGCAACATTTGCACAATGTATCTCTCAAAGACTGCTGAATAAAAGCCTTAATACTCATGTAAACAACTGCAAACCAATTACTTAATGAATCAGGTCCACGCATAATGAGGTGCCAGACAAAGAGCTATAAATGCATTTTTGCGCCCAAGCCTCTGCTTTAAAGTAAAATCCCTCAGCTGTAGTTTGGGCTTAACTAGCACATCATAATTATTGTCTGTAGGACATCAGTGGAAGCCATTTTTAAAAAAAATTAGGTCCATCAGGGTATTTCACGAGTCGCTCATCAGCTCAGTGACTAAACACTGTGAAGGGGGGGGGGAATTAAACGTACCACAGCGGTACTAGACTGTTATGTTTATTTTCAAGTACTGATTTTCAAGACCACTTGTAATAGCAAGAAGGTGCACGAAGTAACAATAAGTGGAATTTTTAGACATCAGCCTGTAAGAAATTTCTCTGTATCTGAACTGCTAATAAATACCTGAGCTTTATCCCTTCTTTCACACTTTATTTGTACTTTATTTGTAACATCTTTATAACATAAACATCCAATATAAGATTGGAAATGTTACTAATCAATGTGGTTTTAAAAGGCCTTTATTTTCCTTATAGAGAAAATTAAAATGCAAGTGTTTTAAAAATAACTATTAATTCATGTTATACTGTGCAATAATTTTTCCCCATTAGAATAAGAATGTTTTGTTCCTTGCTTCTTTATGCTAGAGAATGTGTTATATGAACAGTATTTTAATAAGCATAAGAAACTGCTTGTTCATATTATAAAAGCATGTTTCCAGAACATTTAAAAAATGTTGATAGTGTTTACAATATGCTTATTCTTTTTATATAGCAAATAGTATTTGAAGATACTTCTTTGGCTTATTATTCCTTCAAATAGCAATAACTATTTGAAATGAAAACTAAATGAAACTGTAGCCAATATATTTTAACAAGTTAACTTCAGATAGTATTATTCTCCAACTTCAGTTCCTGAAAATCAGATAAGAAAATTATTGCACTGTACAGTGTATAAAGTGCATTACTATTTATTCTATTGGCTGCTCAATTAATTTTATTCCATGACTACAGAGTACCAATTTTCATAATTATATAGTTAAAAGTAAAAAAATTGTTATAAATATTACTAAGTAGGGACATATTATTGTATAACAATCAAAAATATCAGAAAATACAAATGAAACTTTCAAACACAGAGCAGCACAAGACGAATTAGGCTATGGAAATGTGTTGAGAATTATTATGTAACAATCTAAAGCCAATTTAAAATTCCAGAATTATTTACTATGCTTCATTTACTTATACCTCTTGATTGCTAGCAATTTGAATCATGCTGCTGACAGAAAAAAAAGTGTAACACAAAATCACCCAAAGAACAAGGACAGATAAATTGCATCTCTTCAGGAAAAACAAGGGCATTAATTAAATGCTCTCAATTTGAAATTACAAAAAAAAAAAACACCAGATAATCTAGCATTTTAGTGAATACAAAAACAGGTATTGAACTGAAGTTCATTTACATCTCAACTCCATCCAGGAGATGACACACCATTTTATTTCTTGAAGACTTGATGTTTTACGTCTGCCCTTTTCTTGACAACTTCCATTGTCTGGTCTCTAAGTAGTCCTACTGAGAGCAGCTGTACATGCTAATCTGTGGTTCACTGAGATGTCAATGGAGTCTTAAAATAAGAGAACAACAGCTGCAAAACAATACCTGGCTTTAGTACAAATATTTTCTAAGGTGTACTCGTTTTTAAAGTTATTATTTTAGAAAAACAGAAATCTGAACTGTAGCCCAGAGATCCAAATATTGTTGTCAGCATTCCATGAAATTCCCAGAGGCATTTCTCAGCAATAGTTGAAACAATTCACTAATGAAACACTTTAATGATTTTACCTTGGCAAAGAGCTTTTCCTCTCCAGAGATGAAAAACTGGGCTCAGAACTGGTTCCATTACTTTTTTGTTCCTTTAAGCCACTGATGTTCAAACCTGAAAGATAAAAACCAAACACTTCATTAGTTGTTGGTTAAAATAAATGAGAAATTATAATCCTGCACTATAACTTCTGGTCTGAAGACCCCATAATAATAGATGCAATGTAGCAACAAAAGTTTAAAAATATATTTAGATTTTACAGTGTGTTATTAATAAACATAGTTCACTTTAGTACATCTAGGCAATTTAATGGTTCCCCACAAATAATGTGCCTATATTTTCCATTACTACTTTATTACTATACTGTATCAGAATAATATATAATGGTAGAAAGTAAGGTGGAAGCTTAAAATAGTGTTTTTATAAGAGTTTATTTTCTTGTTAACAAAGTATTCTAACATTGCAGTTTCTTTAAAATAATGATGCTTTCTGTCCTGATTGTAATTTGAGCTTTTCCTAGAATTTATTCTTCTTTATATTAATGTTTGATTCTTATTTTCAGATGCAGAAATGGTCTTAAATCTAGATTGATGGTAATGCATTAGAAAACATTTGTGGTAATTTAATACCCAGCATTGGTCGGGCTGTAATAAACAAATATTGTACATAATAGTAGAAAACAAATCACAAATATTCAAAATAAATAGGGACCTAAATAAAGAACATAATGTTATAATGTGTGTCCTCTAAATAGAGGACATAATGTTGTAATTTTATTTAGCATTATACATTGTCATGTCCTTATACATTAAGTCGTATATTGTCAGTGAGAAGACACATAAAGATTACAAGACCAAAGAAGTTAGCAACCAAATCCCATTCATAGTACTATATATTACTGTAATTACTAATTAATTAAATACCATAATTATGCTATATAATAATATATTAAACCAGAAGCTAAAAATTGCAAAATAGTTTATAATTCACAAAAACATCTTTATTTTGACTGATTTATATAAAACTTTTGGATAAATTTTTGAATTAATGAAGCTTATAACCAAAACTGTTCTAAAATATTTTTGTTTTATGCCTGTCATTATAATACATAAAATATGTTTCACAGAATACATTGGGGATTGAGATGGAATAAATATATTTGTTGGAGTTTTCCTAGCTATTGTAATCTGCCATAATAATACCAGTAGTGCTGGTATTTCCTTTAAATCATCTCTATATAAAAACATTCTGATGCACCACAGCATATTTAGTGCAGGACCCAATTCCATTTCCTTTTCTCTCCATCTGAATGTGGGTTCTGTGACCCACTGAAGCAGCTGCCAGCATAGTTTCCCCTCAATTTGCCAAACCCTTGAATATGACTTCATTTGCATATCCAGTGCTGAATTGCCAAATATACTGAACCAATCTCAAAAAATGTGAAACTCAAAATGGAATATTGCTTTTCTTCAGTGTAGTTTCCCCCCCCCCCCGAGTTTTAATTGCTTAACATACATGAATTCTTTGTGAAGTCCTCATTTTATTGGATAAGGTACATTTGTATCTAGTTTCTAATTCCCTCACCATACATTAAATTTAATAATTTTTTGATTGCCAACAGCAGAAGACATATGTAAAGGATATATCTAGTTAAACAATCCAATTTCTGTCCATCTCACATATATTAGAATAACTTTCTATTCATCCTTCATTTACAAATATGTTTTAAAAAATTCTTTCCTTTTGCTATATTACATGCAGTTAGTAGCACAGTAAATTTTAAAAATTCATTAAAATTAAATAATACAAAATGAATTTTTATTTTAACTGGCAAATGTCTATTAATTGTTTGCTTATACCAAAAGGGTGAGTCAAGGAAGCAAACAACTAATAATTTAAAAGTTGATGAGTCAAAATGGGAAAAAAAATCTCATTGAATAAATGATCCTTTATTATGTTTCTTAGAGTTTTCAAAATGCAGGCATTTAATGCTAGGATTCAAGTCAGATCCTAGCTTTAAGGCATATTGTAAAGCTGAAGGTGCTTAGATAACCAGAAAATAGAATATTCAGAGAGGAAAGAAAATAGTAAGAATTTACAAAAATATCTCCTCCTCTAATCTACAGGAAAAATGACTTCAGATAGACCTTGCAATTAAAATTAGAGGTGAGCACAAATGTCTTTTTGAAATTCTTACGGGAAAATATATTGGGTGACATACTTACCTGGCAGGGGAGATACCATTGGGTGGACAATCTATCAAAGGATAGATTCATCTCCAAACATTTCTTGGGGGAAAGATTCTACTGTAGTAATGATAGTAGCAATGCTACTTAAAAAATATTTCCTCTGGGAAGCCAGAGAGATGCGGAATGCTAAAAAAGATGGTTATATAATAAAGGATACATGAATTGCACCCACCCATAGGCTTTTAAAAAGTTCCGACCATAAGCAAATTCTCTTTCATAAAATGGAATAAGAATTAATAGTAACAAATGCAAAGGATTTTTTTCTGCTAGGCAATATTAGGACTAGACAACACTTCAGATTTATAAACAAAATGATAGTTTAGAATGCCTGTAGCACCTATATGTAACTTAAAACCAAATCAAATCAAATAAATTTTAAAAAGATGAATTTAAGTAGTTTAAAAGTTCATATAAAATAAAATCAATTTGATTTGATTTGAACTTCTTAAATTCATCTTTTTTTCAAGATCACGAAGCACCTTGAAGAAGCTGCAGACAGACACTATGCACCTGTATTAAGCCAGAAAAGGAAACCCTCCAAATAGCATAGAATTCAGTGGGTGAAAGACATTAATTACTGTATATAGAATGTGCTCTAAATGGTTCTCTTGTATGCTTTCTGAGGTGGGCTTAACTATGAGGAGAGTCTAGAATGAGTAGTGATGTACAAAAAGACTCCTATACAGTTCAAGAGTTTTCAAGATTATCTATTAAGTAACATACATTTTACCATGGGTAAAGTTAAAAACCAACATATTAAGATACTGTGTTAGATATATGATTCTAAGCCATATATCTCATAATACAGTCCCTAGAACATGGAATTGCCAAGAATTGGATACAACTGAATGGATAACATCATCATCAAAACACGGAAATAGAACATACATGAGATAAAAATTTCCATTAGAAATGAAAGCAAACAATAAAGAAATTAGTTTAATAAAAAAAACAATAATGGCACAATTCAGCCACAAAACATTATTGACTATTACCAATTTTTATAAGGGCGGCCAATTACTAGTATTGAGAATAATAATCTGGGTTGAATATTGCTTCACACTTCAACAACTATTTTCTTAGATAACAGTCTGCTTATTATTTTTCTAGAGTACAGATAACCGTGTCAAAAATGTTACTGGGAGATTGAAAGAAGAGCTATGAAGCTATCTAAGCATGACTTGCAAACGGATATTTACTGTGGCTATAATTGCAGTTTAAAAATCCCAGCCCTTGTGTGGTTTGTATAACACTTCATTCTCTTTATATCTCTTGTTTTTCTGCTAAATGTATTTAACATTTCTAAAAAATAGGGCTGATAAAATGTGCACTTAATTTTTCAAAGATGGTATAATTTTAGGCCTATGCAATACTTTGGATTTGAAGGGAAAAAAGTCCTTCAAGGCATACAAAACTGGACATATAGTACTTATTGAGAACTCCTTAAAGTACCTCTTTTTTCCTAAGATGGTATGGCTCCGTTCCAGAACTTAAAACTGAACCAGGAAAAGATCTATTTTGTTTTAAAAAATGCAAATGGATGCTAAATGAACACTAGCATCTGCTCCGTATGATTTTTTTATTTTATTTTTTTGCCTTCAATATGCTATACAGGTCAAACAGTAAAGAATTTGCTGTCAAGTTTATTCGTACAGCTGATGGCAGCTTTATAAAACTACTACTTTAATCCAGCAGCTTCTTGGCTTTTTGGCTAAGATCAAGTATAATGTACCTTTAGAGAGACAATAAAAGATCTCTGACTAAATCAGACAAGTAAATAAATTAAAGTTATTTAGTTGCTAGTTAAGGCTGTAGGATCACACATGAAAAGCATGGCTATTCCAAATTTTCTGATGATTTGTAAAGGAAAAAAGGTAGTACTTTACACACAGAGACACAGACACACACACACAGATGTTAGTTAAAGTTTATGCATTAAAATACAAATAAAATCTTTCTTTTTATATTATATGATAAAGTGGATATAGAACTGAAGCCTAAATTATTCACAATTATTTATATCACTTATATTCATAAATCAATAGTTTTGGAAAGGCTATAGTATTTTTTATCATGCTTCCTAATTTTTAATAAATTAATTGTATTTTGTTCAGTCAATTTATTTCTAATGTTAATGTACCTTCACCTATATATTTGAAAAATGTCTTAAATCATCCCTAGGTCTGCCAAACATATATTTCATTTCAACTGAACAAGTTACACTGAAGTAAGTTTCAGTTCAAAATGTATCTATTCTAGAATCATAGAATTAAAAGAAGACGAGAAGGTAAATTTCAGTCTCATTGAACAAGAATTTCACTAAATCAACTATCACATATTTTATAAATCTTAGTTAAGAAAGGATTTTACAACATGTTATACATTTCTCATTTACTTATAACTTGTCACTAAAGAAAAAACTGATACTATATGTTATACTTTTATCTGCCGAACTTTGGTAATACATTTAATATATTAGCTTAATTAACTGATTCTCATAATTAGATATATATGACATAACATAATTAAAACGTATATACCTAAAATCAGCATATACCTAAAATCAGCATGTATTCTGAATGTTTACTATTTAAAAAAAGCCTCACTTAAAACATTGTGGTGCATAAATAAGTGCATTTTAAGGTACTCCAACATTTGGTATAAGCATCAGTTTAAGAAAAAACTCAGCAGTGAATTATTTTTAATATTAAAAACTCTGAAGCAAATGCTCCAGGAATTATTCATTCAGATGTATTAACAATACTTATTGATGATTCAATAGTGGGTTCTCTTATACACAGAAACTGAGGTGGTTGTTACTGTTCATTAGATTTCTCTGTCAGCTTTTCTCCAGGAACTCAAGATGGCATCCTTATAAATTAGGTAGGTTAGACTGAGAAATAATGACTGGGCTAAAGTCCTTTGAGTTTTTCTGGCTGAGGATGAATCTAGGTTAGTTTAGTTGAACACTTTAACCCAGTGTTTCTCAATCTTGGAAGCTTGAAGATGTGTGGATTTCATTTCCCAGAACTCCCCAAGTAGCACGCTGGCTGGAAAATTCTGGTAGTTGGAAGTCCACACATCTTTGAATTGCCAAGATTGAGAAACACTGTGGTGGCGCAGTGGTTAGAATGCAGTACTGCAGGCTACTTCTGCTGACTGCCAGCAGTGTGGCAGTTCCGATTCTCACTGGTCAAGGTTGACTCATCCTTCCATCCTTCCCAGGTCGGTAAAATGATTGTTGGGGGCAATAGGCTGACTCTGTAAACTATTTAGAGAGGGCTGTAAAACACTGTGAAGCAGTATATAAGTCTAAATGCTATTGCTATTGCTAATCATTACAGCTACAGCAGTGTACCACATTCCAACTGGCTAAAGTTTTCCTACAGGTTGAATGGATTTTCTAATATATATGCCAGATGCATTGATTAATATTTTGCTGCTTTGCATCTTTTATAAGACAGAAATCAATAACTGTATATTATTCAAGTGTCCATGATAACTGTTTCAGTGGGCTGATTTACTGACATCAACCCACATGGATAACTAAAATTTTTAAAAAGACAGGGACACAGACATGAGTTTGCACAACGAAAACTTCACTGCAGTGGAGGCATCTGCAAAAGCTTTTGTCAAAATTATGAAAACAGCGTTGTGCCATTGTGATGCAACCTCTGCTCATTAGACAACAAAATGTGTACAAGATAGGCAAAGCTTGGGTTGTCATGGTGTGAACTGCTTCATTCTCACCTTCTTCTACACTTTTTCCCAGCTTCATATCTGAAGTTATGCTTGGAGTTCAACTCCAGCATAAATTAAAGTTTAGTCGTACTGGCTAAGAATTCTGGGAATTGGCATGTGACAGGAGACTGAGAAAATGAAAGATAAAAACACTGTAGGGCTATTTTCTATGTTACAAAAACAGAGTTGTCTGCCACAACATGGTATTTTGCATTTACTCAAGAGTTTTTGGAGGGAAAGAACAGAAAAAAATAGAAAAAAGAAATTACAAAGATGGGACTAAGTCACAAAGAAAGAAAATACTGAATACTATTAATATGTAATTTCATTTTAATCAATGTTCTTCTTCTAAGTTTAGTTTTGACATCCAATCAATGAGTAACTAGATCAATTGACAAATTTCTTCATATCCTTTAGCAGATACTTCTAAGGCTGTGTTTTGCCCTTTATCGTTCTAATGATAATGTTTATAATACATTGATCAATGATAGCAATCTTACATTTTTCATTAAATATTCTTTTACTTTATTAGTTGTCTAATTAGCACTAGCTATAGCACTTAGACTTATATGCCGCTCCATAGTGCTTTACAGCCCTCTCTAAGTGGTTTACGGTGTCGGTATATTGCCCAGCAATCTGGGTCCTCATTTTAAAGACCTCAGAAGGATGGAAGGCTGAGTCAATCCTTGAATTAGCAAGGATTCAAAATATACAGTATATATATATATATATTATAATACACACACACACACACATATACACACACAGTATGTATACAAAATATACATACACATAAACACATATATATATGCTTTAGGATGACAAGCATCACTCTAATATAGTAAGTATGTTTATTTTCATAAACATTGCACATAAATAATTGATAGTTGAGGTCCAGGATATCTAGAAGACTATCTCCTCTCAATGAACAGCATTAGTAGCTGTATTGAACTCTATAGGAAAAAATAATTTCACTCTTGCTCTCCAAGATTTTCCCCCAGCTGTTGATAGTGCCCACTTGAAGGAGAGATTGCTATGAACACTTCAGCAGCTAGATTTTAGCTCACTATGATTGGTAACAACTTTTATCAGGTGCACAGTTGAGTTTTCACAGCTCTACCTGGAGATGTAACACAGTTTCAAGAGACTAAACTGTATTTAACACGGGGCCATTGTGTCTTTTGGCCAGCAGTGACAAAAAAAATGGATTCTCTCTCTCTTCACCATTAAAGTTGTTGCTGTTTTATGCGTTTTTCCTCTTTGGGAGTTGGTCTACTGCTTTTTATATTTCATTATTCCAAAATATTCATTTTATCATTATACTGATCTTATATTTTAACTGCATGTTCTCTATAACAAAACTTCTTGGCATATTTACTCTAATTTTTTTTTCTTTAGCCAGCACATAACTCTGTTCCACAATCTATAATAATGCCCTGGCTGACTAAATTTCACTTCTCCATCTTTTGTTTCCTATTACATTCCTGATGTTATCGAGCAAGATCCTTCAAGCTGCATTCATTCTGCTTGAAGCCAGGCACTGGCAGTAAAGAATTATTTTTGCAAAACTATTCAACCCAGGATTCCAGAGTCTGCTCATCTAGTGCATCCCAATCACTCATCAGTAGTATACAAAAATATGGTCTTTTCAATACTCTTGAATTTGTCTATTCATCTGAAGTGGTTTCAGCACTTCAAGATAGACCAGATTAGAAAATGGATTTCTACAGGAAGACTACTACTGGTAGTCCTCACCTTATGACCACAATTGAGCCCAAAATGTATGCTGCTAAGTGAGAAATTTGTTAAGTGAGTTTTGCCCCATTTTATGACTTTTCTTGCCACATTTGTTAAGTGAATCAATGCAGTATCATGGTTGTTAAATGAATCTGGTTTTCCCATTGACTTTGCTTGTCAGAAGAAGGTTGCAAAAGAGGATCACATGACCATGGAATACTGCAACCGTCATAATGCGAGTCAATTGTCAAGCATCCAAATGTAAATCACATGACCAGGGGGATGCTGCAACAGTCATAAGTGTGAAAAATGATCATAACTCACTTTTTTCAGTGCCGTTGTAACTTCAAATGGTCACTAAGCGAACTGTTGCAAGTTGAGGACTACATGTACATTTTATTGAAAGAGGCTACATATTACTATTTCAATAAAGTGTAGTTCTACTCTTCCTATAGAATCTGTTTCCTGATCTGGTTTATCTTATCTAAATGTAAACTTCTTTTTCCAAAATGATAAAACATGATTATCAGACGCTAGGTGGTGCTGCAGTTGAAGTAGATACAAGGGATTTTACCTTCTCAATAATACAAAGAAACTGTCTACATTACTCCTTCAAAATCTAGACATGACTATCACAAAATAGCAACTGGTTCCTTTGAGCATCCAATAGTCTTTGAAATCCCGAAGGCTTTCTTTTGTAGTACAGTATTACCTTTTCCAAAGAGTGAACAAGCAGCAGAAATTCTTCAGCTAACAATTTAACATTCCTACTTTTAATTATGAATGCATCTTAGAGTAAGAACTTTGCTTATAATTATCATGCTCTGAAAACAGTGTACTGCCACTTCTTAATCATAATAATTTCAAACACTGTAGGAAGGGGAAACACCATTAAGTGATTAAGTGACCAAACATATTCATTGATAGGGCAGTACAAATACTTAGCTATCAATTCTTCCAAATAATTTATACTGCAATAATTAACATTTAAGAGAGAACGTATGTCCCTTTGTGTAAAAATAATCGAATGGTACAAAGAAGTGCACACTCCCTTTCTTTCTTACATGAAAATAATCTTGAAAAATATTATTACTATTGTTATATAGGCATGAGAAGTTTCATCTCCCAACTTCTTCAATAATTCCTGACTGAAAAGCCTGATTAAAAATTGGGAGACTGCTATGTCAGATCTATAAAAAGACGCATACTTGCTTTCTCTTAAAACAATTTGCATGCACACAAAGTTTTTATACACATCTTTCTACACATCTGGCATGTGTATTAAACATTATCACTGTTCCAAGTTCTCTTTGAACATGCACATTTCTTTATGTCTATGGAAAAAATTAGATATTCCAGTTTAAAAAAAGTAACTTCAAGCTATGAAATAAAATTATGAAAAAATAACTATGCTAACATGTTAATGAATGTTAGCATGTTCAGTGTTTTCAAAATACTGCAGTAAAAATCAAAATATCAGTAGTGGAAAGAATGATAACATATTCGATTTGAGTACATAATTCTGTTCTCAATTTCTCTCTCTCTTAAATCCCTTCAAAAGGCCATTTTCACTTGAAACTTCAATTAGTTTTCCACATTTAGCAAGTGTGTTTTAAAAATTCTAACCTATATTTTAAAATGCCTTCTAAATCATTAATATTCAGCTTTGAACACAAAGATACTTAGTCCTCAAGAGCTATTTTTAGGTTGCTTCTACAATCCACAGTATTTTATTGGGGGGGGGGGTTGGGAGGGAGGGGAATTGATATAATTCATTTAGCTATTATGAAGATATCTAAATAATATCACTGCTAAACTACATTATAATATAGTGCTTTTTCCAATTTTCGTAGCAATCTACACAAACACAACTGATCTTTGTTGCTATTTTTCCATAAAACACACCTGTATTATCCTTACATTGGGAAATACTGTAGCTAAGTGGAAGGGGACTCAATATGATACAAACTGAGACTAAGAGCATGTATACAGAGGATAAAGATCTATCAACCATCAACCAAATCAAAACAATTTTACATTTTTAAATGCAGACTGAGACCAAGAACATGCACCAAGTACAATAATAATAAACAGCATATTAAGTCAACAAGCCAAACAAAATCTTTAAAATTCAAACCATGGCACAGTAACTTACCTTCCATCCAGATAGTCAGGCAATGGCACAAAGCAGACGATTGTTCCTCCTGTCTCCCTCCTCTCTGAGCTGTGCAATTTGCTAGCCAGAGCAACCATGTTCTATTTGTGTTATTGTCACCTCAGAGCAAAGCACATCTTGTACAACCTAGGTGGGTCAGTGATTGGGCCCTGACATCATCATCCTTGGTTGTGTGCAGGTGGGGGTCACGGTGCAAAGTTGTAAAGGTTCACTCAAATGTTTTTCACATCTTTTCCTTAGCAGCTACACTTATTATCTCTGGAAGGGGCGTTGTCTTACCTGAACGCCTTTTCTCAGCATGAGGATGGAGAATCCACGAATGGGTTTAGACTGTCTTCCTGCCCAATTAGACTAAGTCTGACGAATTTGCCACGCCTCCTGCTGGGCTTGATGCCTTCCAGACATGACGAAGGCGAAGCTGTTGAGGCTAGTCCGATGTGTTGGTTCTCCTGCCCCTGACACAGGACCTGACAGATCCAAAAGGGGCGGGTGTGGATTCTCCATCCTCATGCTGAGAAAAGGCGTTCAGGTAAGACAACGCCCCTTCTCCAGCATGAGGATGGAGAATCCACGAATGGGACATACCAAAGCTGTCCTGTCCCAATGGGAGGGAATCAGTCAGGACCTGTGTCCCACTCGATGATGCCACTTGCTGGAGTACTCTCCGGCCAAATGATGCCTCTGCAGAGGCGAATTTGTCCAGCCTGTAATGTCTCACAAACGGGGAAGGCGAGGACCAGGTCGCCGCCCTACAAATATCCCCAATGGGTGCCTGCGTTGCCCACGCTGCCGATGTAGCGGCGCTGCGGGTAGAATGAGCAGTGATACGGCCTGGGATTGACAGGGACTGCGAGTGGTACGCTCTGGCAATGCAAGCCCTGATCCACCTGCCTATGGTAGATGACGAGACCTTCTGCCCCATAGAAGAAGGCTGGAAGGAGATGAAGAGCGCTTCCGATTTGCGAAAGGCTGAAGTCCGTTTGAGATAGTGGCGCAACGCCCTTCGAACGTCCAATGTGTGCCATTGGCGTTCTAATTCGTGAGCAGGCCGGGGACAGAAATTTGGTAGAACCACCTCCTGTGACCTGTGGAACAAGGAGTTCACTTTGGGTATGAAGGCCAGGTCCAGTCGGAGGACCACTCTATCATTGTGAAAGACGCATAGGTCCTCTCTGAACGAGAGAGCAGCTAGTTCCGAGATGCGTCTAGGCCACCTTCATTGTTAAGAACTGCAGTGAACAGGACTTGATGGACTCGAACGGTGACAAGGTGAGGGCCTGCAAGACCCGTGGTAGGTCCCAAGAGGGATAACGATGAACCACGGGTGGTTTGGTGTTAGTCGCGCCCTTGATAAAGGACCGCACCATTGGGTGCTGAGCCAATGGAGTCGAATTATCACACGTGAGTACCGTGGATAGAGTCGCCACCTGCCTGCGGATGATATTGGGCAACAAGCCTTTGTTGAGCCCCTCCAGTAAATACTCAAGGATTCTCGGGACCGCAACAGCCGAGAGGTCAAGGTGGTTCCTTGAGCACCAGCGACAAAAGCTCCTCCACGAGGAGTCTTAGATCCTATTAGTTGAGGGGCGTCTGGAGGCCTGAATCAGGGAGATTACGCCCGCAGAATAGGACTCTCAGGTTAGAAGCCGCCGTTCAAATGCCAGACGGCTAATTGGAGGTATTGGGGGTCCGGGTGTTGTAGAGCCCCCTGGCTGAGTGTAACTTGCTCTGGGGGAATTCTCCACTGTGGGGAGACAGAAAGACCCACGAGGTCGGCAAACCACGGCCGTCTCGCCCAATGTGGAGCAACCACTATCACCTCTGCACGTTCCTGCAGTATCTTCCGGATCAGAGCCGGGAGTAAGAAAAGAGGGGGAAAGGCATAGAGCAGGCCTTTGGGCCATGGACTGCGGAGTGCATCCGCTCCGCTCCTGGAGACGGAAACCTGGAGAAGAACCTCGGGAGCTGGGCATTCGCCGGGGAGGTGAACAAGTCCAACACCGGGAGTCCGAATCTCTCCGAGCTTTCCCTGAATAGATCAGGGTGTAGGCGCCACTCGGAGTGGTCCATTATCGACCGGCTCAGGGAGTCCGCCTGTTGGTTTGCCTCTCCCGAGATGTGCTCTGCTTTTAGGGAGGAGGTTGGCAACCGGGCCTCGGTCATCAGGGACTTGCAGCGGGTGCCCCCCTGCCGGTTCACATGGGCCTTCGCTGCCACATTGTCCGTGAGCGCTAGGATATGTTGTCCCGCCACATTGTCGCTGAAGTAGCACAACGCCAGATGTATGGTCCTGAGCTCTAGCCCATTTATATTGTGTTTGAAGTCCGTATGTGACCATCGGCCCTGGGCTGTGAGTTTAGGTGAGCCCCCCAGCCAAACAGGCTGGCATCCGTCGTTAGGGTGAGTCTGTCTGGCTCCCTGAATAAGGAGCCTTTGACTACAGCTGGTGATGTCCACCACTGAAGGGACTCTAGGGTTCAGGACGTAACCCTGACCCTCTGGTTGGAGGCACTGGTGCCCTGTCTCTGATACAGGAGTAAGAACCATTGGAGGGCCCTGGTATGTAGCCTGGACCATGGCACTATCCCCATACAAGAGACCATCTTTCCTAACAGTTGGGAAAGTAAGGCCAGTGTGACTGCGCGCTCCCCACGCATCCATCTGACCAGGGTCCGAATGCTGTCCCGAAGTTCCGGTGACAGATAGACTTTGCAGAGGTTGGTATCTATGATCGCACCTAGGTGGAGGATGCGGTTTGAAGGTTCTGTTTGGCTTTTCCGGAAATTGATCGAAAAGCCGTGGTCCTGAAGGGTCTGGACAGTTAAGTCCAGTTCTGACCGAGCCTTCTGCAGGGAGATGGACTGAATAAGGATGTCATCCAGGTAACATTGGACCCATACAGGGATCAGTCTCAAGTGGGCAGCCAGTGCCGCCAGTATCTTGGTGAATACTCTCAGGGCGGACGACAGTCCAAATGGTAGAGCCCTGTATTGGTAATGATGGGACTCGTAGCAAAATCTGAGGAACCTCCGATGGTCGGGAAGGATGGGAACATGGAGGTACGCCTCCGTGAGGTCGATGGATGTGAGGAAATTGTGCCTTCTGATGCTGGCCAGAATGGACTGAAGCGTCTGCATCTTGAATCTCTTGAAGACAAGATGAGAGTTTAGTCCCTTCAAATCGAGAATTGCTCTCCACCCTCCCGAGGTCTTTGGGACCACGAAGAGGATGGAATAGAAGCCCCGATGTATTTGGCCAGCCGGGACCGGTTCGATGGCCCTAATTTCCAATAAGTGATGAATGGCCTTGCTCATGAGACCTATTTTGACCGGATTTCTGGGGGTAGGACAAGAGACAAACCGTTCCGGTGGATGGGACAAAAACTCGAGGGTGTTGAGAACCCAGGTGTGTGTGGTGGCGGCCTCCCATTCTCGAATGAAGAAGGTGAGTTTGCCGCCTATGGGGAGGTCCGTTCTTGAGTCATCTGTTTTTTTCTGAAAGGACGGCCTCCCATGCCCCGAAAGGGCTGCCTGGCCTGAAATTGCTGTCGAGACCTGGGAGCTGAACGCTCCGACTGGCGGTCAGGCCTGGGGAAAAAGGGACGAGGAGGCTGAGCCCACTCTGTTCCTGACCACGAGCGGAAGGACAGTCTCCGAGAGTACGGGGTGGACCGTCTGTCCGGCCATATGGTGGACCGACTGTCCAGCTTTCTGTTAAGGTGGGCCAACACCATACGCTTATCCCTATTCTCCACCAGATAAGGGTTGAGTGCCTCTCCAAATAGGTGGCCGTCACTATAGGGGGCGGTTGCCAGGCGCCACTTTGACTTTAGGTCCGCTCGCCATTGTTTGAGCCATAGTAGCCTGCGGGCTGAGACATTAGTGGCTATGGCCCGGGATGAAAATCTGGCGGCGTGTAGTGATGCGCCCGTCATGTATTCTGATGTGGCCACTAACTTACCCAGATTCTGGTGAGCATGAACCTGGTCTGGGGGAATCATGGCCTGGAGTTCTCTTAAGCCAGATGATTGACGTCCTGGCAAAGAAAGAGGTGGATGTGGACGCCTTCACCGACCATGCCGAAGCTTGGTGAGACCTGCGCAAGGAAAACTCTGATTTTTTGTCCTCTGCTCTTAAGGCCTCAGCCATATCGCCTGACACGGTGGAAGAGGAAAAGATTGGTGTTAAGGACTCATCCACTGTTGGAACCTCCAGGAGCTCTGACAAGGCCGGGGCGACATTAAATAATTTTTTATCCACTCCCCCCGGTGTGGGGAGGGTGCCCGGGGTCCCCCATTGCTTTCGGATAATGTCCAGGAACAGAGGGGGACAAGGGATATGCCTCTCCATAAAAGTTGGTTCGGAGAAGAGCGGCTTTGGGCCCTGGCTGGTGGAGGCAACCGGTTGTGGTTCCTGCTCGGGGCAAATGTTAGCCGAGGTAGTTGCCTTTGACAGGAGTGATTTGAACAACCCTGGGTCAAAGAGACCAACGAAGGGCGAGGGGTCCGGTGCCGACTCTTCATCCTCTGACAATTGGAAGCCCGCTGACCCGTACTCCTCGGAACCTGAGTCTCCTGCTTGAGAGGAGTGCTCGGAGTACACAGATTCCGGATATTCCAGGATTTCCGCCCGTAATTGAGGTGGAATCGCAGGCGCCACAAATTCAGGCCTGGGGCTCTGGTAAAATGATGAGGCCATGCCCTGGGCGAATGCTTGGGTGAGTAATGCTTGGAGCTGCTCGGGTCCCACCCCGAGGCTCAGAAGGACGAAATCCAGCCGCTGTGGGTGTGAATGTGGCCTCAGGAACCGACTGAACCCTGGTCGGGGAAGCCACTAGGTGGGGACTTGGCCCGTGAGCAGCGGGCATAACTGCACCCTGCCCTGTTAGGCATTCCAGGGACCAGGCCCGTTGAGCTAGTGAGCTGGTTGGGACAAGTTGGGGGTTAAAGAGCGAGCTCTCTTGGGGAGCCGGGGAAACAGGTATCGTGCCCCTAGCATTTAGCTGTTGAGCCTTGGAGAACTGCTTTTCTAGAGCTAGGTGTCTCCTGCCGGCTTCCTTCTCAGTGGCCTTAGAGCCCTTTTTGCCAGAGATGGCCTTGGCCTTAAGCTTTCCTGCCGCCTCCAACTTGGAGGACTTGTGCTTCCCGGGAACGGGAGTGCCGGGGACACCTTGTGCAGTCTGAGGAGCTGCGTTGTCAGCCATTGCAGAAGATAGCTTGTGGCTTTGGAAGGTGTGTCTCAGGAGCGGGAGCAAAGCACCAGGCCTGATAGTGCGACAAGACGCTGGAGATCAGTGATAGCTCCGAGGCTTGTGACTCACTTAATCGGCTTTACGCCCCTTAAGGCTCCGAGTGGCTGATAATGCTCGATGACGCACTGTGGCGTGCTGTTCGGGCAAACGGTGGCGGCAAGACCCAATGGGTGAGCGCCTGCACACGCTTGTTCCTTTCAGTGGCGGCGATCACTTTTACTGATCAGTGGCGGCGATCACCTCAGTGATATGTGCCTGCACACAGAGCCTAGGTGGTGGCGGCGGGGCCAAAAGGCGTGCCAGCTCACGCTAAGATGGGTTGTCCAGGCCTAATCCAGGTTTGAGATCCTCAGGGCCAAATATCTGCTTTGTCAGGGCCGCAAAATGGCCACCGCTGGTCTGCCGGGAGCTCACTGAGCCTGTAGGGCCGAGAGCACCGGTTTGGGGGTAGAGGCCTGGTAATGGCCGAAAGTCCGTCCGATTGGACCCCTGGCCCCACTACAGTGATTTAAATCAGGCCACAGAAATTTCGTTGTCCTGTCAAGCCTCGCGGCCCACAAAATGGCGGCCGCGACTTGCGCACCAAAACCGGCGCCGATGCAGGGAAGCGGGGCCGCCAAGCAGCTGACCGGTTCGATCGACTGCCGGGAGCACTGGGGCCGATGGCGAGGGAAGTGTCCTCGGTGGTAGAGGGATCGCGCCCTTAATTCAACGGGGTTGAGTGCCTCTGAAGGCTTGGCTGCGTGCCAAAAAACGGCCGCAAGCAGGCCCGAAGGCTGACGCTCAGCTGTTCCACAGCAGAAGGGAGAGAGCGCCGACGCTCAGCTGTGCTGCGGCAGAAATTTAATGAGGAATGTCAGTTCTTTGAGGAGAATCCACGGAGGGGAAGAAAGGTAAATTTTACAACCTGCCCTGTCTGAGAGCCAACACGATGCGTCCTGTTGGGCTGAAGACTAAGTCATGTCTGGGAGGCATCAAGCCCAGCAGGAGGTGTTGCAAATTTGTCAGACTTAGTCTTAATTGGACAGGAAGACAGTCTAAACCCTCGTGGATTCTCCATCCTCATGCTGGAGAATATGGTACACTCATTCTCAGTTGAGAACACCAACAGGTTTCCCATGCTTGGGACAAGTTGCTTTGAATAATGTTTTTGCATACATTCAAATGTAGAGAATGACCTCTCTGCAGCTACCACTGTTACAGGGATGGTTAGAAAAAGTAGGCAGGCAGTACAAACTTCAGTAAAACTTGAAGACACGGCATGTTTTTTCTATTCTATTTCATTCATGCACTACCCACACTCAGTCAGTAGAACCACCTGACTGCTCTGATCTTTCTTGCCAATATCTTCTATGCATAACCAGAGGAAAAACTGGAACTTTCATGACATTTTTATAAACTTATTTTTATAATTACATCCTAGGCAGAGTTAGAAAGAAAGTTCACTCTATGTGTTGGATACTTGATTGTTTCATATTTCACATTTAACAACATGTCTAGAAGATCCACACAAATCGTATTTTATAAGAAGACTGATTATAGAGAGTAAATTTTCACAGAATCTATGTGAAATATATTATTCTGTCTATAATTTCTAAGGAAAAGGAAAGGGGTCTCTGCGGATTTTACTCCATGAATCATAACCAAATATAAAGGGTGGCACTCGTTTCCGTTTCAAGAGCGGTTGAGCTAGAGCCGTCCAAGGCATTTCTGTGATCATGAGGCCAGCATGACATCACGGAGCACTGCTTCCTCCCCACTGAAGCGGTAACCTCTAAAGTGCAAGTTAAAACAAGACGAGATCACTGTGACACTGATCATTCTATCATTCTACCTGCTTCTAAAAGCTTTGAGCAATCTGTTCTAGGTTCTAGGCTCTTGAGCAGCATCACTTGCAAATCAGCAGCAACAAGGATCTGATGCTTCAAGAATCCAATTTTTTTTCTTTTTAAGTGAGGTTAGCCACAAGCATTCATAATCTAATCACTCATTCTGTTTCCTAGTTGAAAAAGCCAATGTGCAGGGTGGTGCATTTAATCACAAGTCGAAGAGCAGAGTTACTCTTGTTGGACTTGCACCCCAGATTTGTTTTGTGGTTACATAATCAGACTGCTAGAAGTTTCTCTCCCTTGGAAATGGACCAGGTGAATGGTCTATTTATGAAACCCCCCAACAGCCACAGATTCATTAAAATGAGCTCCATCTGTAGAAAACAAGGTAGCATCAGCATCACTGCTGTCCTCTTGGCCTTTTACTGAAGAGGCATGTACTTTGTTTTGGTCAGTAACAGATGGTGTAAGTAGTTGTCTGTGATTCAAAGGTCCCTTTGGTCGAAAATCTTGAGTGGTCAAAGTGCCATTGAGTGAGTGCTGTGTTTCATTTTATTCCTGATCACAATGATTACTATCTTCTGTTCTTGGACTTTATATTTTCCTCACAGTGATTTCAGAAAAACAAACTAACCTTGGGGAGTTCTACTGGTTTCTCTTCCTTCCTGTTTTCGGTTTTCACTTATGAGCACCACTATAAGAGTTTTGCGCCTTTTTTCCACTGCTGCTTGAAGTTGTCATTTTAAAGTGGTCTAGATGACCATCCTTGGGTGTCTCAGAATGGAAGGTTTCTAATCCAACCCTCAAAACCTTGAAGGAAGTTTATTAATGGCATGTTGTTCTATGCCACAGCCAGTAAACTATTTATATTATATTATTATTTTACATTGGATGATTGCATGTTTTTCAATCCCAGTCAAATGTTTATTTAATAATTTATGGTTAAACAACTCATGGCTTAATGTAATGTGGGAATCCAGTATTAGTTTTATTAGCAATTTATGTTAAATGCAGCCAAATTAAGAAAAAAGCCTCTGGTGTGTGTGTGTACTTGTAGACATAAAATACCCAGTAGATATAGGAGCAAATGGACCCCTTAGTCCCCCAGAAGAAAGCTAGCTTCTGTTCAAGATAAGCTAAAGCTTATTCCTATTCCAAAGATATAATCATACAATTGTACTAAGAAAAAAATTAAAAATGAATTATAAGGACAACATGAATAAGTTGATAGTTGTGAGAATGAGCACCTTCCTTTGCTTACATCAAATGAGAATACATTTATCAATTGGGGTTTAAAATTTTGTCAGGGGAGGTGAACATGGCACATTTACATAAGACTATGGCTTTTATTAAATATTGGAATTTTATCACAATTTTCTTCACAAAATTGAGGAAAAACAGTATGAAAGGCATCGACTGGAAAAATCTGAATTTCTCCGGTTTGGTAGATGTTCATGAAAATTGGAAATTGTACCTTTTTCTGTCAGCTAATGGAAAAAAATCTATACCAATCTTCTTTGATGACCTTTAATAAAGTCAGAACATTATTCTTTATAGAAGGTAATCAAGAGTTTACTGCATTGGTTTAGTAACCTCTTTAACACTGTTAAAAGAATTCCAGCTGATGACTGTAGAACTTGTCCTAGAGGTTTTTTTTTTTAAAAAAAGCTAAACAGAAATATACATGAAAATATTAAAGCGCTTTTCATATTTTAAAAAAAATCCAATACTGTAGCTTTTAATATTTATCCTTCAACTTCTCTATGCTACTTGTTGACACACGGTTACATATTTCTATATTTACGTGCAGTTTGTTTCTTTTTTAAAAAAGGAAAGGATTGTAAAATGTTGACTACAGATCTGCATTTCTTATAGGTGCCAATATACACTACAAACTTGCATGCACACATAAAAGAAAAAATGAGAAGAAGAATCTGCCACATTCTTTTTAAACAAACATAATACAGTTACCAGAAAGAGACTGTAACAGGCTCTGATAAGATCCTATTGCAAAATATTTTAAATTATCAAAATGCTTTCTGAGTCAGAAATCCTGCTTTTGTCTGGCACTTTTTTCTGTGCTCTTACTCTAATGATACACGTTCAATTACTGCTGAAAAGAAAAGAATCAAATCAGAAACGTGTAGTTTGCCATATAATTACTGATTCTTCCCCATGGTGACTGACCTTTGTAAGACCGATACCAAGACCTGAAAGGCTAAAATGATAGATATTCACAAGGTTTAAAACATATAACACAATTACAAAGACTTAAAGCGGGCATGACATAAGCGTGGACCTTATGTTCTTGCATTTTATGTCTGAACCCAGAATGTAGTAGCTGGATTTATTCAGAATGAGAGTAATTCACAAGCCACTGAAATGCAATGTTTTATTGTATAATAAAGGTAAACACCACATTTGAGCCCATTATACAGCTATTACTTTTACCTGTAATATCAATCTTTTCTAGGGAGTTTTTTTGGTTACTCTCATCTTCACACCAGCTTGTGATTTTTGTATGTCAATACAAACAATAATGAAACACATTTCAAACTCACAGTGATCAGACCACTTTGTTTTCTTTTCAAGTCCCATTCCCTTTACTTTTTCATTTTTTGTCATCTCTTATTTATTGATCTAAACTGTCCATTGCAGTTCATTACATCACATCCTACTGTGAACTTTAGTAAAATACGCTGTTACTCTCTGTTTATTTGCCAAAGAAAACAGCAACTTTATCTTGAGGCTCTGTATTTAAAGTCAGCAAAAACTTGCCAGCAAAACTTAACCAACTTGGCTATTAATCCCAAGAGAATACACAAAGACACAGGCACAGAGACACAGACAAACTAGAACTAGATAATTATTTTAAATCACTGCCTCTCTTTTAATGATAGCAATAGCAATAGCACTTAGACTTACATACTACTCCATAGTGCATTACAGCACTCTCTGAGCAGTTTACAATGTCAGCATATTGTCCCCAACAATCTGGGTCTTCATTTTACCGACCTCGGAAGGAGGGAAGGCTGAGACAACCTTGAGCCGGTCAGGACTGAACTCCTGGCTGTGGGCAGAGTTAGACTGCAATACTGTATTCTAACCACTGCTCCACCAGGGCTCTTAAAGTGATAAAATTCTACTAAAGTAATCGATCAATGATTGCTTACGAGTACTATGTAAATGAGCCTACAGATAGTCCTTGACTTATTATCATTTGTTAACAAACATTTGAAGTTACGATGGTGTTGAAAAAAAAAGTAATTTACAACTGGTTCTTGCATTTACAATCATCAGTGTCCCTTGGTCACATGATCAAAATTTGGGTTCTTGGCAACCTGTACATATTTACAACAGTTGCAGGTCCCAGAGTCATGTAATCATCATTTGAGATCTTCCAGAGGTTTCCAATAAGCAAAGTCAATGGTGGAAGCTGGATTTGCTTAATGATTGTGTGATTTGCTTAATGACCACAGCAAAAAAGATCATAAAATGGGGCAAGTCTCACTTAACAACAGCATCCCTTAGCAATGGAAGTCCCGGTCCCATTTTTGGTTGTAAGTCGAGGACTATTTGTAAATTTTAATGGTTTGTTTCTTATGGCCTTTGCTGAGCACATCACCACCTTCTGTTTCCAAAATTATTTCCTTCAGCAGACAAATTTATCATAAAACCCAACAAACCCTTTTCTTAGTAAAGAGACTTTCCTTCTAAAACATGGATTATTCTGTTTCTTCTTTGCTAACAAATTACAAATACAATTCTAAGTCTTTATTCTTCTATGCAAAAATATATGTAACATGTTTTACAGAATATATTATTTTCTGTACTCTCTATATTCTGAATGTTTACCTTGCTTTTCTGGGCTATTTTTCGCTTGTGACTTATAGGAGGTTTTATCACTACAGGAAAACGATCTGTCTTCACAATCATCCACAAAGTCTTTCAACACTGGAGAAGTCTAAAGCAAAAGAAATAAAACAGTATTTAAAAAATTATTCCAACATTTTTGCAGAATTACAAAAGTAAATGCAAATTCTGAAATGAGCTTCTCTCAGCTCCTGCCTTAATATATCTTGAAACTAATTAACCAATACACATTGTATTGGTTTGACATTTTTATTTGTGTGAGAATTCTGAAAATTGAGATCTCGTTATTACTGTTCTTTCGGAAAGTCTACAAACAAGTCCCTCAGATCAATTGCTCATCAAAGACCTAATATGACCAACATTCCTTAGTTTTAGGCCGGTGCAAATTATTTGCCAAAGCATGCCTCACAATCCATTCCTCAATGTTGTGAAGAAGCTCAGAGATCCTCCTGAAGAATTCCTTTGGCCTGTGCAGAATATTCATAAAGCACTTGAATAATGTGCATAGAACTATTCCAGATCTGTAAAACACTTGTTACTAATTGATACCAATGTCTGAGTCTGAACATTCAGGAGATGCTTGGATTATTCTGGTTTCCAGATGTTAGTAATAGCCCTAGAAAAAGCAATAAAAGTAACCATTTCTGATAAAAGAGATGTAAGCAAATGCAGCCATTTACTATCTCAACAAGATCTTCTTCAAAATGGATACAGTTCTGGAGTAAAGTATTAGCCCCCTTGTATTTTCTGAATTGTGGCATATTATTGCAGAATGCCACCAAAATGATCGCAGCACTAATGGGTAGTTACTAGTTGGGTAGTAACATGTTTATCTCCCAGATAAACCAGACAGGAAACACAACTAGATGAGCTAATTCTTACTTATTATAAGGGCTACATTGATAAAATCTTGCAAGTATGAAGGTATAAACTTTCCACTGCCACTTTTATCCCTCTGAACAATAAGGGCGGAGACTTCCTAAGCCTTAATCCGTCAGGAGTGCCTACCTCTCTTGTCTGATTGTTTCTTAGGCAGCCTCTCTGTCCCTCATCCCCCAAGGTCACCCACACATTCCATTATATGTCTGCAAACAAACAACCAAGCTTAGAGAGCACCAAGAACTCCAATGAATGCTATAAGGATCTTACTGATAAATAAAAGGAGTGACTTGAGCAAATGAGTAAAGTTTGCTGCTTGTTTTATTTATCTCATAAAAAAGTCATCTACTGAGCAATGTGCCTGTATGAAAAAAAATCAACTGTTCAATCAATGCCATTAAAATAACTGGGGCAGTTGTGTGGGTGTTTTTTTAAACAATGAGGGCAAAGACAATCTTGCCTGATATCAACCTCTCAAAATCTGGCTCCTTTCACCCCAGTGATGTATTCATATCCCACCCAAAATGAATTTCTGAAGATTCACATTTAAAAAGTATGTGATGCCTAATTGTCTTGAAATAGATACAGTCTTATTTCAAAAGTTCTGGGACTTAATTGGTCCAGGAAAGTGGAGATTTAAAATAATGAATCTTCACAAGAATAGCTATCCTGTCAAAATCATTCCAAAAGAATAGACAAAGTCCACAAGGAACTTCAGAACATCCAGAGATCAACAGGGTCCTTTTATCCTGGCTGAAGTTAATATTTATGATTTCACTATCAGAAAAGCACCACATATAAAAGGATTCATGAGAGAATAGGAAAGGGAAAACTATTATGCACCAAGAACATTGTCTCAAATTTTCTAAAAATGTGCCTGAATGATTCGCCAGGCTTCTGTGAGAAATTTCTATGGAAAAATAAGTCAAAAATAGAACTTTTCAGGCTCTAGGGGTATCATTATGCCTGGTAGAAACCAAGCATGAATTTCACTATAAAATATCCAACAAATTCATAAGAATGGTCAAAAATGGAACAGTCATGGTACAGGGATATTTTGCTTTCTCAGACAATTTGACATTGGCAAAAACATGAAGTCAGCTTTTCATTAGATTATTTTATAAGACAATATCTGTTTGCCCACTGAAACTGAAACACAAGTGGCTCATGCACCAATTTGGTGACTACTAACATGCAAACAAAGGAATGAGGAAGTTTTGGAGTTTTGAAACAGCCAAATCAATGTCCAGACTTAAATCCCAGAGAAACGCTGTCAGGACCTGAAATACGTTTGTTAGAAAATTCTTAAAAGTTCCTGAGCTGAAGAAGTTTGCCACAGAATGGGACAACATTGCCAAATAGTGATGTAAGAGACCTATCAATAAAGACAGAAAATGTTACAGAGTTGCATTTATTACAGCCTAAGATGATACGATACAACCACTTACTGAACCTAAGAGGGAAATTACATTTTATTTTTATTTTTTCCTGTTTATTATATTGTTATAAATCTTGATACACTGTATTATTTTAATAAAATAATTTTATATTACTGTTTAATATAATGAAAGATTATTGACATTCTATTAGATAACTCAGAACATTGCAAATAGACAACAGAAAAATATTCTATCATTATTAATTACAATTTAGGATCTCAATATTAGAAGCATTAAAATTATTTGGCTTTTTCATGCAAAGTTGAATGTAACATTAAAAAAACTTGCTGCAGCTCACATCACAGTATTTTGTTGAAGATTTTCTGGGTAATTATGTTTTCACTTCAGCATCTCATATGTCAGATAACTTTATGAATTAAACGTAATAAAGATCAATCTGAAACGCTAATAACATTCAGTGACGAGAATATGAAAAAATGTAAACAATCCAAAAGAGGGAAGTATTTTTTCACAAAGCTATATGAAATAAGATTTATTCATCTCCTTAAGTTTTAAAAATTGTTTTATACCTTGCTTCAAATTAATGCATGTAGACATTCTGACTGATTATTGACTAGTAATCAGGACATTCATCTTTCAGAAAATAATCAGCTAGATGAAAAAAAGTCTTTTCAGCAAGCACATATGATCTATATGTAAAATTATTACTATACACACAGAAATACAATTCCTTCATCTGAAAATCATTCACCAGGTGTCATTCCCTGGCATTACCCAAACACGCAAGAAGTTAAGTAACATACTGACCGGGCTTTCTTCTTTATGATTCTCCAAAATCAATAGGGTACCAAATATGTCTTTTACTTCTTGTCTGAGTAAAATGTGGTGCTTTTGCAAGAATAAGATATGTTTGCTTAAACGTTCCCAAATCTTAGTAAAATAAGAAGACAATTCAGACCTAGACAAAACAGAAAAAAAATTTAATTCCAGAGTGACAATTTTTTTTTGTTTCTCATTTTTATCAGCCCAGGAGGATGGAATCAATTGTTTAAGATCACAGACTCTTTTGTAATTTTAATATTTTTGATCTCTTATTGGATCTGTGTTTCTTTTATTAAACTATATTGTTTTCATTAAAATAACTTTTTCCAATATATATTACTGTGTTTCCCCGAAAATAAGCCTTGGTCTTATATTTTTTTTTTGCACCAAAAGATGCATTAGGGCTTATTTTGGGGAAAACGTGGTATCAGGGTGATTAGCCCAGCTGGGTGTCCCCCCCCAGTATGCGGATAAGAGGTAGCAAGCATGCGGGGGCCAACGGTGTCCGGCAGCGGCCGTAGCCCACTGGCCTATTGGCTGGCGTACTCTCGGGCTGCGCATCCTGCGCAGTGCAGATTAGTTGATTACTGTCCAAGCAGCAGGCAGAGGCAGACATGCGGGGGCGAAGGTAGGCAATCCGGACGCGCTGCGTGGGCATCTTGCTCACGGGAAGCTTGTGCAGCAACATCGGCAGCAGGCAGAGCCAGAGGCACAGGGGGGGGAGGCAGGCGATCCGGATGCGCCACGTGGCCGCTTGGCTCATGGGAGGATCACATGGTGGCATCAGCAGCAGGCAGAGGCACAGGAGGGAGGGCAGGGGATCTTGATGTGCCGTGCGGTCGCCTGCCTCAGCACAGCTGTGGGAAGCTGAAAGATGGTGGGATGGAGTGGGCAGCATGTCAGGATCGCCTGCCTCCCCTCCTGTGCCTCTGCCGACTGCTGGTGCCACCGTGTGAGCCTCCCACAAGCCAGGCAGCCGCACAGTGCATCCGGATCTACTGCCTCCCCCCCCGTGCCTCTGCTAACCTGCTGCTGGTGCCGCCGCATGAGGGTCCCGCAAGCCAGGTAGCCATGAAGCACGTCCGGATCGTCTGTCTCCCCCTGCACCTCTGCTTGGAGGGACGGCCTGGTGGTCATAGTGCTTGGATTTACCTGCGCTGCACGAGCTATGGCTGTTGTTGGATACTAGGCAGAGCCAGAGGCACAGGGGGGGGAGGCAGGCGATCCGGATGCGCCACGTGGCCGCTTGGCTCATGGGAGGATCACATGGTGGCATCAGCAGCAGGCAGAGGCTATGCACGAGCTATGGCTGTTGTTGGATACTATTGGCCCCTGCTGGCCACGCCCACCCCTAGGCTTATTTTTGGGGTAGGACTTATTTTAGGAGCATGCTAAAAAATGAGGCTAGGGCTTATTTTCTGGTTGGGTCTTATTTTCGGGAAACACGGTTTTTATAGAAAAATGAAATTAGGTTGATTAGGTCATTGAGATGTTTGTGCTTTTACTGTGTTTTTTGTTTTATTTTTTGCTATCTTTTTTTGTGTTATGGTGTAAATTGCCAATATTCACCTTCTGAGTTTGGCAGAATATAAATACAATGCACACAAAAAAGGCCATGGTTAGCAAAAACTAAACTCAGAGTTTTACCATTCACTTAATAGCTATGTAATCCAGTTATGCAATCGGTAGTTTATTTATTGTATCTTTTGGTGTCTTCTCAAGAGTCTTAGTATTAGGACGTCCATTCCTGTTGCTTTTGAAATTATAGATGTCTTAGTTGAATTCTGCCTTTGATCATCAGAAATCTCCATCATTTGCATATGGGGTGTATCATCTTCCTCATCAATAAATTGTGAATATATTTTCTCCATCTCATTAAGTTGTAAATCTGATTGTGTGCCATAGTCAGTCAAAGTTTGAGCTTCAGTTTTTAATTCTGGAACCTCCTTTTTCCTGAACGTTCTAAGATGTTCTTTAAATTCCTCTTTCATTTCCATAATTTTTTCTAGTATAAGTCCATAATTAAGCTGTGAGTGGGATTCCATCCTTTTTTCTTTTTTTTTTAGTAAAAGTTCAGCTTAAAAGATAGATTGCAGCATTATAAAATATAGGGTCCAAACCGAAATATATTTCCAAACAGAAATAGGGAAAAGCAAATAGTCAAATCCAGCATAAAGATAAAAACAGCAAAAGTCCCAGTCAGTATTGTGAATATCTAATTTATAGTCCAAAATAATAATAAAAGAGCAGTCAATTATTATATTGTAATCCTAGAATGAGAGAAAATCCATTTTTGGGAAATATATTTGATATTGTAAAGTCAAACGAAGTACAAGTAGAAAACTGAGCAAGTTCCAAAGGAAATATACCAGTCTGGGCATCACGCCAAGATCAGGGAGTGAGAGTTCAGCTGGAGATAGTTACTTTGTAACAGTCAAAGTTTCTGGGCTTCACGCCAAGTTCAAGGCTACATTGTAACCAAACAATCCACATGAGTCCGCCCAGAGAACCGAAAGTTTTTTTTTTAAAAGTAGGCAATACTGTTCAGGAGGGGGGGGGAGGAAAGAAAAAGCACTCCACTCCCCTAAGAATTTCCACTTAAACTAAAGATAAGCAAGCAAAGAGAGAGAGTCACAGTAAGGATTTTTTTTTCAGGATACCCGAATTTCAACAGCTCAAATAAACAATAAAAATTAATTATTTTTCCAAGGCCCATTTTCCCCAGTGTCCAAACGCTGCTTTCTCAAAGTAGGGAAATAGTTTCTAAAAGCTGTTCACAGGGAAGTAGATAGATTATCAAGAGGGAAGGAAAGGTCTCACCCAGATCTTCCACGGTGGTTCTTTTTGCTTAGATGTTGCTGTGACTTTTGGCTGGAGCAGCTAAGTGATCGGCCATGTTACTGGCCGATCTTTTCCCCGTCGGCCCAAAGGTGATTTCTCGGACCGCAGAGGGAGCTGTTGCTCCCTCTGCGATCGACGAGTGTCCTCCTCCACGGTGGTCGCCCCTCCAGGGTGACTTTCGACCCTATCCAGGGTCTACCAGTGGGGGGAAACCGGACGGCAAAGATAGCAAGTTCTTTGCACGTCCGCTGGCGCTGCAACCGGAACCGGAAGCCTCCACTAAAGACGCTGACAATATGAACAAACAACGAATAATTACCATACTGATTAAGATTGATTACATAGTGCAGATAACACTGGAAAAAAGAGAAGAAAACTACGATTGGACTCAATTGTGGAAAAATGCCTATAGCCAAACACTAAGATGGGAGGAGCTAGAGGCCCTATTGTGGAAACCTACTTGGCACAAAAAGAAAGCTAGAATTAGGTTTAAAAATGAGAGTTAAAATTTTATCTGACGGGTAAAAAGGGCTTTTAGAGACTTTGATTGAGCTAATATTTTTGAGATTCTTAAGGTCATTTTGGTCTGAGTCAACATTTGATGTAAATTATTGATTTGATTATGGTTTGGAATGGCAATATGGCTAAATTGAAACAATTGAGGAATTTTTAGAGATTTGGATTGATTTATAAAAGTATTCGATAGAGTATATGAAATAGAATATAGTTGAGAAACATTAAAATATAATAGCTATATTATATGTCTATGTTAGAAATAATTATTGTTTTATTATTTTAGGCTAAAATGTAATGGTTTTAAAATACTTAAAAGTTATGTTCATCTATAAAATATGTATGTGAAATAGAATAGAATAAGTGATAGAATTTAATTGAGAAGTATAAATTGAAATTGGAATAATAGGTATATGTTAGAAACAATTTATATTATATGAATACCCGAATTATATACCATATGTTTATGTAAGACCAAATTGGAATATGTTAATTGAAAGTTAGTTAAGCCTGAAAACGGGTGAAAATATGATTGATGGTTTTTATTTTTGTGTTTTTTTCCCCGTTTTTTTTTGATTGATAAAACAGAGAGGGAACCTTTAAAGAAGTAATTTAAATTGTACATGTATGATTGTATCTTTTGCTTTATTCTATGGAGTGCCCTATCTCCACGATGAGTTTTAAGCACTTGGTTGTAAAACAAAAAAATTTAATAAAACTTGTTATTAAAAAAAAAAAAAGTCTTAGTATTAGCCTTTCAAGGCAGTCCAGACCAGAAGCACAACCAGGAGCATCAGCATGATCTTTACTGTAAGGTTACATTGAACAGAATCTTACAAGACTGAAAATATTTCTCCCATCCTCTTTTTAGTCACCAGAAAACTAAAGAGGGTCATCCCTTTTGAAACACGTTCCATGTTTTCCCCCCACCTGCAGACTGAGCTGTCTCTTATCAGATGTTGTCCAAGCTGCGGATCTTCCTCCTGTCTCCCAAGGTCATTCCCACACACCATCACATCTGAGAACATCATTCATTAAGATATTTTGACATATTAATTTGGATTCAATATATAATTCAAATGACTAGAAATATCATATTTTATCCTAAAAAAGTTGAACAATTTTTAAAGAGGTGAGATAGCTGGGAATTGAAATTGGTTCTTATAGAACGTTCAGGCAGAAGCAAATACATAGGAAAATGCATTCAAACTAATTCAGAAACATGGATAGTCAGTGGGGAAACTGGCAGGAAATTGTAAATCCCAGTCATGTGACATCGTGCTTAACAACCAAAAACAATTTGCTTAAGAACTACAACCAGAATTGGCACGGTCCCATGATTTTTGACTTTATGATTACAATGGAGTTCCTGGTCCCAGTTACGGTCATATCTGTACTTTCAAGTAAATTATCAACTAAAGCTTGAGCAGATAATCAAGAAATGAAAGTGCCTATAATTTTGAAATCTGAACACATAGTAAACCAATTAGGGCAGAATCTCAGAAATATTTATTATTCATCAAATGTATATGATTGTTCATCTCATGGAAAGCAACTCTTGGCAGCATACAACAATCCAAATTTCCTTCCCTCAGCTCCCACCCATGGGCTGTGTTATCTCGTCATGCACACTGAACTTCTGCCATGTCTGTTTCTCACAATCTCTCACATGAGTCTATTTGAGGGGAACTATATGTGCAATAATGTATTTGAGGGAGTTTTATGTGTTAATAGTAGTGAGCTAGTAATAGATTAGGTATATGTGTATGTGTGTTTACCTATGTACATGCTGACAGATGCACTGCCAAAAGCCTAAGTTAACACTTTATGTATTCTCAGACACCTAAAAGCTGCCTAGCCCTGGTCTTAGCTATTGCTCTTTGCTTATTATCTAGGGTTTTCTTTTTTCTATTCATCTCTTTCCTTTCAAAGCTCCTATTCTGTACATTCTTACCTGGGAATAAGTCTCACTGAACTCAGTGAGACTTACATCAAAGTAAACATGTACAGGATTGTTCTATAAAACATATTTAATTTCTATATTTTGAATAGTTAAACTATAACCTGATGCATGCAACTCTCTTGAAGTGCTTTGATTTCGTATCATATACAGCATGTGATTTATACGAATGATGACTCTGTGAACATTAAGTGATCATACCTGCTTTGTTCTTCATTCAGTCTTTCCCTTTTGTCATTAAGTATTTTATCTTGTAAAAGGCATCCATTCATTGTATTTTGCAATAATTTCTGAAGTTGATAAAGGACCAGTGCTTCACATGTATCAAAGTTTTCTTGTGCCAAATTGCCACCTTTATTACAGAGGCTATAAACAAAACAGGTACTTAAAAACAGGTAGTTAATTATATTCTATTTTTATCAATGAAATTTAAAATACTATTAATATATTGATCAAATACAAATAGGTCAAGGTGTATGCATGCACCAACTTCTTCACCTGTACCACTCTAACAACCAAAAAATCTTCTTTGATTCCACATCTGATAACTGATATTTTACCCAGCTGAAATAATAGAAATAACTGTGATACACAGTTGGGTAAAATGAAAGTCTTTGTGGAAGAATGTGATAGACCAGGAGTGTCAAACTGCCGGCCCATGGGCCGGACACGTCACGATGAAACCACGCCCACCCCATTGCCGGCAATGGGGAAAAAGTTCCGATACATCGCGCAATGTCACATGACGTTGTGAATTTGATATGTCTGTGATAGACCATTTAGGACCTTTTTCATAGTCAGCATTTCTGTTTCAAGATCTGAGCTCACTACCTCAAGATAACACGTGCAAAGCTAGACTATGAGCCTGCAATGCCAACACTGTCAAGTGTGAAGAATATATAATAATTCTTTCAACAATTCCTAGGAGGAATGAGGGAAAAAAGAGTCCTGGACTAGAGTGTGGTCAATGCAAACACTCTAGGTCTGACCTGTAATCTACCAAAATAAATCAGAATAATGAAAACGTAATTGCATTGCCAAATATAAGGTCCTTTCCATTTAACAATTTTTAAAAAGTATATTAATGAGGAATCAATGACTTTAAAACAATCAAATTGTTCCTGCAACGTTGTTATAAAGAGATCTTAACCACAGATTACTAAAGTAAGAATGACCATTCCAAAAAACAGATTATTTACCTTAAATAGAAGGCAAAGTTACTAAATGTTATAGTGAGTTCCCAAATTTGGGAGGGAAGTGAAAGGTGCCACACCAGTCTGTGCTTTCCTATCTTCCTCCAGTTTAACAAAATAACATTGTTCTTTCTCCAAAATCAATGATAATTATAAGTGCTGAAAAGCCTCTTTTAAGAGCTCTAATAATTTGAACTCCATTTCATATGAGCCCTGAAATATACTACGCATGCCTCGTTGTTAAAACATCTTTACATTATTCTTCCAAACAGACCAATTTGAAATGAGAACAATCCAGGATTTTTGTGGTGGAGGAGTAATCCGAAATAAATTCAAATGAAGTTATCAAAGCCACAATCAGAATAGTTATATAGGTAGCATGCTAACATTTCACATTAAATGAAAATAGCCTTGACCTTATAAGCTTCTCTAGTTCTGCTGTATTAGCAGTTTCTCTCTGGTATAATGCCGGGCATTCAGAAGGTACTTTGGCCACCAGTTCTTCTATGAAAGTTAAGACATGACAAAATCCTTCAAATGATAGACATTCTCTGCAGAAATAAGAAAAAAATGCATTTCATGCAGTAGCAAGAACATATTGTTTAACAATCTACTAAAATATTGATATTAAAATAGGGCATAGTAATATAAATGGGGAAGTAGAAGCACTTTTGCTGTATTTTGTTGTATATATGCCTTCTCTGGGTTATACCAAGAAGCACTGAGCTATATCACCTGAAAATACTTTTGCTCGTCCCTTTTTTCTGACATTTAGATAGGGACACAACAGTGTGATAAATGTTGTATGAGGCAACATTATCATATTGTGTAGGGTTTATCTTCATGAGCAGCAATCAACAAAACAGAGATAAGAAATTTGCAACGTGAAGCTGGCATCGTATATATTGGGAATCCCTAAATGTCAAAGGGGAAAAAAAAGAATGAAACATACAAACCTGTATCAACCATAGCTCAAGTTTTCATGTCAGGATTATATATCATAAGTTTGCAGAATTCATGTAACTAGTAAAACACTGTCCTGGTTTGGTGTATAAAAAGTGAGTCTGTTCTGCTAGAATGCTAGACTATTGTAGCACAAGTAATTTATCTGATAATGTTTATTTCTATGTATAACATGATTAGCAAAGAAACTTAATAAATGTTAGGGCCACATTTGGCCAATAGTGCAATGACATTGCAAACGTTGTTTGAAGCAGCTCAGCATTTGGCTATTTTTAATTTAAAACAACCAAAACGTATGATAATTTTGTGAATGTAAAAAGCTAATGGATTCCTACAGGTGGAAAACATAACTGCGATTTATGGGGAATTATAATAATGGGATGCCTCTATAATGATGCAAATTAAGATTTAAGCATTTTAACAATGGAGTATTGCTAATCCTTTTATAGAGGTGTAAATAGCTATTCAGATTTTTATTTCAGACTGCCAGCTTTGTTCAAGCAGAACTCTATAAAGCAAACACACAGCTGGCCTATAAACTATAGTACAAAAACTATATTCAGAGATCCTACCAAGCTTCTAAAATATTTACAACTTTAATGCATAGTGTGCATGATTCACACAGCACTGTAAAATATTTAAGTTACTGAAAATGATTGCAGTGCATTCCCTTAACAGTAAGGGTGAACACTGAAAAATGAAGGTGGTGTGGGAGTGAAGTTTTGAGTTTTAAACCAATACACACTGAACCAGTAAGAACACACAGGCAGTTCAACGGGGCTTTTCAATGCACTGAAGTCTTACAAAATCTCTATTTCAGCTAGGTCATTCCCTATTGTGCTCCTCCCTCTGGGTGGTCTTTCCAGGGTGCCACTTGAAGGGAATACATTAATAAAAAGAAGGGGAAGGAAAGGACACATAAATAAAGAAAAGCAAAATGGATGACATGATGCAGCAGGCTATGGATCAGGGGTCAGCAAACAAGGGGTCTTTCTCTTTACAGGTTGCTTCCTGGAAACAGTCTGATTAAGCTGACAGCTTGAATTATGTGTTACATTTTGTAATGCACAATCCATCTGTGCTAAGTCCTCTTGAATGCAGCTGAAGCAACACAAGCAAAAGGTCTCTGCCTTGTTCCTTCTTAAACCTAAGCTTGAAATACTCATTATTTTCCTAAGTGCGAAGTCGAAGAGTCTGGACTTGCTAAAGCTCTAAATGAAGCACAGGTTAGTGATGGGAACTGACAAAGTGCAAAACAAGATTCTCCCTCAATTTGACAATACTGACACATCAAAAGTTTCGAAAGATCATACACTATTTAATAGATTGTTCATTGATTTATTTCCCATGGTAGAAGTGGCAATATTAATAGGCCAATGGCTACATGCTAGCATGATACTAATAAGTTCTCATAAGATGTCATTATGAGGCTTGTTGCTGGTTCCACTCTTAAATTTTAAAATAAAGATGTGGTAGGATAGGATTCAGACGGATCAATAGAGGCATCTATGAAAACCAGCAGCCGAACTTTAAAAACACGTGTGGCAAAAGCCCAGTGAACAAGCAGAGATACAAGATTCAGAGAGATTCAATTTAGAGAGATTTAATTACAATTCAGTATATTGTTAATGCTGCTTTAGGGACTTAAATGGTCTAGTAGTTCAATACCTGATTGCAATCTTAAATAGTACTGACTGGGGGTGGGGGAATGCATATTTAAAATATATAAAATTATAACAACTTACATAAAGTGTTACTGTCAATTGCAACAGCACACCATTTCGATTAACGCAGAAAAAAATAATAATAAAGGCTACGCAGGTATAGTTCTCGACTTAGGATCACAATTGGGGCCAGAATTTTCAGTGCTAAGCCAGGCGGTTGTTTAGTTAGTCGTACTCAATTTTAGAACTTTTTAGCCATGGTTGTTAAGCAAATCACTGTAGTTGTCAAGCAAATTGTGTGTTTTTCAAGCAAATCTGACTTCTTCCATTGACTCTGCTTGTCAAAGGCTGGCCGGGGAAGGTCACAAATGGTGATCACATGATCCCAGGATGCTGCAACCATTGTAAATACTTGTTGGTTGCCAAATGCCTGAATTTTGAGGGTTGTAAATGTGAGGACGGGTCACTAAGTCCCATTTCTTTAATGCCGTTGTAACTTCAAACAGTTGCCAAACAAATGGTTGTAAGTCGAGGACTACCTGTATATAATAAAAGCTACATATATAAAGTGTTATTTTTATTTCTAAATGATATCTAGCAAAATGAAAAATACTAACTGAACATCATGAAAGTTAATCAATTCTTTATTCCATTCAACCTTAATTCATAAATACATTTATTTATTCCATTTACATCTTGCTGCAATCCAAAGGGACTCTTGGCATGTCTGTCACAGTGATTCAGTTATAATTAAAGAGATTTAAGGAAGATTTAAGGAAGATGACATCCTGTATACTATTAATATTTTCAACTCCCTCATAACAAATCTGAAGTTGCTTGTCAACACATTATCTTGCAAACACAATTTAAAAGGGTCAGAAAAGAAGAAAAATAAATATAACCAGCAAGTAATTATAAAGTATAAAAATATACAAGAGCCACAGACATAGGTTTCAGCTCTAAATATATTTAACTGCTAAGATTTAATGTAAGCTGATGTTAGGAAATAACAATGTATTTTTTAAGATACTTGGTTCTAGAAAAATTTGTAAACACCTAGAAGAAAGACAGAGAATCTATTATACAGGGGAGTTAGGGCACAAGTATTTAAAAATACCTAATAAAACAAAGAGAAAAATCTGACTATTATCCACATAAAGATTCAGAATCTTTATAGAGAGAAAAGCACTACCTCAAACCAACCCTAACTGGAGGACTATCTGAGTAGTTGTGTTAAGCTGAATTTAGAAAAACAACACAATTTCAATCTTGGTATCTCTTTGCCATAACTAATTCTGGTATCTCTTTGCTACTTTTAACAGCTTTCTATATAGTGCAGAGGAAAAACAGATCAGTTGTTCATAGATAGTACCATATCTGCTAAAAGTGAAAATCTTAACATAGGAGACTGGGATTTGCTACACTGGATGACACCTTGAATTAAATAGGCAGGTAAACTTCCATTACACTGATCAATAGGAAGGATAAAATCCATACCAATTGAAAGGCATATATCATCTCTTATATAGAATAGATATCTATGCTGTGCAATCATCTAGAGAGGACATGCCAACAATACTGGCTGTGGTGCGAAGTGAGGAAAACAGCAGCCAGAAGACGGACCTTCTTAGAGATTGCCCCTACATTACAGAATGTACTCTCAGAGGTACACCTAGTTCAGGGGTAGGCACCTTGGCTCTTTTATGACTCGTGGACTTCAACTCCCAGAATTCCTGAGCCAGCCATGCTGGCTCAGGAATTCTGGGAGTTGAAGTCCACGAGTCATAAAAGAGCCAAGGTTGCCTACCCCTGACCTAGTTGATCATCGTTGACATTTAAGAAAATGCCAACATTTTCTTTAACATTTATTTCTTTAAATAAGTATTTACCAATACCTAGATCACGGGTGTCAAACTCGCCGCATCACATGACGTGTCGTGACTTTTTCGCATTGACGGGGCTGGGGTGGGCGTGGCCTCCGCATGAGGCAACCAGCCTGCGGGCCGGCATTTTGACACCCCTGACCTAGATGTTGGATCATCTGAATGTTAGTCTTATACTATTATTATTATGTTTAATATATTTTAGTTTTTAATTGTGAGGTATGTTTTAGGCACCTCTTTTATTATTACTGTACACTACCCAAAATTGTAGAATGAGCAGATATAAGAATAAACAAAACAAATACAAATGAACATTACTGGTTTAATTTTACCTTAGCTCGAGGCCAGAACATGAGTGTTCAGTTGAAAAAAAAATTTGAGAATATTCTTCATTATTCCATATTGTATTGTCAAGTTTGCAATCTGCACTGTTTAGATTTTGTTGTAGTTTCAAAGAAGTTGATTCATCCTCGTCCTCCTCCTCCTCACTCAATGAAACAGTAAGATCTGTGCTGCCACTTAAACTTTTATCTTCCTCCTGAAGTATATTTTTGTCCAATTGTATGGTGCTCCCCAAAACTGTAACAAAAACATTTTTTGAACTATTAAATCTAAATATTTATTTATAAACAATTAGAATAATGTCCTGAACCTGTCTAGAACATTATTATAGGGCAGAAAACCTGTTTTTTTAACATTGTGTTTCCAAAAAAAATAAAAATAAACTAATCTGGCTAAAGAAAGGCATACTAGATAGTTTGTAAAACCACCCACCATGATAAATTTAGGACAAACCATCTCACAATATACCTATGGAGGAATATTTTAGAAAACAATACCACTTTTTAAAATTCTATTCAGAAATTACCACAATACCTGGAAAGAATAACAAAAGAATAACAGAATATTTTCTTGCAGCTTAATGAGATTAATTTCTACCCTCCGTTTTAAATTATATACATTCTGAATTGTCCTAGAGAACACCTAAAGATGAAATTGCAATTCTTCAGTCAGCAGAACTACAGCTGTTTCATTAAGATTTCATGAGACAAGAAATGCTTACTTTAAAAAAATTAACAAAAACCTAACTTCAAATCTTGTCATAAACAAGACTGATTTTTATGCCAAACAAAATACATACCTAATATCAGAGGTATGGAACCATTAGATATTTAGAAAGGCCAAGTGACTATGTATTGAATAATACTATACTTTTACAAAGTCTTTGATTATGCTCTCTTACACCTTTATACTTCTTTAAATGATAAAGAAAACATGAGAAACATCTCTGTGGCTGAGTTCTCAGAAAACAATTCCAAATAAAGCAAGGTTACAAATAAACCAAACATAATGTAAACAGTATAGCAGTTCCTAACTGCATTCCTATTATCTTTTGCTATTCAAAAAGTACATTTTTTTTATTTGTAGATCCTACAGTTATGGGACAACATCATGAAAACTACAGCTGAAAGATGGCTTTCTTCCTTTTCTTTATAAGCCCTGAAGGTACATCATCTTTATACCTGGGAGTTTTTCTTCTGAGCATTCATTGGCAGAAACAAGTAAGTCAGGATCACCGATCAACGAGATTGGCTCTTTAGTTCCTTGTTCATATTCTAAAGAATGTTCAAGGGTCAATGATTTGCAGGAACTGTAACTTTTCAGACTGGTGGATCTGTTCTCAAAACTTAATTTTCTGTGTAGCAGAGATTTAGGTTCAGGGTGGGCACTGTTTTCCACAAAATTATTGCTGTCATTATTTGCTATACTTTCCCCCGTTAAACAAGTTCTTTCGTTCTCATATGATACACTGGATGTGACTGGCATTTCTTCAGCTTTCAGCAGAGATGTCTTCCCATCTATTTTGTCAGACTTATTTGAGCACTGTAGATCACTATTAGTTTGAACTACACAGCTGTCTGTCATAAAGCAGCTCTGTGATGGTTGTCTACAGGAATATGGGTCAGAAATTGAAAAGCTCTTTGTGAGTTCAGACTTCTGCAGTGCACCGAAATCTTCAACGCTCGAGACAGTTGACATTTGGCGACCCATAAAGATAGTTGCTGTATGATATAGCCCTCTTGACATGGCTGCCGTGGCATTAATTCCTGACTGCCTTGCTTCTGGAATCATCTGAAAAACAGTTGGAAATCAAAAAAGTGTTTTCTATTTTTTTCATTATTATTATAGTAGATAGGAATTGTTTGAAAAATAGTCCTTTTTTAAAAAAGATTAATAATAATGCATTAAACTTTTGTGCCGTCCGATTCTCAATGACTCTGGGCGGCTCATAAAAAAATTACAATAAAACATAAAAAATAAAGAAAGAAGATGGCAAGGGCAATGAAGTAAGGGCTCTCAACTCCATTGAACATAAGCAGTATATAGCAATGCAACATGCATTGTCAGGTTAAGTTTCAGGTGTGCTCTGAAGGGGTTAGCAACACAGCATACATTCATTGTCTGAGAAAGCACTACCTGGAAGAAATTTACGCTATAGATGTGCAAATTATTCCAAGTAGAAAAAGTTTCAAGTTCAGTAGTTTTGACTCATACTTACAACAAAACCTGTTTATTTTGAAAATTATTATTTCAATTTGCAAGTTCTGTGATTGTTCTGTTATTTTGGGGTTTAGCTAACAATAGCAGTAGCTACAGTAGTTAAATTAGATTAAAAATGAGAAGGAATGCCAACATGCTGGGGGGAAAAAGTAATGTAAACATGTCTGAAGGCCAGTTTGGATTTGGCTTTACTACTACAGAGGGAGGACCAGGATATAGCAACCAACCAACACACACTGACTAATCTGCTCTATTACTGAGATTCGCTGAATGCTTCAAGCACCTCCCCCATAGCAATATTTTTGCAATGTTAACTTTGTTTAGATTTCAGGCAGCATAAGACTTCATTAGTTAGAGAAACAAAAAAGACTGCCCTTTCCCACCCTGGGTTTTCAGTTCAACAAATCATAGAATTAAGTGTTAAGAGATCCTTAGTCTGAAACCTTGCCGGGTATAGGAATCCAGGATTCACCCTTTAAAGTTAAAACACCTTTTGCCCTTTCCCTGAATTTGAAAAAAATGTTTGCTTTAATTAGGGGAAATTAATTCTTCCAATGAGGTGTGTGTACTAGGCTGATAGCACAACAATACTTGCTGGGCTGTACATATATGCATGCACATACATTATTAGAGTGCTTTCATTTTAAATCAAGCTTTACTTTTATGGTTTAATCCTCTCTTCCCAGCCTCATGATCTAGAAAAGCAGAGGGGAAACTGAGAGGGACAGAGAGAGAAGGCAGAGGCTTATTGATCAAGAGAGGTGGAAGCATCACTCAAGTGTCTTTGCAAATTCTCCTGCTGACTAGTAGTAGGGTATCTTAAGCAGAACAAGATACTACCTTAGTGGGTGAACCAACATTGGTATGCAAACACAATACTTCAAAGGCATGCTATTGCACAGGTAATGACTTTATATAACTTTCGGCACCTCTAAATGGATACTTTCTTCCACTACAAAATGGTTCTATCTTCAGCAAGCAGGTTGAGCCCTTTGCATAGAAAATGCTGGAATCACTGTAAGCAACAGGACCCCAATAAGCATGCACTGCATTCCAGACACATGGCTTACTTGAAGATGGGTTCATGCCTTTTACCTCTTTTCACCTTGCACTGGTGCAGTAGCCACACACAAGAAGGTACTGGTTCAGAATGAGGAACTTTAGCTACTTACATGAAGGGAGTATGACGATGATGCATTGCAATGAGAAGTAGCTATCAATGTGGCAAAACCACACGGTTTCAAGATCACAAACAATGGAAACAATCATCCAGAGTTTATCAGCATTAGCTGTATTGCCTCCAAACAGCAAATGTGTGGGATGGTCTTGGCAGGATGGAAACCAACATAAACATTACGCCTTTGGCCCATGACTGTTGTCAGCTTTCATGTGGCTATACAAATGCTACTTCAGCACCTCATCCCCCAAGAGACCATCGTACATTGGAACTCTATCTAATGTTGGCACTGCTTGAGCACATCCAACCAACCAGATGCATTAGACAAGTCTTCTGAAAATCCATACAGGTAATTCTTGATATACGACCTTAATGGAGCCTGCCTATTACAGTTATAAGTCATGACAATCAGTTCCAATTTTACAATCTTTTTGCCACAGTTGTTAAGCAAATATCACAATTGTTTAGCAAACCCATTGTTCACTGTGAGGCATTTTTTTTGCCAAAAAGTGGAACTAATTGCTGTTGTCAGGAGAAATGTCATAAATTGCAGTCACATGATCACAGGATGCTGTAAATGGCTGTAAAAAACAGGCTGGTTCCCAAGTGCCTGAAATGTCTGTGGTTGCCAAGTGCTTGTGGTCACGTAACCATGGGGGAGGAGGGGATGGTGGAGCCATCAGAACTTTGAAACTGGATTGTAAGTACCTTTGGGGGGGAGGAATCCATCGTAACTTCAATGATCGTTAAGTGACCGATTTAAGTTGAAGGCTACCTGTAGAGACCAAATGCCCAAACTGCAACCCCAAACCCACTTATGCATCGTCGAGTGCCGGGTGGGTGTGGCCCATTGGCTGGGCATGGGTGTGGTGGTAACGGCAGACTGGGTGGGACTAAAAAGTTCAATCAATCAATTCCAACTTTGCAAGATCTTTTTCCCGTGAGAAGTTGAAATTGACTGATTGAACCTTTTTTTTTTTTTTGCACACGGCGGCGGAGGCCTAAAGTGAAAAGGTTTTATAAAACCCAGCTGAAGGCCTAGGACTGGGGTGACAGCGTGCGTGCCCACAGAGAGGGCTCTGAGTGCCACCTCTGGCACCCGTGCCATAGGTTCGCCACCACTGCAATAGACCTTTCAAATTGCTTGGACAGTCTTGTTGACTTCAACTTTAGTATCTTGCTTATGTTGAGCTTCAGGTGGATTTAAAATGAAAATACATCACCACTTGTTTGATTTGTTAAACTTTGAAATACATATATATAGTTTTGTGCATGATCTTGCATTCTATTAATGTTGAGTTCTGATTGCATTTAAAAATAAAAAATCACTTAAATACACATGATAGGGCTATGCTGAATTTACTGAATGATCTGCAGAGTTCTAATATGTGAACAGCTTTTGCCTAAAGTTGCTTGAATCTCAACAGTGTCTAGAACACAAGCTGAGGAGGAAGACTGATCAAATTCTTGCTTCTATGCTTACAGAAGTGTTTTTGTTTCTGTATGCTGTCGTTTGGATCCTAGCCAGCATTTGTAAAAGCTATCACCCTCATACAGAGAATAAATTTAAAACGAACAGTGACAGATCACAAACAATTCACAGTGTAATACTATAATAATCTTAAAGTACTCTATGGCTTTTGAATATCTAATGTAAAATATTTAAAATAAAAAAAACATTCAGATAAATATTTTATGTGTCATTATATAAAAATGGACACGCGGAAAATTAATATTTTAGAATTCTATCCATACTGTTTCATAAATATATGAACGAAATGAAGGTTTATATTATCTAAGTCTACGTATCTAGGTCAAGGTTGGTGAAGCTCTTTGCTCTGTGTGTAAGGAAGAATGGTCTAAATTCAAGGTTTCAGCACCTTTTTAATCTACAACCAGGAAAAAAGAAATCTATAACCTCAGATTAACAACTGCTAATGCAATGAAGAAAACCTTCCTGCCACTATTAAACACATCTACACACACACACACACATATGAAATAGTGTTGCCTCTGTTTCTTTCCTGATAAGAGTCTTAAATACCAAACAGTTAAATGCATAATAACATTTACTGGCAGCAAGACAGCCTGCTTAGCTGATACATAAAGCAGGTAAAAGGAGAAAAAGTTAATTTCTTGGCTGAATGATTCCATCGGTAGCTATAGGGCAAACTAGAAAGTCTTTCAGTAAAGTAGCAGTTGATTCTTCTATCAATCTGCAGCACACATACTCTTCCAAGGAATGCATTAAATATGAAAATCATATCCTGTTATCATCTGTTTCCAGCTTTCAGCCCAGTAAGCTTTCCTTAATGAATGTTGTAGCCTAAGGGACAAGCATGCTGTTGGCTTTTCTGAATAATGGAGTGATGCTACCCATTTTGGCTTATTACAATATCGACTAGCTGAGGGGGTTTCACATATAGTCACAAGTGACTACTCTTGCCAGCATGCTCCAAGTTATTACAAGATGTTTTTAGTCATTTCATCTAAAAGAGCTTTCCTGCTTTTAGGGAAGAAAAACAGTTCTGGTCTTGAACTGTATCATTTATATGGAGATAGGAGGGGGGATTAGAAGGCTGCATTACCACAGATATATAGCGGAATATATTTGAGTATTACTTGTCGGCTTTGTCCACGGTTTAGGTGTGCAATCTTTGCCTTTTTAGGGGAAAAAGAAAGGTCAAAATGTATGAAATTATAAATTCAACATACTTCAATTAAAATTTACAAGACTTTGCCACACTATTTTGAGACTAGAACTTAAGAATGCTAGATGAATGGAATGCTGGAAAGTGAGGGTTTCAATTGCTATTTATTAATTTCACAATGAAAGCCTTTGCTACTAACCTAAAATCATACTGTTTATATGGCATGTGAGAACAGCAGCACAAGCTTTACAACCATTTTTTTTTTAAAAAAATGCAAAAATCTCCTAAATTAAGAGATTGTGTCTACAATCGAGTTAGTACCTTCTATTCCACTGATTCAAAAAGAAATATAAACATGCCTAAATTTTCCCATTAAAATAATTGGAAAATAAAGAACAAGGAAAAATAAGGAATACAAAGTAAAAAGAGAGAAAATATAAAATAAGGAAAATTGTCTTACATGCCTTAAGAATTTTCACATACCTGATGTTTAGTAGCATCTCTCCTCTCATGTTTTAACGTATCTTTTCTCTCAACTAACAGCCTATTTTTAATTTCTCTTTCATACTCTACCTAGTATAAGGAGAGATTATAAATAATCATTCAGCATTCAGGTTGTGATGTAGCCAAAGCTAAACAGATGTGTCACTGATTCCAGTGGAAACCAATCAAGCATATGTTTTACCTCTTCCTTTAAATTAAGTATTTTATATGATTGGATTGCTTTGATGTAGTAATATGTAGTATAAAAAAATTAACATGTTTAAAAGCATTCTGAATAACATTCTCATTTAAATATTCTACACATATTAATTTTAATCTTATTGAATACTGCATTTACCTTAAAATGTAAGAAGATGCTATAAATATGAGATGATTAACCAGAAAAAAGTTACCATTACTATATTCTCATGAATTTAAGACAACTCTCCAATTTTAAAGTTAATTTATTCAGAAATAACTATGCTTACATTCAGATAAATACAGTACATAAAATGGTTCCAAAGCTAAAATAATGGTTATGTGAAAGCTTCCATTTTATTTAAAATCAACTATACTAGTTTATTCAAGTTTTTCATTAGTTCTTTATATCTTCTAAATAAACAACCATAGCCAAACTGTATATTTTTACACTTTTACATAAGAATTATCTAAAACTACACAAAAAGTTTTAGAACTTTGTTAATTGCTTCTCCAGATTTTGAAACAAAATTCTTGTTTTAGGTAGTACGTTCATAATAGACTTTTCTTAGATTCAAAGTTCATAAGAACTACGAATTAAAATGTGTATATTTGGCAAAACGCAACAAAAAGATGATACAGTAAATTCAGTATAAGACCTTCTAAAACAATGAGCATTTGAGAATGATTTAATAGCTATTAAAATCACATGCTGTAAATGGGGTAGCACGGAATCACAAGAATTTGAAATAAAATGAAATGTCAAGAAGCATTTTCACTATATTCTTTTAGGTCCTGTTTCACTGATATCACAATCAAATTGCATATTTAACAATTAAAGTTCAGGTACATAAATAATGATGCAAGAGATATTCAAGACCCTTAAGCTTTCCAGCCCTACCTCATTTCCAAAGCTTTAAGAAGAGAAAAACAGAACTCTACTGCTATCCTTACCTATCAACTTATGACACATAAGATTTCCCGAATAGGCAAAAACAGACTCCTTCAAAGTTATTGTTAATTTATTACAGCTAGAACACACCATACCTTTAGCTTTTGAAGGGACTCTGATCTTGAAGCAAACTTCCTAATGTGAGCTTCAATACAATCAAATTCTTTTAATAAATCTTGGTTTCGGAGCAGAGATTTCTTCTGACGTTCACATATTTCATTTAAATATTTTTTTAGATTTGCGTATTTCACTTTAGTTCTACACAGGGAGAAACAAAAAGTCAACCATAAGCTGTAACAGCTTATTTTTGCAAAGAGAAACATTTCTTAAATATACACCTGATTATCAGAAGAATATTTAAAGTTAACGGTAGACAGAACTATAAAAACTAATTAGAATCAATGTTTGAGGTTATTCCTTTTTACTTTAAATATGAAAATTTACTTCTTCAAGACAATAATTTAAAAATTCTCCAACAAAGTATAATCCGGTTACAATCTGAGTGTACTTGCAGCCCAAAATCATCTCATTTTGTCTCTCCCCTTTCTTGCTTGCATACGTTCCAAGGAACAAAAACACCATTGCAAACAGAGGTAAGTCTAAATTAATCACGTCTGTGATAGTCAAACTATACATGCACTGAGGAAGATGGGACTAGCCGGACTCCTAAAATAGGACTTGGAGATGATAAGAATTAAATACACCTTCTTCCTTTGATTCTTTCAACCCAAAGTTTCTACAGAACATACTGGTTAGCATCCATCTGCTATCTTTAAAAAGAGTAATTATTAAATCCTTCACACAAGGTGTTTTGGATTACTTAAGAGCACATGCAAAACATTTTTAAGCTATTAAAGACCTGCATATTTTTTCCCAAGCTCACAAAACTGCTTCAGAAACTGCTTCTGACCGACTCTGCATAGTGACATGTGAGCCTGTGAAAAAGACATGGTAGCTTTAACAATTCGAAAAGAGATGTTTTGTACCTGCTGCCCACACATTTCAAGGAGTCTCTTTCAGAAAATTTGCATAGGTGTCACTCTGAACCACCGCAGTATTCTGGAGCTATTTGGTTCTATGTCTGGAGATGGGCATATCATATGTCATGCTTCCTTAGGGCAAGTTGCAATTCATCACAGCAAAGAACACCTTACTTATTAAATAGTCATTAAAATATATGCATGCCACAAGAAAGTTGTAACCTTAAGAAAGAGTAGGGAGCCAAGGGAAACATCCAATGTCAGTGGGTTAAGTTATGTTTGGACAAGGAAAATTAAGTTTCTATCCAGGATTATAGCCACTGGAATCCTGTAAGTATCTGATTCCCAAATTAAGATTCTGCCTACCTTCTAAAAAGTTTCAACAATACTGTAGTCTTTATTGTAAAGTAAGACTCTAGAAATACCAGGAAAGTAGGCTGCTAGTATTCTAGGCAAGTGGTCAGCCCCAATATATTTGCTATCTATTTCTGCTGGTCAACTTTATTTATTTTATTATTCATTCATTCAATCAATCTCTGTAGCCGCCCAACTCAACCAAATGACTCTGGCAGGTTTGCAATTCTAAAATTATAAAATCATTAAAACAATTTAAAAATCATTAAAACAATAAACAAAAATCAGCAAAATAAATAAACAGCAGCTATGATGATTAATCACTAATAGTAAAGCCAAGAAACAGGATTCTTAACACCTTCTGAGCCCTAGGTACATATAGCCCAGGTACATAGCCAAGTTTTTTAATCTTTGCGAAATGCCAACAGGGTTGAGGTCATTCTAATCTCCGAGGGGAGAATATTCCATAAGGCAGGGGCTACAGCAGAAAAAGCCCGTCTTCTAGTTCCCACCAGTCAACACTTTTTGGCTGATGCAGCATGCCCAATCTGAATTAGACTGGGCAGGTAGAAACTCTTGGAAAAAGACAGTCCTTCAGCTAAGCCAGTCCCAAGCTATGTAGGGCTTTAGAGGTGACAACCAGCACCTTGAATCGCACCCAGATTTAGAGGTCCAATATGATAACATGAGAAGTGCTTTATTCTGAATAGTTGAAGTGCATATTCTTCACTTTTCCATACATTTAAGTAATTTCAAACATAGCGGCTGACATGTATTTATATCATTATTTTCCTACATCATCTGGTCTGTTTTTATCCAGATTTAGATTTTGCTTTCCCTGGGTGCCTTCTCTCCATTCATCTTCCCAATTCCAATTTTCAATATACATGCGTCCATAAAAATCTAACTATACATGCCAATCAGCACTGTAACGCACCGTATTGTTAAATGAATTTTAGACATCAATATTTCCATGCTATACATTATATAGTAAAACTAATACAACTACATGCTGATTTATAAAGCTTACATGGAAGTATCGGGTGTGCTGTATTCAAGCATTTTTCTTTCCAGTTCCACCCTCTTTGATTCACTAAAACAAACAGAATGAAGTTACTGTATCTTCTATATACCGTAAATAATTTTACAGTACACAAGGAGAAACTATATAGCATTGTAAAGCTTCCAGAGTTTTGGGAGTTGTGTGGTATATAAATCTATATATCTTCATAAATAAATGCTCACAATGACCTTAAGACTCCTGTCTCCACCACATGTCCCAAATATTGATAATTATTATTAATCAAAATGCATTACAATTCCTATCTAGGCAAGATTATACAGTTATTAGAGATTACAATATCATGACAGATAATGAGTGATTACAGATGAACATTTACTCTAGAATTATCTTTCAGAAATCACAAAATGTAAGAAATATTTATAATATCTAATCACATAGCACTGGGATTATACCTACTGAAAGATATCAAATTAAATACACACATTAAGAAGTCCTCTGGCCCATATGTTGCAGACAACTGTCTTCTCACATATTAATGCTATACATGCCCTAGTAACCAGAAAATATTTTAACATATTATTAAGGATATGTCTGGAAGGACAACTATCTGCAATAACAAAAGTAAATTACCATGTTGTTTCCCAAATATAACAAAGTAAAAAAATATGTATATCGCTGCAAACATTGCAGAAGCCACATTTTCTTTTTTTTCTTTCCTGTTTCTCTTTCCTGAACAATGACTTCAATAAACAAAGAGGGAATAGTGATAACACGAGGGCAGAAAACATCCCTGAAAACCATTTTTTTAAACTATTAATGCTTTTTTAAAAAAAGAATAAACATTTATAGTTTTATATACAATCTAGCACAAACCGCAAAATCAGAACATTTTGTTCTAATTTGCTTTCAACAATTTATTTTGTATTTTGATGGTTTTAGATATTGCTGTCTTCTTGTGACATTTTATAATTTTAAGTAGTTTATTTGATTCATCGCTTAATTTTTTATAAGCTGCAAGCTATGCTGAAGCGTATTTTGCAAGCTATTTTGAAATTTTTGTGGCAAAAGAAGTCTTACAGCACTGTAAACTAAGCTACCACACATGGGCAAAAATCTGGATGAACAATAGATTACAAAAACGTAATACAGCAAATTATTAATATTGGCTGTCATTCCATACTCATCTCAGTTTTTGCATCCCATACATAGTGTCCCTACTTAAAGTCTAATTAAATGTATTATCACATAAAAATTTGTTTGGAGCATGATCCTGTATATATATTAAAAATGCTATAAATACAATGAACAGGTACAAACACTGACTTGTATCAGAGAAAATAAACAGGTTTTTATTTCTAAAATACGATGATAAAGGTAAGATTAGTTGTATTTGGTTAAAACTGGAAGTCTCAGTGGAAATATAGATTTTAAACATGATAATAGCCTTTTCAAAACTCTTCCTGCTATTAAGAAACATTGCAGCCAGACTGAATGGCAACCTAGATGCCCCTTAATGGATAGAGTGAACAGAAACCCAGACAATAGTGAGAGACTTCCGGTCCTGCGTGGTAGTGACTGGTCGCAGGCTTGCGGACCGCCACACCCCCGCGGCCAACTTTCGTCCTGCCTGGAGACCCTAATGGGTCCAAGCTGCCCCAGAGAGGCGGAGAAGAAAGAAGGGTGCCCCGGCAACTCTGGAATGACAGTGGTCATTCCATTCGTCTTGGGGAAAGCCTTCTAACCCGACAGGAGAAAGGCTGTATTTCATCGATCAGCCCAAGCTACTTGCAACCGGAATCCAAAAGAACTAACCAGCACTACAGTAAACAGCGTGCTTAAAACTGGGTGAGGAATCTGATTTTCCCTTTTCTATTCTACACTTAAATTCCTGGAAAAGATCCCCAAGAAGCAAAATACCTCCGAAAGTGAAGGAGGGGGACTTCCGCCCCATCCTTACACTAACGGAAGCGGCGAATTAAAATTTTTCTGGAGGATCAAAATATATGGTAGTGAAATAAATTTATAAACTTGAAAGCTAAAATTTAACTTTGGACAAGTTTAAGATTGTTGAATGGTTAAGACTCTCATTTTAAAGACCATTGTTCATATTGAAAACTAAATAGATGCTGACACCTAGTGGTGGATGAATATTATGACAGCTACGATTTCCATAGAGAACTTGCCAAAACCTGGGAAAAGCTAATCTGTGTTTGTGACTTTCAAAGCTTTAATAATAAAGAACAGCTGTGACCAAAAAAAAAAAAAGACAACAATCTGGGCTGCAGACAAAGAGAGAATTATAAACTTTAGGGGAAAAAACTTTTTTGAACTCTTTGGAATACAAATATCTATTTAACCAGGACTCTAAAGCTATTTGCAGATAAGAAGGAAAACTCCAACTTTTGGCCATCATGGATCAGAGACATGTAGACAGAACACACCAAGAAAACATAAATACCTCTCAGGAGGAGATATATAGTATACTGCAATTAATTCAAATAATACTGAGTTCAAATCACAAAAAAATCCAAAATAACTTTGAAAATACAAATCAATCTATCTCTAAGTTAACTTTACAACAAAAAAACTTCCAGGAAACAACAACAGAGAAGGAGCAGACAAAACAAATAAGTGGACATAAAATTGACAATAGAGACTCAAAGATGGAACTTAAAGCAAGAAAACATGATTTAATCCTAGTGGGGAAAAATTTACAAGAAATGGAAAAAACAACTCATCCCTTAAGACTACAAAATAAATCTGAGGACAAAAAAACAGATTGGATAAAATGAAATGTAGAGATGTTGAAAACATCAGAGAGAAAGGAAGTGATAAGAGAAGCAAAGAAGGAGAAAGAGAAAAATATTTTCAAGAAACATGGAAAGGCAAAAGCCTCACATAAAGACACTTTATTCGATTTACTTCTTATACCTACAGCAACAGTCATAAATATACGGAAACTTTTTGATTCAGCAAAACACATTGATCAAGAAAGATCCTGGTCAAAGGAAAAAGATCAAAGTGAAAATTAAGAAAATAGATGATGGGATCTACCAGAGAGAATATTTAAAAAAGAAACATTTGTTTGAATATGGTTAAAAGAAATAGAAAAGATTCTGAATACATATGTCATTCTAAGAGAGATGAATTCCTTAAATAACATTGTACGCTTTTTCCCCCTTATTTTATTTCTTGATATAAGTAATATAATACTGCTGAAATGGCCTAGATGAAGGAAATGTTTTAGATAATTAAATGTGTCTGAATTTAGGGAAATTATAATGTATAAAAAAGAAAAAAATGTTTTGAATAAGAGTTAAAGGATTAGATGACTAGGCACATTAAATGGAATATTTAAAGATTAAATATATTTTTAATCATGGTTAAAAAGAATAAGAAATTTTGGGAATGAATATATATTAGCTTAGGAGGAATATATATTTTAAGTAGTATTTTACTTTTTATGTTTCTTTACTCTTGCTCTCTTTTCCTTTTCTTTACTGTTTTTAACCTATTCTTTAAGAAATGTAAAAGTGTTGAGATGGTTTATATGGGAAAAATGGATTTAAATCTTTAAATGTAATTAACTGTTGAGAAAATCTTAACCAGCAAGAATACTTTGAACTTTATGGGAGAAACAAATCTAAATAAGGACTGTAACAGGATATAAGATGAGGCAACCAGAATGATTAGATAGAAAAGAAATATTATATTGATGTGATCATTATTTCTAGGAATATTAGGAAAAAATCATATATGTAACTGTTATTTATCAAAATAATAAGAACTGTATTATTTCAAGGTTTGTACAGAAGACATTTTGGGGAAAAGGGGAAATCAACTAAATGTACTATGTGGACTATGGATTATAGAAACCAAGTGTTAATGATTTTTCTTTACAAATGTAAACCCAGCAAATACACTGTTTACCAACTATTAAGTGATTTATGTTTTAAAAAAATCAATAAAATATATGGGTGGGGGAAAGAAACCCAGACAACAAGTTCCAACAGGTAATGAATGAGTTCAGAAAACCAAGTCTCTCAAAAGCACTCCAGTGACTAATCCAAAGATAGACTACACTGACTTACATTAGAACTAGAAAAGGCCACCGGTTCAAGCAAATGAGAGAAACCCTGGCTAAAGTCATCAAGCTTGAATAACACTACACTTGTTGTTAATGACCTAATCAGGGGTAGGCAACCTTGGCCCTTTTATGACTTGTGGACTTCAACTCCCAGAATTCCTCAGCTAGCGTGCCTGGCTGAGGAATTCTGGGAGTTGAAGTCCACGAGTCATAAGAGCCAAGGTTGCCTACCCCTGATTCCGAATTAGAGCAGAAACAGTTACTGCTCAAAAACTTGTTTGCTAAAAGGATGGTAGAGTTGGAACCAACATGCTAGAATCAGATGTAACACAGACCTAATTAAAGGCAGCTGAAGCAAAAAACTCATATGAAATTAAAGGCAGCTAAAATAAAAACAAACTAGTTATACTAAAAGAGGAGAAGGAGGTTGTTCAAGTTACAGTAGGAACTGAAGCACTCAGATACACTATAAAACCTGAACATGGGCTTCTCCCTGAGGAGCTGGCTAAAGCAAACCTTCCTCATAGGGATATCTTATCACACTGATTCTATAACCATAGATGATATTGATGTCCTTGATGAGAAGCCCATCCCAGTAACTCTCAAACATTATATGAAGGTTTATAAATGCAAGCTAGGACTCCCACATACTCTGATGGATCAAGGAAATATGTTTGGAATAAGCATGCCCACCTAATGTCTTCCAAGCCACAACTCACCTTGACAAAAGTCTCGAATCAAACAGAGAATTTACAAGCACACCTGATTTTTCCTGTTAACTTCTTCATTTCTTTAGCAAGTGTCTGGGCCACATTGATCTTGGAGACCTACATTGCTATGGGTGTCTCTGGACATAGGACACTTCTTATAATGGTTTTTCCTGTTTTCTAGTTGAGGGTATTTTGTTTCAAATTTCTTGTCAATTTGCTTCATCCATATTTTCTTTCATGCTGTTTTTTGGACCTTCCACTGGGTGGGCCACTTTCCCTACAGCTGAGTGTCTTCTGCCATTCTTCATATCTGTCCAATCTTTAGTCAGCATGTAACCACTAGGACCAAGCCTAATTGGTCAAACACAGCATTAACAAACAGAGCCTAATGCCAGTGTTTGGAAGTTGGGCCTATAAAACAAGGTAACATAAAAGATTCGTGATGCTACTTTTAGACAGCAAATATGCCTAAGCTTCACCTACATTTTACTGCCTTACCTTACCAAGTATTACACTGCCAGGAATTGTGAGACGTGTAGTAACTTGACATATGTAGCCAAATTTTCATGTTAGCTGATGGCAAAATATGCTACCTACATTAGTTATAACCACTATATCAGAGCTGGCTACGGTATATACTAGATGAAATTCAAATTGCAGATGGAGAATGTTCAGCCTCCAAGCTGCTAATCTGTATATATTTTAGGACCCCATAATCTATCCAGTTCAGCCTAGATTGCCCTATTTATTTTAATGGCTGCCACTATAGTCATTCTTGACTTATGACCTCCTCCGAGTTCCTTACAAACCACCTTTGAAGTTATAATGGACTTCCTCAGAGCTACTCACAACCTGGTTTTGAAGTTCTGACAACCACCTCCCCTTACAGCCATGTGATCACATTTTGGCCACTTGGCAATTGGCCCACTATTTCACAATCACACGACCATGGGTTTTTTTACCATTTTTTGCCAGAAACTAGTGTTTAATTTTGGTTTCCAGCAAAAAAAACCCACCAGCCATTGGTTAAAATGGATTCATTTAACAATGCCAGCATTCACTTAAGGATTTCAGCATTGCTTAATGACTCTGAAAATAGATCATGAAATCAGGTATTATCATGTGGTGACCTGCTTAATGACTGCCATAACTTATAACTGTAATTCTGGGCTCAATTACAATAGTAAGTCAAGAACTATCAGTACTTTCTTCACAGCTGTTTAAATCCTAAAATCCTCTGGCAATTAGTCAAGCCTGGTTGTAACCTGATGTAAAGAGATCCCAAAATGTTCTGCATAGATTTGATGACTGAGGACCCTACTTTATTAAAATATGATCGTTAGATATTAGCATCTATTCATACTAGGAAAGCTGCAACTTCTAACCTTATCATTCCTTAAAATCTAATCATTTTTCAATTAACCTTTATATTTGAACCAGTAGCTGTTCGCATGAAATCAGACTATATAGATATATCAACTCCATTCATGTAACAAACTCTCAATTTGAACACATAAAAATCCGGGCTTAAGAAATGTCCCTATAGAGGAGGATAATTACTCTTTTCTGGATTTTTCCTTTAATCAAAAAGGAAGTAAACATGGGCACTCAATAGTCTGATACAAGAGTAATAGCAGTTCCAAGAAGATAAAAAGTCAAAATCAAAACATTTCAATTTAATACACATTAATATACAATTTAATACATTATAATTTAATACATTAAAGAATTAAGCAGAGATGAGTCCAAGATATTTGCTTTTTAAAATCAACAAAACAATTTATACAGCTATCTAAATGGAATCATCAACTTGGAAAATATTTTCATGGGAACTCCCTAGAACTTTGAAAAATGATTAGACTCCTGTCAACCACTTGAAGACAAAGCAAACCTTCATTAAACAGGAGATTCTAAATATAGTTTCCAAGATTATTCAAGCTTCCCAGTCAATACCTAAGATGCTGCCTAGATAACTTCTATAGGACCCATTTAAGAAAAAGTTGAGTCATCAAGCAAGTCAGTAAGTTCTCTAAAATTTCCTGCTCCCAGTATGCTGGCTGAGGAATTCTGGAAGTTGAAGTCCACAAGTCATAAAAGGGCCAAGTTTGAAGACCCCTGCAGTAAAGTCTACCTTCTTTCAGATGTAAGCAAGAGTGGCAACAAATAAAAGTACTGTTACACCTATGTTCTGGCCGGAATTTTCCCTCTTGGATATCAGTCTCTTGTTTGGCTGGCAGAAACTCCCTTGTCTTGTCAGCTTCCACAAAAGTCATGTGCATCAGGAGGATTTGTCCCACAGTGGTTCTCTTCTTTCTCCAGCAAATCTTCAGACCAACCCTGAATATAGTCATTTCAAAAATCTTGCCCAAGCTCTCTTGGAAAACAAACCTTCAAGAGCCAAAATTTAGATCCATCTTTGCCAGTCTTTTTCTCTCTCTCCTTCATTCTGCTCAGGCTTTTAAGTTTCCATCTTAAGAGTGTTCACCCAGTACAGCTACTAGGAACTTCCAAAACATAACATCCAACTATAATGTTTGATATTAGACTGGAAAACAATTAAATGCACACATTTTGAATAGCCGGGTTTATTATGTTTAAGGTTAATTAAATGTGACTGTGAAATAGAGTCACATTTAATTTTTGTCTTGGACTCACTAATATTTGGAGTATAGCCCCAGATACTGACAAAGTAGACTAAAGCCTACTTCTTGGTAATACAGAAAAATATAGAATAGACAGCATCACTACCAGAAGGATTTGTAATAGGCTGACCAACTGCTCTCAACGTGTACTCCTCAATGGAACTACATCTACATGGAGGGAAGTAAGCAGTGGAGTACCACAAGGTTCTGTCTTAGGCCCAGTACTCTTCAACATCTTCATAAATGATTTAGATGATGGGATAGAAGGGGAACTCACCAAATTTGCAGACAACGCTAAACTGGGAGGAATAACCAATACTTTAGAAGATAGGTTCAAGATCTGTAAGAATCTTGACAGACTTGAACACTGGGCCCTATCCAACAAAATGAAATTCAGTGGCGAGAAAAATAAGGCTTTATACTTAGGCAGGTATAGAATAGATCAGGGATCTTCAAACTTGGCCCTTTTATGACTTGTGGACTTCAACTCCCAGAATTCCTCAGCCAGGCACGCTGGCTGAGGAATTCTGGGAGTTGAAGTCCACAAGTCATAAAAGGGCCAAATTTGAAGACCCCTGGAATAGATAGTACCTGGCTCAATAACAGTAACTGTGAGAGGGATCTAAGAGTCCTAGGCTAGGGGAAAACCACTTAAATAGGAGGCAGCATTGTGCTGCAGCTGCCAAAAAAGCTAATGTATCAAGATCAGGTAAAATGTTAGTATTGCTTTATACTGCACTGGTACGACCACACTTGGAATCATGTGTCTAGTTTTAGTCACCGTGATACAAAAAGCGGTTGGGACTCTTGAAAGAGTGCAGAGAAGAGCAACAACGATTAGGGGACTGCGGGCTAAACCATTCAATTAACGTTTGCAGGAACTGGGAATGTCTAGTCTAATGAAGAGAAGGACTAGATGTGACATAATAATCTTCCAATATTTGAGGGACTGTCAACCTACTCTCCAAAGCACCTGAGGGCAAGACAAGAAGTAATGGATGAAAGCTTAACAGGGATTTACAATTCATACTCTGTATACTGTACATAATGAATGCAAATTAGGAACAGAGTAAACATAATAAAGTATGGAAAGGTAGTATTGGCAATATTTCTGTTTTAGAATATTTATATTTGAAATATAATTCAAAGTTTAAAAAGCTAGCAGTTATTGTATAGAACAATGCATTCCTATACAATGGAAAATCAACATCTGTATTTGGTAACATTTCAGATCAGTTAAATTAGATTTAAGTACAAGTTATATGAACAACAAAAATAATGTTGCTCAGGTACATTTTAAAAAATTAAGCACACTTCAGCTTTTACAATATGTTGAAACTCATCTGTACAATTATTTTAGAAGAGGGACAAAGGCATGCTACAATCACCCCAGAACTTGTTAGGTAGTATTTTCTCAATACGTTAATATAGTATTAAAACATCCATTGGGGATCAAAAGAGCTTAATAAATTTCAATAGCGCCATAAGAATACTGCAGCATATTTTAACCTAGAGGTAGGATCATTTTAATAATCTTTCAATTAGGCAATAATTTAAATTTAAAAGTAAAAAATTACTTCAACTGACAGCTAGTCAGACTCCACTGAACAGTCCTAGTGTCATGGTTCCGACAGACAAAGACAAATAAAGCAGAAATAAAGCTCAAAGTTGACAGGTAGGGTGTGAAGATCTTTCTCTTACATTCATACTGTAATATCTGAATCAAAAGCTCAGAAATGTGGTTCAATATAAAACCAACAAGATTTCTCTCGATTATGGCCAGACAGGCCTAATCTACATGACTTTAACCGCACCTTTATAGTAATTATACATATTGGACAGAATCGGTGCGTGAAAGTATTTCAAATATTAGGAGAAGGTATTTCGTTTTAACGGTTGAACTCTCTCTACCCTGCCCTCCCCCTTCAAATCTGAACAACTTTCAAAATAGAAGCGCGTTGAGGGAAAGTCGGGCAAATTCTGCCGTTCCATGTAAAAAAAAAAAAAAACCACCTTTGCCAAACACGGCATTCTTCCCTGGGAGAAAGCGTAGTTTGTTTTAGCAGCTGGAATTTTCCCCCGGTGCACAGTTCCACGTTCCAAATCCACAGACCTTCAGAGGCGTTCTACCTGCTCCGTTGCTTAGCAGCACGAAAAGGAAGCCCCGCCTCCAAAGCTACCGGCAATTCCCGACTATACCAAGTGAGTACCGGAAAAGAGGGAGAAGCTGTTAGGTCGGAAGTTAGCCATGTTTTCTCCAGGATAGATAAAATAAAATAAAATTGCGCAATGACCTCACCTGTGCCGGAGATGTGCCTGAATACGTCGGGTTTGTTCATCATAATCGCCTTTATCGCAGCCAGCAACAGTGGGATTTCGGGCACCGCACACATTTCCAGTCATCACACAAACGCAGCAAATAAGGCCTAAGCTCTCTTGTTTATTTTCCGTGGTCTCCAAGCTACAAAATTTGTTCCCGACATGCAGCACGGCCAAATCACGTCTCTAATTCGCAAGCCAATCATCGACGAGGTGAAAGCCACGCCTCCTCTCCCGTGTGCTGAAGCTATCAAGATACGGTAAAAGAAAGTGGCAATCCGCTTGTATTCCAGTATAATTAATGAAAGAAATCTCGGCTCAGTTCAAGGGTGTTAAATAAAGGTAAGTGTGATTTCAGTGGCAGCTTGCTCCATAGGCAGTTACTCAAAAGTCAGCAGTAGCAAGTTTAGTCTGTAGTAAGTGTGTTATTGGATACAATTAATTACATTTAAAAGCAACTAATTGAATTAGCATGGTTGTTTAACGCACATGGATTGGTGTACTTTTTTATCTATAAATAAGTCTGATGAATTCAAGGGATTTAGTTTCAAATTAGCTTCAAGGGTTGTTACTTAATTTGTATGCATTATTATTAGGGATGTAGCAGAATCATCTAGGTCTTGACTAAATCACATATTAGTCAGAAAGATGTTTAAAAAGCGTTAAAAACTTTTAGTTAAATCTGAGCTTGTCAGCTAGGTCTGCAGACAGCTTGAAATAGCTGGACTTAAATTTGTTTTTATCTTAGAAAACCTACATACCATATCACATTCCCTTTGTCAATATATAGGATTCAGATTATTGTTAATTTTATGGAACGCTATAATAAAAGAATTTAGATTCCAAATCATTTTGTTCTCCTTGTGAATGAACACGTCCTTTTCACCACCCTTCTCATAATCCTACTTTTGAATTGCGTTCTTCTGTGAACTCATATTCTGTTTGTTAATGGATCAAATTGCTTGACTTAGAATAGGGTAATAATCACAGAATATTCAGTCCTTGTGCAGATTGCAAGCGTACACATTATAAAACAACAGTGGCTGAGTCCATAATTTCAGTAATCCATGGTTTGTTTGAAAGTGGTTTATTGTGTGTGCCACTGTGGGTGGATTTTCATCATGGTTTAAAACCACAATAGCTGGATTCACATAGCATGCTAAACCAGAGCAGGCAAAATGTGTTATGTTGAGTACAATGTGTAAATTGGACATACTTTACATTTATTTTGCAATAATTTTAACAAGTAATGAAAATATAAGGTGGTAGACTGCATTCCTGAATTTTGTAGAATAATGCTCCAAACTGGAGTATAATTGAGATATAAAAAAATAAACATGGATCATTATTTTTACTTTTCCTGTTGACAAAAGTGTATCTAAAAGAAAGGTGAGAAAGAAAGATGAACTGAAGTAAAAATAATCTGTTGCAAAAATGACATTTTTTTAAAAAAAGTAGTATGACAGATAATAGCATTGAAAAAACTTTTATTGTTTTTAGTTTATTATCTTTTTTCCTGATTCCTCCAAAACATAACAGTTACATTCAAAATCTGTTGGAGTCAAGGAACTAGGTAAGTTCATTACCATGTTTACTCATGAAGATCCAGAATCAAAGCAAAAGAAAGTAAAAGTCCTGTCAAGATGGAAAATCACTACCTACTGAATTTTAACTAAATTTCCATGGTCCATCCCATTTTTCTTTCCTCTAGGAAAAGCACTTTTGGTCAAACTAAAAAAGGTCTGCATCTTGAACATTAAAAAGAAAAACCCACTGAGGACGTTCTACTTAATTCGATCATCCATTGATTTATCTACTGTATTTTTATACTGTTTTCCCTCTAAAAGAGAAGATAAAAGCATTTAATATTGTTACACAAAAATAAGTACACTAATTTCACGAGGCAATTAGCCTGAAATATCTTAAATATTTCCCAGTTAACTGAGAATAAAAATGATACTAAACCTATTCAGTCTATAACAGTTACAACAGTCATAAGATTTAGTAACAAGAAATAATAAAATTCCAAGTAAATAACCAAGCTCAGAGAGTACCAAGGACTCCTCAATAATAAAATTCGTCAAACGATATGTATGTATTGCAATAGTGGCAAATATCTGTAGCTGGGGTGTAGGATGAGGATGAAGGTTCATTCTCCGAACTTGTGGGTTGGTTTCTGAACATTTCATTACCAGGCTAGGTAACATCTTCAGCAGCGTTTAGGGGATGTCTGTGTCAGTGCTCTTCTGTTTATAAGGGCTTCAGATGTGGGTGTGTCAAGTGACGGTCTTATGATGAGTCATACCTTTTTAAACTCTATAGAACTAAATTTAAATAATATATAATAAATTTGGAATATAACATTGAAATACCAACCTTGCTCAGTTAATGGTTTCGGGTTGTAAGGAATGTTAGATATACTTCATATGATTTCAAATATACCTGTGTATTTTAAATATATATATGTTTTTAAAAGATTAGTTATTCTTTCTAATCTGGACATGTTAGAATTCAAAAGAACATTTTTGCAAATGTTGTGGATATGTCTAGTACTGATTCCTTATTGGTTAGATGGTTAACCAGGTTCTTGGACAGAAGCTAAGGGTCAAAGTGCTTTTAAACTATAGTCCTCAACATTTAGAATGTTTCAGTTTATATAAAACTTCGGCTATATATTGTCTTTGGATTTTTCTGAATAAGGCAATTACACATTCCTGGATATTTATGTAACAGACATTAAAAGTTGGCTTATTCAAAATGGTCATTTCTCAGCCTTTGAACTGGCTTTATACTGAATAAGAGGCAAAAGTAGATAATATTCCTTACAGTCTTGGTTCAATTCACTGTTTTAAAACTGAATGATAACAATTTGTGTTAGTATAAAATTAAGAACCTAACAATATATAATAGATGAAAATGTGATTTTGAAATTTGACATTTTTTAACAATTTTTTTCTATTTCCAATTATGTCTCTATTTTTTCCTTATTTCTGTTTTTAGAATTTGTTTCTTTTTTAATGTTCCTGGTGTTTTATTTTTTTCTTTTTCATCATGTAGTAAATTTTACAATAGTTTTTGAGTTTATACATATCCTTTATGTATATATTTATGCTGAAAACCTCCCAGACAGCCACTTTGCTGACAATTCCAACAAGAATATTGTCTGTACATAAGTATGGATCTGTAAACAATTAGGGGCACCTTTTGCAAAAAAAACAAAGCTGCAATTGTAAAATTCTTCTATCAAATGCTTTTTCCCAGCCAATAAACTTACAGTATGTGTCATTAATAAAAACATCAAATAGTACTTGTCTAAGGGAAACAGTCTGTGACACTCCATTTGGTACTTCCAAATTTAATAAGAAATAAAAAAGATAACATTTTTGGAATATTTTTAAGCTGGATGTAGTTCCACCAAATAGACATTCTATCAGCCTGTACTTAACTAGCTTACTAATCAGAATGTTTATTTATTTAAAACATTTATATAGCCACCCATCTTATATCAAATTTTGTTTGATGCTTTATCAAATACTTCACTGAAATTAAAATATACTATGTCTATAGCATTCCCACAATCTATTAAAGTTAGCTAATAAAAAAATGACAGTGGTCTGGAGAGATTAGTTGACAGTTTCTAAATAGCCATCATATTGTTACCTTCTTCATATTCTATCCAGTTGTCAAGGATAGATTTTGGTCTGCATAGTTTTAAATCTTTCTTTTTCTATTTATTGTTTGTTTTGGAAGGTAAGAATAGAATTTGCTCTCCTCGGATTGTCTCTCACATTAACTTTTTTCAGGATTTCTCAGTGATAATGTATAGAAGTTTGATCAAACCATCAATAAATTCCTTCTATATCCTAGGATACATTCAGAATTAATTTGGTTCTCGAAATTTGAACTCATTTAAAGTAAATACACCCTGACTATATATCAGTAAAACTACAGTTATCTCAGAGCTATTCTTCACAACTGCGTGATGAAACGTAGGAAAAGTCTAAGGCAGAATTAAAGCTGGGTAGTTCTCTCTTTCTTTCTTAGTATGCTGCCATTTTCACTGAGCAATTTGGTATTACAAAGGACCTTGAAGTTATGGATTTCCCTCCAGGCCTTTGGCAAGGATGATTGATGCCCCTCTTCTTCACTTTCATCTTTCTCTGCCGTCTTTGTTCCTTTTATTTTGTGTTGTTTTGGGGAGTTTTTTTTATATGTTTTTAACAATTGATGAACTGCACAGAGTTGCTAGGAGTCAGATGGCATATATATTTAATAAGTTTCTCATAGTGAGATTCAGATCAGCAAATAACATTACTAAGCTCTACAGTTGCTAAGTGGAAAATCATATCACTACAACAGGTTTACAGCCTCCATCCCCATCATTCATTAAGGGAAGCATTGCAGTCATTAAGTGAACATCATAATTGTGTGTGTGTGTGTGTGTGTGTGTATACACACACACGCACACGCGCGAGTACAGTGAGGGAAAAATTATTTGATCCCCTGCTGATTTTGTATGTGTGCCCACTGACAAAGAAATGATCAGTCTATAATTTTAATGGTAAGTTTATTTTAACAGTGAGAGACAGAATAACAACAACAAAATCCAGAAAACACATTTCAAAAAAGTTATAAATTGATTTGCATTTTAATGAGTGAAATAAGTATTTGACCCCTTCGCAAAACATGACTTAGTACTTGGTGGCAAAACACTTGTTGGCAATCACAGAAGTCAGACGTTTCTTGTTGTTGGCCACCAGGTTTGCACACATCTTGGGAGGGATTTTGTCCCACTCCTCTTTGCAGATCCTCTCCAAGTATATTAAGGTTTCAAGGCTGACGTTTGGCAGCTCGAACCTTCAGCTCCCTCCACAGATTTTCTGTGGGATTAAGGTGTTGAGACTGGTTAGGCCAGAGGTCCCCAACCTTTTGGGCATCAGGGACCGGTTACGTGGAGAGAGGTTTTTCCACGAACTGGAGGGTGCATGGTTTTGTGTGCTGCCTGCATTCCGTGAATGGGGCTTTGCTTATTTGTGTGGCCCAGTTGCTGGCATGCCATGGTCCACTACTGGTCCATGGACTGGGGGTTGGGGACCCCTAGGCTAGGCCCCTCAAGGACTTTAATGTGCTTCTTCTTGAGCCACTCCTTTGTTGCCTTGGCCGTGTGTTTTGGGTCACTGCCATGCTGCAATACCCATCCATGACCCATTTTCAATGCCCCGGCTGAGGGAAGGAGGTTCTCACCCAAGATTTGATGGTACATGGCCCCGTCCATCGTCCCTTTGATGCGGTGAAGTTGTCCTGTCCCCTTGGCAGAAAAACACCCCCAATGCATGTTTCCACCTCCATGTTTGACGGCGGGGATGGTGTTCTTGGGGTCATAGGCAGCATTCCTCCTCCTCCAAACACGACAAGTTGAGTTGATGCCAAAGAGCTCAATTTTGGTCTCATCTGACCACAACACTTTCATCCAGTTCTCCTCTGAATCATTCAGTTGTTCATTGGCAAACTTCAGATGGGCCTGTACATGTGCTTTCTTGAGCAGAGAGAACTTGCGGGTGCTGCAGGGTTTCAGTCCTTCATGGCGTAGTGTATTACCAATTGTTTCCTTGGTGACTATGGTCTCAGCTGCCTTGAGATAATTGACAAGATCCTTCTATAGTTCTGGGCTGATTCCTCACCATTCTCATGATCACTGAAACTTCACGAGCTGAGATCTTGCATGAAGCCCCAGACCGAGGGAGATTGACAGTTATTTTGTGTTTCTTCCATTTGCAAATAATCGCACCAACTGTTGTCACCTTCTCACAAAGCTGCTTGCCGATAAGTCTTGTAGCCCATTCCAGCCTTATGTAGGTCTACAATCTTGTCCCTGACATCCTTGGACAACTCTTTGCTCTTGGCCATGGTGGAGAGTTTGGAATCTGATTGATTGATTGCTTCTGTGGACAGGTGTCTTTTATATAGGTAACCAGCTGAGATTAGGAGCACTCCCTTTAAGAGAGTGCTCCTAATCTCAGCTCATTACTTGTATAAAAGACACTGGGAGCCAGAAATCTTGCTGGTTGATAGGGGATCAAATACTTATTTCACTCATTAAAATGCAAATCAATTTATAACTTTTTTGAAATGCATTTTTCTGGATTTTTGTTGTTGTTATTCTGTCTCTCACTGTTAAAATAAACCTACCATTAAAATTATAGACTGATCATTTCTTTGTCAGTGGGCAAACGTACAAAATAAGCAGGGGATCAAATAATATACATAACATATATGTGTATATGTATATATTAACCAATCTTTGTATATTTGTTTTATCAATAAAAATAAATTGCAAAAAAAACCCCATATATCCAACATCTAAAGATTAAGATTAAGGCTAGCATGCTTTGCTCTACTATTCAATTTCTATTTTTATCAAAAGCAAATTTCTAAGTTGTGCAAAAGGCCCATTTTCCCCTTAACCATATATTTGATGTTTGTACATCAGAAGAAATCAATTATTAATAGCAAAAACCAAACTGTGAAGGAATGTATATTAAACTTTACATGTTAAATCCAACATACTAATTAAGATAGCATTCCATGAACTGACACTGACAGAAAGAAGTTCAGCCTTCAACTTCAGGCCTTCATTACTCAAGGAAAAGGCGGGAGAAATTTTTTAACTGTAGATGTTCTACAGGAGAAGCCACCTGACTGGGAGGATTCCTTAGACATGAAGGAAAGTGGTGCCTCTGAGACATCATGTGTACTTCCATTACCAGTTTCATGAGAACTGGAGATGGAGGAGGAAGAGTTTTTTGGATAGGGAGGTGATGTGGTGGAAAATAGTCCAGGAGGGAGGAGCTGTATTCCAGAGGGCAAAGAGGCAATGAAGTACAAAAAGTTTAATTAGGAGGAAGATAGTTAAATAAAGATATTTCCTAAATATTCCCAGAATATAATTGTAGTTATGCAAATACAGGTAGTCTTTGACTTCCTACCATAATTGAGCCCATAATTTCCTAAGTGAGGCAGTTGTTAAATGAACTTTGCTCCATTTTATAACCTTTTTTGCCACAGTTGTTAAGAGAATCACTGCAGTTGTTCAGTGAATCATGTGGTCATTAAGCGAATTTGGCTTCCCCAATTGACTTTGCTTGTCGGAAGCCAGCTGAGAAGGTTACAAATTGTGATCACATGACCCTGGGACTCTGCAACTGGTGGGGTCCAGGAGAAGAGCTTTTTCTGCCACTGTATCTACTCTCTTGAACATCATATCCCTTTAGATAAGATCGTGTAGGAACAGGGCTAGCAGAGCTAGGAGGAGGAGTAAAAAAAGGCATCAGCCTAGAATCATTACATAGTCACAAACAAACTAAATCCAACCCACCTTAATTGCCAGTGAATGTTATCTAATATTATCTAACAGTAACCAGGTGCTGATCTTTAGTTGAGAAAATACCTGTGCATTGGGTTTTAGCAATAAATCAGTTAAATTGTACCTTCAGGTGCGGATCCTGTTTTCATGCCCGACAGATCTGCTCCCACTCTTTTGACCTTTAAAAGTCTTCAAACCTAGCTTTGCCGATTGGCCTAGGGCCCGGACAGAAGAATGTACCCGCTATCTTAGCTATTTTTTAAATCAATTTTAATGTATTTATTATCTTACTTTTTAATTTTTTATAATGTAGTTTTATCAGATTGCAAGCAGCCCAGAGTCTTGTGACAGCAAGATGGGCAGTGAATAAATTTAATAAATAATAATAAAATATCACATAAAACATTTTACTTGTCTAGGAATAGCAAGTAAGAAATTTACGGTAAAAAGGAATTTGGATAAGGAACATGGAGTTTTGCGTTATAAGCCACCTGGAATCACAGTTTATCAGTTGAGCAGCCATATATCTTGTGATTGATAAATAAATAAAATAAAATAAATAAATTGATAGAATCTTCTCAGGAATACTCCAGATTTATACAAGAGGAATCATTGCGTATGGCAGACAATCTCTTTCTTTCTCTCACACAATACACACAAACACACAGAAAAAGCAATATGAGCAACAGGTTATTTGTATAATAATAGCCCTAACTATTATTTCAGAATCAGCTCATCTTGATTCTGTGAGCAAATTTATCATTCATCTTTGGAGAAGACGTTAAATGGGATTAGTTTGTACAGTTGATAAGAAAAATATTTACAGTAATAGTAAATACTGCTTGAGAAAGATTGAAAGAAAACTAGGGTGGATTTTTAACAGTGCAATTGTGGATATTGAGAGGATGTAAACCCCACTGTATCTCATAAGGCTTATTCCTATTTAAAGTTTTAATTCTATAAACATTTACCTGGACAAAAGTCCCATTGAATTCAGTGTAGTAATTTATTTCTAAATAAACATTCCCTTCTCACCCTTATGGTAATATTGTAATCTCGGCTTCTTTACCAGAGGCCTGGGAGTTGGCTACTCTTAGCACAGGAAGCTCTGGTGTTGTTCCTGAGATCTGCTGGAGCCCCTCTCCCACCTTAGGAGTCACAGCTCCGAGTGGTGTGCCTCAGTGCTGTATTTTAGTCCACTGAAGGAATGTGTGTGTGTGTACACGCGCGCACACATACACACACAGGAGTTTTCACTGTGAGTCTATAGGCTTGCCTCATCTTTCTGGAATAATTCTTTTTGAGCATAATGGGAGTTATTTTTTGGTTGATATGCACAGATTGTCTTACAGAGTTCAGCAAGACTTGAATTGGAAATTTGCGACTTAAGTTTTTTTTTTTTAAAAGTAATTATATTTTAGCCTGACAAATAATTGTTTTAACATGATATCACTATGACATTGGATACCTTGGAGATTTCTCAATATTTATAGAACGATTGAAAACAGCTGTCAACTACTCTAAAGCAATGACATGAGGTTTCATGCATCTGTGATGATGACATAATTAAAACTAAGAAGTTTGAGGAAATAACCCTTGAAACAATGCTTGATTTTCTTAATGCCAAACGTCTCAATGGTTCACTAAATTATCTGAAGAATGGCATAATCAGAACAAAGAAACAATTTTAAATATATCGGGCTGCAAGCATGACCATTTCAATTTTCTGTCAACAGTTTAGACAAAATAGTTAAGACAATAACATGGACTGCATATAAAACACAAATAGGAAACAATAGTCAGGGAACATAGGGACAAGGACAGTTGTTATTGCTGGGTGCCTCCCAAAATTCACAGCCTTGGCATTCTCTGGAGCCTGATGCCCTGGAGCTCCATATTGCTGCCTTTGTCTGTTTACTTACCCTCTCCAGGAATACAAACAATGAGAAGAATAGAGCACCTTTCCTTCATCTTTCCAGCTTTCTGTCTTTGAGAAATTATGTGGATTATGTTTAAGCAGAGAGAAAGTGGATAGATAATTATCTTTTGAACAGAGGTGGGCCCAGCAAAGGAATCACTCCCCTAAGGCTCACAAGTGAGTAGCAATTTTGAAGTAAATGAATGAGCCAAATGCAGATGATAGACCTCGACTATGACCATTTGTTTAATGACAGTTCAAAGTTAACCCATCCTTGAAGTTACAATCATCATATCACCCCTGTGATCATACGATTACAATTCAGGCACTTGGTCACCGACTCACATATATGATGGTTGAAGCATCCTGAAGTCATGTGATTGTGTGACTTCCTAGCCAGCATCCAAGAAGAAAAGTAAGTGGGGAAGGTGGCAAATCATAATCAAGTCATGTCTCATTTAACAACCAATCATTCACCCAATGACCATGGTGAAAGATATAAAATCTGATGCAGTCACATGATGCCCCAACTGCACCACTTAATGATGAATTTTCTGATCCCAATTGTGATCCCAAGGACTATCGGTATTTTCCTATTGTCTTCCTCTTGAATAAAGGTGCAGAGAGGAATTGTCCCTGTAAAGAATGGATTGTGGCAGTGACCAACAGACTTTCCCCCACAACTGGATGAGATGCAACAGTAAGGATTGTAGAGGAAAGTCTACAAATAGTATTAAGTGGGGAACTCCCATTTGGAGTAGCCAGAGAGGACAACCTGTGCTGTATGTGTGTGCAAGTGAATGCCCCATTAACGGAAGGATGGTAGGATTCCACCCCAGAATCAAACAATTTAAATAATGGGTAAAGGGAATCTTAAGTAATTAATTTGGTTTGTAAAAAAAACCACCCTTCTGTGAAGACTCTGATGAAAGAAGATTGCTTGTGAAAACACATTTGGATGTACAGTTCCATGACTATGATAATATTGCAGTGAACATTCATTTTAAAACCTAAAGAGCTGAACTAATGGTTGAATGGTGAGAATCCTACATACCAAATCCCTTCCAATTGCTAGATGTTGGTATACAAAAGGAAAGGAGCAGTGAAGGAAGGTAAATTGTAAACATATATAAACATGAGAACATGGAATCTCTGTGAACAATTGCAAGAAATAGATATAAACATGTAGGAGCATACACAATCTATTGAGAGTAATGTCCAACTTTTGGATGGCAGTAAATTTTGAAATCCGTACATAGGCGGGGGAAAAACTAGGGATTGGAGGTGGGATGAGAAATTCCTTCCATGGGAAAATTACAGAAATACGGTCCACGTGTGGGGGAAATGCTGGTGATCTCAGAAAGGTAATGGGGATTATGGGATTCTATGTAAAAAATAGAATTTTGCAGAGAAAATGAAAGAATTCATAGATATCAGATTGTATTCCCCTTAGCACGGGTATCATCTAAGCAGTCAATATGTAGCCATTCTGATTGCAGTTAAATATAGCCAACTGGAAATAGCCAGACTGGGTGAAAGTAAGTGGAAAAATTGATGAATTCCTCCACCCTATTAAAGTGCCACTTCTATATCGGCTCTTCTATTTCTTTTCTGGAACCCAGAAAATAAATAGCTCTCCTACCTGTATTTTTAGAGACCATTTGGAATTTTTAACCTTACTTAAAGCTGTTGCCAAGATTTACAGAGAGATAGGCAGATAGCAAATAGATAAAGAATGATGTGCGAATGACTAGAACAATAGCTGGAATAATGATGAATATGTAGCAAAGCAAGTTTGCAGTTCGACATGCTATATGCTTAATTCAGAATGCAGTGATTTAGAACAATTGAGATATGCATTAAATGAATTGCATAATTTTATGGATTTGTAATTTCTTCCAAGGCCAAGCCACAGTCCCCCTAAAAACTGCACATCTCTGATTTTATATTGTTTCTGCTGGCACTGTTACAGATCTGCAATGCCCTTGTCTTTGTCTAATGTTGTAAACATGATTTTTAGATATGGCAAATAAGTGCCCAAATCTCTATTTATTCCTTTCCAACATGAGGCCTTGAAGTTCTCTCCAGAATTGGAGAGTTTGGGCAGTTTCTCTGACCATACTGAAATCACTGTACCCAATAGCTACTCTGAGGTTGAGAGGACTTATACTAGAACCAAGTTTTATAAGGCCTGGCAATAATGCCATTAACATTCCTCAGTCATTTGCTAGTTCAGTAAGATTCATCTGATTTCTGCCTGAGTCTCTGCAACCTCTGGTTGCAGAGGTTTGTTTACATTTCTATCAAAGGAAACAGCAACAAGCAAAGTTTAACTAAAAGACTACTTTTTAATTCAAATAATATTCATGCACTTCAGTAAGCACTCATATAATTCTTAAAATGCTCATTCCTGCCTGATTGAACCACCCCCTCTTTGAAGTCATAGGCAACTATTGTAGTCTAATGCTCTGGCTTAGGTACTAAGCTGTACAGAGTAAGGAAGATGAGCTTCACAGAGATAGGCCAGATCTATTACCAAACCGACAAATATAAAAATATGCCTAAAGTCAATTCTTGATTTGGTCTTCATAGTGGGGCTGACATTGACAGACAAATAGGCTTTTCAGAAAATCAGTATAGTATCTTTAACCTTTCATCCCCAGCAGCAATATAATACTTTGGAGGTAGGAGATCTTTTTGTGGGGGCTCTTGTATTTTTTATGTACATACAAGTACATAATATGTACAAGTACATATTTCAACATATGCCTCTTGTGTAAAGGTCTTTATTCTACTACCCAATATTGCATGTAACCTTTGGGGCTGAAGTATTATCTATTCTAGCCTATTCTATGTGCTGTTTACAGTTTCTTATCTTTCACAAATCTCATAATTATCCTAATACGTTGCTGTCTCTACATACTGGAAGATATGAAGGCTAGTTGAAGAAGATGCCATCTGTTCATCAACCCAGAAGACCTAATTCAGTTATCAGACAATCCCCACAAAGATGCAATATTTAAAGTAATAGGTGAGATTAACCTCATTTTTGTATAAAATGTCCATTTCAGTCTTGTACTGAAATATTAAAGATATTAGCATAAAATTTAGCACCCAATGTGGAAAATCTGATTCACATAGGAAAAGTCACAGATGTGTCTGCCAACAATTCAGAGATCTCTGGAATTAATAAGCATTATATGAAAGACTGATTTAATGCCACATATCCCTAGTAATGTCTAAGGCACATCATTGGACCACTTTTGCTTTCAAACTATATGTAGCATACTGAGCAACATTGTGCAACATTATATCTGCTGGAATAGCATCCTTCACTAAAGAAGAACTTTAAAGAACAAAATAATCACTCTGGAGCCAGTACTGTATAGTTAATATTTGTAACAGCTGGTCATAATGAATCTAGCAAAACATACATACTCTTATTAAAGTCTAGATATGAAGCCTTTTGTGTTTTGTGTGGAACCTAATATATAGACTAAGGATATAAGGAGCTCTGGTGGCACAGTGGTTAGAATGCAATATTATAGGCAAACTCTGCCCAGAGTGTGGAGTTCAATCCTGATGGGGTTCAAGGTTGACTCAGCTTTCCATCCTTTCGAGGTCAGTAAAATGAGGATCCAGATTATTGGGGGCTATATCCTGACATTATAAACTGTCCAGAGAGTATATACCACTATAGGGTGGTATATAAGTACTATTGCTATATACTAAATGGAAGTACAGTTCAGTGGAAAAGAACTAGAACTCTGCATACAAGTAATATCCTATTTGTTTCTGTCTATAGATTCCTAGAGTGATTCGCACAAATTACCATATTGGGATAACTTATTTAAGCTCAGGACTTTCCTCCATCAAACAGGATCATTTTTTTTCATAGGTATCTGCTGCTGTTGCCTCATACTTCTATAGAGAGTATCATTGACTGTCTCCCACTCTAGAACAGGTTTAGTGCCTGATACTTACTTTTTGAGATTTCCACTAAGCCAGCATTAACCATGGGACTTAGTTTTTACAGGATATTTAGTTATCTTGTAATTAATGGATTACAACACATATGCAAAAATATTTTATTATCCTGTTGTTATGGTGGTTGAATGACCAGAACAGTTCCATAATAAAAGCCTTGTGGGGTCATAGAGATATAATGGAAGTAATCAGAGCTTTATCAGCTGTATAGTAAGCAAGTTGTACCAACATTACATAGGAATACTGTTAACAATTATGCTTTTAAAGCTACATGACTGACAAGCACAGCTTTTCCTGTCATTGTGTCTCCATTCTGAGATACCTATATCCATTTTCATATCTAACTGCCCTACATTTTTGAAAGACATACAGGCTTTGAGAGGGTAAAGACAACAATCTTAGATAGGGATAAGTACTTTCCTATTGGCCAGTGCTGATGATGGCTTTTCTATATGAATATTCTTCCTTCTGGAAGCTGTGGATTGGATTGATTGTGGAGAGACAAGGATATAATCCTAGATAGTGCTCAGCTGCTGAAAGAATTGTCCAAGTGCTGAATAGTTAGTTGGCTGAGTGAATCACTGCGAAAAGTGTATCAACATTTTCTAGAGGATTCTCTACTAAATTAAAAACTTAAATTGAGCTCAACTATTGATGACTACATTCATATGTCTATGTAATTTTCTTAAGAATAATTCAAAACTGGCTTGCCATTCCTATTTCTTGGGATATTGTTTCAACTATCTAATCTAACCTGCAGTTTTAAATTTTCCTGGTGACCTCCCATCCAATTTTTAATCAGATATGAACATACTTAGCTTCTCAGTCTTACCAAAGAACAGGCAAGTTCTATCACCTGAGTGGGACTTCTAAGTAATAGGTGTTTGAACTTTATAGAGAAATTTCATACCCGTTAACATCAAAGATAAACTTATAGCATTTTTTGTGGCACAGAGATTTAAATTTCCACAGACTCTTGTTTTGGATAAAATACAGGTACTCTCTTATCTTTTTAGAAAGTTACCAAATCTATTACAATGCCTAAGTCAAAATTCAGTACATGCTTAATTTAGCCAATAGAATCTGTGGATTTAAAAAATTCTTAAATTTAGCTTGTTTCTTTCTCTTCTATAAAAAATATTAATTTTGAATCAAAGTTTTGAAGAATTCAGATTGAGTAATGACAGGCAGAAGGAAATACAGCAGGAGATAAGTTGAGCTTTTCTCAGACAAGGAGACCAGGTCTTTTAAGTCTAAAACCAGATTTCTTTGTCTATTTGTTCATTGGGTCTATGTGCCAGTCCAACAAAACACTGAACAGTTCTTTTTTAAAATACAATATTTTTATTTTGTTAAGACAAGGTTAAAATACAAAATACAAAACTCAAAAAAAAAATCCAACCCCCCCCCAAAGCACAAAACTATCAAAACATTAAAAAGGTGCATCAAAAAGTAACACACACATACATCTTATCCCCTCTAGTTGAATACTGATTAATATATTACTACATTAGTTCCCACCTCTTACGAAACAGGCCCTCCCAAAATTTTTAAACTACTAAATATATTTGAAAATTGTTGACATCTTCTATATGTTATATTAGTGATGAAGAAGTGATGAATAATAATAAAACAAAACAAAATTAAAGTTTCAAAACTCTGTTAACAAACTGTTATTGTAATACATTCGTAGAAAGTTTACCATGGGATCTTATCTATCCCACGTCATCCCAAAAGTTATAAATAGTTTGTCCCGAGCCAAATATCCATGTTTGTTTCTTAAACCATCTCTTATCAATTGTTGTTTAATTAAATATAATAAATTCAATCTCCAGAATAAGTCTATCTTCCGATCTAAGTGCAAACAGAAGTAGTTGCCAGTTAACTGTAATAAATCTATCCAGACTCTCTCAGTCTTTGTAGAAGAAAGGAATTTGTCACTTCCCCTGTCAGTCAGAGTCCTGATATTGAAGGAATATGCAGACTTAAACTTCAGAACAACAGATGAAATCTACTTTGTTAGTTCTCCAGCCATGAGAATATCTCTTTGATCTGGAACTGGATCAAAGTCCTTTTGTATACCTTTATCCAAAGTTTCATGCCCTAACATTTTTTGCACAATCATTTTCCTTTCATCAAACTTTATGACAGAAATCCAGCTAGAAGCTGCATATTCCCCCACTCTAATCAGAGTTATTCTCTCCTTTAACTTTGGATGGGGTTCCATTGCTCCATGGAGAACTGGCTTGTAACCTGTGCATCTTAGACTTATAGCTGCTGCTTGAAGAGAAATGGCAGCAGTGGATAGGGTCTTTTTGCATCTAAAGTGCTAGTTATGACTTTCTTGAATTGGGAAGACTCATTGTCACTCATGTTGAGCTAGTTACCTCTTACCTGGATATTGCAATGAACTTTGCATGGAGCTGACTTTAAAAAGTACCCAAAAGCTCTACTGTAATGATGGAAACCTCTTAAGTTTTCTCGTGTATCAGTTTTACTATAAGAGCTGCAGTTATTGCCAGTTTCCTTTCAGGTGTAATTCAAGATGCAAGCTTTCACATTTAAAGCCCTACATAGCTTAGGATCTGGAAAGCTACAGGATTACCTTCTTCTAGTGGCTTCTGCCTACGCTAGAAGATTGAGACAGGTGCGCTGTCTCTAGGCCCTTTTTTTAAAGGAATGTCATCTACATGCACCATGGGGACAAACCTTGGTCATGGGCCTCCTTCCCTAGAAAAATATTCCTCTCAAAGTCAGAGTGGCTCCCACCTTATTGGGTTGTTGGAAAGCCATTAAAACCTGGAAATTTCAGGTGGCCTTGGCCTTGGAAATAGATGTGTGGTGAAGGGGACCTTCATACTATGTGTTTGGAAGCTGTGTGAGCTGTTCTTAGGCTGAAGTTGTTTTTAACAACTGTTTACTTCAACTATTGAAATATTTTATAAGCCCTCTTAGAAATTTGTTTGAATGAAAATGACATAAACTATGGTAAATTAGTTGGCTTTCATTGTCAAATACTTTCCAATAGTAAAGATCAGTTGGGTCCATCATGAATTAACATAATTCATTTCTAAATTAAGTATAAGCATTCATAATTTTGTAGTTAATACTGTTTTTAAGAGAGTGGGATACCTTTTGTACAACAAAAGAGCAAAAATGAAGATGATTAAATAATATTTAGCATTTACAAAGTACATTTCAAAATTCACATTATATAATTTTGAAAAATTAGATTGGATAGAACAAGTGAGAAAATGGCTAAGAAGATTTAGTAAATGCTTGGCAAAAGAAATTGAGCAAATTTTGTGCCTGTGGGGGAGCTATATTCAACAATTAGTTAGCTATTCTACGAATTTGGATAAATACCATTTAAACTTAGAGTGTAATAATCAAAATGCAAGACACATGTTTTAATTGTTAGTGAAAACAGGTTTTTCATAATATTGCTGCTATAAGGGATGGTTATGTTTTTCACACAGCCTATAACCTTCTGCTCTCCTTGATCACACAATCAAATCTAACAATTTTCTAATGAATATTATAGAAGCTCTGGTAGTTAAAAATATTACAAAGAAGCTTGTAAGTAATTCTCATCCTGAAACTTTCCACCAGCATCATTCACTTTACAGATTCATTCATGATATAGGATAATAGTTACAGATGTTTCTTTAAAGATTACTGGAACAATGCAAATGAAATACGCAAAAACTCTGTAGAAATACTAAGTGTTAATATTGTTAATACAGCTATAACATATACATCCACAATATATTGGGAGCAGGTATGGGGATTTTCCCCTGCTGACAAAAAAGTTAGAATCAACAAACTGAAAATAATCAATGTTAGAAGTTGAAAGTCTTAAAATCCATACAAATATGCATGCTGTAAAAAAAATCTTATTTTTCTTGCAAAGAGAAGAAGCTGTGTTTTATAAGAATGCTTTATATAACATTCTCAAGCTTCATTTTTACAACAGTTTCAGTTTATATTCAGTTTGTATTCACATTTAATAGGAATATGATTGATTGAAGGTCTGATAACTTAATACCAAGTGTGACTCAATAAGCAGATAGGATTGTGGGAAACAAAAGCATGGCTTTTGGTTTGAAAATTCTGAAATATTTATGGAGTGAGGTTGGGGAAAGGGAAAGAGCATTATATGGATGCTCACCCAGGATGATGCACTGGATGACTTGGATTTTCTGGGTGGTAAAAATGCTTTGATCAAAATTTCCTGTCAATACATAAAAGAAAAGATAATAAAACTGAGGAAATCTGAGACTGGTTTTGGCCAGGTATCACAGAAGGTTTAAAAAAAAAAAAAAGGAAAAAGCTACCAATTATCAGACCCCATTTTTATAGGTGAATTAGGGATCTCCATGTTTTATGTATGGGTTCTTTCTGATGCCTCTAAGGAAGGCAGCCTACACCAGCATTACAAGCACTGGAAACGTTTGGAAGTGAATTGGCATGTCAGTGAAGGGAAAAGAAGGAATCCAAAATGTTGTGCAGGACTGGGGATGAGCACCACTTTAACTATATTACTTTGTTTTTAGTCCTCTGATATGCCTGATGCTTTGTAGTGTATAGTATACCACAAAAAAAGTAGGTCCCTGTCTCTACATAGAATGCAAACAGAAGGAAGGGTGGGAAGGCAGAGTTAACACAAGGTGATTAGGCCCAAATACAAGTACACATCCTTTGGCATTGTTTGGACAAAGGAGTTAAGCTGTCAAACCGTCACTACAGAGAATTATCGAAGGGGCATGACCTTTATCCTCTCCCCTCCTTGGTTGTCACTCCTTGGGGTCACCCTTCAGGGTCTGGTCCTATTCCCAAGAAGGTCACCACTGAGGTATTGATGGCAGGTCAAACTTTTGCTGACGTTTTGCCAGAGAGCTTTGGTGAGGTTTTCCAGCCCTGATCTTCCTCATTAGCCATTGAAGGCAGCCTTCAGAGTAATGATTACTTTTTCTGGTGTTTTAAAAGAAATGTTCAGAAAAAGACATAGTATCTTTGAAAGCAGAGAAATTAATCCCAGAGGATAAGAGTACTAAATGGGGAAAGTGTCAAATCCACCTCACACCCAGAGACCCTGGTTTTCTGCAAATGCAAGCTTCTGTAATCCTTCCTGTTGAAATGGTAATTACTTAGGGGAGGGCAGGAGGATGGTTGTGGAACATGATCACTTAATCATTTATAAATATTCTATTAAATGATCAAGTTAATGTTCAGGATAGCAGATATGTTTTTCTTTTCCCCCCCCCTCCAAATTAGTGTTTGAACCGATGATGTTCATTTACTTATTCAGGTATGAATGGATTCAGGTAGGTTTCCTTTGCATTTTACAGCTTTTATGTATTGGTGGGTTTACTTCATTCTTGGTTGTCTTTCTTTTTCTTTTCTAAAACATGGCAATGGCCACCCACTCTCAAGTTTTATAAGAAAGGCCATGCACATTGTTGGACCACTATAAAGAAGAATGAATCAGGCAACCCAATTGAAACTGTAAGGACCTACCTCAGCTAAGCCTCCCAAGAAAACAGAACTCTTGAAACAGGCATTGTCTCAAAAGGAACTTTTATTAGGGGCTAGTGACAGCAGGGAATCAAGGTGGAATCCGAGAGAAAAACCCGCGAAGCAATATATTAAAAGCAGAGCATTTCAGGGGCACTCGGTGCAATTTAATCCCAGGTTCTTCAATGTGAGTTAAACCCATGTAAATCTGGGCTGTGAAATTTGATTTAGGGGTGGGGATGGAAATAATAGTCATAGTTTCATTTTGTACAAAACACTTCCATTTAAAATGAGACGCAGATTTGACTTTAAAAGAGATGCACTTAAGAAATGTCACTCACCTTTTTGAGGGTTTCTACATAATAGATCTCCTCTATCTTCCCTTCCCTTCTCTTTCCTCTCTTCTTTCTGGTTTTAACCTGCCAATACTACTGGAAAATAAGTCTAATAGATATCAGTGAAATTCTAAGATATCAGTGAAATTCTAATTAAAGGTCCTGTGTTTAAGATTAGATGTAGGAAAACAAAAGCTGAAATAAGAAATAAAATAATTTATCATTATTTTTCTCACCAAAAATAATGCAGTAAAATAGAATGCTTAGTTCACATTTTGTGTTTGTGCTCCAATTTTGTATGTGCTTACTTATATGTAAAGTCTATTATAATTAATTAGGATTACCATACTTACCATGGAGTATAGGAAAAGAGGTAGTAGATTGAAGACAAGAAAAAAAATGCATGGCAATTTATCAGGAAGCATAAAGCTCCTCAGAATATATTGTGTATAAAATGGCGAACAAACATCTTGAATCTTGGCTAATAGTATTATCCAAGGAGGGAAGGATAGTGCAGGGTTGAGAAGGGCTACACAAAGCCCACTGAAACGAAGTGAGAGTGTTTCAGGAGAGCTGAACAAAAGTAGCTTCCATTTACTTTAATGGGGCTGCAGTAAGGAGATTGTGCACACCAACTCATTACACTGATTAATGAACATTTATTCAGAGGATATACATATCTATTTAGTGTTGTCTTAAGGATATTACTATAAATTAGATCAAAATGATACTATATTTTAGTAAGTGCAATCATATAAGGACAGAAATGCAGAGAATGTCGACGTTGCAATATGATTATCAAGCTTTTTGGTCTTTTTTGTACAATATGTGCAAAAAATGAAAAATGCATATGAAGAGTGTTCAATTATCAATGGCCATCAGTGTTAGGTATGAAAAAGAGTTCTGTATATGTAATTTCAGGCATGTACAAGTAAGTGGGTAGTAACAGTGCTGCATAGCTTCTATTGACATGCAAAGAGAGAGAGATTGTGAACCTATAAGTGTGCATATAAGCAGAGCAGGCAACTATCCACACACACAGGGACTTTATTAAAATCTCAGGCTCCCAATATGTCCTGGAATCGCTAAACCAACTTGCATTCCACAGTTTAAAAAACAGATGTGTATCTGTTTCTCACTGAAGAGTGGTGGGAAATTAACTTTTACAAAGCAAAAACCTAATTCTGCCATTTCCCCAATAAAGATTCCTTTGCAAGAGCCATTTTATTCGCTACAGAATAAATGGAGATTCCTGAAAATGTGGACAGCTCCGCGCGAATCACATCGATTTACAAGGACACGGTCCGCTGTTTCCTATGCTTAATGCCGCCTGGAGGAGAAAACCATTAGAATAGCCTGTTTCACAGTACCATTTGACTGAAAATACTGCACGCAAATTGGATTCTTGGTAAATAATTGTAAAATACGTTTTTAAAACATATAATAGAAGGTGGTAGAAATTATGGTAAATTTGTGTCAGTCTATCTGTACAGCTCCTGTTCAAATGATCTTTTAAGTGTTTCTATTTTTTTTTTTTTTAGTAAATCGTTAAGTCTCCAACCAGGAAAGGTTGAGGGAACTGAGAAACAATCCCTTTTTAGAGATTGTGGGAAACTCCAGTTAAAATACAAGAAACCGTACTGGGGGAGGGGGGAGTCTTTTTGCAACTCTCCACCCCTAAGCTTTAAAACACTGTAGCGGTTTAACTTAGACATATTATTTTAATCAAGCTGAAGGGAAAACTGTTGAGATCAGCTTCATATTATACATATCTTGTTTTCGGATAACTATTTCTTATCCTCGTTTTTTATGACAACTTCCAAATGTAAACTAGAGGAACAGGTGTTCAACGAAGGACGGGAGAAGGTGGTTTTCCCATCTTCGTTTCTAAATGAAATAATCCTAGACTAATGGACACTTCAGTTGCTTCGGCGAGGAAAATCACCGAGACTGTGAAGAGAAGTCCGGGAATCCATTTAACTTGCTAAAATGCCTGTCACCGGGGTCCCTTTTTGTATCGTTATTATTTCGACCAACACACATACACGCACACACACACACGCACACACAGACTTCTTTCTGTCTCTCCCTTTTTTAGTCCTCTGCTGACTGGCGTTTAAGGCCAAGATTGGGGATAATGGAAACAGCATCAGGAGACAATTACCCTTTTCAGAGTATTCACTTCCCCTCACAGACACTGTTATTTCAGAAATAGGATCATTTGATTTCATATTGCACTAAATAACACCCAGCCGACTTAAATTGCCAGCTTCTGAAAAGCCACCCCTCGGAATAAAATTGCGGGAGTCTCCTGCTCTAGTTTTAGGCAGGTTTCAGAGCAAGCGGAAAGCCGGAGCGCGGGCGCGCCTTCCGCGCAACCGTGGGGGAAGGGACGGGGGCGCCGCGCCGGGGGTCCCGCGGGAGCTTCGATTCGAAGGCAGGTGCGCCGGAGCCGCTTTTCCCAGGCGGGAAAGGTGCTCCCGGGTATCGGCGGTCAGCATGGTTCAACTCGAAAGTTCGGCCTGAAGGCTTGGGGGGGGGAGGGGAGGCGGGAGATAAGCGCGCGGGAAAGGGCGCGCGGCACCAGCCAGCCGGGCTCTTCCTGACCCGCAGCAGCCCGCCTCTTTCGCCTCAGCCCAGCCCAGCCCAGCCCAGCTTCGCCGCCCCCCCCCCTTTCTCGACGAGGCTCACGCTGGACTGGGAGACGGGAGAGAAGGTCCCGCGTGCAGACGTGTCGCCGGCGGCGCAGCGGGATGCTCTGGTGGCGCGAGTGCCGCGGCGGGCGGGCCTCCCCGGCTTTTTCTGATACGGGGGCTCCCTCGCGCGCCCTACAGAATGTGGGAATTGGCTTTCCTCTGCGGGTCCGCCGCGACGAAGGCGGGCGTCGGGCTTCTTTCTTCCTTTCCTCCATTCCGGCGCGGTCTGCTGCACCCTAAGCAAAGAAGGCAACCCGTCGAGCTCCCCCCTCTTCTTCACACTGCCCGGGTGACGCTGCCGGGTTGGTCGGCGCCGCTCGGCAACATGCCGAGGTCCCTCTTCGAATGGCTACTTGGCTTCCCAAACTCTCGCCCCGGACTTTTCCCTTATGGCTCGCCTTCTTGACTCGGGATTCGGCCTGGCGTCCTTCCCTCAGCTCTCTCGGAGCCCAGGCGGGGGGAGCTTCCTCCTCGGAGGTGCTCCTGACGATCTCACGGGCTGGCATTCTTTGTCTTAACTTAGCCCCCCTCCCCTTCCCCCCGCTTCCCCCCCCCTCATTACTAATTAGATAGGGAGAGAAAGCAGGCAGGGAAGGCGGCTCTGGGATCGCCTGCGCGCTCATCTTGGCGGCTGGAGAAATGGTGGGTGACTTGAGGTGCCCAGGTGGCCAGAGACGCCGTGGAAGGCAGGCGACGCCCAAGAGGCTTCGAGTACCAGCTTAAGCATTTGCCTTAGAAGTTAGCTATACCGAAGCCAAATTGTATTTTCCCTCCTCCTTCCCTCTCAGCCCCCCCCCCCGGTATATGTGCTCGTGATGGAAGCTCTAATATCAGCGTAAATTTCATTTAAATTGGTGGGACAGATGGATTGATGAGTGCAGCTCGATCTCAATTAGGCTGCAGTCGGATGCATCTCAATTTCAGTCTGACGTTGTTTGGTATAGACATGCATGGGGTATGGAGGCACGAATCTGTTCTTGCTGGTCTTTCTTTAAACACAAACTTTCTCTGAGTTTCCTGTCCCTATTTTGAGCCAAAGTGATTCAAGGTATATGTTTTCTTAACTCTTCCAGTGAAATAATTGAGACATAACAGTTCGGGTAAGAACTAGTCACTGAAATCAAATAATTTTATTTAATCCACTTGCTTAGAATTGTAGAGTGGATCATATTCCTTTCTTAGAAGTAAGCGTCTCAAACCAAAATCAAGGATTGCGAAATTAGTGGCACTTATTTCTAGCTACTGCTAATTATACACCCACTTCCTTGAGTTCCACTGAATTTAGTAGAATTCAGTTCAGTGATATATGTAGGATGGCTGCTAAATCAATGTTTAGAATCAGATTGTAAGAATAGCTCTTCCCTGCATCCAACTAAAAATGAAACATAAATATTAACTATTGGATCCAATTAAGTAAACGTCTTTTATAATACTTGGTTTTCACAGTTTTCTTTCCATTTTTCACATTTTGGAAGACATTGTAGCTCAGCCAGGATAAGGAATGTACACATTTTCCTTTTTGGGTATTTTATAAGCCACAAACCAGAGAAGCAGCTTTCAAGCAGATGGATTGTGATCACTATGGAGCTTATAGAATTCAAGAAGGCTAAAATAATCCAGGTTTGCTCCAAGTCTGAAATAGTTTTGCAAATAGAAGTATTAGCAATCATATAAAATAGTCATTCTAGTGATAGATTTCATTTGTTACAAAAAACTGAATTTTACTAAAAACAATTCCTGGAATTCCCAGTACAACAACCTAAGCAAAACAGATAATGGAAGAAATGTGTGGCAGTAGCTTTGCTTACAGTATTAAACCATAAAGGCATTGGAATGATCATCTTTATTCCTCTTCCCATTCTTAAACCATTTGTATCTTATCTTTATTGCTCTTCTCATTTTTAAGAATAAATCGTATCTTCTGTTCTTTGATGTTCCATACTCAACTTATCCTCAAGGTAGAATATGACTTATGGATCTTCCTTTCATAGTTGTCCAGGATCTGTCTTAAAGATGGCATTGAATTTATTTTAAATTTGTAAATTATTATATTTTGTGATAATTTATATAGTTTCCATGCATGATCTCTTGCACTAGATGAAGCTTTTATTTTCTACCCAGTAAGTGTGTTGAAGTTGCTACAGAAACCATTGGGATCAAAATGCACATGCGCAGGCAGTTTCTTTTAAAAGATGTATATACTATGCAGACTCCACATTTGTGGCCACTTACAGCATAGTATCAAAAAAATATGTTTAAATATGTGGGCCTAACCCATTGCAGAGCTGTCCCACAGAGCCTCATTACAATTAGTGGAAGTCATTGGGCTCTTATGCTGCTCCCACTCAAATCAATTAGGCCCCTGCTGGAGAACTTTCCTAAAAAGCAGCAGGACCAACACAAACTGCAATTTTCTGTCTCCACACAGCAACTTGAATTCATTTTGCCAAAACCATCCACAATTAGAATAAAGATAGTTAAACAGCTGTATCAGTAGTACTGTTGATCTCATCTAACTTGAGGCAAGTGCTTAGAAATATTTTTCCAAAGACTGTATACAATTCATATTAGTGGCCATCGTCATCATCATCATCACATCATCACCACCACTACCACCATTTGACTGGCACATAGGTCTAAATAAACATTTTAGATGTATTTTTGACAAAGTTAAAGGAAATGTGAGATATTTAAAATGTAAAATTTTATTTTAAGACATTTTTCTTCTTTGCATAGAATAATAAGAGCATCAAAAATAAACATGAATACACTCTGTTCAAGGGTCTGACTTTCTGCATAATCTAAAAAGTTGCACAAAGACAAGAAAATGCAGGTCTTTTTTCTGCACTTAGGGTTGCACTGTGCAATTTTTAATTAAAGTAATGTTTGCTGAAGAGCATTGGTTAAAAAGCAAGTTCTTTGGAACACTGTACACCCCCCTACTCGCTCAGATGATAGGAGTGAGTATTAAGAAAGCTTTGGAGAAAATTCTTCAATTCTGTATGAGAACTAAGGTGTGAAAGCCTGGAAATATTTATTCTAAGTGTCAGTACAGATGTTATATGTGCTCAGATGCTTTCCACGATAATATGATAAACCTTAACAAACTGACAATAACCAGAATGACTGCATAGTCCTCAACACACCCTGTATTTGAATCTAAATCACCAACTCATTCACAGGCCTGCTATTTAGAAGAAAATATGCTGGTTTCTAGAGTAGCAGTTCAACAGTTTTTATCACAAATCTTATTGTTGAGATACTTCAGTTTAGCTTTTTGAAGACTCAGAATGCATTTTTTTCTATTCTTCGAATGAACTCAGAACAGCAAGGAAAGATTGCCCCCTTTGGTCTTAAGAATTTGCCCCCCTTGATCTTAATACAGCAATAGATAAACTGAGAGACAGTGATCTGGTTCACAAATCTCATTCTTGTGGTTTGATTAATCATGATTTGTTGAATAAATAACAATTGGTTAGGCTTTCACAGCTCCTAGGTCAAATCTACATAAATCCCATTATGATTTAGTGCAACTCATCACTCATATAACATCAGGATTCAGAATTTGAACAGAGGCCTTAGTCCCATTGTGTGTGCATACATGCACACGTATGCACACACCATTCTTTATTCACACTTACATTAAGAATCTAGGAAACAATTTAAATAAGACCAGAAATGCCAACATAATCAGAGATCATATAAAGAGGTCCTTCAGAAACTGCTGGAGTTTCTGAGGATTCTCCCCTATAGCATACAGGCCTTCTATTATCTGCACATTGTGGTTCTGGTGGAGAAAATAGAATAGCAATAGCAATAGCAATAGCAATAGCAATAGCAATAGCAATAGAATAGAATAGAATAGAATAGAATAGAATAGAATAGAATAGAATAGAATAGAATAGAATAGAATAGAATAGAATAGAATAGAATAGAGCTGGAAGGAACCTTGGAGGTCTTCTAGTCCAGCCCCCTGCTCAAGCAGGAGAACCTATACCATCTCAGACAGGTGAATGTCTAGTCTCTTCTTAAAAATCTCCAGTGCGAAGGGAATGGGAAGGAAATCAGGTACTGCCATGTGTGCAATGCTCTCAATAACTTGTGATTAGAATCCAGATGTAAATATATGATCAATAAACTTATAACAATCTATCCTGTTTGTGAGCAAGCAGGGAAAGTTAATATTTGAGGAGTCGTCCAGACACCTTAAATGGGCCAGTCCATTCAAGAGAGCTTACTCTTAATTAAATCTATTTAGGATTGATTCTAAAGGCTTTGAGTCTCCTAAAGCCCACACCTCCTAACTTTTCACCTCCTCCATTCCAGCTCAAAATTAGATCAGTATACTATTTTCCTGAAAACTATATAAGAAAGATAAATCCATATTATAATCTTTATTCTATTGTGGGCTGAACCTGAAAGAAAGGGGAATTTCTTAATTTCCTTATGTGACTTCTTGGGAGGTGGGATTCTAAGAAGCACCTTCCAGATCTCTTTTGCCCCACCCTGAGATATCAGTATCTTTAGAACTAAGAGGCAAATGCTTCTAAGATCTGGAGAAACAGATTCCCAGATGAATGACAATTTTCTCTCTCCTTTTTTTCCCTCAAACCAAGGAGGCTACTGTTATTTGCATTTCAGTTTGACTAAAGTAGTGTTCTACCAACGTTTCTTTTATCAAAGACCCGGCTGTTTAACTGAAAGGCAGTTTTAAAGGCAAAAAAAAGAAGAAAAAACCCATAGACATTTGTGTAAGCGGCTACGGGTGTATTTAAAAATACCCGGAGAACGATTCAGCTCCTTGTGAAGCTACTATTGAGGTTGGGCGTTGCCTTATTATTTCCAGCCACAAATTTGTTACTGAGCTGTGTCCAAAAAGAGAAGCCTACAGCTTCTGCCAAGCTGCAGTATAAACTGGCTTGCTTTACTTACAATAGATCTGTAGGGATGCCACACTTGCATATAAGAAATGAAGGGCTGGATTCATCCATGTGCTATATAAACAGGAGCATCTGTGCACCGTGTCCTCCAGCGAAATATGCAAATTGGCTTCAATTGACCTGTAAGAGTTTATTATACATTCCTTACTTACTGTTGCGACAACTCAGCACCGATCATTCAGGCCCACTGCTTTTCTTAAATTTGCTTTCAGTAATGTTTATTTGGGATTTCATTTCAGCCACCTAGTCTGTCACTCTGTTTCCTCAGAAACATCCCCATCCAACTATATGTAATAGAACAGTCAAGGAAAGAACTACAGATTTCTAGTAATTAATAACACCACAGCAACCTATTTATTTAGCTGATTTATATCCCACCTTTGCCATACATAGAATCCACTACTTCCAGTTCCCCCCCCAAAAAACGCATCCTGGTTGAATAGGTTGGCTGAAAAAGTGAATGACTGACTCACTTGAATTACCAAGCAAGATACAACCCTGACCACATTCTTGGGCACTGAAGCCTTTTGCCAAAGTTTTACAGCCGTAGAGATGGATTTTGAAACCCATTTTGCATAATCAGGTTCTAAAGTAAACTCTTTTCTGCATAATCACCATCTCTTTTTTCCTGACCCAGGGTGGGTGTGACCAGAGTTGTATCTTGGTGCAGAGAAGATGTAATAAAGCCCTCCTCCTTTGGATCCTCACATATACCAACTCTTGACTGACCCAATACTGGGTTGAAAATAATGGCACCTAACCCTAATTCAAGGCACTTGCTTTGAAAGGCCCTGTGAATGCAAGATGGAGGCTACAAGCTGGACAATTCAATTTATGCCTGCTGGCTCCTTTTACAAAACAGGGAAGGTTGAGCAGCACATTAAACCAGCAGTGAGGAAAGACATGTTTATTCAGAAGGAAAGTTCCTTTATGCCCCATGGGGCTTTCTCCCAAGTAAGTATGAATAGGACTAAAATCTTAATCACTGCTGTCCTATTAAAGGGGAAGGGGGAGAGGGGGAGAGGCAGTCAGCGACAGGGGGATTTAAAATGCTTCCATTGAAATAAAGTAAAATAAAAGAATCATGCCCGATATTTTTAATCTACTGTGCACATTTATTCTGCACATTGCAGAAACTGCAATGCTGTGCAGTTGCTTAACTCAAAGTAAATCCTACGGAAAATCAAGAGGAGCCTGGTTGAGAGTAGACAGGCATGGGCGCTAAAATGCTGGTCAGGTGTATGTATGTCTTCCTCCTGCTGCAAAGCTTAAATTTCCGTTAGTAGCCTCGTAAATATTGCTTAGTAGTAAAAGTAATAATGGATTTTAAAGTGCTATCAACCTGGATCGTTCTCTATACTATCAGCAACAACAACAGCAAAATGTAGACGCTGCCCCGAGAAACTCGTAGGGGCTTTGCGTCCGATTCTTGTTCGCTGGCCTGGTTTCGATCCACCAGTCCAAATCGTTCCCGCTTTACGGCTACGGTGCTCTTTAAGCCTGATTCTTTTCCAACAGACGCTAATCAAGTAATTTCCCCATCCCAGCCCCATCAAATTGCTCTTTAGCTGTTGAACTGTGGAGTTTTGCTCCGCTTTTCTCATGCTAATCACCCCCATTCAGCAGCTCTCTTTGAGGCTATTTGTAGTGGAATAAATCTCCTTGTTTGCCTGCCGCATGATTAATTGATATTGTGCTATAGCGGTCGTGGAGGGGGGGGGGTGCGGTGACTATGCCGAGCTGAAAAGGCAACGCAACATCGGAGCCCAGCAAAGCCGCTGGAGAGACAGCACCGCGCCGCCGAGGTGTCGCAAAGGTCGTCGGGGGGAGGAGGGAATAGACGGATCGCGTTTATTTGGGTCTATTTATTTACCCCTTAATAAAAGATGCGATGAAAGGGGGGGGGGGAAGGCAGAAGTCTTTAGCTCAACGCCCTCTACATACTGCCCTGGGGATGGGCATGGTGTCCTAACAATCCTTCCTTCCCCCCCCCCCCAAATAATCTGTCTCTTCTACCCACCAACCCCCCTTTTTTTCCTCAGTGGAAAAAAAATAAATCTTTTGTCCACCCAGGTTGCTTGAGTCCTGTCTGGAATGACGTCATAATCGACCACGTTTCAAAGGCCGGATACAAATCACCGCATCCTTTGCGTGCGCGGCTGGCTTCTCACATGGTGCTAAGTCGTAATTGGTTTAAGCACGGTTAGTCAAGTAAGCCGCAGCCTCGCGGCCAAAACAAACAAACCGATTTGGCTCGGTACCATGCGTGGAATCTGCCGCCGCGGTTGTGCAAACACTAAAACTTTCGCTGATCTGCCCCCCCCCCCCAGTTGTAAACACCAGCTCCCGCGGTTGAATTGACATGGAAAGGAGAGAGGGAGATGAAAGGCTTTTCTGCAAGATGCCCCTTCGCCGTCCTTTAAAGTGAAGTAAAATTCATGAAAGGAAAACAAAACAAAAAAAAAACACCCAGGTAATCAAACGGAGCCCGTTCCGCGAGTAGCCGCCTTGCCGAGGCCCAGTGGCGGGGTCGGCGGCGCAGGGACAAATATTGCCTGTCCTCCGCCGCGCGTCCTGAAGTCGCTCAGAAGGTTCCCCGTCTCCGGCCCAGCCTTGCCATGCGGGCCCTTGAGGCAGCTCGGGGGGGGAGGGGACGTGAGGTGGAGGCTGCAGACTTTTCCTTTTCCCCCCCAAAGAGAAGTCAACCCGTAGCGGGTCACGGTCCTTCAGGCGCCCGCCGTAGCCCCTGGAGAGAAGAGGCGAGGCGAGGGACAGCTTTGCAGGGCTCGGCCGCCGTCCCCTCCTCGCCTCCTTCGTCTCTTCGGCCGCGGCCGGCCAAACCAGGCTCCCGCTTTCAACCGCGGAACTGCAGCGCGGCGCTTCAATTAAACAAGCCTGCCCTTTGCTGCTGGCTTGATGGCAAATATTTTCCTTTTCTCAAAAGAAGACGAAGAAACTGTTCCCGTCTTTCTTCTTCCTCTCTATGCGGGGTAATTGATAGGCTCTAGGAGAGGTCAGGATTAGCATAAGAATTAAGAGCAGTAAATTAATTTAATATTCCACGCACGTCTCCAATTGTTTCTCCAGACCTTTGTCTCCGCGGATGGCAGCGAGAAGGTTCAGCTGCTCTTCAGCCAAACAACATCTGTGCAGTTAATAATTTGATAAATAGCTCACACAAATAGTTTCTGAATTATCTGCCAAGCCGAGACTCTTCAGGGCTTGACTCGCTTTGCCAAGGCCGCCCGCGCAAAGGTTTGTCTGCGGCCGCCGGTAGCCGCACCGCCTCGGTTGGTCGGCTTGCCCGGCGGGCGTCTCTGTCTCCCCTTTCGCTTCAGCCGCGCCTTTTCTGGGAAGCTCAAGAGAGGCCGACTAAAAAGCACAAAAGTAACCAGCCGCGCCCGCCAACCACTGATAGTAGACACGGCCCGTCTGGATGGGGCCTCGATTCAGGTTCCTTCCGCGCTAGCGGAGGCCAGGACTGGAGGAAACAGCGCAGCGCCAAAGCGGGTTTCGAGGGAAACGTCGCTGGGGAAGCAATCCGAGCGGGGTGGCTCCCGGTTGTTCCCAGACAGACCCGGTCTTTGGAAAACGACCTTGCAGAGGATGTGGCACCCAATGAATGGGCGACGAAGTTGGCGAATATTTGTAGTGGGACTTACTGAAATGCCACAAAGAACTATCAGGCTGAGTTAGCAGAAAGCCTTTTCTGCTTTGAAGGCTGAATGAACATCCCGGAAGAAATACCCATCACTTCCAATATCAATTTCTAAAAAGGACTTAATTTATGCCTTCTGCCATCAAACATAAAGAAAACATATCTCTCGGACTCTGCCATATGTGAAACTTTTCCTGTTTTCAAAATTTAGTTATCCACTTAAATTGGACTGTATGTGGATTGCAGAAAATCAGACTGATGCTAGATGGCAGCAATGAGACTGAGGTTTCTATATCAGCTGCCATCTAGAGGCCATCAGGATTTTTACCCAGCTGGTATATTCATACCTTAGGTTCGATTTCCTCACTTTTTTTTTTGAGACTTTCTTTAGTTAAAATGAAATAAATTTCTCTTGGGTTTCTTATACGGACTTATTATTTGATGAATACAATATCCTGTGGTGACACTAAAATTATAGATTGGACTTTGATGTAAGTTAGTGTTAATCGCAAACAGTGCTTCACTGTCAATTTACACATTAATCTAGGAGTAATCCAAAGGTGTAATTAGATGGTGTATCTTAGTGATAACTTACCACACAGATAATTTTTAAATAGCAACCTTTAAAAAATTATCAGAATTAGGATTTTTGTGGACTACCACCCACTTTCCACAGATTCTGAGAGGATCCAACATTTTAACTTTAAAATTTCAATCACAGTAAATCTATTAATCCAGTGCTTCAAAACAATTTGCATTTTTGGTGAAATGACCATTCCAACCCTCTAGCTTTTCCCCAATAATAAGGATATGTTAACTATGTATTCAGAGCAAATTGAGAACAGTCCAGTTATATTATTCATTTATCTGAAGTGAAGATGTGCTTAACTCTTCTAATGAAATTACAAAACTGAAAGTGTTTAATTGGATCAGTTGTTTAGTTTGCCTTTAATATATTGTTTAATTTGTAGTTAACTCAGGTACACATTCTTCTCTCTCTTAAATATGTTATTGACCAGAAGGACTCTTGAAAATGCTGAAAACTAAAGAGTGGTCTTGAATAAGAAGTAAATAACTGGATGTCCTTGCACTTTATTGGGAGCTGACTAGTGTTGATCCTTAAATACTGGCAAACATTCTTCAATGGCTTAATAACAAACCACTTCTCAAATCTCTTTTTGAAAGATAATATTTTCAGGCATGTGGCTGAATGAGAGTAACCTAGCTTATTAGAGCTTGGTTTGTATCACAAGAAAGAGAATGAAAGAAAGAAAAAGACAGAAGTGTTTACTTGAATTCTGGAAGCCGTCTTCAGTCTCTCTTCTCTATTTGTTTACTATGGCCATTTGAGAATCGTGAGATTTCTGTGAACACCAAAGTTAGTGCTCTTAGCCTTAAATAAGATATTTGGCTAGAAAGCAGATAATATTGTGTGGGAAATGAGATCCAATAAAAGCCCAGGGGGAAAGTATTTCATAAAAATGTTTTTCAAAATCTAAGTATATAAGCAATTTAGAAAAATAAGACAAAAGCTCTGACTTTGCTAGCAATCTGGGCAGTTTAATTCAGTGCAATTCAGAACCTTTGTCTGAGTGTAATAAGTGATTCCTTACCTAATTTAATATGTCCTGCAATGGGATTGCAATCTTCAAGTATTTTGTTAGTTTGCAATACAGAACTTAAGTTCTTTCTTTCTTTCTTTCTTTCTTTCTTTCTTTCTTTCTTTCTTTCTTTCTTTCTTTCTTTCTTTCTTTCTTTCTCTTTCTTTTTCTTTTGCTTTCTTTCTTTTTTTCTTTCTTTCTCTTTCTTTCTCTTTCTTTTCTTTTCTTTTCTTTTCTTTTCTTTTCTTCTCATCCTGGGATTTTATGGTTAAGCCTGCCATCCTAAGAATGAGATTTCCAGAAAAGCAATTATTATATCAAAACCAACCTTCCTTTATAAACAAAAACTTTTTTGAAAAAACAAAACATTATTTTGTCACATTTCCCCCAGTGTTGTAAAGTACTACGAGTAACAGAAGCATTTTGAAACATTTAATATTAAATCAAAGCACTTCACCTGAATAAAAAAAATTCTTTTGCCATCCTATCAAGATATCTAAATTCAATATTTAAAAGGACTATTTTCTATTTTCCTATTAGCGTTCTGGAGTCTGTAGCCATTCTATCAACCTGGGTTTTATTCTGGATACAAACACTATCTGCCCACTCCTGATCTATGTCAGGCAATCATAAAATATTCATTTAAGTATTTGAGACCAATGTTTTATTACAATTATTTTCATCTTACATCACTTCTACAGATTTATTTATTTTTTTAATCCCTGAAAGCTATGCAGTTTCTATGCCTTTCAGGTTACTTCACAAATGATATTTATGATGCTTCTTTCCTTACATGTTGACATATGCCAGAATCCAAGATTTCAATAAATGAAGATAATGACAATTTGAGATTCTACACACCTCTGCAATCTCAATAAAATTATCAAACTATCTAATTATCCATGGCTGAATTTCTATACAATCATGTATGATATTATTTTCAAAGTTTATTGAGGGTTTGGTGTAGCCACACTGAGATATATTTGATCCTATTAATTTAAATAAAATAAAATAAAATAATTAAGTAAATTTTGATGTTTATCCTACTAAAATTTATGGAATTTAAAATTATGCCTGTTATATTAATTGCTTACTGTTATCTGAAGACTACAGATCAACACTTTTGTTTTATTTTAATAGATTTTTTAAGTCTTTTTCCAAATCCAGAATTTACATTTATCCCTTTAGGATAGCTTGGATATGGCTGACTCTATCTAGTTCCATATCTTCCACTTTTATCTCTAAATTCAGAAACAATTCTTGATATCTTTTTGTGCCAACCCTCTCTATACTGATCTCTTGAGCTCCTTACTTGCCAGCTTACTGATCCCACAAAGAAAGGAGGTACTACTGATTAAATCTTCTCTATACTCTGTTGTATGCACCAAGGGTTTCCCTTAGCAGTAGCTTGTTTGGAGAAAATATGCACCTTTTTCTATCGTTTGCCTTTGACAGCTTCCATGATTCTCTTCTGTACTGCCTGAATATTTGTATTATTTATTCAGACCTCAAGGTTTCTAAAGATATTCTGGAGGTTAATGTCACCTAAGCTAGGCTCAAAAGGCATATATTAGCACTGTTCTGTTATTCAGTTGGTAATTATTGTTTCTGGAAATCTGAATTTTTCTCAAGGCCACCAAGCTTTGAAAAATAAATTGGGTAGATGTGGCAGGCATACAGTAGTACCATCAATGTGCTAAGAAGAGGGGAATGGTTTTGGAAAGTCTCCTATGCAATCTGAAACTTGGCATTTTTTTAGAAATAGGAAGATTTACTTCTATCACGATTGGATTGTAAGGCCTGTATTCATGTTATAAATATAAACTAGATGGATAATTATTCATCTTTGTGAGTAATGGGGAACTACGGTACACAATTTAGAGATCTCTGGTTCTTCTCACAGAACTGCAATTCCCAGTATTTTCAGGGGGAAGAGAATCCCTGGCAACCATTTTAAGTCTACAGTATGTATATATGTCACAACAAAATATACCCAGCAGAAATAAACCAGGCTCCAACAACTTAGAAGCAAGAGACTGACATGTTTATTGGTAGAAAATGCATTATCTAACTGTTAATCCTTAGGTAATCTAAATGGCACCATAAATATAATACAGGCCTCATACAAGTCAAAATTGACAAAATTTGGACAAAATAGTTATTCCATGAACAAAATAGAAGGAAGTTACCTAGCAATTATATTCACAGTTGATACTATCAATGTGAATATTCCATATTGATACGTTTCTTCGCAGCTTATATTCTTTCTCCTCCTTCTCAACATGTATATTGTATAGCATTTTAAATCTATGTACATTATTTTCCTGAAACTCTTACAATGTATCTGGACTTCCTGAAGAACAGATAAATTCTCTTTAAATGACTGCGGGCCATTTTTCCTTCACTGTATTTTACTTGGAATTACCGTCCTCCCTTTATTTTTAGTTCAAGGACATTTTGGGTGGGGTATGTATTTAAGATTTCTCCCTAAACTAAAGACAAGCAAAACAGACGCTTGTTTTGATCTCTAGCATTCTGCTTTTCTTTTCTTTGGAGGAACTTTATGGATTTTCAGCATTGAGATTCATAGATTATAGGTTTCCCTTTCAGATTTTCTTATCAGTGTCCAGATATATGCACTAGAATTGATATTCTGCCATGTTCTTTTTCTTGTCCAGCCACATTGATTTTTGTAACATTACTTTTGTTAGTTTTTAAAAAATATTTTGTTAGTTGTAAACAATGAGTACAAGAATACTGGCTTCTGAAAATTACTATCACACTATAGAAATTTTATGATTTTCTTTGTAGATAGCAGGCATCTCTTTATGCAGATTTTTTATTCTGTCATCTAACAAACTTAACAATAAATACTTTTTATTATTTACGGTAAGCATTTTTTTTCTGATTCATTTGTTATTTTAAGCACACATATGCATTCACATGGTTTTGGGTTATCCACTGAATACTTTATATGTTAGACAATCCACTTTGGGCCCCTTTTAATATTTGGATTCGTTAAGAAAGAATTATATGATGAACAAACACATTTTTAAAGCTAAAACACGTAGTCAAGAAACAGATGTCCAGCTTGTTAGCTGTACCATTTCAGACTATAATTAGATTAACATATTTGAATGTTATAGAGGGCAAGGAAAACATTCTGAGCTTCAAGTAGCCTGAGCTACAAATGGCCATTTTTAATGTTACTTTTTCAGAAGAAAATATCACATTTTGGCTGATGTAAAACCTCAAAATAATCCTTGAAGAAATGCTCTAAGATTGCAACATGATGGAACAACAGGGAGAAGTCCTATTCATGGCCAGCTTTGGCTGGAGCAGATTGGACAGGTTGGGTATGATGGAAAATTACTTAAAACACATGTTAACTGAGAATAATTGTGACAAGAAGAAAGCAACTGTTGCCTCTGAGGTAAGTTTCAAGTAAGTTTGAGGTATTTGCTGTGTCCTATACAACATTAGTATATCGTTATTGTCCTCTTATATCTTGTGATCTCTTTTTCAGGCAGGTTGAGTGATGCAAAAAGATTTAGTTGCATTATATGGAACACCGCTATCATGTTAAGCATTGCAGAAATTATCTTGCTTGTTTGTTAAGCTTGGCACAGATTGCTAAATACAAAAGTGGGCCCTGTGCAAGTGCATTACAGCTGATATGCCATGGAGATTCTAGGTTTCTATTTTCAGATGAAAATCAATTCTGTTTTGCCTGTTGAGTTCTGCAAGCAGCCAATGGCAAAAAAATGTCCACAGTGCAAGACTGTGCATAAAAACACCCTTCACCCAACAGCCTAAAAAGCTTATTTTTGCTCTTGATGCATATTGGGATCATAAATTTTGTTGTTGACGTGAATTCCCGTTCAGTGGATCTTTTGCCTTGCTTAGCATTACAGTTGACTGTTTATGTGGATACAGGTTGCATAGTCTGATCTAGTGGTTAAGGCACCAGGCTGAAAACCAGGAAACTGAGTTCTAGTCCCATCTTAGGCATGAAAGCTGGCTGGTGACTTTGTGTGACCCACAGAGTCACTCTCTCTCAGAGTCACTCTCTCTCTACCTCACAAGGTTGTTGTGGAGAAAATAGGAGGAAGGATGAGTATTAGGTATGTTTGTTGCTTTGAGTTATCTATAAAAAATAATAAAGGCAGGATAAAAAAGTGGATCTAACTGTTGCTTTCATTGTTTATTTAGAAAAAAAGTAAAGGCAGTTCCACATGCATCTATTTACTTATTTACTTACACACATTTGTGGAGCTACCAACTCAAACATCTCTTGGCAGCTTGTAATAAAAACAGCTATACTCTACTTGGAGAACAATAAGAACAAACATTTTTAATGCTCCTCCGAACACATCACTCAAGAATTTTTCATTCAACTTAGTAAAGAAGTAAATATTTTTTACTTTCCATTAATATTAAAAATTTGAAAGCAATTTTCAGAAAGGTTCTGATGGTTGAACCCATAGAGGCTACATGTTTTCCTTCTTAAGTCTTGGGAAATCCTAATGCCATCTCTTATGACTTATATCATGTCTGTTGGGTCTGGGACATTTTCTTTGACCACATGCATTCTCTGATATCTGGTTTCCTCCAGACTTTTTCTGCTTTTCATATATGTCAGCTGCCACTTATAAGCAAAAGATCAGAGACTTCAGTAGGCAATGTTTTGGGCTACTGTGCTGTCTGTTCATATGATTAATTTATATAAAGCATCTGAACTGTCCTAAAGATCATGAAGTTGGAATCCATAAAATACATAAGAATAATATAATAAAAATAATCATTTACGTTGAGAAGTTCTGTGGGTCCTCCAATCAGTAGTGAATTCTATTCCTAACATCTGAACCTTAGGCAAAATGAATATATATCCATTCCATTTTCAGACATTTTTTTCACATTTTCTTCTTGTTATTTAACTCTATCCCATTTTCCTACTAAAATTTACCTCTGGGATCATTACTATCTAAGGGCAACAGCTTTAGATATAATAATTTGGAGGAAATGCCCAAGCTTCCTTCTTTAACACTACAATCCTATTCTGAATCCTGCACTGCACTTGTCTTTCGTGGTTTAGTAAAATGTAATATGGCAAGTTCTTAAAGAGATGGGAGTACCAGACCATCTTATTTGTCTCTTGAGAAACCTATATGCGGGTCAAGAAGCAACAGTGAGAACTGGACACGGAACCACTGATTGGTTCAAAATTGGGAAAGGAGTCCGGCAAGGGTGTATTCTGTCGCCCTGCCTATTTAACTAATATGCAGAGCACATCATGAGAAAGGCAGGCTAGATGAATCAAAAGTTGGAATTAAGATTGCCGGGAGAAATATCAACAACCTAAGATAATACCACTCTAATGGCAGAAAGTGAAGAGGAACTAAAGAGCCTCTTGATGCAGGTGAAGAAGGAGAGTGCAAAAGTTGGCTTGAAACTCAACATTAAGAAAACCAAGATCATGGCATCCGGCCCTCTCAATTCCTGGCAAATAGATGGGGAAGAAATGGAGGTAGTGACAGATTTTATCTTCCTGGGCTCCAAGATCACCGCAGATGGGGACTGCACCCAAGAAATTAGAAGACGCTTGCTCCTGGGGAGGAAAGCTATGGCAAATCTAGACAGCATACTAAAAAGCAGAGACATCACCCTGCCAACAAAAGTACGCATAGTCAAGGCCATGGTTTTCCCAGTTGCAATGTATGACTGTGAAAGTTGGACCATAAGAAAGGCTGAGCGCCAAAGAATTGAGGCCTTTGAACTATGGTGCTGGAGAAGACTCCTGCGAGTCCCCTGGACTGCAAGGCGATCAAACCGGTCAGTCCTAGAGGAGATCAACCCTGACTGCTCTTTAGAAGGCCAGACCCTGAAGTTGAAACTCAAATACTTTGGCCACCTAATGAGAAGGAAGGACTCACTGGAGAAGAGCCTAATGCGGGAAAGATTGAGGGCAATAGAAGAAGGGGACGACAGAGAATGAGGTGGCTGGATGGAGTCACTGAAGCAGTAGGCGTGAGCTTAAATGGACTCCAGAAGATGGTAGGGGACAGGAAGGCCTGGAGGAACGTTGTCCATGGGGTCGTGATGGGTTGGACACGACTTCGCAACTAACAACAACAGCAATATGGCATTCAGAAAACTTAATACATCAGTGCCTAGTTTGGCCTTCAGAAGAAAACGAACTGGGTGACAATATTCTTTTTAATAGGCTAAAACAGCTTAAGCCAACTCTTTAGAAAGGTTTCTCTGAATGGCTGGATTTTGCAGGTGGAAAACACTGGTTTATCATTATACTCCCCCCCAAGCTCCCAGCTGCTGATAACATAACTATAGATAACATAATTATAGCTACTTTAGCATCTGATTCAATTTTGAGATTCCCCCGAAGAAATACAATCATTAACTAAAGCTACACAGTTCATAAAAGAACTCTATCCTTATAACACCATGTTGTGTATCTGATTTTATTGTATAATTAGATTTTCTGTCATGACCTCAGTAGCTTTGCTTGGGAGCACAAGGTTCCTGGTGCAGATAATTAATATTCAATTGAGCCTGTTGACATCCCCCCCCCCAATCGTTTGGATCATCAAATGCTATAAAAGCCCAAAACATTAGATCCAGAGGGCCTCAAAGGAATTAACAATCTGCAGTTCTTCAAATCAATCATCATTTTCAATGTCATGCAAACTGATCTTCTCAGCATTTATTCAGCTGGGGCATGGAACCTGATTAAATGAAGTGATAAACTGTTTTCAACTTCCCCTGGCAAGATTATACATTGAAAAATGTTTTTCCCCCCTGAGATCAAGGCTGGAGCATTCTCTTTCATTGGGCCTGCTTCACAACAGAAAAAATCAACTTGGAAATAGCTAACTGGTTTTATCCAGGCACATTTTAGCAAATTGGTTTTTTTTAATCAAAAGATTTTCTATGCTGCTTTTGGATGGCTATTCAAAACACCTAGTTGTGTGACTAATCTAAGAAGTGAGATATAATCACTTTATTCAGCTTCCTTTTTCCTATTTGGCTTGCTACATTAGCCCTAAGGTCTCTTCAACATAACTATATGAGTTCAATTATTCATAGAAGAAGAAGAGTCAGCACAGTATGAATGTGTCATTTACAGCAGCTCACAATAAAAAAAACAAGATTCTTACAGATCTAGAAGAGGTACTAAATATACTCACATATATGCCCAAGGAGGTGGAGCCAACCCTCAGGTTTTTAACAAAACTATCATGAAAAATGTGCCACTTGCAAATAAACTGACTCACATTTTTCATGATGCTTTGATTATCAATTTGAGGGCCTGCTTACCTAGGTGCGGGCATACCTGGTAATATACATTATATGAGAAATATAGGCACTTTGAAAATATTACCATATGTACCTGCAGCTAAATACATCCACAGATCAGCCAAACCTGATTTTAGGTGCATTTTGGCAGCTAAAATTCTCAGCTTATACATGAACACATACAGTAAGTTTATTACAAAGTGCCACTCCTGCATATTACTGGCTATTACTGCATATTACTGTCTCCCACCTCATTTTTCCTCCTTTTCTAGAATAATACCTGATAAAGATGCTATAATACTATGTCTCCCTTATTAGTCTAATGGTAATACTTGTCTTATATCCAGAATGTCCTTGGTTTGAAGCTGTCAGAAAATTTTTCATTAGTGTTTTCTCTCCCCCCCCCCCCTTGGGTTGTTTTTTTTTTTAAGTCCACCACTCAGCATTTTTGTGATAAATTTACTTACACACAAGAGAATATGGCCAATAAGACAACACACAGGAAGAACCATGATAGGCAGTTCCTTGGAAAGGCAAGAGGCAAATGGAACAGAGAACTGTCCCATAGGGTTTGCATGAACAGCTAGCCAGTTTCTGCCAAAACATCTCTGTCGGGAGAGGGTGCAGTATGGGTATGCCTTCAGGGAATGTCGTAGTTGAGAATGGCCTTGAACCTGGATCTTCTTTAGACCAACACCTTAAACATTATACCAGGCTGTGTTTCGTTATGTACAATGATACGGCTTCATTCAAATATTCACACTGCTGCACTCATATTATCTCAGTATTCCTTAGAACAGGGCTTTTCAATTGGTGGTACATTGGCACCTGGCAGATGGTACGTGACCCTGCCCAGCCTAGCCAAGTGTAGCGGGGGAGGGAAGGCGGCACAGCGCAGGACTTGCCCTGAGAGAGTCATCAGGAGCTGCAGGGCTGCTGGGATGAGACAAAGGCCCCAGGATCGGCACTTCCGGCTCACCTGGAAGAGAAAGGAGGAGGAGGGCAGAGACAAGAGAGGCTATAAAAGGAGGCAGTTTTGGTGGGAGAGGCAGAGAAAAAAAAGACGTCAGAAAAAGAGTCAGAAGAGAAAGGACTTTTGTCAGAGAAGCAGTGTGAGAGGCAGAGAGGAAAAGCTTTTGGGGGGAAGTGTGTGTGAGAGGCAGAGAGGAAAGGCTTTTGGGGAGGTGTGTGTGTGAGAGAGAAAATGCTTTTGGGGGGAAATTGTGTGTGAGAGGGGGGGCTTTTGTGAGCAAAGGGTGAGAGAGAGCGAGAGAGCAAGGGCCTTTTGCGAGCGAAGGGTGAGAGAGAGAGAGAGAGAGAGGGGCTTTTGCGAGCGAAGGGTGAGGAGAAAGAGAGAGGAGAGAGGAAGAAGGGCTGACCAGCCACCTGACCATCAAGGTAGTGGTCCATATTAATAAATATTGAGAAATTCATCATACATTTGTCAGTGTAAAGAGAAAGTGATTCAGCAAAGGAACCGCACCAAAGAAATTAAAACCGGTACTTTTCCCCCTTTTTTTTAAACAGTTTGTAACATTTTATTAGATTATAGAATAAAATACAAAAATACAAAAGCAAATAGTAGGACACAGTGGGGAAGAAAAATGGGAAAAAAGTGAGGGGGAGAAGGGAAAAGAAAAGGCATTGACTTCCGACTTCCTCTGTTGCAGTAGAAGGAAGCATTAACAATGAACCTCAACTTTTTACTTTTTCATAATATTATAAACTAGCCATTTCTATAACAACAAATGAATCTAACCAGTAAAACCCAAAAATCCTCCTCCCTTATTTTTAGTCATCAAGTTTTTGACACCTTGCTAAACACTGGTGGTACTCGAATATTGTCATGTTCTAAAAGTGGTACAATCTGTGAAAAGGTTGAAAAGCCCTGCCTTAGAACATCAGTGAAAGGTGGGCTGACACCATGATTTGTTTACTTCAGACTGAGAAGAATGGACTGACAAATTCATAGCTGAGAATTTCCCTTCTCAAAGCATAACATGTCACCCCAATTTTTTTGATACATTTCCAAATGCATGTGTTTGAATCAAAGGAAAATCTATAAAGGCTACCTAATCCTGTAATCATACCTCCTAATAGAAACAAACCCTGCCTACTTGCAACTCTGATTTGGAAGTTGTGTTTTCCCTACATACACACGATAAATTCAGCCATGTGATTCAATATTTCCCCTTTTGCTCTTCTCCTTAGGCTTTAGATTTACACATGTGTTCTATCTCAAATGTAATAGGACATACTCTTCTAAGTGTTGTCTTTGAGATATTTGAAGCATACATGATTTGCTAGCTCCATAAACGATGAGCTGTTTTTACACAATTATTCCATGCAAAGGGCTGAACAAGCCTCTAGAAGGACATCCAATCAGGTTTCCTCTGAGCATGTGCAGCTGGAGGACAAAATCAGGGAATGGTTGCGCAGTAGCACATCTCCTTTAATTCAGGAGTGACAATAAGAGTGGGAATGGGAGCAGACTGCCCAATGGCTATGAATCAGAGGGAGTGCACCTGTCTATAAGTAGTTGCTGGGCAACCTAAAGCACAAAGTGCTATTGTGCTTTGGCCCCCACTTGTGCTTGCAGTTGGCGCCTACAGTTGGGACAGTATGCTGGACCAGAGGGGGCGTTTGGTTTGGTCTGCCTGGCACAACTTCTCTGATGTACTTAAAATGAGGCACATATTTATTTGATAATAATGCAAGCCACAAGAGAAAAAAACCACAGACACAGAAGGGGAAAAGGCATTTCCTGTGTGGTAAGTTATTGGACTTTAGAGCCAGGCAATCAGCAGCTTGTGGAGGTGGGGGTGGTGGATTGTTTCTTGCCTTCTCTCTTGCTAATAAATCAGTGGTCTTGCACGGCTTTTCGGGAGCCGTGCCTGAATAAAATAAAATATGACAGGTCTCTCTCATCGGGCCTATGTGTGGCTCTGTAACAAGTCCCATTACTCTCTTGCAATGCAGCCTGACTACAAATTGTGTAGGTTATCATGAGACACAATAAAAACATTCCTTCCCCCAACTGATTATGAACCTCATGCATAGCAAATGACAGCACAAGAACGCTCCCGATTTCCTGTAGCGAAGGTAAGAAAACAAATTTACACACTGACAGGCTAATGGATACTTTCCCAAAGAGCGGTTAGAACGAAGTAGTAAATGGGACTGCACTGATGCAGGGCAGCAGCCCCGGTCAAGGATCAAGACACCCAGCAACATATCGGATAACACATAATTGGCAGGTCACATCCAAATGAGTGCAGTCGTGCATCCTGTGGATGGCTTTTGCCAGCAATAAAGACACTTGTAAACAATTCAGTCACTGAACATAGCAATAATATGTTGATCCAGCATGTAATGAGGTGTTCCTGGAATCAATAAACTAGTCATGAAGAGCAGGGAGCAAGGTCAGTGTCTGCCTGTTTGATGACCTTTCCTTGCCAGTAAGGACATCATATACTCTGAAGAGGCCTTTTTCTCATATTGCAGGAAAGCGCCTGAGTGTCAGAATTTTCATTCGCAGCAAGCAAATGAACAAGCAGCCTCTGCATGCTAATGAAGTCCAGGCTATTTCCCACCTTTTCATCTGCACATTATGCTCTTGACTTTGGAGAAGGTGGGAATTAGGTTGGACCCTGATGTCAGGCTGCCTGATGGCTCGGCTCCGGGAAAACTGGTAATTGAAGCTGATGACTGATGCAGAGGAGGCCTGAATTTGGAAATAAACAGTTTCAAGCACTGCATGTCATTGCTAGAGAGACTGCTGAGTGAATGGAAATGAGCTGTGTCCCTTGAATCTAATGCAATCTCTCAGCAGGAAAATCGCCATCTTTTAGGCAACAGTGTCCGTCATTAAGATTTAAATGTTTGGCTGATAATGTAAGGAATAGCTGTTGCTTTGACAAACAGCACTTATGTAAATTCTCTTCAATTCCAAGACCAGCATTTAATCCACACCCAAGAAGAGAGCCCTGTTTTGTCAGAGAAATCTCTATATAGCCTTTCTTGGAAGTCAAAGGGAAACAGTGACATAACTATTAGTCCTCTTTTGTCAACAAAGAACGAACACTTTGTGCCTCAGAAAACAGCCCAAGAATCATGGGCAGAGGGAGAGAGAACTTTGGTTCTATTGGGGTACAGCATGGATTAAAATTCTTAGTGCTGCTTTTTAAATCTACATTTCACACACTGATTTATAGGTAGGTACTACATATATGTGTCCACAACTACTTGGAATTGCATGAGTGGAGATTCAGACCATTGAAACTAAAGGCTGTGATCTCTGAAGGCTGTTGCTTGATCCTTAAAACCTAGTGCCTTCTGACTAGGGAGTGGATTATGTTATCTGTCAGCTGTCTCAAAATACACACTGGAAATGTCATAAACTGTTTTTAAATCTTATCTGATCATGTGAAACTAAATCTAATGACTTGCTTCTTTATGCAGAAAAAGAGTATAATCCTAGCCCAATTTATGTTAGAGATTTAGAAATTCTTCTTCCAAAGTAACTACTATTCACAAGTGGATTTATTTCGTCTTCTCTAGGAACTCACTAGTATGAAAGCATTTATCTACTTGAATAATTGCCAATTAGCTGGCAGGGTTTTTTCCCCTTGTTTTTGGCAGCCGCTAGAGTAGTGTGAGTCCTCCCTTGACAGAGGAAATTGTATGATTGTACCCTGTTAACAGCCAGCTCCAGATAATATAACTGACACATGAATCCAGTGGCTTCATTGTTTAATTCCTGTTTTACAATAGGCTGACTTCATGGATCTCTATAGAATTTAACTGGCATAAAATTAGAGTGATTACATGGTAAATTAGGCCTATAGCTGCTTGACCAAAAGGCAACATTTAACTAGACTGTACATCTAGCTTGACTCCTAGCAGAGCCAGTAAAATAATATTTATAATTGCATTGGAAGCTGAATCAAGTCTATATCTGTATATATTGTTCAGATACATCAAAGGCTTAATAACATAGAAATTCATTTTAATTATGTGGGAAATATAGGGTATAGCGTTGTCCTTACATATATGTCATTTGAGAATTATAAATATATTGGTAGTGATCCAATGTAGAATTATCAGCATATTGTTAACAATGCATTTTAAAATGTGTTTAAGTTGATGTGGCATTTGTAATTTCCCTCTCTCAGATCAGAATAGAGTCTATATATGGGTTTCAGTCTTTAAAGAATGATTCTTTAACGGGGCAATCATACTGAATGGAATGTAGAAATGTTTATAACCTATAATTATTGCATTCAAGAGAGTTTACCATATGAAATGATCCTAACAGATGTAATTTAGATCCAAGTACATTTAGTCAGACTATGTTCCCATTGAAATCATCAGGATTTATATAATAACCAATTGTCCTATTTATTTTTAGGAACACATCAACTAATGTGAGCTGCAATTTTACATCCATTTATCTAGGAGAAAAATCCACTGCACTCAGATAGACTTTCCTTTAAGCAAGCATATAAGAATGAATTGTGAGCCTGAATTCATCACAAATTTTCTCAACTATGTTCCCAGTCAAAATCTAATTGTATTTGTGACCTACATGCTGGTAGATTTACTTCCCTCATTATGCAGGATAAAAGCATTACATTTTGAAGAACTATATAGATGTTCCTATTTTCTGTGGAGAATCTGCTAAATCATTCTACAGTAAACATTTGAGATTTGTTCCAAACATATTACTTGCCACAGCTGAAAGTTTACTGAATGCACACTTATTTATTTATATATTTATTCTCATATGTCTGTTTTGAAACTTTATGGGATATCAAAGCATCCTAGGTATAGTATCCTACATCTGACTTAGGATATTTATTCCACTGATGCTCATAGCAATAGCATTTAGACTTATATACTGCTTCACAGTACTTTACAACCCTCTCTAAGCAGTTTACAGAATCAGCATATTGCCCCCAACAATTTGGTCCTCATTTTACCTACCTCAGAAGGATGGAAGGCCCAGTCACCTTTGAGCCAGTCAGGATCAAACTCCTGGCAATGGGCAGAGTTAACTTGCAATACTGCATTCTAACCACTGCACTACCACGGCTCTTAGAACTGCATGTTACATAGGACTATTGTGTCTTATAGGTATTATGTCTCACTATCCCCATTTCCCAAAGCAGTTTTAATGTACATGCAGACTTATTTACATTTGAAATTTATTGGTGTACTTAAAATAAGGAAACCAGATTTTACAGATTTCCCAGGAAGCAGATGCATTTGAAATCATTAAAACTTATCTAACTATGTTCAGGAAAAGAGAGTATTGGCCACCCAGCTGGAAGAAAGCAATGACAAACCATTTATACTTTGATACCAAGGAATTACTTCAATTTCTCAAGGGTGTCTGCTTTTTTAGTGGCTAATAAAAAATGGATGATAGGAAGTCGCACCATTACTCTGGAAATCTGAATGGCTTGTTATTTTTAGATGTTTTAATGCTGTTTCCTTTAGCACTGGAGTTTTTAAAAATGTAATTGATTGACATAGAAGATGATGAAGATGACAAAATGCTAATGTTGTGCATCTTCATAAATAAATATTTTTTTGACTTTCTAATCTAGAGCTGAGAGAAGGAGCTTCTGTGCCTAGGAGAGAACTAGAATTACACCAACTAACCATTACACCAACTAACTTCCAATGTGCATGCATTATTTGGTTATTATTATTGTAATCTTGTTCTGTTCTGTTTTTAAACCTGATTTATGGATGTCAGGTATGCACATCTACAGATATAGCTTATATGCCACTCAGAATCATCTGTAATTGGAGCAACATATAAGCCCAATATATAAAAATGTCAGCATTGCTAGATTTTAGCTAGAGAGTTCTAAGTTTAAATTCCCATTCAGCCACAAATTCACTAGTTTATCAAAACCTCTCGCTTTTCTTTGTCTAGCCTAAAATTAAGAAGAAATTCATGTATTCTGTTTTAAGATACTTGGAATATTAGGATGAATATTTTGGATTACTGTAGGATATTAACTGACATTTTAAATAGCATAGTGAAATTAATACGACTTATTTTTGCATAACATAATAAGAATCAAAGGCTGTTTAACCAATTAAACAAAATGCATTTAGGGCAGCTCATTTTGGTAGTTCTACAATTGTTTGAATGCAGCTTAACTCCTCTATAAATCAATGAGTACATGAATACATGCTTTAAATAAATATAAGAATGTGTGAAGGCCACCTTATTGCTGTTAAACTATTGTTTGGGTGAATGTTTGACTTTCCAAATTATTTGCTAAATGCTACTTAAATATGATCTTTCTGATTATCTTTGCTCTCAAAGCATTCCATGCTTTGTTACATCACGGTAAATATGTACCAGAGAGTATTGTTGTTTATACCTTATCCTCATGAATACCACATATTTTCTCTTTATTAGTGAGTCTCAAACTGTGGTCCATCAGGTGATCTCCTCCATCCATTCATTGCCAGTCAGCTGGTCATAATATGCTTGTCATCTAAGTCCCTGCTTCTCCACATTTACTACCAGACAGCTAGTTCATAAAAATAGATTCCTCAGTGAAAACCGGTTCACTGAAGTATAAAAGTGATAATAAAGTAACAACTTGAATACTATGGTTGAGAAATCTGGCATTAATGGACAGACCTTAAGTGCAATTACTGACTCTACATCCACATATTTGTGTTAAGTAGAATTGTGATCTTATACAAGCAACTTTGGAAGAATAGTTGTTGTTGTTGTTGTTGTTGTTGTTGTTGTTGTTGTTGTTGTTGTTGTTGTTGTTGTTGTTGTTGTTATTATTATTATTATTATTATTATTATTATTATTATTATTATTATTATTATTATTATTATTATTATTATTATTATTATTATTATTATTATTATTATTATTATTATTATTATTATTATTATACATTGAAAGTCTTCTAGTCCAACCCCCTGCTCAGGCAGGAAACCCTACACCATTTCAGTCCAACAGCCATCCAGTTTCTTCTTGAAAACGTCCAGTATTGGAGCATTCACAACTTCTGGAGACAGGTTGTTCCACTGATTAATTGTTCTAACTGTCAGGAATTTTCTCCTTAGTTCTAAGTTGCTTCTCTCCTTGATTAATTTCCATCCATTGCTTCTTGTCCTGCCTTCAGGTGCTTTGGAGAATAGCTTGACTCCCTCTTCTTTGTGGCAACCCCTGAGATATTGGAACACTGCTATCATGTCCCCCCTCATCCTTCTCTTCATTAAACAATGAAAACAATGACAAAGATAGATAGATAGATTTCATTGGACTGGAGATCCATTTACTCTTATCTTTTTATTATTCAGATTTTTTTACTGAAGAATATTCAGTAAAGTATTCTTGATTAGCTTATTTCTTATTTTGAATGGGATATATAAATTAATTCAGATGATAAAATAAATAATATTTGATTTTTTTTCTAGTACAAATTTTAGTTTACAGAGTTATTTTAAAAATGGAAAGGTTTAGAAGGTTTGCACAAATGCAACTATAGTCATTATCTTATTTATCAAAAAGCATAAATGTACATGTTCTTAAAGATGAAAACATGGAGATGTATATTTAGTTGGTAGTACATGTATTTTTCATTTGTTTAAAAAAATTAAGGTCTATGATTGTAGAAAGTGTGTGTGTGTCTGTGTGTGTATTACTGATAGAAATAACTTTTTTTTAATAACTTGTTTTTTTAAGTATGCAATTACAGTAATTAGAGCAAACCCATTACAACAGATTCTGGGTACTCAAAGGATGCTGTCCTGTAATTTTTATACTTTGGCTAAAACAAAGATCTTTTTTTAAATGTACAGAAGCTCTAGTTTCTAAAATCTGTTACAATTAATCAGGGTGTTGTTTATCTCAGTATCAAAGAAAGAAAAAAGGATGCACTAATCTCACCTTTAATTAGGATTTCTGTTTTTCTGTTTGTTTATTTAAATAGCATTGTCTTCATTGTTTACCATACATCTAAATGTTCCAAATAGGACTAGGGTCTTCCTTTTAACAGAAAGCACTGATCTAAAACAGCTTGTTCCCTGTTGAATTAAAACTGTTTATTTCCAAGGATATTTCTTCCTCAATACAATCTTTAAAGCACAATTTTTACAGGAAATAACGAATACTGCAGATCTGAACTATGAAGTTACTTGAGGTATGCCTCTGTTTTCTGAAAGTTTTTAAGTCATTGACAGCATGACTAGAAAAGACTGGCAGCACAATATTATAATTAAATATTATATTTGTCTTGGCTGCATTGCTGCAAAAAATGAACAAGGTTTAAGTATCAAATGGTACGGGAATTGCTTAAAATTAGATCTCACACTGCAATACCATATCCAGATTACTTTTATAGTAGTAATTCTTTTAGATACTCTTTTCATTATATTTTATTATTTTGTTTTTATTTGTCAAATTTAGATGTAGAATTTCTCCCAGAATCTAGTACTCTTCTTGTAAGGTATAAATATTACGGCAATATTAAGCTGCATCCTTTACTTATTTCAACAAGGTCTGAGGATATTTTAACTTCCACATCAGAAAATAACAAGGATTATTCACATGAATATGAGTTTGCTATCTCTGGCTTATGTCTGTTTCTCAAGTCCTGTGTTTGAAATAATGCATATTATTCAGATACCCAATTTCATCTGGTGTTTTATGTTATTGGATGTAACACAGTTGCAGGAGAGATATTCATTCTATACATAAAAGGCACATTTTTCTCTTGGCTCTTTTGGAGTGAGCTTATTGTCTTAGGAGATTGGCTTTTCACCCTCTGTGATCATTCTAGGCGAATGGAGCAAGGATACCATCCAATATTACAGTGTAGGGAAATGTGCTTATTCAAAAGCAGCATCTTGCATTAAAATGATAAAGCACTTCTCACATTAAGATGCACTCACCTGCTACATAGTAAACACCATAGAACTGGACAGGGTTTCATACTAGACCAGTTTAGGACTACGCTAAAATGTGTTATCTTTTTGTTATTAAGAATGTTTAAATAAAAGTGAATATTTTCTTTGTAACAATTTCACATTACTTGTAATCACTATTGAAGATGATACTGGTTTTTTTTTTCTAAAGCAAATTTTTGCAATTGAGTTTTGTATCATGTTTACTTTTTGATAGTTATATGCTGTTTAGACAGTCGGGTTTCTCTTTTCTTTTTGCTACATGCATATTGAAAAATTTCAACAGAGGCCAAATGTATTCAGTGTCTGAATCGGGAAAAAAGTCCATAAATTGGTGGGGCTTTGAGGTTTATAATGAACAACATGTATATGAAGGAAAAATTTGTCTGAGACTGAAGAGAGCCTTTTTGCTTTTGTCCTGACATAAAAACCTCTTCGTGGTCCCCAAAGTTCATTGATAATGTCCTTCTCTAGGCTACTATAACCAGAGAATTATGCAGACTGTTTATATTTCTTTACAGGCAGAATAAGCTGATGACACGAATCAACCATTAGCGATGCACATGGAGGAGTCAGCACTAATTGTGCAGAATGTAATTAGTGATTATGTAATATCTAAGCTCTTGCAACTGTCATTAATGTCCACTATTCACTGGAGATAGTTCTTACTGAATTAGAGAATGATTACTGCATGCTAAATCTACTTAATCATAAATATGCTAATTAACACTGGGTGCACTTTAGCCAGTGGTTAAAAGCGCTACTCACCTCAAAAAAAAAATTGGTAGCAATGATTTCTTCTTTAAAAGGTAAATGTAGATAATTAAATGGTTTAGTAAATGCTAAGGCAGAACTATTGACTACAGCAACCTAAACAAGCCTCTTCTGTAATCGATATTGTTAAGCTTTGAAGCAGAGGGTGCTCTCCATTCTGGTTGGGTTCAGAGGATCAGCTTCTCAGCTTCTGGAGCCACAGGGCAGGTATTTACTAAGCTCCCCCTCAAATATCAGGGGGATGAGTCAGATTATTAGTGAGTCTCAGATAGCAAAACACAAAGCTAACCAATACAGGTGGAATAGGCTTCCTCATGTCGTAGAAAATGAATGTATTTGGAGCCAGACTTTAAATACTATATAGCACAAACATCACCCAGTTTCTAAAATCTTTTTCTGTTCCTTTCATTATGTATTCTGCTTTTCTATATAGAAGAAGAAATAGCTGTCAGAAGCCTCTAGGATAATATCAGCTAGTGATTTATGAGAACTCTTCCTGCTTATATATTTTGTATAAATAATAAACACTCCTGCATGTATCACATAGCACTTATTCATAATCAAAAGATGCACAAGCTATAAAGTGTTTTCTGAGTATCATATTTAAAAATTATCATACACAATTGGATAACTCCTACAGCAGGAACAAAATAAGTTATAGTAACAATACACCAGAACGAAAATTAACAGCATAATGGAATGCTTGCCTTTCTTTTATCCACAGACACCCCCCCCAAAAAAAAAAGCTAACAAAGAGTACAATTCACTGGGATTTCTTCTTCTATGTTTGCTCCAAAGAAATTAAGAGGTTGAATATACACAAAGTGATAACACAAAACAGCATCCATTTAAAAAGAGATGATGATGATGGGGGATAAAATATGAATTAAGCAATAGCTATAATTTACTTGGGCAGATTTAACCTTTGCAATAGAGTTGGTGGAATGTCTGGAATATATTGAAGGTGATAAATATTCTACAAAACTGCATAAATGGATGAGAAATTGGTAATGTCAACAAAGGCCATTGCTTTTCTCATCACCTCTTCTTCCATCCACTAAGTTTATCCAGCAAAGCTCAACGGGGGCAGGAGGGGGATATCAACTGCAGTACTGCAACTATTTGTAGAATATAATATGACACACCTTAAACCAGCTAAATTACAATGACATTCTTTCATTTGAATCGGACACCTATTACAGTGCTTTTGTTCTACATGTAACCAATTTTATTTCTACTAAATGTCACTTGGCATTCTAATGCAAAGTGATCTAATATTTTACTCCCATTTACACTTTAGTGGTCACCAGTAAAGGGCCTGGGGAGCCCTGTGTTTGACATAAGTGATGCCAACTAACTATTCTTGTGAGATTGTCGTTTCTCCTTTTGTACATTATTGTTATGCTTTAGGATTTTTACTGTGGAAAGTTCAGTGTTCCAACTACACTAGACATGAGAGCTAGAATACAATTGTTTTTCACTGCGCAACTTCAATTTCTCTTCTATTTTCTTTACTAAGAATTAAAACATCATCAGTGCCTATCTGCACCCAAAATAATTGAATTGTCAGTTCAAAGAGGAATGTTTGAATTCTCCTCAAGAAACCATATAAACTTATTTCATAAATCTGTAGGGGGGGAAAAGCTGCCATTTGCCGAGAATATCCCCTTCCAACACTTTCATGTGCAGATTTGGTGCACAGACTGTTTTGATCTTAATTGACTCTGGAACTTCAAGTGGAGAAATAATTCAGGTTACAGAACAAGAGCAAGTCACCTTTTGTTCGGGAGCTCTTCCTTTGGAATGTATTGTCATCCAATTAACATTATCCAAGTGGACATAGCTGTAATTTCCTGACTGTTTTGGAATGGATTCTGTTGATTTGCCATTGATATTTTGACCTCTTAGCTCAGGGGTAGGCAACCTTGGCTCTTTTATGACTCGTGGACTTCAACTCCCAGAATTCCTGAGCCAGCATGGCTCACCTTGGAAACCTCTTCCTTTCCCCTCAGCATGGCTGGCTCAGGAATTCTGGGAGTTGAAGTCCACGAGTCATAAAAGAGCCAAGGTTGCCTACCCCTGTGACCTAGCTTATCCTATGATTAGCTCTATAATAATGTAATTCTTCACATTTTTCAAATATTTTTCCTCAATGAAAACCACACAGAATCTCACCTCTCTTTATCAATAGTTTGTTACCAAATGTTAGTGACCTGATTTTCAGGAAATTTTTACCTATAGAAGAGGATATCTGTAGCTCAGGGTTGGACTGTGGGTCCTTAGGAGCACTGATGAGGTAACCTAGTTTGGTAATTAAATGTCTGCAAGAAAACCACCAAGCTCAGAGAGGACCAAGGACCCCTCTGGAGATAGATGCTCAGCCTTGCGATACATACGTGAGCATATACAGTGTGATTGGCATGGAACTGCCACTGGCAATTCATACAACAGGCTTTCAGCAGGCTGGAACAAATGGGAAAAAACATAGTTTTATTATTTAGCATTTATATCAACGCTAGTAAACAAGATAGCTTTATTAGGCCCTTTTGAGTGCCCTTCTGCCTATTTAGTTTTACTGCTTACAGAATGTAGACATGCTCAGAATTTGTATTTCACTGATATCAGTGGTAATTGGCGTGGGCTTAGTTAAAAAGATACACAGGTCTCATATATGGAAGGTTTTACATTTGTATTCATCTAATGAACATTTCAAAAGATTAATCATAAATCAGGTCATTCCAATATTTTGTCACAGTCTCAGTGCTTGCTGTAGATTCCATATTGATATTGAACTGATCATGAAGTGGAGTTGCTTTCAAGTAGCATCTCTCTATTGCCTCTTCTGCCATCCTGAACGTATTTTTCTCCCAGAAAATATTCTTTATTTCCTTCTTAGTTCCTTAAGCCAGGATGTCCAGTGTACAGAGTAGTGGCCAGGGCCACATTTTGAAACAACTTACATGTTCCTTTTTTTGGTTGCAGAAAGGAGAAGAGAGGATATGTACATTTAAAAAAAAGCTCTCTCCCAGCATTTCTTCCCTGACAGATTATGAATTCTAGGGGGGAATATAGCCTGTGGAGCAAAGGACACATGCCCCTGCTTGGATACCAGCTGATAGGGAATGAGGCTCAGATCAGGCTTATTCATCCTCAGGGCTTCTCTGCATCCCATTAAGCATGAACAGTCTTTACTAGTAGCTAAGAGCAGGGCTATACAATTGAAAGAAAGGAACTGTATATACATAGGGAAGACCTGGCTCAGTTCCCAGGGCTCCTATGAAATTCTGCAGAAAAGGGTACACAGAGTGCAGTTTGGGAAATAGCTAAAATGGAAGAAAAACCAGTTTCTTATAGCAGATATATCATAATTAATTTTAGATCCCAACAATCATGATACTCTGATAATAATCAGCGCTAAGTTTTTCTTCATGCCTTCTTATTGACATTGCAAATGGGGACAATGTGGTGTGACAATGTTCCTGGCAAAGACTAACTCCCCACGGCTTCTCCTTAAGTTACTTCCCTCCAGGTGTTCCTTGTGAGAAAGGGTGGGCTGACGTCCTCCCAAGTAGCCTTGCAGCCCTTCTCTGGGCATGCCTACACTCCACTCTCCCTGCCCTTGGATTGAGTGGAGCAGGCAGCTGTTCCTCATCAGAGGAGATTGGCTGCCTATCAGCACCATTGCCAGTCAGTAACCGATCCTCCCCTGTGTCTGTGCAGGCAGGCAGCTAGTCAACTGCCTCCCCCAAGGCCTGATGGGCCTGGGACAGCATCGTCCTCAGCCCCTAGCGTGCCTTCCCTGTCAGATGGTCCCAGCTCCAACTCTTCCTCCTCCTCCTCCGAACCAGCCTCTGAGGGGGCCATGACACTTGGTTATCCAGTCATGTGGCAGGAAGTCAAATGCCTTCTTGTAATCAATTCAAGCTAATGCATTCAAGATGTTCTTCCTTCTTGTACAGTTTTCCAAAATCATCTTATCAGTTAGGAGCTGATCTTTCGTATCTCTGCTGTTTGGCTGGTTTCCTTTCTACACAAATGGAAAGAGCTTATTTTCAACCAGATGCTGTTAGATTCCAACAGCCACCATACCAGTTAACAATTTTAAATTTGTTGGTAAGCAGTTAACTGGCCTGTGGTTGCCTGGTGCTGCTCCTTTTGTTGGATCTTTCATTATTTATCAAGTAGGTTTTGCCAAATGTTAACCAAACTTCAATTTCACTTCCTTGCAGTATACTATTTGGCAGTGAATGAGTGCAGGCTAGTCAGATGTTTCAATCAAAACCGTTGCAGTCCTGAAAGGGCTTAAACTGAAATTCACCATTGTTCATTGCATTGTTTCAACTTCACTGGTTTAAAAATTGTTGTTTTATTTTTTTTCAACTCACTTGTATGATTTTTTAAAAATATTTCCATATGAAAAACATAGCACAATGTATTGCTTTAAAACACTGTTTCAAAGTAAATGTTTGTTAAAATCTGGAATTAATCCTGCAGAAAAATCGCTGAAAATGAAAATGTTTTATTTAGTGGCAGGAGAGTCTTCACAAATATAAAAATGCTTTTCCATTGCCTAAGCATGCCCCTAGCTGGCAGATGGGTTGAAGGAGACTGGGGGAAAACAGGATGCTTCAGGGCTGTCCTGGATCTATGAATAATAACTGCACTCTGTACCCAGAAGGCACATTATTGATACAGGAAAGTCATCCCGAATAAAATTGCTGATTACTCATAGGATCTATTCATGAATGCCCTTTTAGACACTGCTTGAATATTTTTACAGGGCTTAAAAAGTTGAATATCTTTATATTTAAGTTTTAATAATATTATATGCATTGAGCTCAATACAAATAAGCATTTAAAAAACAAATTCAAAAATCTGAAGAACGTGTAGCTCCGTGTATATATAAATATCTTAAAGGAGCCAGGAGAGTCTATGTCCTACCATCTACATGACAGAAATAATTCAGAGCTGATGCTAGAGGGGGTCATCTTGAAACACTTCTGCTTTACAGGAGCCAGCAGCTCAAGATTGCTACTTACCACTCAGAGAATCAAAACCATGCTCTGAGATGACAAGTGGTGTGATGCTCCTGCAAGAAATTCCTTGCTGTGAGATACTGCTTGGTTGGATAGCTTCTCCAGTCTTGCAGCAAGCATGATTTCTCTTTGCCTTGGTGTACGACAGACTTAATTTCTCCATTGATGATGGGTCCTAGCTTTGTGGCTTCAGTTTTGCAGAAACGAGAAGGGGAGGTACAATAAGACAAGTGGTGGAAAGGCGTCTTTTTGAAACAGGTGTTGAAAGGGGTACCTTGTTCAATGTCTCCCATTTTCCAAGACAAAGAGAGATTAGGGGACTCTGTTGTTAAATTCTCTGATTAATTTATCTAATTACCAGAAAAAATTAAAATAAATATGAACAAGCCACATCAATTACAAATTTAGCCATATTATTGCAGTTATAGGGAGATTTTAGTAAAAATGTATTACTCTACATATATTTTGATACAAACAAAATAAATATTTTAAAGGAACCAGACATCTCTTATACTTTTTACTTACTGAATGTGGGTAAGTGTAAGTGTTTGTGTAGATGTAGGTATAAGTGTAGGTGTTAGTTTGTTTTAATTAATATCACTGAGAGACATCTCCTTCCTGGTTCCAATACTAAAGCAAAGAGATCCTTAATTGCATTAAAAAAATCTGGAATTCTGCCTGAAGAAAATAATGATAAAGGACATCATAACAGAATTTAAATACTGTTGTTCTGGATCATGTTTGCTGTCGGAAGTAAGGTCCAACTTCTGGGGAATAAAAAAGAAAATGTATGGATCACAATTCAGGATCTGTATGCTTAGGAAAAAGAGGAGAAAATTGTCTACTGTTTTCTGAACACTGCTAGCCAAAGTCATGCATAATGACACAAACACATCCCAAGTGTACTTTTTAGACCTAGACAAATAACAAATCCATCTTCCTGTCATACTTGTACATAAAGCACCCCAGATTTTCCAAGAGTGGATTGGCCTCCTGAAGTACAAGCATTATTTGTCTTCCATTATTGTAGTGCCTCCATGGAGGAAAAAAAAAACACCCCAGGATGGAGCTGAAAGAGCAAAGGTGGCCAATAATTGACCATCACAAAAGTTTACAGACAAGTCCAGGAAAACCAAGAATCTGGGACAAATCCATTTCTCCACAGATGTGAGATATATAATTTGTTTACATAGAATATTCCTATGTTATATTTAATATTCTATACCACCTCCTGGAGATGCATAGCATGATAGGTAGTACAAAAATTGAATTTATTTTACTTAAACAATTGATAGAGCTGATGATCTCACAGCAGTGATTCTGAGTGGTATACAAAGATGAAAACCACCATAAAAATATAAGCCCATGACCTTCTGGTTAAACAGTAGCCCCAAAACAAAACAAAAAGGTACACTACCAACAGAGTTCACCTAACAGTCTCTGAAGACCTGGCTCTTCCCCCAGGCATTTGGGCCAGCCAGAGACTTACAAAAGGTTAACAAGATCTGATCTCAGGGGGGATGGTATTCCACAGGGATTTAGGTTAGGTTAGATTAGGTTGCTATATATAAAATTATATTATAATTTCATTTTCATTTAAACCATTTAGAATGGCAAGGGTTTGCTATGTGATAAAGTGTTCACTACAGAGATCATATACTGTTGACTCCAAATATTCCCTATGAGTAAGTATCCAGTAATACAGGGGTCCCCAACCTCCGGTCCATGCACCGGTACCAGGCTGCGGCATGCCAGTAACCAGACCGCACAAACAAGCAAAGCCCCATCCATGGGATGCAGGCAGCACACAAAACCACGCACTCTCCGGTCCACAGAAAAACCTTTCTCCACAGAACAGGTCCCTAGTGTCCAAAAGGTCAGGGACCTCCACAGTAATAGGTTTTCCTGACTTCCAATTTATTACAATAGTCATTTAAACATCTTCAAATCTGTTTCCATTTATCCCTCTTGAATGAATAATCAAGCATCAATAATGTGGGTGGAAGAAGGCTCCTTTTTGTATTTTTCTTCTAAATTCCATCCTGATTTTAAATTCTAAGCTCTCTGTTTATTTATTTGTTTAATTTATATAGCTGCCCATCTCACAAGCAAGTAACTCTGAGAGCGTACAACAAAACTAAAGCAATGAACTCTTCTATGGATAAATATGAATATTGTGCTTTTGTTAAATATTCCATTCTTTTCATTTTTAATGTCCTTTTTGTTTCCTAGTTTATTGGAAAGCCTTTTATACAACCACACTGATTTTATCAGGTATATTTCATTTTTCTTTCTCTTTGGTATTGTCTGTAATTAATTGGCCATAATTTTCTCATCTTTCAGAATTTCCCAACCCTCAGGACTGTTGTTTTTTATTCAGAATTTGCAATCATGGAATTGTTACTATTTTTTTACTTTAGCTTACTGAAGTCAGCTCTTTCACAGTCTAGAACACTAATCAGATTACTTCCAGTTCTCCCTGCCCCCAGTATAATGAATTCTAGAATCAGATGGTCACTTTCTTCCAAAGTTCCTACAATATCTTTAACCATTTCCTCTCTCTTAATGTTAAATTCAGTACAGCTGATTCCCTAGTTCTCCCCTCCACCTTTCGGATGATAATGTTGTCTGCAAGGCACATGAAGGACTTGTTGGCTCTCCCCCTTGCTTTGATCCCCAGTCGATACGGGGAATTGAAATCTCCCATTACCATAGTAATGAGGTTCTAGGGCCGTGCTGGCGAACCTATGGCACACATGCCACAGGTGGCACACAGAGCCCTCTCTGTGGGCATGCGCACCGTCGCCCCAGTCCAAGGCCTTAAGTCCCGTCTATGAGCAACCTGCACTAAAATCTCCCCGGGCAAGTGGCTTTTTAAGCTGGGTTTTATAAAACCTTTTCACTTTAGGCCTCCGCCGCGATGTGCAAAAAAACAAAGTTCAATCAATTTCAACTCGCGGGGAAAAAAAGATCTCGCAAAGTTGGAATTGATTGATTGAACTTTATTTTTAGTCTCACACAGCGGCAGAGGAAGTGACGCATTGGAGCTGGAAAGAAGGTGCCGCATGGGGGTGGGGGGAGCAGTGGGAGCAGGGCGCTCCATGCGAGGGGTGGGGCGGGGCGGGGCCTGTGCATGGGGTAGAGAAGCAATGCAGCAGCGCTAGCATGGTGGTAAACCAGTTGCTTCCCTCCCCCTGCCAGACAGCTGCCGAAGCCGCACAGGGTAAGGTTGCCGGACCTGCCCCCGCCCAGATGCCCTTGCCTCCCCCAAGCATTTTTTTACTAACCTGCCTTTCAGCTGCATTCCGTTTCTCCGTTCACTTCTCAGCCTTCGCCGCGTGTTTGTGGGACTATCGGTAAAAACAAAAAAAAGGTTCATCAGACTTTCTAAGTTCTTACGAGATCTCGCGAGAAGTCTCCAGGCCTTTAATCATTTTAGATCAGGGGTGTCAAACTGCCGGCCCGCGGGCTGGACGCATCACTCGGAAGCCGCGCCCACCCCATTGCCGGCAATGGCAAAACAGTCCCGATACGTCGCGCGATGTCACGTGAGGTCGCGAGTTTGACATGTCTGTTTTAGATGCTCTTCTTTGCACTTTTTTCAAAGTCTCAACATCTTTTTTGTAATGTGGTGACCAAAACTGGATGCAGTATTCCAGCTATGGTCTTACTAAGGCTTTCTAAAGCGGTACTAATACTTCACGTGATTTTGATTCTATGCCTCTGTTTATACAACCAAGGATTGCATTAGCTTTTTTGGCCGCTGCCACACACTGCTGACTCATGTTTAAGTGATCATCCACTCAGACTCCAAGATCTCTCTCACAGTTACTGTTTTTGAACCAGGTTTCACCTAATCTGTACTTGTATCTTTGGTTTTTCCTGCCCAGGCGTTAAACCTTGCTTTTCTCCGCATTAAATTTCATTTTGTTGGATAGGGCAATGTTCACAGCAATTCTCACAATCTTATTTGGCCCCTCCCAACCTTCACCACAAGCTAAACTCTAGGTGGTTTATGGATTTATTCTTTTTTTTTTAAATGCTCATACTATGAATACAGGTCACACAAGCATCTCTTTTAGTCAGAATCTTTAAGAAACTGGTACGCTGCTCTCTTACAAATACATAGCAACCAAGCACCTCTCATTCACCTTGGCCATAAGCAATGGCACAGCCTATGGGACTACTTCAGACATCGGCAGAGAGTATAAGCCCATAATGCCACAGAAGCATGCCTGAGATGAAATGGTGAGAGCCAGGTGAAAGTTCAAGTGCTACCAGTATGTGAGAAGTGTGTCTATGACACAATGATCGCACACCCTGAAGTGTGTCACTGTGCATATAAAATGCTTTTTAGGCATAATAATTATGGGTAATGTTTTCATTAATGAGCTGAAACCAATTCAGGACCAGGCTCACAATTACACGGTTTGGAATTTCCTTTAACAAACCTGATTGCGACATCAATCAAAGCAATTATACAATGCAAGGAGGAGTCTGACTGCATGTTGATGTGGCAAATTTGCACAGTATCCACACCATAAAGCATTGCTGCGGTAATTCAGGTCAAGGCCTAAAAAGCAAATACAAATAATTTGGTACCAAAAATCCTATGCTTCCCCATTAATTCACCATCTTTTATGTGAGTACATTGAATAGGATTTTATTTTAAGCAGTATGCATTAGAGGAAAGAGTACAATATATGTATTGAGAAAAACACTCTGAAAATGTAGGCATATAGAGAATCATACACTTGGATAGCATTCCTTGGAGCTGTACTTACCTACTTTCCTCCCTCTCAATTCTGTCTTAACTCTCTATTATGTCATTAAGAAAACATTTCTGAATTTCTCTATTTTAGAAGAAAATTCAAAAGGTTTGGACAGGTGACACAAATTCGGTCTCAGTATTCCCTATCAATGGCTCAAAATAGAACTTTCTATCAGTTTCCAGTTCTCCATGTTACCATGTACATAGAACATAAGCATTAACCAGATCAAGTGATACATAGGTATCCATAAAACACATATGTATATGTGCCTCAGAATACAATTATTTATTAATAATTTGACTCAAATGTGGAACTGAATGAATTAGTCTATGATAATTACTTGCCAAAGCATTTAGGAAATATTATGTAGCTTTCTAACTGCTGCAAGAGAAATAAACTCCTGTATCATTAGATAACAAGGAAAGAAATAGGTTATTTCCTTTATGAAAGCTTCCAATTGCCTGATGTGTTTGCTCAGTAGATTATTTTCTGTCATCTCAGTTAATTGAATTTTATCCATTGCTCTTAGAATTCTTTCCTTTTATAGAAGGTTAAAAAGTTCAGAAGAGCCCCAGTTTTGAACCTCAGCAATTTATCGTATAAACCAACTTGAACTGTTCACAGTATGCTGGTATGATGGTAAAATGGAGCAACAAAACTGTAGAATAATTGCTTTTCAGTGTCTGACTGAATCAGTGTTCAAATAATTGTTAGTAAACTATCAGTCTGCCACATGGCACCCAACCGAGGTTCTGTAACAAGTACATAAAAGGCTTTCACAGATATAGCCCCCTCAATAATTTGTCCTGGAACATTACATAAAGGATTCTAAAGTTTCATCATTTTTATATTTATTTCTTGAAAAGTGAATTTGAAACAAAACACGAAGTTGAAATTTCACAAAAGGCCTATTTCCATAAGATCCCTAACTGGATTAATGGAAGGTAAGAATAACTTATTTGACCTAATCATTTAATACTGGACGTATAATTTAAAATAGATTCAGTCTTGCACAATGTTAAAGTAATTCTACCTAGTTGGTCATCTTGTGGGAACAGCTTAACTCATCAATTGACCTGTTTTGCATAATGGACCTGTTTGCATACCTATTATGACTTTTCCTGATTAGTTGCATATAATTCAAACCCCATCAAACCCCTCTTCTTTCTTACAATCTATCCTGTTTAGTCATCAAACCATAAATCACAAGTTCATTTATTTCCGTTTTATGCAAAAAGTCCATAAGGAATTTCCAATCAGCAATAAACGTATACATTGACTTATCACTGATTAAAAAAAAATCAATTAAGCCATCTTTGCAAGTTTCTCATCTTTACCAACCATTCTTCCGTTGTGGGTGATGCCAAATCTTTCTATCTTTGTGCATAAAATAATCTCACCGCTATTTTCATATACAAAAACAAGGCCCCGTGATTTTTTTCCATCTGTTTGTCCATTAATTCCCCCCCCCCCGAAAAACTTCTGGTCTCATTATATATTAATTTTTAAAATCCTCTGAATTAGTGGGTATATTTCAATCCAACATTTTCTAGCTTTTTTAAATGTTCAAACATGATAAAATGTCCCTTCTTGTTTATATTTCCAACATAAATTTGAAGTTCCTTTATACAGTCTAGTTGATTTTAATCTTTTCATCCACATATTTTCCCATTGTTCCATCTGTATATTATAACCAATTTTTAATCCACTTTATCATATTTACTTTCATTTGTTCATGTTATGTTTCAAATTTCAATAAAAGTTTATGCTTTTAGCAATTATATATTCATAATTTGTACACAATTATATTTAAAACTCATTCTTACAATGTTCAAACCATAATCCTTTTGTCTACTTTAAACGTTTTTAATAACTCTAGTCAAGAAAACCATTAACAACTACATTTGCCACCAGTTCTTCTCTTGATTTTATTTTATATTCCCCTTGACAAAATTCTAGTGTCTGACAATAAGTTAGCTATTTGTGCATACCTCTTATTTCTCATTTACAACATGGACTCCAGACCAACCAGGAGAGCCAGATGGATGGGGGCAGACCTTACCTCCAGCAGCAAGATGTTCCAAATAGTGGAGCCCACAGTAGGAAAAGCACTTTCGTTCAAAAATCTTTCAAAACCTTGGAACATAAAAGCCAAGTTCAATTTCTACACCTAAGAAAATCAGTGTGGCTTGTTTTTCATTATATTGCTCCAAATGTTCCAAAAAGGTTCAACACATTTCTAATGTTATCCTTTATCATTTAGGTAAAAATTGATCCTCATGAATAAATTCTTGCAAAAGTATTTTCAGTCTATCAGCAAAATTGTTGTGAACAACTTGTAGTTATTAATCAACAATGACATTGGCCTATAGTTTCTTTTTAAAGTCAAATCTTGTATCTCTTTAGATATTAATGTTATATTGGCCTCTTTCCAATTCTCTATCTTCTCTGTAAGATAGAGTTCATCATGTTTTGTAAAGGTTGTAAAAGTTCATTCTCAAAACATTTATCATGAGAACCTGATAATCCATTTGGTCCTTTCCTGGTTTAATGTTTTTTATAGCTTCGGAAGCTTCCCTTATTGTTATAGGTACATTTATAGTCTGCTCTTCTGTAATCCTTGATAATGTTATCCATTAATATCCATTAATACAGTGTCTCCCTCTTGTAATCCAAGAAATCTGCTAAAGCTTTAATAACCTTTTCTCTAACATCTTCACCAGAATCCTCTGGAAGTGTTCTAAATCTTAAACAATATTCCTTCTCTTTCAGTTCCAACAGAGCCAGATTACCTAGTTCTCTTTCCAACTATTTGTCTATAATTTCTGTCTGGTTATACAGTATTAGCGTTATCTTTTGTTTTGTAAAATCCACCAATTGTTGCATTCTTTAATAGTAAACAAACAACAAAAAAACACATCCCCATGGAAGTGAGGTTTGTTTATTTTAATGAAAATTTGTTCAAAAACATTTTCATCAAAAATTAATTTTTCAAAATAACTATCCCCTTTATTTGGTTTTGAACTTTCTGATATCTGCTCCTTGTTTAGCTTTTTACTATAAGTTTTTAAATCTTTAAACCCTTCTCCCCCTTTGTAATTCAGAAAGAATGTTGACTCATCAAGAGGAGTTTTCTTAACCTGCCATTCAAAAAAAAATGTCTCCTTAACTGTAAATTAATTACATCTGAAAGTGTTTAAGAAATGAGGCTGTGCAAACCTTGTGTCCATGTAGCCTGCATTATGACTGTGAGCTCAATAGAAATTTCTCAACTCCTGGCTGCTCAGTTCATGAGATGACTTCAAAAGCCTCAATTCCTAAAGTTTACTCATGAGGATCCCAGTGCAAATGGGTGATCTTATGATATTTCCTTTATCCAGAAATATTGGGCCAGCCAGAATCCACCATCTGGTTGCCATTCCCTGCCACAATGGTGCCTCTGCTCCTTCCGGGGAGATTACTTCACCATGAATTCTCGCCATAAGTGAGAAGTCTGTTAAATGCTTAATGTAATTTTATGATGCACAAATCTAATGTTCTAATTTCTCTATGCTTAAACCTGAACCTGAATTCCTACTTCAAACTGTGCTCTAGACTTGGAACTTTCCACCTTGTTTATGGAGACTTTAGGGCAGAATTTTCTCTATATCAGGCCAGCACCATCATGTGGTCTTCTTGGAGCATTACATTACTTTTGCATTTTAAATAAAATTAAAAATGGTTTTATATTATTTATTTCTTTTTTTAAAATAAAGTTGATTTTATTTATATCTGGGGAGGTTGGAAAAGCTGGGTTGGAACCTCTAGACCAAGGATTCCTAAAGCTTTTGCATCACACTTTTTTTTTAGTATAATGTTAATCTTCCCTAAAACTCCATATACTAAAATGAACATAAATGAACAAAGGAAACGATACAATGAAACTTAGGAACATTGTAACAATGTGAAACTAAAGGTCCTTCACACCTACCCTGGACTCTTTCTGCACCTCCTCAAGGGGGAGATAGAGCTCAGAGTTTGGGAAACCTTGCTCTAGAATCTACATTCTGTTTCTGTAAGGGAGCATTATTGACATTATTTTCAGTTTTTTCACTTGCTGACCTTTTAATCACCTGAAAGACAACACAGGCAGCACTGATGCCAAATGAGGGCACCCCTTAGAAGTTAGATATGGTAGCAGAAACTACCTAGCCTCTAACTTGAAGCAGAATGCTGGGACAATGGGTAAACATATAGAGAGCTTTTAGGAAAGGATGTTTGAGATTGGTAAAGGACTATATGGTTTCATGCCTTCTCCCTACATTTGACTCATTAAAGTTTGCCTATTGGAAGAACCGCTCTGTAGAAGATGCACTTTCCTGTGTGCTTCATCTTAGCTTGGCACACCTGGAGGGGAAGAATACTCATGTGCAAATGCTGTTGGTTGATTTTAGTTCAGCATTCAACACAATCATTCCTCAGCATCTGGTGAACAAACTGGGCCTATTAGGTTTTAATACTCTTTTATGTAACTAAATACTTGATTTCCTTATTGATAGGCCCCAGTCTGTGCGAGTTGGAAAGAAAGTTTCCAATTCTGTCTCCTTGAGTACATGTTCCCCACAGGCTGTGACTTGAGCCTGCTACTGGTCACCCACAACTGCTGTGCCAAATCTGCTATGAATCAAACTGTGAAATATGCAGACAACACAGCAGTGGTGGGTCTTATCCGGGATGACAATGAAGATGCTTATAGGGAAGAGGTGAAGGCTCTGGTGGACTGGTGCAATAAAAGTAACCTGGTTCTAAATGTTGATAAAACATAGGAGATCATTGTAGATGACATCCTTGTAGATTTTACAAAGAGCCAGCACAGTCATACTCCACTCAGTATCAATACTGAGTATTAAATATTTGAGGATGCAGATAATTAACAATCTGAATTGGTCTCTCTACACATCATCCTTAGTGAAGCGCGCATTTCCTGCATCAGATGAGGAGAGCACATCTCTTTCCTTCTGTCCTGGCCACTTTTTACAGAGGCATGATTGAGAGCATTTTAACAAACTGCATCACTGTCTGGTTTGGTGGCAGTAGTGCCTCAGATACAAAGTCCATAAAGAGATTGGTAAGGACAGCCCAGAAGATCATAGGAAGCTCGCTTCCTGGTATTCAAGATGCTGCTTAAAAGCGCTATGTGCTTAGAACTCAAAGCATTGTTAGAGACTCCACACATCCACTTTACAGTCTCTTTCTGTTGCTCCTGTTTCAAAGTATTTCTAGCAGAACTACCCGATTCTGTAATAGCTTTGTTCCCTATGCCATCCATCTGGTAAACTTGCAAGATTCGTTTTTCTCGCCATGCACATTTATACATAATCCAAACTAGACTGTGTCATGTAATATATGGGTATATGCATAATTCTGTCTTTATTTATTTTTGTCATATTTATGCAGTATATATTGGAGGTGGTGACCCTTTGAAAGTTGTATGCAATGAAATTTCATTTTAATTTATGCCAATTAGTGTACATTCAAAGTGACAATAAAGTTCTATTCTATTCTATTCTATTCTATTCTATTCTATTCTATTCTATTCTATTCTATTCTATTCTATTCTATTCTATTCTATTCTATTCTAGAGACCTTCAGCCTTCCACTCTACAGACTCAGTTGTTCTGCTACAACATCTAAAATAAAAAATAATGAGAAAAATCAATGTCTGTATTGTGACAAACTTATAAAATTTCCCAGACAGGGGAAATCATATCGATATTTTCCTCTCTGGGTATGTAGAACCATCAATCTTTCTTTTCTGGTGTCTTTAATAACTTCATGGTAAAATAGGCATTCTGTTTCTGATGATTTGTCTGCTTTGGCATGAAATGATCGGGAAAACTCCACCTGCATAATTTTTAATTTTTACTTGTCATACAAAGTCCAGGAACCCTTCCAGAAATAGTCAGCTAATCTTCCTTCCTAGGGACAAAGTTTACTGGGTTTGCACAATAAGTCAAATAATTACAATTAGTTCTTTAACTTAGTGACCTGGTGATGCAGTGGTTAGAATGCAGAATTGAAGGCTTACTCTGCTCATAGCCAGGAATTTGATCTTGACTTGCTCAAGGTTGACTCAGCCTTCCATTCTTCTGAGGTCAGTAAAATGAACACCCAGATTGTTGGGGGCAATATGCTGACATTTGTAAACCTCTCAGAGAGTGCTGTAAAGCACTATGGAGTGGTATATAAATCTAAGTGCAATTGCTATTGCTATTAGTTCTGTCTAACTATAATTAGACTTGAACATTGCATTATTATTTTTATTACCAACCATATTTTGAAAGGAAGAAGGGTTAAAAACAAGGTCTAGAATATCGTAATGACTAATGAGCTACTCTTATAAGACACAGATCAATAGGTTTTAATCATTTTCTAGTGAACAGCATAAGAGTATTCCACTCACATCCAGACCACATGAGTTACTCACACTAAAGACAGGCAAATGGCTCTCTCTATCCATTCCATCACATTCCAAGCAGTGATAGAGAATGTTAATATTCTTCCTGAATATGCTTCAGCTGTCATTATATGCAAAAGTTAAGCACCTAAGGAGGGTTCTGGCAGTCTGTTCACAGTGGTGGAAGAAAGGATAAAAGAGTCCTTCACCTTTGTAGGCAACCGAGGTGCATAAACAAGAGAAAGTTGTGAGAAGGGCTTTGTTGTTATTCATACTAGAGAAGGAAGAGAGGGTGAATTTGCAGAGAAGAAAGTAATGCCAGTACAGACAAGGGGGAAGAAGCTTGTGGGAACTATGCAGGTCAGAGGTTTCACAAGTTTTCAAAGCCTATGGAGAATTCTATATAGCCATGCACTGTACATATTATAGAGTGGTGTGTGTGTGTGTGTGTGTGTGTTAGCCTGGTGCATTCTGATGCCATGTCTAAAAGAGTACATACATTATAAATAACTGGGAATTCCATCTTGATTCCTTATTTGTTTGGCAGTGAGTATCATTCAAATGATGAAACCTGATTGCCCAAATGGTCAGCTTGCAATTTTGGAGCTGCTTAATTTTAAACACTTTGGGAAATTAACTCCATGTTCAGCTTTAGTGAATAAAATTCTCTGCATTGGAGGATTATAAATTTAGCTTCAATTGTACTGCCCTGTTATAAAAGTTTCAATCTATTAACAGTTTTTTCCCCCAACCAGGCCTATTTTTCATCATAAATGGTGCAGTGGAATGATTCCTCAAGGCAGTTATTCATGGCTCAAGACATATGCACAGCTTCATTTACTCTTTAGACAATGTCTGATTTAACAAATACCCCCAAAGAAACAATGTCTTTCTTATGAAATGATCAGGAAGCACTGATGTATTCTAAGGGCAGATAAGAAACTCAAAATGCCAGTAAAATAGTTACAAATCAGTGAAATGTACATAGAAAAACCCAACACACATGGGAAGACTGATTCACTTGTACCTTCCTCTGCATATGTCTGCAGAGAAGATCAAATCAAGTTGCTCAGATAAATTTAGAACATTGACTTTTCAAGCTGTTCCTCTTATATCAGCAGAATCTTTCCTAGCCTTGTTTTACTTGTTTTACTTCCAATAGAATTTATCATTAGACAAAGTTATTTTTATATTAATTTTTACAGCACTAGGAAATAGTGCCTAACATCAGTAATCCTAGTGCAGCCTTTCAAGGTTGGAAACAGTCTAGTTCAGTCCAGTCCCTCTATTTCCAGTTAGGAGAATCCAATATTCAGTTTGTCTCCCCAATGGACTTTGAAAGAGTCCTTGGTGAAATCCAACATCACTTCTATACCTGATTAGACTCAAGTTTGAATGTCTGCAGACTTTAAGACTGCAGTATAGTAAATAGTTTGTTTTATTTATCTTGAATATTTCCTGAAAAATGCCTACAAACCATATTATAAATTTAACTTAGCCCAATACATTTATATGCATTTTGTATTTTTCTTCTGATATACTTAACATAGCTGCTTTTCTTTTTCATGCGAGGAAGATTATCAAAGCTGACCAAAGTAGATAGTTTCAGGCTGATAGATCAGTAGTCCAAGTTCTTAAATCATTCAGTTTACTGCATTAAGTCTACTGCATGCTTTTCTTGCATTCATAGCATTATTCTACTAGCAAGCATCTTTGCCAATGTCCTTGTTGTGACTGTGAAAACCCCTTCCTTGATCACCCAGATCTCACTAAAATCCCTCTAGTTAATCGGCAAGCAGTTAAATTGTTATGGAGAAAGGCTCACACCATCTATGTGTCCTACCCCAGTCTACATCCAGTAGTTGAATTTCACTAAATCTGGGAACTGAATTCCAGCAGATCTGGAAGGTTGAGAAATGTTGCCCTTCATAAGGAAAAGAATTTATTATATCGCTTTCTAGATGGAAAGCAGTGTTGGCACTTGGCATGGTGAACAGGGACTTCAGGGTGAAGTCAATCTCTCCTCAACTCCCTTTCATCCTTTACATTTTAAAAACAGTCCTAATTGGTAAAGATGAAAGTTGACCAAGCAACTACAACCAGTGTTATTATCCTTATCATCTATGCCTTGAGTCCTGCCATGACATATATCTGGAGCCTCAAAATAATAGTGTCCAATTTGCCCAGATCTCCTTTGGACTGTGTTGGCAACGTCTACTGACCAAGAAGCTTGTGGCAGTACTGCAAATTTCAGTACCATTAAAAATAATCTTTTCCTCATTGTCCAATCAAACCTGGTACCAGCCCTGATCACTAGATCAAGAAAATAATATGAAGAACTTGTAGTCATAAAATTTAGCTAATATACTGAGATAACAAACAGTATGCATACGTGAATGAGAGAGATGAGAGTGGCAGGATACTATCTCAGCTTGGTCTTTTTTTCTTGAATAATTTTCATATACTTGAAAAATCTTTGGTTCCTATTTCCTGCTATTTATTTCTGGTAAGTCATTACCGTTATATTGCATTATTATGGTTCGTTGCACAGTGAGCCAGATGTTTAGACTGGTCTTGACATTTTTATCCATCTACTGAATTCTTCTCAAAGACTGAAATAGGGAGATTTTCTTTGATGATGTTAAAGGTAGTGTTGCTGGATGTAAGCTATTCCAAGTAAAGCTGCCTTTTGCAATTGGCTGATGGTAATTTTGGTAATGCTGATGTTGTTCAAGTGGTGCTCCAGATGTTTTGGGATTACACCCAAGGTGCTTATTACTATTAGTATTAACATTATTTTAAAAATCTGCTAAACATTATCACATTTAGCTTCAGATTTCAGCTTCCTTCCTGTAATCCTAAAGAACAAATCTCTGAACCAGGATGGTTAAAAAAAAATCTTGTAAATACCTGCACATGGGTGCAAAATATCAATATACTAATCATTTTCCATTTCCTCTATAACCTATCTTTCCTGATACTAAATGCTGCTGGACATCTTCGAATTACAACTATTAATTAAAAATTATAACCAGACCATTAATAATTCTATTTCACATTCTCAAGTTAATGGGGTTTTTTTCCCCTGGTAAATTTACAAATGTACCTTGTATCACAAGCCAGCATGAGTCAAGTCATAACAACCTATACAAATGCAGACTAGAACAGCCAGAGGTCATTAACCTGCAGTGTGATGGGAAAACTCAGTTACCATGCATCATTCAAAATACCCAAGAACAATTCTCTTGTAACAATAAAATCTCATAGGGCATGCTCTCAAATCACTTGGGAAGCATGATTCTGAAGGCTGATCAAGTTTGTTAATAGGTAGTTTACATCCCACAACAAAAAGCTAAGGGCAAAAGGATTCTGATCAGAAGACATAAGTCAAAGAGGACATGAGGTTCAGTGGATTAGAAATTATGAAGAAAGGTTGGAGGAACTGGGAATGTTTGGCCTTGAGAAGATCCTTTCATCTGAAAGGAGGTCACATTTAGGAAAGCCAGGACTTCTATATTTGGGGTGGGATGGGGTGGTGCACAGAATAATAGATTTCAATTACTGTACAGAAAGGCAGCTAGTGGATGTGTTCTCCCTTTGGCATTTCCTGGTTCTTGTGCTCCTGTGAGCACAAGTGAGCATTCTATTTTAATACAGTAGGTAGAAAAAACAAAACAAGTTTTTTCAGGTGGTTTTGTCCCTCACTAACAGAAGGAGAAAAGAGGGCTCTTGTCAATTTCAGCACCGCTGCAAAGGTTTCCAAATTGTCAAAATTAACCATCAAGTGTGTACTGTATAAGATATGCGAATGATTATACCTTTGGATGCTTTTCTTTGCAATGTAGTAATGATGCTTCCCTCCTTTTACTAAGTCCATCCATGAGGTGTGGGGGTGTGGGTGATAGTGGTAGCAATTTGTTTCCTTCTTACATGGAGTAAGGGTGCAATTTTTGTTCGTCCAATCAGCCTGGTGTTGATTATTTATTTTTCACTTTCCTGTTGACCAGCTGGAGTGGAGGAAGCCACTGATTGGGTTATGGTAAGCTCAACATGATACATGTTTTTCAAGGCCATCAATAATGGATGCAATGATGATAGGCCCTAAGGATGATATAAAGAGCAGTTCCAGTTCCAATTTTATCACACAACAACCTGTGAGGCAGCTTGGGGTAACATAGAGCTTAGTTGGATGAAGATTTGACAATGTCTTTCTGGTCATTGTCCAGTGCTCTATAATCACTGTAACACATTGGTTTTCAATGATCCTACTGCTAAATTTCAAGACTTCCCAATTATAGCTTGGAGCACAGGCACAGACTCATTATGGATTGTTTTTAATTTGTAATGCTTCTATTGAAAGTTGTGATAAGGATAATTTCTTAAATGTATAAAATTAACACTCTTTCTATGATCGGGGCCTTGACGAGGCAAAGGGGCTTGTGTGGGTAAATGAAATCGTAGGCTATGTCATCGGATATTATATGTCCAGAAGGGTCTCCCAAGATGAACAGGCCATGATGGATATCTGCCAACCCACATTGGACCAGCATGGCAGATTATGGTCTATTCCTTCCGCATGCCAATACAACCTCAAAAATGGCTCTCATTCCCTGGAGGCCCTAGGGTAATTACCCACGGCAGTGGGAAGACCTGCCCAAAAGCAGAGGGTGCTAAGAATCACTGGGTTAAATCAGGCTGACTTTGGACTTTGGAAAAAGGAACAGTCAACATTTGAACAATAAAAACTGATGCTCAACTAGAAAAACTGCTGATTGAACTCAACAATATGCATTGGGATATCACTGAATTATGTGAAACATGACGAAAAGGCAAAAAATTAGTTGAACTTGATAGGACTGGGCATTTAGTCTACACTAGAGGTACTGAAGATGGATGGTGTGGTAGAGTTACTTTTCTCATCAACCAAAAGCTGAAAGATTCTGTAGTAAAATTTAAAAATATATCAGACAGGGTAGCCCAATGTATCATTCAATTGAACCAACAATACGAGCTTCAAATCATCCAAGCTTACATGCCAATAATAAGCTATAGTGATAAGGTTGAGTTTTACGATGATGAGACCCACCTTCAAGACAAAGAAAAATGCTGATGCAAAATACTAATGGGTGACTTTAATGCATGAATAGGAAGAACAATGTATGAAGAAAAAGCATCTGGCCTATATGGAAGTGATGAACAAGATAATAGAGGCGATAGACTAGTAGATTTTGCTGAAGGACAGGAACTTTGCATCATGAACTCATTTTACAAGGAAAAAGCTAGCAGAAAATGGACATGGAAGAGTCCATCTTGTATGCAAGAAAAATCGGCTACATCATGTCAAGTGATAAAACCATATTCTGCAATTGTACTGTCATCAATCGTTTTAATGTTGGAAGTGAACATAGAATGGTACAAGCTAAAGTGAAGGTAGACTGTCAAAAAGAGCATATGAAAATGAAAAGACATCACAAAAAACAAAAATTGTTGTTGTTGTTAGTTGTGAAGTCGTGTTCGACCCATCGCGACCTCATGGACAACGTTCCTCCAGGCCTTCCTGTCCTCTACCATCTTCTGGAGTCCATTTAAGCTCACGCCTACTGCTTCAGTGACTCCATCCAGCCACCTCATTCTCTGTCGTCCCCTTCTTCTATTGCCCTCAATCTTTCCCAGCATTAGGCTCTTCTCCAGTGAGTCCTTCCTTTTCATTAGGTGGCCAAAGTATTTGAGTTTCAACTTCAGGATTTGGCCTTCTAAAGAGCAGTCAGGGTTGATCTCCTCTAGGACTGACCGGTTTGATCGCCTTGCAGTTCAGGGGACTCGCAGGAGTCTTCTCCAGCACCATAGTTCAGCTGTTAAAGCAGAATAGCGATTTTGAGATTAGTCTATCAAAGCACTTTGCTCTATTGCAAGATTTGGAAGAGATTAACCTTACAGACCAAAATGAACAAATAGTCAAAAACATACTTGAATCTGCTACGTCTATAGCACCACTGGAAAAACACTTTGTACAGTCAAAAATCTCTGATGAAACTATTGATTTAATGAAAAAACAATGGACAATGAAGAATACTGGAAGTTTCAGTAATAAACTGGAGTACGTTGAACTTTGCAAGACCATAAGAAAATGTATCCAAGAAGAAATCCATGAGTCTAACATAAAGCTTGTGAAAAAGGCAATTGAAGAAAACAAAGGGATTCATAGAGCAAAAGGCAAGCTTATAAATACAAGGAAGAAGGTTTTTGCATTAAAATGTGAAGATGGCTCTGTGTGTAGAACAAGACAAGAAATAATAGAAATAATTGCAAAATTCTATTCAGAGCTATACGAAGAGCAAAGAACACTCAAAAGTAACAACACCCACGAAAGAGGAAATGCCAGATATCCTAGTGGAGGAAGTATCAAGTGCCATAAAATCAATGAAAAATGGCAAAGCTTCAGGAAATGACTGTGTAGAGGTTGAAATGCTGAAAATTGGTAGTCATAGTTTATACAAGATACTAGAAAAACTATACTCTAGATGCCTCAAAGAAGAAAAAAATACCTGAAGCATGGAAAAATGCTGAAGTGATTCTTACACACAAGAAAGGGACACAAGATGATTTAAAGAATTATTGCCCAATAAGCCTTCTTTCAGTCATTTACAAGTTTTCACCAAGATAATAGCCAAAAGAATATTGAGAACATTAAATGATGCACAACCAAAGGAGCAGGCAGGGTTCAGAAATGGCTACAGTACAATGGATCACATCCAAGTTGTTCAGCAAGACACTGAAAGGCACAAGTTCACCATGCCTCTGTGCATGGCTTTCATTGACTATGAAAAGGTGTTTGATTCAGTACTCCAGCAAGCAATAATTAAGGCATTGCTCAACTAAAGTGTAGACACTACTTACATAAACTTACTACAATCAATATATGAAAAACAATGGCAACAATTTGCCTTAATGATCTTAAAGTGGAAACCAACATAGAACGAGGTGTACGACAAAGTGATACAATATCACCTATCCTTTTTACAGCCTGCCTTGCCTATTTCACAAACTAGACTGGGCAAAAGATGGAATAAAAATCAATGGCACCTATTTGCAGATGATGATGTTCTCTTCTCACAAGACCCAGAAGAGCTACAAAGACGCATACAAGAGCTACACAAAGCAGGAGAACCATTTGGCTTAAAAATAAATCTGAAAAAGAGCCAGGTTATGTTTAATAAATTCACCAAAGAAAGAAAAAAAATTATATTTAGAAAATAATTAGACATGCTAGACCACTACATATAACCTTGGCCAACAGATCTCAACGGAAGGTGATACAATAAAGGAAATTGAATGGCATGATAAATGTGGTTGGCAGGCATTCGGCAAGCTAGGCATAATTTTCAAGAACATCCTCTCCCTATGCCTGAAGAGAAAAGTTTTCTTTTGGTTGGGGACGCCTGATCTATAGCAACATTCACTTCCTGAAAAGTTGAGAGCAATTTGTGAGTGAATGGTTGAAAAAAATAATTGCCAGACCATTGCTTTGCAACACATCATTGCCTCCCTCTTATTTCTTTCACTGAAATAATATAAGAATATTTTAATTAAAAACATTTGCCTGTCCCTTTCTTAAGGAGCATTAGTATCAAATTTCAGTTCCATGGAAATTGTTCAATAATCTACATTGTTGGCTATACTTCACTGTTCCTATGAAGTATAAGGAAATGATCTCTGGGAATGAAATCATGAATCTATCCCAAGTTTTCTTAGTAGGTCTGCTTCTATTTGAAATCAACATGAATATTTACCATAATTTCTGATTTATAGATCTAATATAGCCTCCCTTAAGCTCCTGCCATCCACATGAACTCTAACTAGCAAGGAGTTTAGTTTAAATAGGAGCTTAACGCAGCTACATTTCACCACATTCATGATGACACTCTCCTCACACACATATTTCTGATAACTGTGTACTTGTTTAGAGTCACCTAAACTGGCATTTTCAACAACACTTAGCCATGCTACAGACAGTATGATGATGTATCCTTTTTCAAGGTGGTTTAAGCCATCATAAGCCAGTCAGTTCCTCTGCCAAGCAATTGATGCCCACAAATCAATAGTGCCAGTATCCAAAAACAGTGACCGTTTCAAAACATTCAATCATTGACCTCAGTATGTCCCTCTATCTACAAAGAGAGGTTTTTGTGTGTGTGAAAACGCTGAGCTAAAAATTTATTAGAGATCTGTGGATTAATCAGAGACTGAGGGGCAACCTTCATCCCGTGTTAAGCAGCTCTTCAATACTATTCAGACCCTGAATTTTTAAGAGCAATTTGGTGGAGTGAAATTTAGCCATGGAAGCTTTTCTTAGCATAGAGACAGCAAATGGGGAGAATTGTAGAGTATTGTGTGCAGTTTTCCACTAAACATACTGAAACATAAAAGTGCATTATGGTTTTGGCTTCCTGTATTGTCTGAACCCAGTTCTTCTGCTATAAGCATGTGTGATATTAACTAATGTATTTTCTTCAAAGAAGGAAAGCAGCCTATCTGTACAGCGGGAATAACTTCACCTACATAATGTTGATGGGCTCAGCTTTTGTAATATCTGACAAAAGAAGACCATAGTAACAACTGAGGGCAGCCGCTTTTATCTATGCATGCCTCATTTGCAAAAAGCAGATGTAATAAGTCTGAAGCAAGGCAATCAAAGGGGCAACTAACTGCAGCTCCCTAGCTGAGTCTTGGAGCACTAGTCAAGCTGCTCTTGCAGACCAGCTGAAAGTGATGGACACATCCTTATTTGTAAGTATTTAATGTTTCTTAGGAGGCACTTCTCCAAGAAATTGGTATGTAATGGCAGCACTCACTGGAAAAACAGGCCGATTAGAAAATGCACTAACTTATCTGGTATTCATTTGAAAAGTAAATGGATGCAAGCAAAGGTGAAAGTTCACTACCAATTCAAATATTTTTGCTTTAACAGGCTCTAGCACTCCTGCTTTAATTCAAGCAGAAACACAAGTATGAATAATCAAAGTGGATGATGCTCATATAAAAAAAGAACCCTTTGTGCTTTTGCACCATTTCCAATGGCCATTGAAGCTTAATGGCACAAAATTTACATTCTTCTCTTTAATTTGTATTCCGTTCCTTCCTTCCGAGTGATGTGATTGTGATTTTTCTCTTGCCCGTCGTATTATTTTGATGCAAATGTTATGTTATGTGTTGCTCCAGTCCAATTTCCTGCCTTGCTTCAACTGGCACCCCCTCCTCTTTTTCTCTCTTGCACAGAGACAGGAAAATAGTGCAAAAATTGGGGTCAGGCAAATAAGTTCTTCAACTTCTGCTCTAATTAATGGGGGGGAAAAACAAAGCGGAGATCTTGAAACACCTTGAAAAGCAGGAAAAGAAATCATTATCTTCAAAATATTTTTTTTTTTTTTGAAAAAAAAATTGCAGACTGGGCTTCTGCCTCCCTCCCCCCTCCCCCCTCCCTGAACGGATTCCAAATTGTGCCGCGTGCCGCGCGCTCGGCGAGCCCTTCGGCTGCTCCTAATCACCCAGGGAAGGCTGCTTTATTGAGATGCAGGGGGCGGGGGGGGGGCTTCACACCAAAGCCTGCGAGCGGAAGGCCCCGAGGGTACCCATCGCCAAGTAATGTATGCAGTGGCTAATTTAGCATCCTGTGACTAATTTCCATTTCTTGTGCTCAGAGTTGGCTTGCTAATTACAGAGATGTTGTCTTAACTTTCGTTAATTACATTCGCCTGCTTTTCTAGCAGGCAACGGAGCAAATGAAGGGGGCCGCGCTCTCCAAAAGAAGCAGAAGGGCCCGGAGGAGGAGGAGGAGGAGAAAAGCGGCGGCGAGGATGACAGAGCGCAGTGGATGCACGGCGCAGCCTCCCCTGCTTTGATCCCGCTCCTCTCCGACCAAGACCGCCAGCGAGGAAAGGAGCGTAATTAGCTTCCCGGCTTTCATTAAACACCACGACGCTCGGCCGCAGGATGATCCGGCGCTAGGCCGCAACGAGTGCGTTTTTCCCCCCTCGAGTCTTGCCGGCAGCTAATGCGAAGATTTACCGGAGCAGGCCCGTGTATTCCGGCTTTGTCCACTTCCGCGTCCTTTCCTATGCCTTCAGCGCGCCTTTATGCTTAAAAACGCAAGTTTTCTTTCTTTAGTTTCTTTCTCTCTCTTCATTTTAGTGTCATTCAAAACAGCAGTAGATAAAATGCCTTTTATTTAATTCGGGCCCGCCGAAAGTTCCCTGAAGTAAGAGTTACCTATAGAAATTTACAGACGAAATCTTAACCAAGAAGACAGGCGTTGAGAAAAGATGCTGGCAAAGGAAAAAATTTCAACCTAGTCTGTGAAAACCTTCGTTTGCACTGTAGAAAGACCTTTTAGGTATCGCCAAATTGTTCTTGCACAAAGCAGCAAGCAACTATTCTTTTTTAAAAGTATAGAGGGCAACTAGTGTGCATTTCTTTCTAAAAATATTTAGCAATTACCTCAAGGCTTGAAATACTATCTGTTGACCTGACACATTAGCTGCATTGTGGCTAATCAGATTAGATGCAAAAGAGGCCATTTCACTTTTAAGAGAGGCAGTTTATAGTAGCACAACTCTCCCAATAAGCTATTAGAGTGCTAGGAGAGCCTTTTCTTCCTAGTTATTCTAAGCATAAATCAATTCTTGCAATACTGAAGTGACAAACTTTTGAAAGTGCTGATTAACTGATGAACTCTTAGCAAAGACATTCCCCCCCCCCCTTTAACATACTGCACAGATAATACCTCTCAGGAATCTAACATAAAGCCAGGTGTCAGACCACAGTAAAATTTACCACAACAGCTATGAGGAAGCTTATACAATACAGGTAATCCTCAACTTATAACCATTCCTTTAGTGACCGTTTGAAGGTACAATGCACTGAAAAAAGTGACTTATGACCATTTTTCACATGTCCATTGCAGTATCCCCATAGTCACATGATCAAAATTTGGACGCTTGGCAACTCAGTGTCTCAGGATCATGTGATCACTTTTGCAACCTTCTGACAAGCAAAGTCAATGGGAAAGCTAGATTCATTTAACAGTTGTTACCAACTTGAACAACTGCTGTGATTCACCTAAAAATTATGGCAAAAAAAAATCATAAAGTGGGGTAAAACTCACTTAACTGTCTTGCTTAGCAACAGAAATTTTGGGCTCAATTTTGGTAGCAAGTTGAAGACTACATGTAAAGATACTTCTTACAAAAGGATCAGTATACAATTGTTTAAATTGTGGGCACAAGATCAAAATTATGTGATCAACCTCAACACTGGGATTGCCAAGGTACAAAGTAAATGATCTGTGTGAAAAAACAGCCTTAAACTACAGCAGCTTTGTCCTGTTTTACATCTGATCCGGTTAACAGCCTTGCCTCTGCGCTCCTCATACACAACGATTGTATCCCATTGTGGTTCAGCATGCAATTGGGTTTGAGCAGGCTATTTTCCCACTAGGTTCCACCTGTCTTAGTAGCAGAACATGCAAAATTTTGGATGGGCAAGGCTGACTAATCCCAGCTTTTTCTCTGTAAGTCCTTCCACTGTTGTGTTTGGGTATGTAAACTGATCAAAGAAGGGTGGTGAATCTGCTCAGTAAAAGAAGGATTCCCTGTGCTGATATCACCAACAGCAATTATGGAAGTGCTGGGAAACTGCTGTTTCAAGAGCAAAGAAAATACTATTCCTATCAGCATATTTTGCTTTTTAGCAGATGCAAGGTTTTCATGAATCTTCAAGCATGTCTTTGAGCGTGCTTCCCTTGCCAAAATGAAAGTAGCTGAATGTGAAACAATAGAGATGTGCGTATACCATATTCTTGTATATGGCTAGTAGATTGACTGGACTTCTGACAATCTTAAGTGGGTCATTTTTATTAGCTTTCCACTCTCTGTGTCATGTACAGCATCCTGTTTCTCAGGCTACATTAAAAAGGGGGCTAATAATGAACAGAGTACATTTTATTAAATGTGAGGGAAACAACTTGCCCAATTTTATTAAAGCATGGCAGTTTATGCACAATTTGTTCCCTCCTCCCCCCCCCCAGCCACAAGTGCAAAGGGCAGCAACATGAGGAAGGCAGCACTGAACAATAGTCAAGCAAACAAACTTCTTGCATTCAAGCACAGAGTAGAGGTTTCCAGATCCATGCTTCCTTTCATACAAAAACAAGTTTCAGGGGAGGGCAGGAAAATAGAAAGACCCTGTTGTTTTCAGATGTGGGATTGTACAGCTGTCATTAATAGGCCTAGACAACATTGTCCCAACAAGTGCTTCTGTTGTAGGGGAGTCACAGCTCCTCACTATCCCAATCACTAAATCAACCATTCTTGTTTCAGCATTTATAACTACAGTAACTATTCCTCTGCCATTGTGGCAAAGAAATGCTACTTGTGGGTTGAAGTTCAAACATTAATCTTACATAATTTCAAAAGTCTGTCCACCTATAGTCCTGCCATCTACAATATCCCTTCATGAAAAAGTAGAACTCTTTAAAGGGTATAAGGATCCTAATCTACAGCTGCAGCACATTTCTCTTACAATTTCAATATAAGTGCACATACTTAAAACTCCTGTGTATTGTACATCTTTGTGCACTTTCATTCCAGTATGTACAGTCTCTGCCTGGAATTTCACCTTAATAAATCTATCCCCAAGCCTAAAAATCTCTTTCCAAAGCAGGCAGCAAATGCTTTTCCTCCTCACAAGCTGCATATTTTGGTGGATTGTGAGTCACAGGACTTCTCTTTACATCCACAGGGCTCAAAGAATAATAATCTTCAAGACTGGGAAGGAATGAAGAGTTAAACATCTTCCCCCTGCCCTACCTCGTTGCGCAATGCTGTCTTCTCTCTCTGGATTGTGTGAAGGCCCCTACCTCTATCCTTCCAAAGTGGTATATCCTTCCTGTTTTGCCAACGATACGTGTAGCAAGGGACATCAAAGGTAGCCCACAAAATCATGGCATGATGTTTGCCATTCATTCACCATTGCTGCAATCCAGATCAAGTGGCACAACCATGGTTGAGCTTTAAAAATTGTAAAAAAAGGATAGTACTTAGAAGGGAAACCACCAGAAATTAATAGTACTAAAACCAGAAATCACCAGGACTATATAGATAGGCTGAGAAGTTAAAAGTCCTGAAAAAAATGTTGTGGCAAGCCCCATGGCCAAGAAAACTATGGACGAATGGCTTTATTTCTTAAAAGCAATGCATTTTTTTGTGATCCTACACAACTGTTTATCCTACCTACTTTGGAAAGAAGCCTTTAGAATGCAAACCTAAGTGTGGCCACTAGCTTTAAAAACGATGAGCCCTACATTAGGGTTTAAAATGAGTTTCTCATTTCCAAGATCTGTTGCTTATGATCGTCTCAGCAGGTGGCAGCACCTGTCTGTGTTTGGAAGCTGTGCAGATTCAGGCTTAGTATTTGGATGGGGGACCTCCAAGGAATTTTAGAGCTCTAAATTAGCTTTAGGATGGGAAGTAAAAGAAAAATGATGGGGAGGAGGCTGTGGCAAGCCACTTTTCTACGGTTGCCAAGAAAACAACATAACCATGTCCATGATGTCACTGGGAGTGGAGCTCACCAGTTCAGAGGCTTCTGAAATTCCTTCTAGGTTATCTAAAGTAGCCTCTCCCAGGGCAGGGTTTTATAATGTCTTGTAAGAATGCCCCACCTTTCTGAAAACTATTCCTATAGATTAACCCCTTGGTCTACATTGTGAATCGAAATTAACTTTGTTTATATGCACAGTATCAGGCATCAGCCTGTATTCATACTTATTTCTGTATTTATGTTATGACTTGTTGAGGCTTTGAGAACTATCCTATAACTATATACAGTATATTTGGGGTCCACTGGGTTGCAGTGTGGAGAGGTAAGTTACGAGCTTTTTGTTGCATTTTAAAACTATTCCTGGCATATTGTGATTTTTTTCATGTGTTTTCTCTCTCAAAATGTTAAGAAACTGATTGTTTTTAGCAGTTATGGTCAAATGGACCCCATGTGACATTGTCATCTTGGGTTTCTGGAGCTTCTCTCATGAGGCCATTTCCACTTTCACTTTACAGAAGTTACTTTGTTAAAAAAAAAATACAAGAACGCAGCAAAAAAAAGTATGCAGTATGTGAATCAATGCGGTTAGACTCACTCTGGCTCATCATTTAGGCTTGCATGATTCAGCATGCACAGTATACCCTACACTTTGGGGGTCTTGATCTGGGATTTGCAATGTTTTATTTTCCAAGAAATGCATTCTTTTAACACCCAAGGAGACCAGATAACTCATACTGATCTGCACTATTCTTAAGGCATCCCAATGTAAGATAGATTTATTAGTGTCAAACTAACATGTCCTTTCACTGGAAATTTTAGGACTGATTCTATATAAGACTAATTGAACCCTTATTTTTGTTTGTCTGTTTGTTTTGCAGGGGATGAAGAAGAACAAAACTGATAAAAAGCTGTAGTGTTCCGCACTCAGCTCACTGAAAGAGAACTGGGAGAAAATAGTGATAAGGCCAGAAAGCATCCCATGGAGTTCGGTAAGAATAAGACATGCTTCTTTGTAAAGTTGTTTTAGGCCACTATCCATGTCTGCTTCCAAAATTGGCACTCATTTAAGGACATCACTTTGCTTTATTAAGAAATCTCTTAATACTGGCAACTTCTCAAGACTCCCATTTTACAGTAAAAACAGGCCCCACTTTTCCCTTTATCCAGTTGTATGTGTCTGCCTGGCCCCCCTCATTAGCAATCTATTTGTCCCCTCTTGAAAGTCTGTTGTGAAAAACAAGCCAGGCTCTCAATGGGACCATTGAGCAAACATGAGGCTCTCAATGGGGCTTTGTTGGGAAAAAGTATGAATAGTGTCCTTTGGATCTGGGCAAATTGGCCCACACGCCCCTTATGAGGAACAAGGATTGTTCCTGCTTACTAATAAATCTGCTTTAGCAATGCCCCTCTTTAAGCATAGGAACACATCGTGGCAAAGAGACTGTCTTTATGGCCTAACATATTACTGAATGGCTGTCTTGAAGTTCCAAGGACTACTTGGCATAGAAAACACTTTCAATATGAATATTGATTCTGTGCAGGAAAAACTTATTTATAGTGTATATAAGAATGTAAGGACTGTTTCACACAAGCCAAGTATGACTTTCCATTGTATGCTCATGGGTTAAAGTATTTATTAATTAAATGTATGGCTTATATATGATGCTATATAAGGAGGCCCAAAGGTTTATGGGCATTAGCAGCCAAGGCAGAGTGGGAGCAAAAGCTACAGTATGAGATTCCCAAATATAGAATTTGGAACAATAATGTTGAAATCTCATGAGATTTGGGAGTAAGATACTTCACAAGGTTGGTATTGTGAGGCTTTTAAAATTTTACTCCTTTAAAAAAATTGGCCACCATTTCTTTACACAATATTGTGCAATGAAACCAACACTTGAAAAGGTTGCCAAACTCCAGTTGTGTTGTCCACTTAAAAATGGCAAGAAACCATGCTATCTAGTTTTTAAGAGCTTGAAGCAACAAAACAGGGTTGAAAATATCTGTACAGACTTGATGTTGCAAGTTGCCCACTGTGGTTTAAATATCCAAAAGTGTGGTAGAATGTTTCCATCTGATTGGAAACTCTAGTGATGATCCAATTCTGCATCTGTCTCCTCAAAAGTAAATCCTGTGACTTTCATCCAGGCAAGCAGACGTAGGATTGAAGCTCAGAGGAGAGAAATGACCTGAAACAGACTATTCCACATGTTGTATCTTTCCAAGAAGCTTTTAGGCAAGTATCATGAATCAGAAAACACTGAAAGGGTAGTCCTGTTCTTATTTATATATGTATAAACTTCGTCCTTGGGTCAGTCTCTATCTCTCTCATCCTTACAAATGTAGCAATAACAAAACCTTGTCAACAAAACTACAAGAATTAGCCCAGGCAGTGACCTTGATTCGAAGGCACAAAAAAACCCTCCATTAAATTTCTAGGAAAAGTTGCATGTAGATTTGTTATAAAATACATAGATTGGGCTCCACCTTTCTTCCATTACTGAAATCTTTTAAGAAATTTCTTGAGAGGCCGCACATCACAAACCCAATATAGTGTGGTTGGCAAGCATTTAATTTGAACTGAGTTCTTTTCTTGCTTTTTTTTTTTTTTTGGCCAGAAGAACAGACACTAGTTTAGTAGAAGGAGAAAAGTTAGACACAGGTAAGTCTAGGGACTAGAACTGGCATCCCTTGGTTGCCTTGGCAACTCCAATTAATTTCAGTATCATTTACTTTCATGGCCTGCTGGGGGACTAGATAGAAATGAAAGTGTTTCTTCCAAGACTTTCTCAGAGCTTGAGAAAAAATAAGAATTTCCTCCTTTTTCCTTCCACTAAACCTGCAAAGGCCATAGAGTTAACCACATGCTGCCCTGTTAGATGAGCAGTATAAAATGGTAATCGTAGGTTCCTTTATCGCTTGTCACAGTGAAAGTTGCATTTGAAACTAATTTTAATCCCACTGCCAGTTAGTTTAGAAAAAAAATGATTATTCAAAATTAACAATTGTGAAAGTTTGTTAGTATAGCAACTTCTTTTCATGAAAAAATACAGGTTTTTACTTTGAAAGGTATTTTTCAGGTACATGATTTGAGAGATTGACTGTAGATACACAGCCTTTGTTCTGGACCAACCAGTAGCTAAGAACTGTATGTTAGGATGTTTAGCATTTATAGGGTTAAGCGCTGTTTCCTTAAGAAATGGCTTATGGGTAATGTAGTTTCAGCAGTCAGTTTATCTAGTCAGTGGGAGAAGTTCAAAGGTTTATGACTGTTCTTCCTGGCTCTGTGCCATTGTTTGATTCTCTTCAGATTGGGACCCAGCCTCATGGCTTGGACACAGCTATTATTCAACATGTGATTAGCAATTATTCAACATGTGATTTATAATACAGGACAGGAGGACATCACTGTCTTTCAACCTAATGATATGGATCCAGATTAATATTGCATTCCAGACGTATTTCATCTTAATCGTGAGTTGTTGATTATCTCTGTGAATAAAGTATTCTTCTTTGATCTGTTCATTCGAGTAAATTGCTACCTGTGTTAAGATTCTACTTCAGAAGCTGATATATTATGACTTCGTTTCCTGACCTCATCCTATCATCCTGCTGTCTTATATATCTAACAGTAACAACAATTCTTTCCTAAATCACCTTTTAAAAAACAGTAATATCAATTTAGCTCTACAGTTTTTCACATTTTAAACATAGCTAGGAACATGATATCTCAGCAGACCTTAATGTTTATACATTGAAATAATCCATCCATTAAAAACTATTACACAGATAGTCACTTCCTTGAAATCATGTCAACACTCAACTATAATAATAAAACAAGATTTCTTTCAAAAGACTCTTAGGTAAATGGGTTCAGTGCTACTTTCTGTATCATGCAGGTCAATTTAATTCTGCTCTACACTTGTTATACAACTAAACAATTGCTTTTCACACACTAGAGAGCAGAGAAAATGCAGTTTGAAATATCCATCTAGAGGTGGCCTTGAACACTGTCCTTAATAAAAAGCTTGACACCTGAAATGCCATCTCTTTATTCGTCCCCTATCAAACAGTCAAAATTTCATGAAATTAATGTTGCATTAATCAATGGTAATAATCATAAAATGAATGGCTTCAGATCTTATTAGTGCTGAGAACACTCACTTTTGTTGTATGCACACAGTTGGAGGATCTATAAGTAGTTGGTTGAGTAACTAGGAGACCTAGAAACTAACTCTCTGGTCCCTGAGCAGGGACTGGATGTAGATTGCAAACATGGAGATGGAAGCCAATCAGTTGAAAGAAAGCTGAAGTTAGAGGGGAATTAAAACCAGCATGCGTTCACTTATCAAAGAGGCAGCCAGTAGGGCTACCCAGGGCTGCATGCTGGAAAGAAAAAAGATGCTTCAAAGAGATCCCAGAGTGCTCTGCGTGTGCACAAGACATCTTCCATTACCAGGATAGGATCATCAAGATCAACTGCTGCTTGTACATTTAAGCTAAAACAGGTTTACCTTGTCACTCCATACATTTCTTACACTTTATCAAGTTCATCACCTCATCCCTCTCTGCCAACAACAACCCGCTTAAAGCGAAAGAATGTTCATCTGTATTTCCACTGAACCCATGTCTTCAGCCTGAACTTGCTACAGTATAAACAATAAACTTACTTTGGCCTGGAATGATATGAATCTGACTATGAATAGTCAAGAGTCCATATTTCCAATCTATATTCTTGCAGAATCAATTCTAATGAGTTCAGAATATTCTGGTAAGCATCTGGTTTTATACTCTTTTACCTTCTTTGTAAAAAAGATTTCTTGCCTAATGATGTCACCGAGTCATTGAAAAGCTGTAAATAGATGTTCCCTGTCCAGTGCTAATACTGCAATGGCTTGACTTGCAAATAGTTTCCATCTATATTGAGTGTGTCAGTTTATTGACCATTCTTTAAAAAAAACTAATAATTATATTCCCAGTGATTTCCAACTTAGTAAAGTAGAAATGCTGAACTAACAATAAATTGGATAGTAACACTTTAGGCAGTAGTGGGATTCAGCCAGTTCGCATCAGTTCGGCAGAACTGGTAGCTAATTTTTTGTTGCCCAGGCCCAGAATGGACTTCCGGAAGCTGCATCCACACAGAGAACCGGTTGTTCACATAGTTGAATCCCACCACTGACTTTAGGGCAATATGTCTCAACCTTGGCAGCTTGAAGAATTCTGGGAATTAAAGTCCACACATCTTCAAGTTGCCAAGGTTGAGAAATACTGCTTTAGGGTTATGTTGAATGTCAGTCTTAGACCTCAGTCATGCTGGTGGCATCACAGTTTCTCTGGATTCAGCAACTAAGCAGGGTCAAGCCTAGTTATTTGGATGGGAGACTTCCAGGGTATTTTTTTTAAGGCTGCAGGCTAGATGGGGAAGTAACAAAAATATTCCCAGAAGAAAGCCCTAGCCAATCAGTTACACATGGCTATCAATAAAACAGCATGGACCTGACGCATGATATCAATGAAAGTTGAGCTTGATTCAAGGGAGATTAGATTTTATTGTTTGAGATTACAAGTTAGAATGGTATGTTTAATGGAAATGCTACTTAAAATTCCTGTTTTAAAACATCTGTTTTATGCATATCTATTCATGGGTGAATTTAAGCAGTCCTTCTCAGGAAGACTAGTAATAAACCAGTTACATAAAGCTAAGATATTGATGTTATATTTTTTAGTTTGGACAAAAGGCAAAAGACTAGAATATTTTAGTATTACATAAATTGTATTTATCTCTTAATGGAGCCTATATTTGTCACTAGTGTCCCGGCAATGAAAAGCTAAACATCCCTTTTATTAATTTCAACACTGAATTTTTTTAAAAAAATCAGCTTTTTTTAAAGGACCACTTATAGGAATGTTCTGCTGGGAGATACATTATTCTTCAGACTCATCCTGATCTAGCATGAAGCATCCCACTTAACATTTGTTAAATACTTTAGAGGATGTTCTTATCCTCAGCCTGTTTTTGGTCCATCTTTTTATAATTTTGTCTCTCTTTTTTGTCTTTTTACCACACTTAGTCTTTTGGATAGCAATCTGAATTGATTACTTCCAAAGACTTCTAAAATGAAATTAAGGAGTATTTGGGCCATAATTTTGCCACACCTAATATATAGCTTGTCTTCAGAATAAAACTTATCTGTAAAAGGTTATTAAAAGAAGTACCAAAGTGTTTAAAAACATCTTCAACAAAGAGGACATTCTACATATAATATTAATTATAGCATCAACTGTACAATAATCTTAACCAGGGGAAAAAATAACTCAGGTAGCAAAGGACAATACATCCAACAGTAAATATCCATTCATCATTTCTCATTACTAGATAATCTGAGATGCCAATCTCTTCATTGATAGCCAGCTTTGAACATCTCACCAAAGCAATCGGAAAGCCTGATGAGAATTCCCTAGCCTCAAAATCGATATTAATTTATAGTAAGAATTGGACTCCATCATGAACAGACTTGGTTAATGAATCCAAATGTTTTACTATCAATATTTATATCAAGGAAATAGTCATTTTTAAAAGAACAAATAGGATATGTCCAGCAGATCCTGCATTTGTACTACTGAATACAAACATTCATATACACTATCATAAAGATATATGACTTCAGATACACACACACACACATATATACACACACAGTATATATATTAGGAACTCTGGATATTTGTCAAATTTATATGGCTACCCATCTCACAAACTTTTCACTCTAGCATACAAAAATATTAAAAATATATTAAAAACAATATGTTATCCTGATACACATACACTAAAAAAAATACAATCTGTTGCAAAGAACTGTAGATGATCACAATCTTTCTTATATGTACATTATTACTATAAAATACCACCTGATTGATCACAAGTACTAAGATGATTTCTGGTTACAGAGACGAGCCATCAAAACCCTCTGGCCCTAATCTGGAAGGCTAATAGGCCAATTCTCATGAGCATCAGAAATCATGCTTTGGAACATTTAATCTAAAATATTTTGTATACATGTCCGATTGGCCATTTGATGTTGTTTCAGACAAGGTGTTAAGTAAAATCCAAACATTTTATTAATAATTGTCATATGCTTTGCATTTCTAACTATATAACTGTTTTGGGATCCATCACAGACTTGATACTTTAAAAATCCTGTAAAAACATTCAGTCACATAATTCCTCCACTTGCAGACTGAAATCATACTATTTCTAGAAGGAGGTTTTAGCGTGTGATGTTTGCTTGAGCTTGTGAGAATTTCCACAGCTGGCACAATTTTTTGTGTTTTGTGTGATTAGGTGCAATAGAGCTATTATATTGACTTCTCAGCACTGTGTTTCGCAAAAGCTGCAATTAAAACCCAGTCAGGGAAGAATAGTAAAAAAAATAATTGGAGAGGTGAGAATTCTGCTTTAGATGATAAATAGGTTACCAAAGAAACAATTTCTACCCTTTCATGACTCTTATGAAAGAAAGAAAAAGGAAATCCAGTATTATATATAAAAAAAGTAATTTGTGTAATTCAGGGAAATAAAAAGAAAGTGACTGTGAATCATTCTCTGGCTACTAGACTGTTGAGGGAATTCTATTTAAAGATGGGTAAGTGCTTTGAATTCACATTTTTGTATCACAAAGCGGGAGATAAATATTTCAATTCATGCTTTATTTAACCAAATATTAAGGGGAAAAGGCAAGGTATTTTTCTTGCCTAGAAGTTTACAGTTGTTTATTTAAAGGAACATAGATGAACAGAACAGCAGTAGTTATTGTATGCCCAGTGTCTTGTGGTTTTCCTAATCACCAAAATTATTATGTCAATAATTTGTAAGCTCTCACTTGTTCATACATTTATATTATTCATTAAAACTATATTCCATTCTATTTCTGAAGCCAGGTACTAAAGACATTTGGAAGATCTGAATTCTAATCTCAGAAGTTCCCGTAGCAGCTTGCATGACCTTGACCTGCTCTTCTGAACATCAAGACAATGATGCCAGTATTTTTGTCATTTGTGTTAAATTCTCAGGGTTTTTTGTTTAGAATAAATAGTGTTTACTGTTTTCTCCTTGTGTTACCTAATACAGTAGACTTCAAATATTAATATAAATTTACAGTTTATTTTATTTATTTATTTATTAAATTTATATAGCCACTCATCTGTCATTGTAAATAGTTACTATGTGAACTATTATAACAAGAAAAAATTCTGGTGTCAACAATTTAATGGAATATTTCTAGTTTCATTTATAAGGCATATTTAAACTGAAATATAGGAAGTTCTTGACTTACAACCACAACAAGGAGCAGAAAATTCATTGTTAAGCAGTGCAGTGCTTAAATGAGGCATCATGTGGCCATACCTAAATTTATGACTTATCGCAGTCATTAAGTGAATCACCATGGAAGTTAAGTGAGGCATCACATGGCTGCAACTTGCAGTCTTCTCTGTCAGCTTCCACATTGATTTTGCTTGTTAGGAAGCTGGCTGGAAAGGTTGCAAATGATAATTTCATGACTGTGGGGACACTGTCACGGTTGTAAGTTAGAGGACCAGATAAGACACTCGTGTTCTAACTTCAGGCGGCCCTAAAAGAATTAAATTAAGGCATGTATAACATTTTAGAACAATTGAATGATACAAAAAACTGGAACAAATAAGAGAACCGACTAATACTTTTTAAAGTGAGAAATCATTCAGAACCATGTTTGAATTAGGTAAATCTCAAATATTCAATTCTTGGGCAAAGTAATAAGAGAAAGTAGTGATCTTACAGATGAAATATAGCTGGATGAAACTGATCTTCTGGACCCAGCTCAATCTGAATTTGCTTCAAGATACAAATTGAGATTGCTTTGGTTGCTCTGGTTTGGTGACCTATACCGGACGTTCTCTGGCAGTATGACTGATAGTGCTCTTGGACCCTCAGCGTGTTTTTAAGTCATTAATCATGGTACTATGTGTTTCTGGATTGTCGGGCTGAATTGGGCCTTGGGAGCACTGATGTCCAGTGGTTCTAATCATTCATCTCAGAAAGTGTCCAGATGGTGGTGCTGGAGGATTACTTCTCAATACTCTTATCTATAGTATCCTTTAAGGTTCCCTATGCTATTCCCTATGCTATTCAACATCTACATGAAATTGCACTGGAATGTATTCTGTAGCTTTGGAATTGAGTGCTTCTTATTTTCTAATTCCAAAGAAGCGAACAATATATCTTGAACATTTTTTCACATTGATAGAACTTGATGGGGGAGAATAAGTTGAACCTAAATCCCAACAAAATAGAGGTCGTATTAGTAAGGAAAAAAGCTGTACTCTAGAATTGTGAAGGTTGTTGTGGATGTGGTTGGATCTCCCCAAAGAAACATGTTTGCAGTTTGGGAATGTTGGTTGTCATCGGATTTAGAAATGGCAGCTGTGGTGAGGAGCAGATTGCACAATTGCAGCTAGAACATCAACTAAGACCCTCTCCTAAACTTATCCATGCCTTGGTTAGAGTCTGTCCTGACTATTTCCCTATGTAAGGGCATCCCTCACACAAAGTCTGGAAACTGCAGACAACATGCAGCTGCAAAGCTGTGGACTATGCAAGTTACAGGAGTTTATCTTATCTCCATACTGAAATATCTGCAATGACTACTAGTTGCCTTCCTGGCACAATTCAACGTATAGGCATTGAGCTTTAAAGTCCTTGACTATTTGACTATTTGTGAATCAGTGTCTCCTGTGGTGGACTTTAGATATCCTTACATCCAGAGCTTAACTGATGCATAGGAAACATTCTTCTATATGGCTTCCAAACTGTGCTGCCTAGAAAAAGAGCAGGACTCTCTTCCAATATGCAAGAAAATAATAACACACTTTTAGCTATTAATATAGTTAATGTTAATTTTAAACAGTTTAATTCTATTGTATTGATATTTATATTTACATTTTATATTTTTATCAGTGTAAGCTGCCTTCCTTTGTTTTAAGAATGTGAACTATATATCTAATAGATAAATAAAGCATATGATGCTGAAAAAGTGAAATGTGCAGTAATTAAGAGATTCAATAGAATTACTGACAGGCTGATCAGAGTTACTTTTGCTTAATGAACTATTGTAGAAAATACTAAAGCAACAAAGAACAAACTTTTAAATACTTTGTGAATATTTCACATTTTCCAAATTAATATATTTGAATGTCTTAACGATAACCGCGATCCCATTTGTGTATACATGTAACAGAATGATTACACTTTTGTAGCTGATAATAGCACCAGACTCCAAAATGGTATCACTTCAGAGTAACCTTGATTTGCTCCTTGGGGGTTAAATGGCAGGCAGCTCAAGCATCATGTTTATCTAAAGCAGTCTAGGGGAATCAGTTTGTCTTCTGGTAAATGAGTATTTTGTGATCAGTCATGGTAATGATAGTACACATTTTGTGAATAGTTAAAGTCTCAGTGCAGCTATTAGCGTACCTATCACATACTCTTAATGTTCCAAATATGACTGATTTAAGTTTGCCTACTATTGTGTTAGAGAATGACTTTTGTTGGCTAAATAAATTTGAGCCATGCAAAAGATGAGGAAAAATTTAGACATAATACAAGGCAAATGATCATTCCCAAATACATATGCATTTAAGCTTTCATCCATGTCATTCATGCTGCATCATGTCTTCTCAGTTTTCTTAGCAGTTCTTACCTGATTTTGGCTGAAAAGCTAAGCAGGTTTCGATTTGGTTAGCATCTGGATGGAACAGCATCAGAAATATCAGAGCTATAGGCTTGACTGGGAAGTCAAAACTTAAAAAAAAGAAAAGAAATCTTGAAGAAGTTGGAAAAAAAAAAAGTTAAATAGCTGTAGCAATAAAGTCACTAGAAATCCTGCTCAACTTGAAGGAGACATTTCTGTTTGCAAAGCTAGCCAAGGATTTTGCTACCTGAAATGGTGGACAAGGTGATACTATGGAGCACTCTTCTCCAGAAATGGACAAAGAGGGAATTGCCATCCTTAATATCAACACATCATCCAAATCTACCTGATGTTATGACTCCGCCTTGTCAGACATAGCACCATCATGTTCAATGTGCTTCATAAATCGTACAAGTCTATAAAGCATTAACCACTTAATATAAATTTGAAAAAACCTTGAAAAATCGTACCTTGTTTAAGTTTACTTGATTCAAGACTTAATGAGATTTGGACAGGGATTTCCTGTTTCTGAACATTTTTTGTATGCACTTTGCTAGATGAATAGAAACCATTTCTCCAAAAGAGAGTAAAATGGTTTCTAACGTGCCATCCCCATTATTCCGTCAAAAATACTGTGTGTGCAGGTTTGTTGAAGCACAAGCAAGCCAAGTCATTTGCTACTGAAGGGAGTAATGGATGAATGGTGTTGCCAAACAGATGGTAATTTATTGCCTTAGCTGTTGTTTTGATCTACTGGCATGCTTGAATGAATATCTCTGCTGTTATTTGTTTTTAGCCTTGCAATGTGGGTGGTATTAATTTGCAAGGGGGCAACAAACTGTAACGGGCAATAGCTGCATTTTACTATTTTTTGTGCCATTTATTGCTCAAACCAGATTTTGCCAAGATTTGGGATTTAACAAGACTCCTAAATCCAAAATGGTTCAATTCTTACTTGAGCTTTCTTAAGCCTGTAAACTTTGCAGTGTGTACATTTAAGCACTAAGCATTAAATTTAAATGAGAACAATCATAACCATGAGCACAGCTTGTTGCTATTTTGCATCTAACCTTACATCTTGACATTTTAATTATTTACCTCATTCAGTTAGAACATTTTACCTTGCTGTTTAGGAAGGGAGGAATGTGGTAAACTTCTATCTTGAAGATTATTATCCAAAATAATACAAGGTAAAAGATATAAGGATATGTAAAATAGGGTATAAGGCCCAATTCTTAAGCATAATAGTTTTTGCCAATTCAGTTCTGATAGTAATCATTCAAATTGTCAGTTAAGGAGCCAAAGATCAGTTGCTCTTTCAGTAGCACTTTTGAAATGTCTTCTTTTCTCCATAGCCCCACTCTTAATTTTACTGCTGACTTGCACGTTTGGTGATACTTTCTTATACTATGGCCAGTATACTTTAAAATGTGGATGCGATTCCTCCAAGCTTAAACTCTTCCACATCCTGATTCCTAGTGAAGAACAAAGCATGTGTATTTAAATTTTTCTCGACTCACATTGGTTCCTAACTTTGGCTGGTTTATGTTCAAAGACATTTTTCTCTCCAGATTACTTCCACTTTATGAAAGATCCTGTTCTTACTTCACAATGGTTGATACTGAATTTATTTCCTCTAATTCTAGTGTAACACAGAACGATAATGACTAGTGGTCCTGATGTTGCTCAATTTCAGAAGCCGCACAACGTAGAGGGAAATAAAATTAATCACTTAGACGTTAATTGAGTGCCATGGTTACATTTTCCAAAAAGAGCTCCAGCCCTCAGCCATTATTATCTTGTGCAGTACATATGGTATATATTAGTCCTGTCCATTGGCTAATGCAACTAGTAGGAACTGCATGAGTCATTGTGCTGCTCCATATCACTTTGGGGATGTCTTTACTCCTATATACCAAATCTGTTAAAGAAAAGAATTGCCAGTAGAGTTCCATCATGTGTTTAAAAGGAAGAATTACACAACACCATATACTGAAATGTACTATATATTAAAAGTGAAGCAGATTCTGAATACTTCATCTAAGTTTTGTTTGTTTAGTACAGTGTGGAAGATAACTGAGTCCAAATAACCCTGGCCTGCTTATATTTACAAAAGTAAATAATAAAAATAAGAAAACTGATAATCTCTCTACAGCAGAAGGCCACTCTACCAGCCTATTTCTCAGCTCCCAATACATCACACTGTTTAATTGAAAGGACCCAGGTCACACACCCCTGTCCAATTTAATTGATAGACAGAAACAATTGGAGATATGTGGTTCTTTCAAAGAACCAGGCCCCATGCCATAAAGGGCTTTCTAAGTGGCAACCAGCACTTTGAATAGCACCTGGAAGCCTGTGCAGCTCACAGTAGTGGAGTCACCTGAGCATAGGGGTGTGTGACCTGGGTCCTTTCAATTAAACAGTGTGATGTATTGGGAGCTGAGAAATAGGCTGGTAGAGTGGCCTTCTGCTGTGGAGAGATTTATCAGTGTCCTTATTTTTATTATTTACTTTTGTAAATATAAGCAGGCCAGGGTTATTTGGAGTCAATTATCTTCCACACTGTACTAAACAAACAAAACTTAGATGAAGTATTCAGAATCTGCTTCACTTTTAATATATAGTACATTTCAGTATATGGTGTTGTGTAATTCTTCCTTTTAAACACATGATGGAACTCTACTGGCTATTCTTGACCATAGCTGCCTTCACTGCTATTCTCTGGACCAGCTGTAACTTCCCAATGGTCTTCAAGGGCAGCCCCCAAACCCAAAGAACACCCTGAAATAGTCCATTCATGAGGTGACCTGCAGTGTGAAATGACTGAAGGGCTTTCCAATCTAGGATTGGATATAACTGGCGCACCAGATGAATCTGTGCGAAGGTTCTTTTGATCATAGCTGCCACCTGCTCAGAGAAGGAACTGTGAAGCCTTTCTGAGATACAGTCACAGTTCATTCAAAGTAATCAGCAAACCTAGGAAAACTCAACATTTCTCAATACTATATAATAAAGGAAAAATGTATATGGGAGAAAAAAACTCTTTCATGCAAGCTTGTCCATTCGTCACATCTCTGAGAAACACCATGTAAAAATCAATGGGATACTGTACAATGTGTTAAATTGTCAATGGCCTGGGAAGGTGCCATGGGGCTTTTTTTGAAAACCAATTTAAATCAGACACAGCCAAACATTTACCATCATCTAATCCTGTTAACATTTCTTACAACATATGCCACAATAACAGAACATGTGATGTGTGTACTAATTATTGCAGACTCCACCATGTGTGTATATTTTATATGCTGTCCCTGACCTTTTAGTTAATGACTTCACATTATATTCACTGACCTGAAAGAAATTGAATTCAGTGGCAGTCACTCAAGAATGGAATTACAGACTCGTCTTAATTGGCCTCTTAAATGTAGGGGGGGGGGGAATGGGAGTTTTAACACCTGTTGTGTGGAAGGTTTTTAACTTCAAGAGATTCCTGAAGTTTGTTTGCATGGATTAAACATGGACAGATGACAGTTACTGCAACCTGGTATTGGCCTGAAATATATTGATACTGGGCATGAGGGAAAACAAACAAAAAGTTTCCATTAGCACTTGAACGCATCAATCTTTTAAATTTCCTACATGTTTCCTTTATCTATGTGATGTAAATATTTTATCTGCCCTTCCCAAGGCTTCCAGTCATGGGTTTGTTTGGCAGCAGGAAAAGAGACTGCTTTAAAATCAAGATCTCTGCATGGAGAGATTCTAGTATGATTCTAGAGCACATTTGGGTAGGATTTGAACAGGACTGTTAAAATCTAACAATGGCAAGGCAACCTGCTCTTTAGTTAGCAGAGAACATTTGGGGAGGTGGTAAAATTTCTGTAGATTGGGCAGGCATCATTCATAGAATTCTCTGCCTTGTTATTTCTATCAGCAATAAGAAAGATGGAAACAGGCCAACATTTTTGCTGAATATTTTATCGGAATTATTCCAATGCAGTGTTAATTGGCAAAATTGCATGGAAGATTCTTTACGTCCTGTGTTAAAAATGCAAATGTTATTAGTGCTCCGATCATTGATAAGAGCGCTTTTTGTGCAGTGCTTTAACCTCCATTAGGGGGGATTAGGAGGACACAACCGCATTGGCATTTTGTAAGTGTCGCTATGACAGCACTTGCTGCACAAATGCCTGGCTGTCATACTGAGGTTTATCATTGTTTTTTTTCCCCTCCGAATGCAGACTAATAAACCTAGAAATTACAATTGCCTCCCTGCCGAATCTGTGATAGGCGGAAATAATGATATCAGTGGCCTGCTAATCTTCTTGCCTCTGCGCTTGGCACTAGTCTATTGAGGCACCTGTCACCCTCCGCTTTGATGAGACGAATTCAATCTCAGCACTGTAATGACAATGGAGCCATTTTCATGTTGGGAAATGATTAGGGGAAGGGTGTACCTGCTCTGTCATCATGAGCGCAACTGGGCACTTTGCTCCATGAGGGGCACATGTGCCACGCTTCTCCAGGGAAACAGTGGACAAGGCTGGAACCAGAACATGTCCCCTTTTGCTTCCCTGTGTTTCTTAGGCTGTGATTGCTGGGTGCTGAAGGCAAACAATGGGCCCTGGCTTTGCAACAAACCTTACCTGTCAGTTCCTGAAGAAATATGGCAGGCTATTTTAATCATTTAAAAGTTGGGCTGGATGCACTTTTTGCCCTAATCCAGTAAGGTACATCTTATGTTAGCTTATATTGTTGATATGAAGGCATTGAATATTTCTTAGAATATTTGTAGTCTTCAATCATGCTCAACCTCAGTTTCATCACCAAATCTACATTCAAACAAATTTTGGCTGCGCTATATTTCAGTCACATAGAAACCCTTGAGGGTCGTTCACAAGATGTAGTGCAAGCATGCATGCCTGCTCTGACAATAGTGACTTGTTGACATTGTTCTCTGCAACAAGAATTCTACTTCTTCTTGACCCTGGTCCAGACTTGTCATGTGACTCTCCATGAGTCTAACAAAATCAGACTTTCCGAAATACAGTTTCCAGGAGGGATGAGTGCTTAGAAGAAAACCTTACACCAAGCCATTAATCCAGTTCAATACTATTTACAATGCAATCTATTTTCCAGGGTTTCAGATAGGAGCTTTCTTAGCTGTATCTCAGGATGCTGAGGACTCAGCTTAGAAATTGTTTTATAAGAATCTATGAGCCAAGAGTCACTAAGAAACCCTTATTTCAGGCAATGATTTTGGGCAGGCAGCCTTCATTGCAGAATGAAATCATTTCAGGAGTTAAGAAGTTTACTTTTTTTATAAAGGCTTCTTGTTCCTCATCAGGCAGGGAATCATCCTTATATGAAAGGTCTTAACACTTAAATCCATCACATCTTTCAACTACAGTAAACTCTCGATTTAACAGACTTCACTTTTGGCAAATTCCTGACTTAAACAATACCTACTGATCCACGTTTATATAAATTACAGGCAATAACAGAGTATTCTCCTAAACAATGGACAAAGTCTGCTGCTTCCCTTTAAAGTGGGTCTTCACTGTAAAGTAGCTTTCCTCATGCATAAGCGGAATTTGGTGCTCGAAAAATCCATTCACCGTTTAATAGACATTAGCTTTAATGGTTGATCTGTGAATTTTGTAAGTAATTTTTCCTTCAAATATGGTTCAGTCTTTTCTGAATCATTGTCTGTTTACTATATAACCTAATTTAGTAATTCATAAATTGCTGCATTATTTATCTTATTGCAAAAACATATCTAGTTCATCAAATAGTTTTTATCTTGTTGCTTAGGTAACTGGTAAGGCAGCAATTTATTTGATTTGTGCCTTTTTCAGAATATTTCTGCTTGATAAAGTTCAGATTCTCTTTTACTTTCAATAAATCTAATTGGTTTGATATTGATTTAATTTTTGTTCTAAGTCCAAGATTGGTTTATATCTTGATTGTACTTGTTTCAAATCATTCAGTAATGTATCCTTTGGTTTCTGCATGGCTTCCTTTCTCTTTGATGCCAGAAAGATGAACAAATTTCTCATAAAAACTTTATTAGCATCGTACATTATAGATAAGATAAAAAGTTACATTGATTTAGAATAAACTCTTTTCTTTCTGGTAACAGTTCAGTTTAATATCCTTAATATAGTTTATTAATTCTCCACCTATTCAATCTAGGATTTCCTCTATTTAGTTTTTAAATGATTGGATCTGAATAAGTAGGAGTTGCTACCACCACATTTATGAGGCTAGTTAACAATGATTAGAAATACAACACTGTCCATCCATGAATATGTTTTATGAACTAAGGAATAATAAGATATCTCTCTGTCTCTGTCTCTGTCTCTCTCTCTCTCTCTCTCCAGCAGTTTATATTTATATATTTAGGTTTATATTTCCACATCCAGGCTGATTGATTGATCAAACCCTTTGTCATTTTCACAGACAATGAAGCAGCCATTTTGCTACTGTTTTCAGTGACCCCTTTTGTATTTGTTAGCTTATTATCAAACATAGTTTTATTTTTTCTACTTATCACTTGATATATTATTAGGGCTACAAAAATATAGATGAAGCTGGCAGCTAAGAAAAAAAACCCTGTAATGTTTGCTTTCATTTACTGGTTGTCTTGGTTTCTTTTTTTTCAAATAATATTTTTAAGAATTATACATATAAAGAACAAAAGTCAATACAGACTACAAAAAATACAAAGAAGTACAAAGAAGATATAAAAGAAAAGAAAAAAGAAAAAAGGTATAAAAAAGAAAAGAAAGAAAAAACTGAAAGAGAAAGAGAAAAATAATAACTTTTGCCTTAATTCCAGCAGATAAAAACAATTTTAATAGGTTATTACCATCTCTAAATAAAACATAATATCTCTTCTCCCCGTGGCTCATTTCTTAGCTAAGGAAAACAAAGTCAAAGTACTACGTCAACCAATCTTTATCAGCAAAAGTCCAGTAAGAGCAACCTGATGTAACCATTTCCTTCTTTTAACTTTGAGCCAACAAGCCAATCTTATAAATCTTCCCTGATTTTTTAAAAGATATTCTTTGACCCCTTTCTCTTGTATCCATAAGTAAAATTTATGTCCTTCCAAATCTTAGCTGAGTTCTTTTGTACATCCAAAGGGGGGGGGGGAATCCAAATCAATTTCCTGATATAATGTCTGTTCATCTCCTGTAGGGAATAAGTCATCTATCAGATCCATTAGTATTGCATTTAAGCCCCCATTTAAATTAATTTCATAAACATCCATTGCAGCTCATTCTTATTTTACAATTTTGTAGGAGCATGCTCCGTCAATTTTATTAAATATCTGATCCATTCTGTCCAAAAGGTATTCAAAAGTTTGCACTAAGGATTTCTGCTCCATTTTCTTTATCCTCTGGTTCTAGCGTCCAGCCTTCCGGGTCTCCTTATCATAGAAAAAACAAATACAATACCTATTTGCTATGAGAAAGTATCTTCTAAATAATTCAAAGATATAATTTCAAATCCCTGTAGCTCCTTAATTTGTTATTAACATTTCAAAATTTATATACTAGGTGTCTTTTTGCTGCATAGTTCAAAAATCAGATATTTTTGAAACCTTCACAATCAAATTTGCATCATCATCATCATCTTTTAAGGAGAGGGAAACACATCTATGAATGCAATAGAAACTTGCCAGTCTGAAGAGTCTTAAATTCTCCCATGCAAATAATAAAGAAAAAAAAAATCCAAAAAGTGATTAAGATTTAAAATTTGGTTGATTGTAGTGTAGTGTCTTTAAAGACGAGCTGGTTTGTTCCGGAGAGATTATGCTGACTTACATCCTTTCCGCTTGCAAAGGTAGCTAACAAAGCCAGCAAGGGGTACACTTGCCATGGTGCATGCAGGAAGTATCTGGTTGTTGATTTCTGTAGCCTACACGTCTGGCAATCTTAATTTTATATCTAAATATATTTGTGTAATTAAATCTATCTTCACATGTCTCAAAGTCTTCCTCTCTTTCCTTCCTTCTTTCTTTCTCAGAGATGTGGGGTTCTCTCCAGGTCTCTCTTGATGACTGGGCCTGATGGCAGAATTATATTTGGTAAGGCGATTAACGACACAACTTTGCCCCACAGCATACAGGGGCTTTATAAATTTAAAATTAGTAGCACTTTGACTGACTAATGCAGCAACCTATAATGCTTTATCTGCAAGGAAATTTGCCAAATCATCCATGCAGCCTGAAGACAGCTTATCTTGCTCATTCTTCTTTAAAAGAGTCAAGAGAAGACACATAAAGCATGGAGAAGTGTTGATGCTTCAGTGTTCTTATGACCTCAGACTTGATCTTGAGCTTATATTAGTGCTTGGTCATGTTCAGTTTTGGTTTTACATCACAGTTCCTGTGTTTTTTCAATTGCTTCATTGCCCATAACTCCTTAAAAAATCAGGGGGCTTCTTAGGATTGGTGGCTGGTTGATGTGCAGAGGCAATCTTGTCCAGTGCCCTGGCTCTGGCTCTCTATTCCAGAGATCTACCAGGTGTGAGATATAGCTGCCCTGCAAACTATTCGGAAAATCTCCAACCATCTTCTAGAAATCCTCTGGATTCATGATGTACTTGGAATAACATTTTCTAGCAGGTCATCTATCCCTTGCTTGCTTGCTTGCTTGTTTATTTGTTTGTTTGTTTATTTATTGTGTATGTTACCCATCACCCTTATAAGTTGACATATCCATATTCAATTTGCATCTCATCTTCCCCATAGTAAAACCCAGATCAAGTGGGTGCCCATCCATATGCTTTTGAGTTTGAAAAGTAATTTGGATATTCAAAAACTAAGGACTAGCTGAATTGAAACAATCCATGTTTAAATGGAACATAACCTCTTTATAGGTTGCCCTGTAAATAGCCTTTTCTAATAAGCATGTTGGATAATGAATGATGAATTCTGAGCATAATGAAGGACCTACAGTTCATCTGAACAGAGATACAAAAAATTCAGCAGCATACTAAAATAGCCTAAAATCTATAATAGTATTCCATAACAAAGTTGATGAAAACAAGCAGGCCAGATTTTAATACTTTTAGATTATAAAGTAGGAGATGAAGATTAGTTCTTAATATAAGTGAAAATGTGTAAGTTGTATATGTTTATGAAGTGGGGGAAAGAGAGGGTCAACCTATTCTCCAAAACACCTGAGGTCAAGAAAAATAAGTAATGGGTGGAAGTTTGTTAGAGAGAGACCCAACCTAGAACTAAGGAGAAATTTCCTGACAGTGAGAACAATTAATCAGTGGAACAACGTGCCTCCAGAAGCTGTGAATGCTCCAACACTGGAAGTTTTTAAGAAGACACTGAACAGACATTTGTCTGAAATGGTATAGGGTTTCCTGCCTGAGCAGGGGGTAGGACTAGATGATGATGATGATGATGATGATGATGATGTTGTTGTTGTTGTTGTTGTTGTTGTTGTTGTTGTTGTTGTTGTTGTTGTTGTTATTATTATTATTATTATTATTATTATTATTATTATTATTATTATTATTATTATTATTATTATTATTATTATTACTCCATCACTGGAGCTTTTCAAAAATAGACTGGACAATAGACCAAGATGGTATAAGGTCAACTGCCTTGAGCAGGGGATTAGATTAGAAGACCTTCGAGGTCCCTTCCAGCCCTATGATTTCATGTTCTATGTTCACTCCTACTCTTGCTCTCCACAGATGCAGCTCTCCATGCTGGTTTCTTTCCACTCTCTAACTCCATCACTCCCCCTCTCATAGGGTTCTCTGCAGGCTGTTCCTCTGCAATGTTGCAACTAAGCTCAGCTGCAGCACACTGCTGGCTCATATTTAAGTGATTGTCCACTAGAACTCCAAGATTCCTCTCTCAGTTACTGCTATTGAGCCACGTTTCACCTAATCTGTACATTTGATTTTTCTTGCCTAAATATAAAACCTCACTTTTCTTTACACTGAATTTCATCTTTTTAGATAGGGCCCAGTGTTCAAGTCAACCACTGCAGCTCATGGAGCAAAGGTCTAGCATGTGGTGCTCTAGAAATACACATAACTGCCCATGCCGCTGCATTTTGCCCCAACTGTTGTTTCTGGATACTTTTCAAGGGCAGCCTTATGTACAGCACATTATACCGTAGTAGTCCAATTGGGAGTTGACTAGGATATGAGTGACTTGCACCTAATTTAGGAATGAGCACAACAGGTGAACAATATGAAGTTGTGCAAAGATCTTCCTAACTACAACTGCCATCTGCTCACTGAGCAGGAGTTGGGAGTCCAGATTGTTATGTGTAGGCTTGAGCAACAAATCTTCTGAACTGCAACTTAATGTATGGTCCCGATTCTTTGCACCTGACAATCTTTGCACTGTCATGCAGGGATTAGACAGGGTGCTCTTCTTTTTAACACTTCATTTAATTCTGCTACTTAATCTTGAGCCAAACTTTGTGACCTTATACCTTTTCAGACCTTCTGTGTATATATTTTTTTGAATTGTCTTACATAAACTACACACTTTCTGAAACAATTTTACAGGTTAAATTGTACTTTTCAGCTTCCACAAAAGTGCCTCAGGTCTAGCTGTTGAAATTCTTATGGAGTATCCCAGCTCTTCACTGTAAGATTCTCTTGTGCAAATGTGCTTTGCTGAAATATTGCTCCTTATGCCTAATCCATCATGCACTGGGATAACCAACTTGCGTAACTGCAAACTTTCAGTCATGCTCTAGAACAGGCATGTCAAACTCACGACGTCTCATGACGTCATGTGACATATCGTGATTTTTTTCCCCATTGCCAGCAATGGGGTGGGCCCGGTTTCGGCGTGACGCATCCAACCCGTGGGCCGGCAGTTTGACATGCCTGGTCTAGAGAGCGGCCTTACTAAAGACATTTATATATATTAAAGAAAAGCAATTAACAATAGGCGTTTTTGATGCAGCTATGAACGAACACATCATCTGCACTCCACAATATCTTCTAAGTGTGTAAAGCATTCCAGAGAGGTGTTTGGTAACACATGGGAACTGGAACAAAGTACAGTTCTTCAAATATTAAAGCAGCCACGCCAGCCCTGTGAGTGGTTATATGTGCACATGGACATGGAGACAGCTGGGGGCTGCTTTCAAAGCAACCACATAAGACTTGCAAAATACATTGTTGCTTTAATTATCAGAAAGGTCTGCTTCATCTGTAATTTTACACATTGCAAAGCACCTCCTTTGAATGCTTTGCACAGCTTTCAATATTTTTAATATTTGCAGAATCCACTGCAATACGTTTAATATTTGCAGACTTTCTAATGGCACAAGCAACAGGTTTTAAAAGGAGAGAGAGGGCATCCTTACTGTGTATCATGATGTAAATTTCTAAAAAGAAAACATAACCTTTGAAATCACCCGTGATTAAGGGTGCTAACTCTATTACTTTTTTTTTTAAAAAAGTATTTTGTTTTAAATAAAATTAACTGTATGAAAGAATTAGTGAAACAAACTCAGCTACCAAATTCTAGGATGGTCTTAAATCACTCTTAAAATGTAATAAAACAAATTAGTGTTTGAAGAAAAACACTCCAGAGCCTTAGTCCACTAGAGTACAGACATTGCTCCTCATAGGTGAGAATTTTTATGAGTAGATCATATGATAGAAGACCTATATTCACACCCACTCTATGCGCATGAGGATGCCCCCTAACCATTTTTTACATCATGTCCTCATGAAGTTACTTTCAGGTACCCACAGAAGAAGCTTAAACTGGTGTTTGGCTATTCTGGTGTTAAAGTAATAATTTCCCATTTCTCCCAGCACAAGTCTTGCTTTAGAGACAATCAGCTATGCCTTGTGGACATTGTGGAGGATAAAATAGTCAGAGGGTGCTACTTAACCTGCACCCATTGGTCATTTTAGGCTGTGGGTGGCACCATCCTTCACTCCGGCCCCTGAGCACTGGTTTCTGGGATTATTCTGGATGTGGCAGTTGGAACGTCCTGTTGAAAGAAAAATCATCAGGTCCAGTCCAAGCCGGGAGTAAACAAAATGGAGGCTAAGAAGCTGGAAATAAAATGGAGGCTGTTTGGAAAGAGAGTTTGTTTATTGAAGAGCAGAACAGCAACAGCATGCAGTTCTGGGACAGCTGAAAAAATAGAGTTGGGAGTGGGTGGGTTTTTATACCTTCTTTGGGCTTTGCATTCCTCACAGGCATGTTTTGCTTTAGTACATAATCACTGGCTGCCCATTTTCAAGGGTTGTTTCCTGAACCTGCCTTAGCTCTTAGTTTAGTGCATCCAGAGTTTGTGATGTCCAGTTGGGGTTAGCCAGTGTGCAAGCCAGGCTATTAATATTTCTTAAATTGCACACAGTGAGCTCTAGGACTCCCACTATGAGACTACCAGTCCAACATATTCTGGGCTTGGGTTTGCAGATCTCTTTTTTGCTACCTCCTCAGTGAGGGCATGCCCCTCCCCCATGAAATTTGCAGGAAGCATAGGCTTCAGTGCTACAGAGCAAGAACCAGCCTGGGGAGCTTTATGTGGAGGTAAGTGAAGGGGATAGCCTCAGTGTGATTCTGAATGGTGTGTGTGTGTGTGTGTCCAAGGCATTCTGGATTTACTATACCAACCATTCCCAAATGCCATCCCTCCATGAATTCATTCAACTGGCTAATTACAACATAAATGAGGCAAGAAAGAAAACCTTACAATGAGTTTCCGCCCTCCCCCCATAGTCTTTCCAGTTGTCTTCTGAGGCTTTATGTGGGGGCCGATAGGTCCAGGAGTCCTTCCTTTCTCTGCAGTTTTCACTGGCATCTGGGTGATGTAGGATTTGGGAAGATCGGTTTCACTCTGGTTGCATGGAGACTGTCTAGTCTAGTGGATGGCTAGATCCAAACACAATTCCCTGGCTGCATGGTTGCATGGAGACTGTCTAGTCTAGTGGATGGCTAGATCCAAACACAATTCCCTGGCTCAAATGAATGAAGGCAGCATCTGGGTCAGTGTACTCTGAATCCAAAGGTTGTGGAGTTGTCTGTGCAGGGCTGAAAGATATGAAAATAGGGTCCCCCTCCTCCCTTTGCGGGTGACTCTCCCAGGAGAGGCATTGTTGATCTGACATAGGAATGGAGAACAGAGGATTAGAAATGGAGAAGTGGAATGGGGGGTGGATAGCTTGTAGGCAAGGTTTGAAATGACATTAAGGCTAACTTTACAGATGTTAAATAGACAGATGAAACCCACTTAAACACATACATAAATGCAAGAATGAAATTTTTCCTGTAAATTAACTTAAAACATTCCCTCCTGACAACTTTGGGCTGTTCTTAAAAATACAGAGAGGGGGGAAAAAGGGAACACAGTTCTCTTCATCCTGTTTTGCTGGCCAGGCAAACTAGAGTGAAGGTATTTTTCTTTGCTTTGCTTATTTTAACATTATTTTCTATCAGAATTTAAAATTCTTATCTCTTTGAGTTAGAGACATTTAACAGTTACATTTAGTTAACACACAAAGATTTTAACACACATACACAAACAAAGACAAGGGAAAGAGAACAGAAAAGGGAAATAGAACTCTTAGTTTTACACATCCTAGTCATTCCCACCATAAATCTCAGTTAACTCAAGTTAGGGAAGGCAAAAATCTTAGGAAACATATCACATGGTTACATAGGGGAGAGAGAGGAAGAAGAAGAAAAAATCAATGTTCCTATATATGTATATTCCCTTTTCCTTTTATGTTTATTTAGCCAAATTGGTTTTCCAGCTTTGTCCCTGAGCAAAGCCCATTCCTTACATATTTCCCTTGCTCATTTTCTCTACATATTGGCTAGGACGGGCACTCGCCTCTCATCCCAACCCACAAGCAAGTCTCCTAGAGAGGATCTGGGCCTGACCCTTGAGCTACAGCTTCCCATGTTCCCCTTTCGATGTGGGGTTCAATTGACTTAGCCGGGTCTACCCCTGCGGCCAAACTTGCTGCCTTCGCCTGAGAGTTTTCGGACCAAAAAAAAGGTCCGGGAAGACTCTGGTTCCCTAACAGAATACAGGCACCTCATTTCAAGGGAACTCCATCTGGCAGTCTTCAGACCAAAAAGGGATTCCCTACGCAGTGAGTACGGGCAGCTCCTTCCAACGGCCTCACCTTGCGCATGGTTTTCAGACCCAGGAGAGTCTGGGAGGACCTGCTGCTTTTCTAAGCAGTGAGTATGGGAGCCTCCTTATCCGGACTTTGCTCAGTGACTTCCCAGCTGATTGCCCAAATCTGACTTTCTCACTCACTTTTCCATTCTATTTTCACACAGCCTCTCCCTTTTCCCTAACAAAAGGTCCTGTGCTCTGGCCAAACCCCCATGCTTTCCAGGGTCTATTGGTTGAACAGATCCTTTTTGTGGTTAGGAATGGCCAAAGAGAGCAGGATCCAGCTGTGATTGGGAGAAGGGTCCTCTCACTCACACACAAAGACATACACACATTTCCCTTGCTCCCCTGGGCTTTAAAGTTAAAATTTAGAGGTATTCACCTTCTTTCCAAAGCAGCCCTTGAGCTCAAACTCAAAACTCCTTTTACTAGCCTTGCTCCAGATGGGCAGTGTTCTGTTCGCAACACAGACATGAAGACGAGGCAGTTGGTGCAAAAGATGTTCTTTATTGTGCATGTGCACTGAACAGAAGCATGTAGATAGATTGAACAGAACTAACACAGGATCAAGCACTAACAACAACAACCTGGCCACACTGGCCACTCCTTCTTATATTCCCTAGCAAGGGAATGCTCAGCCAATCGATGCAGGCTATTCTCCCGCCTCGCGCATGAGGCTGGAGACAGCCTGTCTGGGTCCTGGGCAGACACGTGGTCTGTCCGGGTCTCTGCAACAGTCCTGGGCAGACATGTGGTCTGTCCGGGTCTCTGCAACTTGTTTCCAGTCTTCCTGGGCCTTGCTGAATGACTCAGCAAGGCCCAGCCTCTCTGCAGACTTTCTGAGCCTTGCTGAATAACTTCAGCAAGGCCCAGTACATAACAGGCAGGGTCTGGGAAACCCACCCACAGACACAAGGGGTCTGCTGCCAGCAAGATGGATGCTTACCCAAGCCCAGTCCATTGGTGAGGTTAGCTTGAAGTCCCATCCTGGGTGCCAAAATGTTGAAAGAAAAATCATCAGGTCCAGTCCAAGCTGGGAGTAAACAAAATGGAGGCTAATACACTGGAAATAAAATGGAGGCTGTTTGGAAAGAAGGTTTGTTTATTGAAGAGCAGAATAGCAACAGCATGCGGTTCTGGGACAGCTGACAAAATGGAGTTAGGAGTGGGTGGGTTTTTATACCTTCTTTGGACTTTGCATTTGAGGTTGTTCCTGTTCCTGTGCAATGTACTTTGACCTGAGCTTGAGTGTGCTCTTTTGGTATTCTAATGGTGGTGTGTTAATCCTATTATGTCCTAAAGGTCATAATCCTATCCTTGGAGCCTTTGTTTTTCTAATCCCATCAAGTGTGGAGGCTGAAGGCTAAGATTTTCCTCCATTATTCCTTTGGGAAAATATAATATTCTACATTTTTTAATATTCCCCAAAATATTTCCTTCTCTAGGAGGGTGGGTGGGTGCTGACTTTCTACAGTCCTGTTCTTCCAAACCAAGTCCTCTACCTGTACCAAAGAGTTGTCTCTCTTCACCCCTCTTGCTACTATTGCAGATATTTCCCAGAATGACAGGGTTTGGGGGGATGGCAAGAGAAGCAGAGAGGAGAGAATTAATCTTCGCCTGATAGGTCTCTGAGCCTATGAATCTCCTCATGGGATTGTAGTTCCTCCCCCCTGCCCTGCTGCTCCCCACGTGCTTCTTTTGCCATCTTGATTGGCACTAGCAGCAGATCGCAAGGCTGCCTGGTCTAAGTGGAGCGGCAAGAGAAATGTGGAAGGCCTCTGGTGGAAAAAGAGTTGGTGCTTTGAGCTACCACCTTCAACAGTCTGAGATTATCTGATAGGCGATACTCAGGTAATATGGGTGAAGCCAGAGGGACCCTGCTTGGCACGTAATCTCTGAAGCATCTGTCAGATGTTTTTCAGGCCACTTTTAAAGGCAGCGTTCTTTCAGAAGAATGCTAAATACATGTTCAAAAAGAGTTATAAAAATAACTGACAGGGGGCATTGCTTGCAAACTGAACTGGAAAAGAGCTTTCCTGGGCAGCCCCAACTAACCCGAGGGTCAGCTCCTGTGGGAAGGATTGGGGCTGTCCAGAGAAGTAGCTGACGGGGTGCTGAGGAGGTTTGGCATTTGCAAGATGAGCATTTCTTCACATTTCATCTTACAACTCCATTTTCCATCAGTTTTTGGAGCTGGATATTTTTAAACCAGGGTTTAGCACTGTTCCAGAATAACACTATTCCCATGTAGCATTAAAGCCCCGATCCAAAGGCGCTATCAGCGGAGAGTCAAACTCCCTTTGAACAGAGCTTGCAAAACAGTGATGACAAACCACTTGACAGATGGCTAAACCCACCCAGCTACTCATCAAGCAATCTTGCCTTCCTCCTAGCCCCAGCCCACGTTAGAGAGACTGATTAGAGGATGCTTCTCTTACTGGCTGGTGACATTTTGTGGAGGGCAAGCAAAACCTATGGCACTTCCAAACACTTTCCTTAACTTGTCCCTCGTTAAAAATGCAAGAACAGCACCAATCATGTCTGGGTTATAGAATGGGACTCGACAACGAATGCAGTGTGAGTTTTGCTGGCCTACTGCCTTGCCGATTCAAGGATGAGAGAAATGTACATTAATACAGCTGTTAGATTTCTCAAGAAGATCATGGCATAGCCTGATAGAGTTTTATAATTCAAAACCATTAACATAGAAGGCCCCCAGAAACGGAGTGACCATTTCAAGAGCTTATCTGGTACTCTGGTACAGTAATGAAATTTCTAAACTGTCTTTCAACTACCCGATTCTGTAATAGTTTTTTTTTTAATGTTTTATTGATTTTCTAATTTTACATTTAAGTATTCAAAAAGCAACGTGGGGCTGAGTTAATCGAAAATTCAACGACATACAAACATCTTTAGTGCAAGTCTCAAACTACCACATTAAATATTTCCTCTCTTTTCCCCTTAGTATTTACTGTCTCATATTTAAACTAATACAATTCTTATTATATCAATTAAATAAAAATAACATTCTTACATTTATCCATAATTTTTAGCTTATATATATCCTGGTTATTTTAACATTCAGTCTTTATAGATAATCAATGTCCTAATTAGTTTTTCCCAATTTTTAGTTTAGCTTTGTTCCCTATGCCATCCATCTGGTAAACTCGCAAGATTCGTTTTTCTTGCCATGCACATGTATACATAATCCAAACTAGACTGTTGTTTCTCTGTGTCATATAATATATGTGGGTATATGCATAATTCTGTATTTATTTACTTATTTTTGTCATATTTATGCAGTGTATATTCGAGGTGATGACCCTTTGAAAGCTGTATGCAATGAAATTTCATTTTAATGTATGCCTATTAGTGTACATTCAAAGTGACAATAAAGTTATTATTCTTCAAGCCTGACAGATAAAAAGCACATTATCTGGAGCTAATGCTTTATGTGTAGATGATTTTTGTTATTTAATAGTGGGTTTCAAAAATTTTTGTGAGCTCCACAAGAATGAACAGAGTTGCACACTTTCCAGAAGACTGTAATGTTTCATTTGGTTATCAGAGGTTATTTAATAATGTTGTTTCACTTTAAGAAATCAATCAGTTCTTACGGTAGTAAAGTTATTAAATCTGGACTGCAAAAATAAAAATGAACACCAGATGGCAGCAAAGAGTTGTTGCAGCCTATGTTTGACAGCCCTAGCCTAAACATGTGTTAACATGGATGTTATTTTCATGTTTTCATCTATGAAAGTAAGAAAAAATGTTATTCTGGAGCAGACCTGGGCATTTTACAGCCTTCGGGCCACATTTGGCCCTTTGGCTGTCCCTGTCTGATCCATGTCGGCAGTGGTGTCAGCGGGGTGGGGTGGCGTCAGCAGGTGTTGGCAGCCCTCCACCACAGCCCCAGTTTTTCATGTAGCCCTTTGGGAAAATTAATTGCCCACCCTGATCTAGAGCAATGCAAATTGCACAGAATGGAAAACAGTTATAGCCTCTACTTTACTGACAGTACGACTTGTTTCAAATATATAGTGAAACAAAACATTCCAACTCTTTGCTGCCATTTAGTCATCATCTAGAGCACGGGTCGGCAACCCGCGGCTCCGGAGCCGCATGCGGCTCTTTGAGCTATCACCTGCGGCTCCGGAGCCTCCTCCGCCATTTGGGGGGGCGCGCATGCGGGCATGCGCACCCGTCCGCGCACGCGCACGGGCATGCGCGGACGCGTGCGGACGCTGCGCATGCGCTCACGGGTATGCGTGGATGCGCGCGGACGCCGTGCATGCGCAGACGGGTGCGGACACCACGCATGCGCGGACGCCGCGCATGCGCGGGCACATTTTGCGGCTCCCAGGGGTTTTTTTTTTTAGGGAAACGGCTCTTTCAATGTTTCAGGTGGCCGACCCCTGATCTAGAGCATTGCAATCCAGATGCTAATATAATTGTAATCTCAACCTACAAACTTATAGAAAAAGCCATATGGTATAAGAGAAAAGAACAAATAGGCCTATATGATAACTTTGGTTTTCTAGACTGAGGTCATATATGAAATAACCAATGTTTTGTTCTGACCTTAATTTATTAAATTAGCCATAATAGTTCACTTATTGGGCTAAACTGAAAACTATAGTTTACAAAGCAGCACCATCAGTTCAGTCATCAAAACCCTGTAATGTGAGATTCACCATATTATACTGGATGGATCATCTCTTAAGTGATTTCCTTTGATTTCTTATTTATTCATTAAATCTACATGCTTCAGACAGGAAGGCGGTGCAGAGAGTGGTGAGGATGGCTGAAAAGATTATTGGCAGTTCCCTCCCTTCCATCCAGGACATAGCACATAAGCGTTTCTTGAGCAGGGTCTGCAAGATTGTCTGGGACACCACATCCTCTTCATGACCTGTTTTCCTTGTTACCTTCTGGGAGGAGGCTTCGTGGTATCCGAAGCAGAACATCCAGATTCAGTCAGAGTTTTGTTCCATACAGTATTAACCTTGTGAACTCTAAAGCTTCCTCATTCCGTTATATATTCAAGATGGACAGTGATTAATATTTATATGTTACTTATATGTAAAGGCGTAGGTCTATACATATGTTGTATATAGTATGTTTAAATGTGTGTTATGTATGTGAGAGCAGGCAACTAAATTTCATTTTTAATGTGTGCCATTGTGCCCACAGTAAAAATGACAATAAAGGTTCTCTCTCTCTCTCTCTCTCTCTCTCTATCTATCTATCTATCTATCTATCTATCTATCTATTCTATCCCCTGCTTCCATCCAATGACTCTATGAAGCAATGTTCTCTATTAAGAGGTTAACTGTGTATAGATTCCTCAGATTAAAATTTAGTTTATATAGGCTCTTAAAGGCTACATCATCCTTAATTTCCAATATATTTGAACAAGCTACCATGATCTAAAGAACTAAAACCAGATTTTTGATGAGCTGCTGACACAGAAGCATTTTCCATATCACTTCGAAAGGAAAGATCTGAAGGTTGTATTTTGAATATGATATTGTTGCTCATTAAGGGAAAAGAAATAAAGAGATCTTGCCTATCCGTAAACAACAATGTGAAGAGTACCAGTGGTTAGATATCAAACAGCCTGAAGCCTATAATCCAAAACAGATTAGAAGTTCATTGAAAAGTATTGTCTCAGTTTAGGAAGGGAAAGACATATCCAGAAACAGACAGAAGATAGATCCAGATTAATATCGCAGTGTTCTCCTGGGGCCCATTGGACTGACGGGGTTGTCAGCTGAGGGAGGGGAGACTGGTTGATACTAATGAAGATACATATTTTCCTGCTTGAACCGGAGGCTGGACCAGAAGACCTCCAAGGTCCCTTCCAACACTGTTATTCTGTTATACCTCCATCCAGAGCCACTTCTGTTTTGTAATCAAATTGAATCAAATTGTAATCAATACATTTTATGCTTCATATAGAAAGTGAAATAAGCTTTCTTAGGAATCAAAATTCTTCAATAATATGTTGCCTCATAGCTGAATTTATGCTCCTTATTTACTGGAAGATGTATAGGATTTTATATGTACACACACATACAGAGATACAAATTTAGGGCTACCATATTGCTTATCTGAGCTGCAAAAATTCAGACAATTACTTTAGGGCAGCAAATTGTCAGTAATCATCTGTATTTTGGGATGAAGTAATTCCAATATATGCTTTTCAAACTGAGGTGCAAATTAAATAAAGAAAGAATGGAAGAGATAAGAATATGAGATACATTTCCCTAGAACTGGTCAAGAACCATGAGTTATATGGTTGAAACATTTTTTTCCAGAACAATGTATTGCAAAAAAATTGATATAAAGGTAGCTTCAGAAATTAATCCTGAATGAGAGGGAAGTCTCTTTTTCTGTCTGTCTGTCTGTCTCTGTCTGTCTGTCTGTCTGTCTGTCTGTCTGTCTGTCTGTCTCTGTCGGTCTGTCCGCCTGTCCGTCCATCCATCCATCCATCCATCCATCATCTTGTTTTTCTGTCTTTTTTCTAAATTCAAGTCCTTTCCCTATAAACTATATTATGTGTCTGTGATTTTTGTTATACTTCCTAGATATTTGGGAAGAGCTAACATTAAAAGCTCAAACAATAGAAAGAATCAATAAGAGAGATAAACCAATGTTATAAACTTTGTCCACTCAACAAGTCCTCTTTACAGACAATTAGGACCAAAAGATAAATATTGACACATTAGACGACTTTCTCAAATTTGTTTTTTCTTGATTGCCTGAGCAATCTGATGGAGTAAAATTCCACTTTTCTGATGGGAGAGATTGCTTGGCTAATAAAAACAAATAAAGTAAAAGCTTTTCTCCAGAGTGGGTTAGGCGTATCTATTGTTGTGCTGTACTAATCGGATTAAATTGGCTCCTGGCTCCATTGCTTAGAGGGTAACATGTTTCTAAAAACATTTCACTGTTATTTCCTTAAACCTGCAGGAAAGACACAATAGAAGAAGATTACTATCTAGTAAAATAGACTAATATAAACGTTAAATTAAATTAATTGATGGGAGATGAAACAAGATTTGTGAATGCTATTTGGCTTATTCTGAATCCTCCCTCCCTAATGGAACGCTGTGCGGAGAAGCATACCTTAAAGAACAGTGAATATGTGTATTCCATTAAGAAAAAATTCAGAGATGTCGCACTAGCTAATGTCCTTTTGATTTGTTGTGCTGTCACAAATATCATTTAAAAATGCTAATGTGCTAAGGTAAACTGTTCCGTTTTCTATTCCGGTTGCTTTGTATTAGCATTTTAATATGTGTCTGTTACACTAGCTTTCTTGGCAAGAAACAAACACATTTATTCAGGGGATAATTTTTTGTTAGCGTGAATAGGCAGCTGCCTTAAATAATGTCACTCGTCTCTTCATTTGGACTTGAGCTGGTGAGTCAGGAAGTGCATTTTTTATTTTTTTTGCCTACAGTCTGATAATTTTCAAAGCTATTGGCAACCTGGGAGTTTTCTTTCCTTATCACTGGGGCTCAGCTCACTTCACTAACCCTAATCAGAGCAGAAATCATTCCTTCAAGGATTGCACGATCATGTTTTTCTTTAGCAATGACAGCTGCCTGAGCTGCATTAGCAATGCAGATGCGTCAACCTAATAGGTTAATGCAGAACACGCGAAAATTAGGTTTAATCCCCAGTGAAATAATCCAACATTTTCACATATCTTGATGTCAGGATAGAGACATTGGTGGTGACTCAATTAAGGGTAATGTAGATCAAAGCAAATTTACCTTCTGGTGGAACTTTCCCAATAGTTTGGACAGGCTCTATTTTAGAGTAATTGGCCAGGCTGAAGGGAAAATTATACTAAAAGGACAGGTTCAGCAAGAATTGCTTTCCCTTTTCATATTAAAATTGCAGCGTTTTGTCACTGGGTCCAAATACACTATTTAACAATAAAACATAATGAAAATGTTTCAGTCTGTCGCAGCTACAAATATGTAAATCAGCTTTACTAAAGGATAGCATGTCTTTGCAATGTCCCATCACACAACCTATTTATTTGCATTGTCCCATAGAGAAATATCGCCACTGGGATTTGAGAAGCGCTTCCCCCCCCTCCCCGCCCCAATTATATGAGAACTAAAAGGAGGGACAATGTGTGTTGACCTAATGTTTTCATTCTTGGTGAATAGCATCTCAAGCCCCCGTCTCCATCAGCTGTAAAATAAAAAGAAACAAAAATTACCACCTCTCTGTTGCTAATTTTTTTTTAGTCTTTTTGGTCTTGACATCTTAATTCTTAATCCTTGTGTGTGGTCAAATCAGTCTACTATAGACAACCAATCAAGCAATTATTCCTAAATTATATTTGCCCAACTCACATTGATTGGTTATTCTTTTCTTATTGGGTAAGCTCATTAATTCTGAGCCGCTTGCTTATTATGTTTTCCACATCATTTTCTTTCTGAGCCTATCTCTGCTCACCAGCCTGCTGATGTTTCAAGATGCCATGGGGGGGAGGGGGGGAGGGAAAGGGCCCAGTGATCTATTGCATTGTCTCTTACAGCAATTACAATTCACATTGCTGATTAACTTTGATGTGAAAACTAATGAGATAAGGCAAGTTATCAAGGCGGACCTGATCGTCATCTCATTTATACAGCGTTTGCCATCGGTGAATGACAAAAACTAATGAAGATGTATCTGACAGCCGGCTGAGCCAAGGCAGAATTTCATTTCTCATCAGCAAGTGCTTTGCTTCTCACTCATCAGTCTATCTGAAACATGTTGAAATTAGCTTAATAATGAAAACACTTCATCTAAACGGGCAAATGTTTACATTAAAATAACTACACGATAAATAGATGTGAACGATACTGTGCGTTCCTGAGTTTAAACAATAGATTTAAAATGTTCCCTTACTTTATAATTTCTTTGATTATTGGGAGTCCTTTTTATCTCCCAGGTGCAATTTATACTGCTTTTAAAAGGACTCCTCTTGTTATAGCTGACATCAGATATGTATTTTTCCGCATAGTTGCACCAACAGCATTTTAATTATTTACTTCAAGTATGCAAATAGGAAAACAGGGATAGCTGTAACCATTATTTTTCCTCCCACAAATGAATGTAGGAATATCTTGCATATACATACATATATACATACATGTGTGTGTGTTTCATTTTTCCTAATATATAAACATGTAATACTTTAAATGATCCTGTATGACAGCATGCTATGGATCTGTGAGCACAACACATTGGTGCAGACAGTATATTGGAGAGCATATTGATTGGGCAAAATAACCAAGTAATGTCCATAAATTAGATCAGATAACAGAGAAATCTCTCACAGCTCCCAAATTCAATGGAAGAATATAGCCTATTCTGGAACAGTATTGAAATAAAATGTAAAATCTATGTTAGTGATGCCCCCTTTTAATATTGATTGTTGCCATCTTTTTATGAGAATGAACACACTCACTATTAAATTATATTTTGCAAATTGTATATATAAAGACTATTTTAGCTAACTTTTACTAAAGCTCTCTTTGTGAAGTATGTATTCAAATTTTTCCTGTGCACAATGCTGCTATCAAAAACCCCTTTCTCCTTATATCAGGCATTGCTTCTGTTAAAGTAGCTTATATATATATGTATATATATATTTAAGTGTTGAGACTGCAGAATTTTTAAAACAGGTAACACATCATATTCTGAGCTAGCCAAATTCTTGTGCACTTTTCTTTATTATATTTCCTGTGAACATAATTTTGTAAAATTGCAATTAGAGTTTTAGCCACAAGACACCAGGGTAGGAAAAAGACTTAATGTTCGTAATTAAGTTAATTGTTAATTTAAAAAACACCTGAAAATATGTGAGTGAAAATAGAAATATTATATTTGTGCACCTTGTAAAAAAAATGCATTGTTTGTTTTTAAAGGGAGTTAAGAATCTGGAGAATTTGTCTTGAGTTTACATCTGAGACAATCTCTTAGACTATCATGTATCATCCTTGTAACAATATAGACTGATAAAGTGTTCCTGAGTTTCACAAAGTGAGATAACATAAATACACACACATACCTCAGAGTTCATTTTCAGACTGCCTAGACAAAAGTCTGCATCTTGAGAAAGTTAAAAGAAAATCTTATTTTAAAGCTGCGGCAACAAATTGCTACTCCAGTCCTGGATTAAATTTAAAAGCTCTTCACATGGCTGAAGACAAATCCTATATATTAGAGGAAACCATAAAATCACTTCCTGAAGAGACAAACACAAGTGGAAAATTGACCTCTGAAGATTTTTTAAAATGGTCTACTAAATTTAAAATTTGTTCCAGCATGTTGTGTGAAGGCTAATACACTTGTCACCTCCCCACCCCCCATCCTCAGAAATGAGATGTTAGAGAGTGCTTTTTAAAGAATAGAATGAGTGTATTTTATTAAATAAAAGGCTCCCAATATTTTTAAAATATTACGGCAGCTTGCAAAATGACATTATGTCAATGGTCTGACTGGATTGCAATTTCAGTGAAAATGTAAGATAGGAACAGTGAGTTTTTACAATAAGTTCTAGATTTTTAAAAAACATATCTGCAAGCCCCTTTGCATAACCTTAGCTAGCTATCCTTTTGCTACAGGCTTCCACTGCTAATTGAAATCGGGATGTTGTTCCAATGATATTCTTCAGTTACATCATATACGTTTTGTGTATTTTAATAATTTATATAATAATGTATGTTAAAAATTTCATCAGTTTCTTAATACAGACTGAAATAAGCTTTCTTAAATGCTATTTCTCTTTTCTTTTCTTTTCTCCCCCTAGTCCTCTGATACATACTAATAAAATAATCACAAACCAAAAAAAAACCCCACAAGGATTTTGTGCATACCTAAAGGTCTCACCCTTACATATTTCAGAGGTTCTGCTCAAGGAGACACCTTTCATAATAAGACTGGCTGGGATCTCTCCTTCACAAGGTCATTAGAACCCAGCCTTTAAAATAATGTACTGTATGTGGCTGAGTGGAGGTGGGGAAGAAATGTTCATTGTACCTAAAAGCGTTGCAAGGTTACAGATTCATCTCCAAGTATATGGAATGTTGATGAAGAAAAGCAGCTACTTCATAGAAGGTTTGGGGAAAGACTAAAGGGAAAAAGAATTATGTATGTATTTTAAAACATTCATTTAGATATACGGTGGTCAAGACTTTTCCTTTCTAATTATTCTAAGTATCAAACTCCTTATTATCTAGTACTCTGCAACACAGCAGTATTGTATTATCAAGGTTTTTTTTCTTCAAAAATATGCTAAAAGAATTTTTATTTGATATTCAGCTCCTTATGCCAGTGAAAGAGTCAAAGTAGTTATATATGAATACTGAGCTGATGCTAAAAAAAAAAAATCTGAGTCGGACTAACGGTTGAGGTTCAAATGTTAAAAATAATTTCAAATTAGTATTATTCCTTGCACTTGTGTTTAAATATTTTTGAATGCTGAACCAGGTAAGATTATTGTTCAAAGTAATTTTCTTCACAAAAATAGGAAGCTAAAACATTTTACTTTTAATAAAAGTTAGGATATTTAATGCTTGTTAAAAAAAACTAGTTGTAAACCTATTGTTCATTATAATTTCTAAAATTGCATCCTTTCAAAGAAATTACATGATAATGGGGAAAAGGTTTTATCTGCAAGTCTTATGAGCCATTCTTTTTCAGCTGTATAAATACCTACAGCAGACACACATTGAGAAGCAAAAGTATATATTTAAAATATGAAATAGTTACAGTATGCCTTTTGATTCAGAGTTTAAAGTAAATAATATTTGTACATCTGAAACATACTCAAGACAAATGAAAAGCTTCTAGATGCTTTTGTATGAGGTGTTGAAGAGCTCTACAAACTTAAAAGCACAAACTCAATTAAGCTCATCTTCATCTGGAAAAAAATTAGCAGCTGAAAGCTGAATATATTAGATAATGCACACTCGCAGAAGAGCATTCTCTTAGGAGAAAAAAAAAATTCTGATAACCAACCTAACATCAGCCTAAGAGTTGCTCAATGCTAATTTTGTTTGAAACTGTCTAACTAATTCTGAATAGCTATCCATATTCAACAAAGGCATAATTAATGACAACCTTTTCTTCCGCTTCTAAGACATTATAACAAGTAGGAAAGTACAAAAAGATTTTTATAGTAACTAATTTAAGGACAAAGGGTTGACCTCTAGCATTTCATTAAATAAACTGAGTGAATAAAAGGAGACTGGCAGCATTCATCCTTATTCAATTCAAGCAGTCTATTTCAAAATGCTAATCATAATCTGCAGATGTTGGGGGCTGATTCCCCCCCCCTCGCTTCAAATATCATTTATTTAATTTAAGAACATCAGACACTGAATTTTAAACAAAAATCAAAAACCAGTTTTAGGCTTGGGCAAAAGTTATTCCTGGAACGGTAAAGGTCTTTAGGCTGGCTTTCTTCCTTTCAAGTGTTTCAAGTGATTATTGTAAACAATGGATTCCTTATATTATTTTAAAAACTATTTACTGCAGAGTCATTTTAGGATATGCATTTTTCCTATATTACTACATCAAATAAGTGCCAAAATATTCAAATCTTATACTGAGGAAAACAAACAAACAAAACCACATATTTACCAGAACTGTCCTATTCAGATATGTAACAGATATTTATGAGGTCAGTGTATCTAAAGGCCATGCACACACTTGTGACCTTATACTTAATAAAAAACAACAGTGCCCATACCCGAATACTGGATACAGACAAGGATGATCCAAATTTACTCATGTTTAAAGCAGATAGCTTGAAAGTGGTGAGATTTAATTTGGTTACAATTAATTTGAGGACAATAGTCTTAAAGTCTTAATAAAAAAGACAGAGATGCTTTAAGATAGACGTTTGCGCATTTGTCTTCCCCAAATAGTTGTGAAAGACTTTTGACATGCTCAGGAATACTCTCATTACATCATGTATTGAGTCATGTATTCTAGCATTTCCCTTTCATATCAAAAACATGTTCTGAGCAAATATGCCCCAACACAAATTAAATTATAAATTGGTTATCGGTTTCACTGAAAATATATTTAAGAGTGATACCTTATATTCAAGAGTGAAAACATATTCATTTTCAATGTGACTGAAACAGACTATATACTGTACATCTGGACATCATTTTAAATCTCAAAAATGATCTAGAAAAAAAAAATACACTCCTGCAGAGTATCTAATGAAATGATTTGTAATTTTGCATTACTGTGCACATGGGCCACATACATCAATAGCTGTAGCTTCTTTCAAGTGGTTATGGATGAATTCGAGGTTGCACCGGCACACAGAAATAGCGTGCAGTGGAGTTAGTGGTGCGTTTTCTTTGTATGCCCTTAAGAATCAAGCTGGAGTGTCCTACTTGTGCCTGCATTTTGTTCTGGCAAAGGCTCTGCAGCTTTGGAAGCAAACTGGCTACAGATTGGACAAAACCAGCCGATTAAGAAACACTCTATGCCTTTTATTTCTTGCCTTTCAGGCTGGAGACAGGAAATGGGGACATTCTGAAAGCTCTTCCTCATAGCTGAGTTAAAGTGCTATTTACCAGCCTTCAGCTGGCAGAAAACTATGTTGGCATAAAATCTGTTGATGATCTCAGGATACTGACAGGTTAGGTTGTCCTTGTTTATGCTGTTAGAGCAAACATTGATGGGTTCCTCCGGCTTTGTTTCCTTCCCCTCCTGCCAAATGATGTCCCCCACCTAAAAATAGGCACCAATCACTTCCTTGGTTTGGGGTGGGGATAGGGATCAAGGAGCAGGTGAATTCTGACGGATTGGCAGGTTTAGCCCTCTGTCAAAACCTGTCTTCTTTTTGTACAGTTGTTTTGTGTATGTACCATAATGGACTTCTAGAATAGCTCCAAAGCCATGTTCAAGAGCAGCCCAAGTCACAGGCAGCAGGTATGGGGAGAACAGGTGTCCTGAAGTTGACCCTCAATTCTCACTGCTACAGCTGGTAACTCTTGTTCAGCTACCTGAGTCCGGAATCAATGCAGAGACTTGGTGGTAAGAGGAGGAGAGCGTGACTTGAAACAACCAGACTTTTTGGCTGCCCAAAGCAGATAGCTCTGGGGTGGAGGGAAGGGGAAGGAAAGTGTGTGGTCCAGTCTAAAGTGGCCAAAGGGTGATGGGCTGATCTCATCTCCTGGGGCAGGGGATTGTTAATTGACTGCATCAATGAAAAAATGGTATCCATGGCAAAACTTGTTGGGATATCGCTGGGAGATGTTTGTGCTGCAGTTAGATGCAATGGAGGAAAAGCTCAGAATAAATATGCAAATGATTGCGGGTGGGGGGGGCAGTGGGAGAGAAACAGAATCAAGAATTAAGAGAGCTCTTTTTCCTCCTTTTTGAAGAGCTGAGGTTAGAGACAGGAGAGGTTTATTTTCTTTTCCTTTACTATGAAGGCACATGATTTGGGAGACAACAGAAGAGAAGATTATTTAGTGGAAATACATTCTTGGAGGGAAATAATTCAGTGGGGGAAGGAAAAGAATCTGCAAATTAGCTCTGGCTGCTGTGAATCCTAGGCTTCCCGCTCCTGATTTTAAGAAAATCCAATTCAAAATTATTATATTTGCTTGGGGTGTCCTTCTTTTCTTTGCACTATTTCTTGATGTACTTCACTGATTTACAGCCAACATTTAAAAAAAAACAAAAACCTTTGCAATCATCCATAGAAAGCCTTTTCGGTGGAATGATTAAACCTGCAATGAATACATTTAAATTGTGCAGCTTGACTATGAATCCAATAAAAGAGAGATCCCATCGATACTCTGTAGAAAAGATAAATTCAGCACTATGTCAGGCAAACGGCATGTGCTAAAATCTTCTCTATTACACAACAATTGAAGATGCAGCCATCTTCTCCTCTTGCCTCTTAATAGAGCATTATTGTCAGAGTACCTGAATTGTTTTCCTCTCAAAAAAGGAGTGGAAAAGCAGATGACATATATGGGAGGCTGCTGGAAGGGTGGTGGGAAAGGGTTGAACATTGTTTCTTTCTTCTTCTTTTTTCGCCAACATATGGGAGATTGGTTGGTTTATTGTTTTTGGTTTAGCATGTTGAGAGAGAGTTCAACTTATTGCTCAACCATGCTCTGTTGAGTGAATTACCAACCGTGACTGAGTGCAATGTGTGAATCTATTTTGAGTCACATGCATACCTGGGGAAAGGATCAGTATCAACCACGAGGATTGATGGGACTATCCAAGAAGTCGATGTTGTTATTATTATTCATAGTACTGTTAGTTAAAGTAGTATTTATTAAACTATATTCACATAATAAATATTTGGGGGTTGATGATCAATCTGAAACTTCAGGAAAGGGTCAATGAGCTGAAGAGTTTGGAGACTCCTGGTTTAGATTCATACTCATACCTGGGAATGTATGCATTGGATTGTTGAGGATGCACCTTTACCAAGCTATCTTGTCTTCCAGGGAAGGAAGGAGAAAAACGGCATAAACCTGAATAGAGGAACCATGATAAAAGGAACAAATCAGACATGGTCATGTTGGTCACACCTCATCAGTCCTTCATCGGAAAAGCAAGAGCTCCAGAGATCTCCAGGTTGTCTAGAAAATGATTTTCCCCTCTGAAGACAGGTTCTCTCCCTATACCTGGAGGACAAGGAGGGAAATCCAAACTACTCATGCTCCCAGAGAAGCTCTCCTCAAGTTCATAGTACTGTATCGTCTTAAATGAGAGCCCACTAGTGACTTCCAATCTTTCTTCTGTCAACAAACAGTAATGAGCACGGGCTTTGTATCATCTTAACAGTGCCTGGGTGACAGTACTATAAGTGGTAAGTGGAAACAGCCTTTCCCACGCTTTCCATCTATAGTCAGCAAAATGGCAACAAATTGATAAGCATTTTTATGAATGCAACTGCTTCGAACTGATTTTTTTTTTTCCTCCCAGCTGCCTCTGTATATAGATATGCTGGTTCGTTACAGTGGCTAATGAACATTAATATAATCGTGCATAGGATCTGGGGGATGAGTACGTGGGGTGGAGGGTTGAAATGACTCGCGACTTCCATGTTTACATTGGGACACAGATTCAAAAGGGTGGAGTCTGCACTGTGACATCATCATGAGCATTGTCTTTTTTTTTCAGCATTGTGGCTGCTTGCCAATGCCTACGTGATCATGCATTTATCAAATCTCTTCTGAATGCCATTTATTCCATGTTAATCCAGTAAGTCAATTATGCCTAGGATAAAAGAAAAAAGAAAATTTCCTTCTCTTGGTTCTAAGCAAGAACCTGTTAAACTGGGTAAACTCAGAAACCAATCTTAATCAAGAATAATAAAATCCATAACTTTCTTAAATCTGGCCTAGTGAAAATAATGTTGGTCCTAATTTGAATGACACAAGTCACTTGGTACCTGGAATGTGATCCAGCTGGAATCACTACAATGGTGCCTGGGGACATTATAATTGTGCCCTGCTTCAGCCCTTGATCTTAATAACAAGCAGATTCCCTGCTCTCCCCTCCTTCCAGAAAAGATCTAGATCCAGCATATTTGTTTCCAAGAATGCTCAGATGAGCTCCTTAATTTAGAGTTGACTACAGCTCACTGCTTTGTTAGGAAGTATACCTCTCTTCTGAAGGAAAGACAGGTAGTACTCTAGGAAGTTGCTGCTGATGTAGAAATTTTTTTAGCAACAGGCAAGGCTCTTCAAATGTCATTTGCAAGGGAGTCCGCAATATTTTTTTCAATATTCCATCTTTAAAATGTTGGGAATCCCTGAGTAGAGAGATTGCTTTGGAAAATTCTATAAGTTGCTAACTCTTGCAGTGCTTACCTCTATCTCAAGGAATATTTCTTCCCATATTCACCGGCCCAGGACCTCTGTTCGACCTCAGAGGTTCTCTTCTAGACCCAGCATAAAGACGTTAGGCAGGTGGATATAATTCTCTACCATTTGTCAAATGCTGTAAGTTGCAGTATTTTAACATCTGATCTAGATGTGTTGCATAGATCCTGAGTACTGTGTCACAAAGAGAGACAGAGTGAGCCATTCTTGCTTAATAGAATTTGAATCAAAATTATAGTTCTGATACATGCCATACCACCTTCATGGCAAAACAGGAGAGAAGATTCAAGACTGATACTTTCCTACAATGCCAAGGAATGCAACAAACATTAGGGACCATTTCAAAGAACCGTAAACGCATAATATGAAATTAACACATGTATAAGTGCATCTTTGTTTTAAGAAAGAATATGTTTGAATGTATCCTTGCTGTATAATCCTTGATGTATACTAAAAAAAAAATTAGGCAGAAACTGATTCAGATCAATCTAGCTACTTGCTTTGAAATGTAAGAACGTGATCATCCAATTCATGCACTCTAATATTAATACTTCCTTTTTTACGGTGCAAGGGACTCTTCAAGGAAAAGGCTTTTAATCAAGAACAGCTCCAAACTATGCACAACAAATTAATTCCAATCACATCTTTCTGTCTGTTTGGAGCCAAAGCCAGTCCATCCCTTCCGTCAGCTGTTGACTTTCTGAGTGTCTGAGACAGCTGTGCGTCTGTCTATAGCTCCCTCAAATGACTTGTCTTGTTCTGATTGTTTTGAAAGGCTGCTGCCTTGTAATGGGTTTCCTGACAAAGGCTCCACTTTGAGTCGGATGTGTGCCAGGCTCCAGGCCAGGATGTGGAAGGAAATCAGAGGGCAAGTCCAGGCAGTGCAATCCTCCTTAACTGCCTCTTTAAAACCATGTCACGCTCCTGTGACAACTGCTCCTCTGTGCTTGTTTGAACTCTCCCTCCCAATTAGGGGTAATAAGTGACTCTGTAAAGATGAGCAAACATAGCGCATTCATTAGTTCCCTGCCAACCTCAAACCTAGCCACCCCCCACCCCAGTCCCCTTCTTCATGGCCAATCAGTGCCAAAAATCCCCCAGGGGATCTGCTTTGCTCTGCTCATCCTTGGGAAAAGCTAAACACACCTTATTTGGCATGGACAAGTGCTTGCAAAAGGCAAATTAATGATAAGAGTTGACTTGAAATTATTTTATTCTGTCTTTCCACTGAAAGATGGTCTTATGCTCTGAGTAAAAATATGCCGGGATCAATAAACTCAAGCTGAAGAGCCAGAAAGGCATGCTCCATCCCCATTAATTTAATCTACTTTTTGGTGCAAAAAAGGCACATAATTTACAGGATAGCAACTGCTAAGCTATTTCAGAGGAGCTAATGACAAATTCTGGAAAAATCTGTGCTGCTATCCATCTCCTGATTTCAGCCTATTGTACACTCCAACCACTGTCCTAGTTGTGCTATAAACTTACTCAAATCACCTTTCTTCCATAACAGACCTAATATCTTATATCAAATGTGTGTGTGCGTGTGTGTACATGTGAGGAGTCTCATTTAATGTTCCAATCATGAGAATATTTTCTAGAGTTCCAGTTTGATGAACAATAAGGTTGACTCTATCTGAACCAGTTTGGTGTGGTGGTTAAGGCATCAGGGTAAAAACTGGGACACCGTGACCAGTTTTTCCTGCCTTGGGCTAGAAGACAGCTGCATCCTGGTTCTGCACGCTGAGCTAAACAGGTAGGCACCCATCTTCTGCAATGTCTTCTATTGGTATTGCTGTTTGGAAACACACCAAACATATTCACTGAGCCTTCCTTGTAGCCCAAGGTCCTTCGTAAACGAAAAATCTATGTGTAATATGTGATATTTGTTGGATTTATTCTTTGTCTTAGCCTTGGCCTTTTTCTGACAGATACTGAGTTTTAAAGAGTCTTGAATTTCCTAGCAATCCAATCGTATGACTGGACTGCTTTGAAGATTTCTAGCTTTTTAGAAAGAGTGAAAGGAGTAATGCAGACAAACAGGCCCCCAAAGAAACTATGTAACTTAGAGGTTGTAGCTGCATTGTAGCTGATATTGTTAGCAGAGTGGGAGGAAGACAAGAGAACAACACCCCAAGCTAAAATTGCCCTGTCCTTTGTAACAAGCTGTCTACCAAAAGAGTTGAAGGACCAAGAAATAAATTCAAGGTTTATATTGTTGTTGTGCCGCTACCAAAGAAACCAAGCTTTTGAAAAAGCTCTTCCTCTTTGGAAAATATTTTTAACTGGCAGGATAAGACAAGATCAAGTCCTGTGTTGGGTGATATATGAATATACATACTTATTTTAGCTTGTATCACAAGTAAAAACTTCAGTCCAAAAACTACTGGTATAAAACTTGGCTTCTTGAAAACATGGCATGCACCATCCAAAATTGCATCCCAGCTGACAGCAATTGGGTAGCTGATATATCTCACCAAACGCAGAAGCAGCAGTTAAGTTCCCACATATACCCACTGATACTAATTTCAGCATTTCCTGTAGAGCAGCAGCAGCAGCAGCAGTGCCCTTGTATGAATTTGTTGAAGCAAGCTGGGGAAGCTTGAACTGCTGCTGTAAATGCAAAAAGCCCTCTGTCTAAACAGATTATATTTGATCATAAGAATATTATGAAACCAGCTTCCAAATTAATCCAACGCAATCTGAGGGAAAACATGTTTGAATATTTTTACCATTATATTACTATCAGGCAGGTTTTAAGTTTCCAGATGTTGACAATTGTTTACCATGAGCCTTTGCAAAAGAATTAGGGAATGAAATAATTTAGGAACATTTAGAGCAATCCTACAGCCTTAAAATACTTCTGTTGTCAACCACGACATATAGAGGCAGCACAATTTTCCTCTGTGGGAAAAGCAATACCCAAAGCCGCTGTGAAACTAGCAGATCAGGGTGCCCTCTTCCTGTATGCATATGGAAATGCAAAAATAAGTAAACAAATAAATAAAATACCCAACCTTCATTCCAACTGCATAATTGCTTTTTTCTAGTTAATTGATAGTAAGTAAGTTAGCATCAATGTTTTTCTTATAACATTACAAAATTTGCAGGTTGAACTGAGATGGACTGTCAGGATTAGAATGACCACAAAGAATGAATTTCTGCAATGTGTTATAGAAAGCAACAGAGGCAGTCTTATCCAGAAATTGACTGCACACATTTTTTTTCAGGTGTCATAAGCTAGTTGACCAAACTAGAACTGATAAAATATCTTAAAGGTGAAAGTTACAGCAACAACTGTAGATAAAAACTAATACACTAGATACTAATGACCATAGACAAACAAAAGGAATACTGAATTCAGCTTAAGAAGCCCAAAACAAGTCAATTGAACCTACAGCAGTCATGCACGTTTCTTGTCCTTGGTCACAGATGGAACATCTATTACCTTAGATGAAAATCTGATTTTAACCTAAAATAAAAGGTCAAGAAAGTTACACCCCTTTACTGAAGATCTGGTGTAGCATCCACTGGTCAAATCGTGCATGGAAACCAGTGAATGGGTCAATGAAGTAAGCACATATTCTAACGGCTTATAAATTGAGCACATTTATCCACATTTTAGGACTTAGATCCAGAGAACTTTAGAAGACTGTAGAAGTTAACTATTGTCTTTTCTATTGGTTTTTGAAGAATAGACAAACAGATTTTTCCTTTTCACTCATGTGTTCAGTTCTAGTGTACTAGCACTTCCTAGTCGTCTTCATGAAGAAGTCTGAGAAGGTCACACATTGATCTCTGGCCCTTCTTCTTAATAAAGGTAAGCAGATGGAACTGTGATATTGAAAGGAATTTAGCTGGCATGAATGGATGTGAGGAATGCTACCAGTAGGCATATGATGGGAAAGAAACTGGGGCCATCTGACTTGAAGTAGTTGACTCTCTTGGTGAATTCTGTTGATAATAATAATAATAATAATAATAATAATAATAATAATAATAATAATAATAATAATAATAATAATAATAATAATAATAATAATAATAATAATAATAAATAATAATAATAATAAAGTTGGAAGGGACCTTGGAGGTCATCTAGTCCAACCCCTGCTCAGGCAGGAAACCCTATACCATTTCAGACAAATGGCTGTCCAGTCTCTTCTTAAAAACTTCCAGTGTTGGAGCATTCACCGCTTCTGGAGGCAGGGTTCCACTGATTAATTGTTCTAACTGTCAGGAAGTTTCCTTAGTTCTAGGTTGCTTCTCTCCTTGATTAGTTTCCATCCGTTGCTTCTTGTCCTGCCTTCAGGCGCCTTGGAAAATAGCTTCACTCCCTCTTCTTTGTGGCAGCCCCTGATACTGACATCTTACTGATTATGAGGCCTTTGACCCTTTCAACCTTCCAAAAGACAGAAAGCAATTCATAATGGCCAGCAGGGGAGGCTTTTCATTTTAAAACCCTTCTTCCAGAAAATACTACCTAAGTGTTAGGTTTTAGTCTATAGAATACAGAGATGACTTGTCACTGAGATTCTTATTGCAAATCTGTAATTAAATTTGCATTTGATAAATTCCTATTAGTTAATCTCTCTCTCTCTCTCTCTCTCTCTCTCTCTCTCTCTCTCTCTCTCTCTCTCTCTCTCTGTTCCAAACTCACAAGGCTATTTATACTGAAAATAAATGTAAACAGCCCTAAAGTATATTCATTAATCTATTATTTATTGCCTAAATTAAGTGCTGGTGATATATTTCAGAATATGTTTCTAATCATTTGAGTTGTATTAGTGATCATTTTGTGACTATTATTACTTCCTAGTACTAGAGTAGGTTGTATTGCTTTCTACTAAAAGATATTCCTGCACTGTGAATATAAACTAACTTTATTCCAATTTATCCACTAGGATTTCCCCCAAGAATTCTGGAAACAGTGTTTTGATAACGTTGGTCTATCTGGAAATTGGTCTATTACATTTCCCTGGGTAGAAGGATCATTGAATGAGCTTATGTAGACATGTCCCAGTAGATATCCGTAACTGTTTACTCCATATCTCTGATTTTATATTACTAGTGAATGAAGGCATGATTATAATTGGCCTGTAGCCAGTACTTATTAGCTTTATTAGACCACATAAGGAATAAACACAGAAAAAATGCGAACTGTAATTTACTCTCATTTACATATTTAAAATACTATAGCTCATTCACTTTCCAAAGGATCCTATGGTAGGTTACAATCTAGAAAAAAACATAGTAATACTAATAAAATGATTTTAGTTTAAATAGTACAACACGGTATAACATCTTTAGAAGCTGCATGCAGACTTAGAATGGAAATGAACAAATTTCCATTGTTCAGCTTAACTGCCTATGTTAATAATAGACACAATATCCCTACAAAGTACAGGTAGTCCTCATTTCTGTTGCTAAGTAAGACATTTGTTAGGTGAGTTTTGTCCCATTTTACAACCTTTCCTGCCACAGTTGTTAAGTGAATCACTGCAGTTGTTAAGTTAGTAACACCGTTAAGTGAATCTGGTTTCCCCATTAATGTTGCTTATCAAGAATGTTGTAAACATGATCACATGACCCCGGGACATTGCAACTGTCATAAATATGAGCAGATGACAGGCATCTGAATTTTGATCACATGATCATAGGGATGCCGCAATGATCATAACTGTGAAAAATGGTCATGTCACTGTTTTCAATGCCATTGCAACTTTGAATGGTCACTAAATGAACTGTTGTAAGTTGAGGAATACCTGTATTACACCTACGCTGCAAATAAACAATGTCTTTTCTACAAAATAGCAATAGGACTGTGAAAATATGTTCAGGGAGAGTCAAAATAAACTTCTGGAGCTGTCATACAAATCAGGAAAGAGATGCAGTTGTTTTAACAATATGAAAAGAGGTTTTCTTCAAAGACATCCCTATGCATTACAAAGCCTCTTTCTAATCATTTGTGCAGATCCACATGGAAGTTTGTAACTAGATGGACTTTCTAGTTTCATTTGCAATGTAAGCCAAGGTTCACTAGATCTGGGTGCAAATATCCAAGGACAAGTAAATGGTACAGATGGCAGTAAAGAGAAAACAGAAAAATTCCATTCTTTGCTGGACTTAGTGGTATCCAGAATTTAGCAGTTCAGAAATGGTAGCCCTATCTAAGGTGCTTCACTATACTTACCATCGCATGTAAGCTATTATATCTTAGACATGTTAGTAAACCTTTTAGTTGCTTGTGGATTTGATAGAATTAAGGCAAAGTTCTGAATAGTATTTAGTGAAGCATGATAGAAGGATTCTGCTAATTTGACCTTTGGTTTTATGTTAATAAGCAAAACTCCCAATAGGTAGTTTAAAAAAGATGCTAATTTTAAAATGTGTTGCTCATACTCTGACTTTATATGGTAATAAATTGATCAAAAGCTATCTAACAATATTGAAAGGGCAATTCTGCAGTCCCTGGAAATGCAGAAAGTAGCATTTCAATTCTGAATGCACTTTTTGAAGATACACTACAATAAAAATTATTCTCTGAGGGTTTGTACAAATGTCAACAGAACCATCTTTGAATACAATTTATTAGTTGGTTGAGACTTCCAGCAATTTTATAGAGAGACTGATAAAGCCAACTGGGCCTAAATGTTCAATACTGTATAATTTACGGCCTATGTTGAATCTTAGAAATAATTTATCAGTGCTAAATAATAAAAAAAAGTAATAATTTTCTTTATGTAACATTTTAGTGGCTTAAGCATGCTTTAGGTTGCAATCTTATATGTGTAACTGCCGGCAAAGCGATAATCCTACATAGTGCATGTCTTCACAGAAATACATGGGCTTAAGCTGCAGTCCTATAAGTGTTACATATCAAAATATCCAAATTATACAATATTGGAGATAGTTGATATCTTGCCATAATTACATTGGTGTTAACTGCAATGCCTGTGTTATGTTACCAATATAGATTTCATCATGAGCAGCTTTAGTGTGTGAGGAAAAAAATATCGAGCTACCTGATCTGTGCTGCAAAAATCTGACAAAGATTAGATGGCAGCAGAGATACCAAGAAAAGAAAAAAGAAAAAAAAAATGCTAATTCGTTGTTGCCACATTGGGATTGTACAGATTTTTGAAATCCAGTTTTAAAAATTCTAGAGAAGTGGAATTTAATTTGGATGTTACAATTCTTTTGAATGGTTTCTTTATTCAGTTTATTTTATTACAAGTATTTGTATGCCACCTAATTTACCAGGAAAAAAGGGGCAAATTCACTTTGGGATCTTGTTGGCCAATATTTATTGGCCTAACAGCTCACAGAGAGTCTGAAAGTGTGATGGCATGCTAGTTTCTTTTTACTCTCTTCTGATGAAGGTAGAAGAAGGTTGAAACAAGGACCTAAAGTCTTCTCCAACTGAACCACCCCAGAAGATGAGGGCTGTTTTTGGGAGAAAAAAAAAACATTGTCCCAATCAAAACAAAGAAGTTGGTAAATAAAAGCTTGGCAGCCCCCACAACAGCAAGAATATACTCCAACATATCACCCCTAGATATATTGTAGCCAGGTTAATCCTAACATACTTCAGTCAAGTAACTTAGTCAATAGCCTGTCTGTGATTTGAGTTAACCAAGGTCAGGAATGTTATGCGAACCCTCCTATCGCCAATGCTTTAATATTTTAATCTTGACAAGTCACTTTTAAGCTTTTTTTTCATCCAAAAGGCGAACCACAAACTACTAGCCAATCACATTTTATTCAAACACATTGTGTGAACCAGACTATGTGATCAGTTTATGGTTTGGTGAAAATTGAGTAATCCTACTTAATTTAATGATGTCTTAGTGTGTCTTGTGAATATAGTTCATACTTATTAATGACAGTTATCTAATAGAATGAAAGTTGGGTGAAAAGAGACAGGTGTGGATGATATAAGAAGACATTCCAACTATGAAAATAATTACCTTGGTTGCAATGAAACATCTTCATGACAATGATTTGCTGGTAGATAAAGACCTACTTGTGCTGAAGTAAGGTTGCTAGACAATGGGACTTGTGAGAGAGCAAGCATTCAGACTTCATCTGTTAAGAGGAGGAAGAGAATAATAGCAAGCTTTCTCTGTGAATCAGCCAAAGTGGGCTTGGACATCCATTCCTTCTTTCATGTGGGATCTTTGCTCTCCTGATTCCAATTATCGAGTTATTGTCCAGTGGTCTGGCTCTAAATAAGGTAACCCTATTAACTTTTTGGTTGTTACTGTATTCTGAGACAGACACAGAGAAAAAGAGAGAATAATACCACTATAACTAAATGCATCCCCTTCCTCTGCTGTAATTGGTTAATGTTTCAACCTATTTTAAAATACATGTTTGGATTCTGTAAGGTATAATAACTTTTTTTTTAAATAAACAGTTGTCATGTTCTGCTAAATCTCAAGGGATGCAGAATCTTTTAATTTTTTACTTCCACATACAAATGATTTCCCAAACCTACAGGAGAATCATTTCAATTAGTGCAAAGCTGATAATTAGCTAACTAATAAGGACTAATTTTCTATCACAATTATTTCCTAATTAAATCCCAAACTGAGATTTCAAACCCAGATGGTCAGTAATGCTACAGATTTGTTTAAATTTCTTAGACAGTAACAAACTGCTAATTAGGTTTTGTAAATATATTAATTCTCTTGCGATTGAATTAATAATATTGCATGTTGGTAAATTATTACCTCATTAATTCTGACAGGCCTTAGTCTGTCTGACATATAATCCACTTATCACACATTGGTAGTAAAAAGATTATGAATAAAATCATAAGTGAAGCCTTCCTTTTAATTCAGGAGTGCGGCTGCCAATGTTTGGTGTCATATTTCCAAATAAGCAAGCCCCTGAGGCTGGAATTCAAAGTATGCTTACCTCAAGACAGACAGATTTGATACGTTTATTTCAAGCCATTTCCACATTAATTTTAAATGTGCAAAAACAGTCAGCATGAGCATTTAGGAACATCTTGCACCTACAATTCTTAATAAGCCTGGTTTTTGAAAAATATTTTTCTTCTTGTAATGTATATTTGTCCGATATTACTACACACACACACACACATATATACACACATGTATGTATGTATGTATGTATGTATGTATGTATGCTTTTTTTTCTCATAGCACGCCCAGAACAGAGTTCCGGCACCTTTTTGGGATGGAACCTTGTAGGATAGGCAAGGCGGGTTGTATGATGTGTGTGAGTTCCGGCACCTTTTTTTTTTTTTTTACAAAAAAAGCACTGTAATGTATGTATGCATGCATGCATAATATCTGTATCTCAGTAATATTCCTTTGGGAGCCTCAAGGAAGGTGGTGAAGTTCCCTTCGAATTAGACATGCATTTATTGGCTTGGTTTATGATACATACAAAAACATTATGTTATTAGCATTATGTCTGAACACAAGCCATGGGTGGTTGAAGTAAAAGCATCCAAACCCTGGATGGTATTTTAGAAGATCTAGTTACTTTAGGCATGGCTCTGTATATTGTCCAATCCTAGATAGGGGAAACTCTAAAACTGACTTCCCTTTCTGATCTGCAGACACAAAATTGGGAGGTAGGAATGACTACAAGATGGGAATCCTTGCAGGGTTTTTACTGCTTCTGACTTCTTTTTATTTCCTCTCTGGATAAATGAGGGATAAAGTAGCTGCACCCCAAGGATGGGGAGAACCTCAGCCACTCTCTATGTTGTGTACAGTGCCTCTCATCATAATTAACCCACCACCATTTTTTAAATTTTATTTTTCAATAAAACAGAAATAATCAGGAAATGGCATTTGGTCTGCTACCATAAAGATGAGTGAAGTTAGATTTATCTTCCCCATTTCCTCAAAGTGATTTACATGGGGTCTTTCTTTTTTTTAAATCTTCACAACAGTCCTGTTTTTTTGTACGCGCATTCCAATAAATATTTCCTTTTCCTTTCTCTTGTACAGACAAATTAAAAAAAGGGGGGGAGCCAAAAGGAAACAAACCAAATCACCTATTGAGCATCCATGGCTGAGAGTGGACTTGAACATCCCCAATACTCACCCAACATCTCAACTTATTATATTGTATTATATTGTGTGAGTGGCATGAAGGTTGATCAAAAACTCCTACTCTTATCAGCTATAGCACATGTTTATTATTCTGAACCCTGAAAAGTGTCCTGTGTATTGTATAAAGTGTCTCAACCTGCTAATCTAATTCTCAAATAATTATTACAATAGCCTTTCAGTAAAGGAAAGAATGGCTATTAATTAAATCTGCATATTTCATTGAATACTGGCTTTTGTCAGGCATAAGAGAAATATTTGCCTAATTGCCTAATCAACATCAAATCATCTGCTAATCAAATCATTTGCTAATTCAACCAAAGATATGTTTCCCAACTAATGTGCACCCTGATACCATCTTTTCATTTTAGGAGTCAACCACATATGTTCCAATTTTTGTTTTCTTCACATATGGACATCGTCTTGACACCTCATAACAAGTAAACAGTTTGTTTACTTGAGCAAAGGCCAATTAGACCAAGCTGTTTTATTCCTATCAATGCATTTTCAAAAAGGAATGTATGATTCTCCATTCATTTACAGTATTCTATTTGAGCATTCCATACTTCTAACCAAGCACAGGCCATGTATGCATTAGACTTCCTCAAGTCTCCTTTTTCCATGCTCCTTCCAAAGTGACATGTAGGAGATGACAAGCAACCTGTCTCCTATTCTGTTTATTCAAAGTGCAATAAGATGGGGTTGCATCTTGGCTCTCCTGTTGTAAAATCTGTAGATCTACTCTATTGTAGCCAAAATTAGTCATTCAGAAAACTGTCCCCCAAGATTAACCATTAAGACATTGCTGAATGAACATGATGTAGTTCTCCTATTGAAAATATTAACTCTAGAGTATTTGGCTTTCTCTGGGCTTGCAGATGTTTCATCACCTACCAAGGTAACATCATTAGTGCCTGCCTTTGGCATTGATGATGTTAGCTGTCTGGCACTGCCTGACCCTGATGATGTTACTTAGTTGGGTAATTATTTACAAGCAAATAATCAAGTCAGATAGCACTAAGAACTCCACAGTTCAGCCCTGAGCTACATATATTTCTTCTATTGGAATTACATATTAAATGCTTCAAAAATTATGCAGAAATTTGCATGTAGGGAAAGCACCAAGGAACAACTATTCTTTCGGCCTGAATGCCTATGACAATGTGCTCTGCTGGCCAGTATCAAATACAAAACTACAATAAACTACACAGCTGGATGTAAAATATGGCTAATGATCATGGATTCTCACCTCAGACTAAACAAATAGCAGCACACCATGTATATCCTCAAGAAGCAACTAGAATAAAATATAGAATTGTTTCTTTGACCCTCTGAAAAGGATTCAGTCTAAGCACCAAATTCCAAGTTATTTATCTAATCTGGTACTAAGGTAAGGCTTGGTTTGGTCTAATCTAAAGCAGTCACAGGCATATGGATCTAAATTAATTGTCCACTGGCTGAAGTTACTGGTTTTTTAAAGATGTGTAAGCTCTTTAATTATGGTTTAACATATGACCCAATGTTAAAAAAAATCTTGCAAGAACTGCAACACTGTGATTCTGCAAAGGGGTTATTTTGATGGTGGGCTATAATTGCGCAATTACAGAACTTGAGCAATATGTTAGAGACTTGGAAAGTCAATTGTATCAATTTGCCTACCAAGAACATCTTCTAAATAGTCAAGTTTTGCCGGCCTCTCCGAATCTGTATCTTTTGTTATACTGAACTTCCTATAAAGAAATACGAACCTGCTCACTTGGTGAAGTACCCAGACAATTTTGACCTATTTTTATGTATATCTACTCCTGTGAGACAATGCTATTTGGTTTTCATGAAGGTGGCAAAAAATTCTTATACTGTCTTAAAACATGATATGCTTTGATTGCGTCAATGATCTAGTTTCAGATTTGATGCTTGCTCTTCACTAGAACCATGAGTTCTAGTCCTGTCTTGGGCACAAAGCCAGCTGGGTGATCTTGGGCCAGCGACTCTCTCTCAACTCTAGGAAAGAAGCAATTGCAAACTACTTCTGAAATCTTGCCAAGAAACTGCCGGGACTAGTCCTGGCAGTTGCCAGTTGTCAGACTGACTTGTAGGCACCCAAAACAAACATTTTACTTTACTTAAGACAGAAACTATATTTTACTTTATTAGCATGCAGAATTCTGGTCAGCAACCATAATGAAGAACTAAGTATTTGTGTGGACCCTTCCCTCTGAGTTAAACAGAAGGGAATATCTCAGAGCACCCCAGAGTAAGCTCTGACCAAATTGCCTTCAGAAGACAAAGACAGAAAAGGATTTTAAAGATTAATGTACAACTGAATTTAGAACTTTTCCTCTTGGGACTAATGCAACATCACGTGACGTGTCGTGACTTTTTTTCCATTGCCGGCAATGGGTGGGCGCGGTTTCACCATGACGCATCCGGCCTGTGGGCCGGCAGTTGGACACCCCTGGACTAATGGATAAACAGTTGGAAAAAAGTAATGGAATATGCTGGGTGTGAAATTCTGGGAGCTGAAGTCCACATATCTTCAAGTGGCCAAGGTTGGGAAACACTGATATACATGATAACTGTAGTGAGATTATTGTATGCACAAAGATGGAAAGAACTGTCATTACCTACAATAGAGGAATGGTTGGTGAAGCTGATAGATCTTTCTGAAATTGTTTGATTACAGGAAAGACAATATCTTCATTTATTGCTAACTGGAAACCCCCTATGGACTTTTTGCATAAAACCCAAAAAAATGAATTTATGATTTATGATTTTCATGATTAGATAGGACAGATTATATAGAAAGAAGTAAGTCACGATGTAATTTTAGAGAAAGAGGTAAATATGTAATTGCCTTTATAACTGCTATAAAAAAAGATCAGAAGCCCCTTCTTTGTATCTTTTCTTTCTTTTCTCTTTTTCTTCCTTTTTTGTTTTCTTTTTGCACTTTTTATTTTATGTCTTCCTTTTTCTTTTTCTTTCCTTTTTATTCTATTTCAGTTTGTATTAATTTTTAATCTAAATGAATGTGAGTTGAATATAAAAGTGAATGGCCACAAATAGTTGTACATTTGCTACTCTATACAATGAACTGGCTTCCAACTTTCATTCTGATTCTTATTGATGACTGTAGATTCTGCTTTAGGAACTGTTTAATTATAGATTTTGCAATGTACTTTCTGCTTGCCTTGCTTTGTGGTTTCAACTCACTGTTACGGTGGTTGCTCTGTCTTGACCCCCTCAATTCATTGAGCCTTTAGTGCTTGTGTCTACAGTCCAGAGGCAGGGATCCTTGTTTGAGCTTGAGGCCCAGGCATGCACCCCCTTTATATATGAAACAACTTATCTAATCACACAAAATCTTCCTGGTAAAATGGCAAGTTTGTACAAAATGTAATAAGGAAACATGGTCCTGCACCCAAGAATTCCTAGGAGGAGTATTTATTCTGGTAGAGTAGTATGCACAAGAAGACACTAAATTATAACATATCTCATGATTTGTTATCACAGCGTAAACAGTACATGTGTTAAAAAAAAAAGAGAATGCTGCATTTTAAACATTTGGGTTTTAGCTGGAAATAGTTGCATATTTTATTTTATATCTAAGAAAAAAGATGACACTGTGGATTAAAAGTCAATGGAAAAAGAATGTCACTGGGTGTACATTGAAAGGATGTGGAAGGTTCTTCATTCAGGCGACTGCTAGGCAGAGTGGGTTTACCATTTTACAAATTACTAACTTATTGGGCAGAGTCTATTAATAAATACTCTAGCCCCTTAAGAGAAAACAAACTGATGAGCTTAATCACCGGTCTTTTCCCTATCTTCCGAACCCCAGTGATGAACCACCAGACTTACCTTAGGCTTTTTGTGGGGTAGGTGGACACTTACACAAAGCACTCTCCTGTAGCCTCCTATCACTTGGTCTTTTATAAATCCCTGCTGGCCTGAATTGGGTCCAGAGGCATTCTTATAAATCAAGGAAATGCTCAAATGGGCTTTTTGTCTTTTTTAATGACCAACTTCCCAGTTTCTTAATGAAAGTAGTAATGTTTGAGGAAAGAAGCTTGATTGGGCGCAAAGGAGCTGCTACTGGGCACAAGCTTGCCATGCCCAGCAACTGATACCAATTCTGCTGCCATCTGTGTCTCTTTCCCACTTTGGTTTACCCATCCTACATCTCCTGTCTAGTGAAATGGCTACGTGGCCTGTATATTCTACCAGTGTATTTTTGATAGTAGTGGTGAATTTGTCTTCCTATTTGCATGGCAGGATTTCTATCAATTTCTTACATAACCTCAACCATTACAAAATTTTACTTGTGCTTCCTTTTCCTATCTCTTTCAAGTCCATTGTCTTATGCTGTTATTTGTCAAGGCTGCACCTGTACTCGAAAGTTGACAACAGAAACAGAGGGAGGGGGGAGGAGAATGCTTGGAATGCATTGGGAGCTGGGAGGGAGGTAAGAAATTTATGTGAGCCATGTGCAGCCTGTGACGATCCTGATACTTCAAGGCCATGTAATGGGAATCTTCCGAAAGTGCAGACTGTTTTCCCAAAATAAAAAGAACGTGTTGGATTGGTGGACAATGGACAATGGGTGGCCCAAATGGGGAAAGGGGGAAACTAACTATGCTGTTTTTCACGCAAAAACCTTAGAGTTAGCTTTGCTTCTTCTGTGCCTGTATGGATCTATCAGTAAAGTTATACTCTTGGTAAAATAATGTCCCAGGAGTTTCTTTTGCTGCATACGCCAACGGGACGGTTGACATTATTATTCTATGTAATTATGCTATATGTAGGAATTCTACTGATTTTCAGTAAATACCCAATCTACAATATTACTAAAAATAAATAATGCTCAAACCAGATTATGCTCACTTATTACATTTCATGTACATTGGTGGGTAAATAACCTTTTATGCACAGACACATGATGCAAAACCTTAGCTCTGGAGAAGGCTATAATGCTGGGAAAGGTGGAACAGAAGAGAAGAGAATGACCAACAACAAATTGGATGGACTCAGTTATAATAGCGACCAGTGTACCATTGGAAGAGGTAAAAGTTCATGTTAGGGGTAGATCATCTTGGAGAAAATCTATCTTTGTGGTCACTAAGAATAGACAACAACTTGATAGCACATAATCATCATCAAAAAACCTTTTAAAAAATTCTGGTGAGTGCCTGGGTTATGAGCAGTACAGTAACTGAAATATAAATAACTGAAGAATTCTAGTGAGAAAATTATTACTATAGAAAATCATTATACATTACTATTTCTCTTGTTAAAAAAAAAAAGCAAGATTCAGTTCCTAATGGAGAAAAAAAGTCAAGGTATCACTGTAACTGGAGTAATAGTAGTTCCCTATATCCTGCTTGCCTCACAGTATTTCGTGGCTGGACAAATATAGAAGAACTTTATGCAGCCTTCCTATCAGCTGTCCCCACATCTGCATCCATTCTAGGTTTCACCAAACCTATCTAATTTTATCAAGAGAAAACACAATACAGTTTTAAAACAAAAGTAAACTATGTTGTTGGTTACAGATTATAGGGGGGGAAAGAGTAACAAAATTTACTGTGCACAAAGCAAAAGCACTTCCCTTGCTTGTTCTATAGCAGTGGTGGCGAACCTATAGCACGAGTGCCAGAGGCTGCACTCAGAGCCCTCTCTGTGGGCACTTCTCTGAACTGCTGGTGGCAGGCTGCGGAGCCCCATAGTGCGCCGGTCGAGGGGCCTGCAGGCTGTGGCTGCTGACGGACACTGTCAGCCCCCAGGCGCTCACTGGCCTCTGTGTGGGGGGGCCGATGGTGTCAGGCAGCAGCCGCCCCGGCCCCTGCCTCGCCTTGCCCCACAGCAATGGTACCCCCACCCTGCCTCGCCTTGCCTCGCCTCACCCCACAGGATGAGCCTCCTGCCCACCACCCCACCTGCCAGAGACCCCCTGGATCTCCCCCAACCCTGCCCAGCCCCCACAGGCATCCCTCCCCACAAGCAACATCGAGGTGACCACGCCCACCTTGGCCACACCCACCCAGCTTGCCATGACCACCACAGCCACGCCCACCCAGTGGGCCACGCCCACCTGGCACCCGGCAATAAATAAGTGGGTTTTGGATTGCAGTTTGGGCACTCGGCCTCTAAAAGGTTCGCCATCACTGTTCTATAGTTAAACATTTTTCATCCTTAGAACCTGTTGCTATTCAGCTGGAATCTGCCTTCTGAAGGCCATTATCCCATGTCCTGGACCTGGACAATGAAAAACAGGTCTTTCTGTCCTTCCATATGATCCCTTTTCCAGATCTCAAAAAGTGTATCATAGATCTTCATTTAGACATCTTCTCTCAAGACTGCACATCCTCAGTTCCTTTAATCCCTCCTTGGAAGGTTTAATTGCTAGGTAGGGCTCTCGCTGTTTTATTTTCATCAATTTTAGTTTTTAATGTTTTTTTTTAAGTAGGTGACTACTGCTGAGTATAGTATTCAAGCTATGATCTGATTGGTGCAAAATATAGGTGAATGATTACTTCTCATGATTTGGGAAGCTATTCTTCTATTGATGCAACCTCAAACTGCTTTTGCTTTTTGAACAATTGATGTATATTCACCTTGCCATAAACTTCAATTGCAATATCCTTGTCATGCACGCTATTAACGAGCCAGATACAACCATTTTCCGTACAGAGCTGTACGTTTCTTTTTGTTTTTGTTTTTCCTAAGTAAATAACTTGGCACTTCTGTGATACCAGCATGGAACTAACTAATCTGTAGTTTCCCTGTGTTAAGATAGAGGCAGCATAAATCTTTCTTCAGTCATACAGAAGTTCTCAAAACCAACAAATAGAAGTTGAATCGGTCCATTAGCAGGTTACGTATATAGTCCAGGATGCTATCCACCTGGCTCTGGCTTTCATCTCATTCAACATCAATAGTTATTCTCTGTGAGTTCTAGTCCTGCATTAGGCACAAAGCCAGTCAGCTTAGCCACTTTCTCCCAGACCTAGGAAGGAGGCAACGGCTAACCATTTCTGAAATACCTTGCCAAGGAAATAGCGATGAAAATCTGTCACGATCGAATGGGAAAAAAATGTTTCTGTCAAGCTTAAGTTAACATCCTTTAGCATTCTCAAAAAACAAACAAAAAATCCCCAACCAAACAAAAAAAACCTGAGTCAAATAGAAGTAATGTAATTCTGCTTTTTGTTTATTATCTCCTTTTGTAATCTTCACTGAGCAGCTGGCATGTTGTTTTTTTCCTGCTTTTGTTATTCTGAACTAACTGAATGGTCCCTTTTTTAGTTCTTTAGCATCCTTTACTAATCTCCACTCATTTCTAAGCTTGAAACCATCTCTATAAATCCAGGCTGTATTTATACATTTTAGTGACCTTCTACCTCCCATGTGTGCCCTATTTGATTTTCAGATCTACACTAACTTTTTTTTGCATCCACACTTGCTTCTTTCATTTCCCCCCCCCTAACTGGTAGTGTTTTTAGAATCTCCTTTTATAGCATCTTTCCTTTGTGGGAGTTCTTTTCTCAAAGTTTCTCTTGCCATGGAATTCTTATTATTGCTCTGACTTTATTTAAATCTTCTCTCTGGAGTTCCTTTATACGTCAGAGGGAGTCAAGTTATTCTCCCAAGCACCTGAAGGCAGGACAAGAAGCAACGGATGGAAACCAATCAAGGAGAGAAGCAACCTAGAACTAAGGAGAAATTTCCTGACAGTTAGAACAATTGATCGGTGGAACAACTTGCCTCCAGAAGCTGTGAATGCTCCAACACTGGAAGTTTTTAAGAAGAGACTGGACAGCCATTTGTCTGAAATGGTATAGGGTTTCCTGCCTGAGCAAGGGGTTCGACTAGATGACCTCCAAGGTCCCTTCCAACTTTATTATTATTATATTGTTATAGAATGGACACCAAATTGTATTCTTAATCCTAAAACAGCTTGAATGTAAGCAGGAGGAAAGATGAACTAAAAAAAGGTGGGCAAAGCAATCATGGATTCAATTCCAGAGAAGTTACTACTAGTACTGAATGGAGGGTTGATAGACCATATCTACTATACATGCCTATAAATATGTACATTCATACATACATACCGTAACTGGTTATAACTATCCTGTCTAGCTGCTCACTCTTAGCTACAACAATTGATAAAGGATCAGAAAATTGAAGTCTTATAAAATTATTATCTCTGTACCTCAACTAGGCAAAAGGAAACTTCTCTAAACTGCCAAGAAACTGCCTCATTAATAGTGTGTTAAAATTCATCTCATTACTCACAGTAGATAATAAATTGCAAACAAAACAGATGTTCTAATTTTTTAAAACCACTAAGTTCTGCGTCTGGTACACAAGGGGAAGAGCTGTCTAGGGTGCACATAAGGTGCTCCTTGAGATATGAAACATTTCTTCTCTCATACAGCTGGATCAGACTCCCATCTATTCTCCTAAAAGATATTTTATGAACCTAGTTAATAGCAATTTATATAAATATACGTGTAGAATATAAATACATACAATGAATATGGAGAGAATAAATAACAGTTAACTGTGCATTAAATACATCAGATATGCTTGTTAATATTATAATAAAGTATAAGAACAATATCTGAGGTTACTGGATTGACACAAGTCAAAATTTAATTTTAATATTTGTGAAAGACATTTGTGAAAGGCCATAGATATATTCCATACCTATCTTCTATTGGTCTACAAGCAGACAGAAGGCTTGTGAATGCTTTCTTCCTTAAATTGATACTTCGTATTTGAACTGAAAATCTGCAGCACTTTTTCCAACCCCCCCCCATCCACCCTGAAACGTTTGATAAACACAAGCTGAATAAATGACATCACTACACACTGCATACCACAAACATCATTATACTGAAAGTACTGTAGGAGCAGAGGAAACTCATAACACAAAGGCCTCACAAAACTTGCATCTTCTTCAATACAGAAGCAAGAAGATATAGAGCTATCAGTAGCTATTGCTTTTACATGCCAGGTCTCCTGAAATCTAGTTTTCCAAATATCACTTGTGAGTAATGCAACTAAATATATGCTTGGTCTCCAATTCAGAAGCAAAATTAGTTTTCTGACTTGGAAGATGAGCTATACAGGTAATCCTTGACTTACAACAGTTCCTTTAGTTACAATGGCATTGAAAAATGTGACTTATGGCCGTTTTTCACAGTTATAACCTTTGCAGCATCCCCATGGTCAGGTGATCAGAATTCAGATGCTTGGCAACTGGTTCATATTTATGACTGTTGCTGTGTCCCAAGGTCATGTGATCACCTTTTGCGACCTTCTGACAAGCAAAGTCAATGGGGAAGCCAGATTCACTTAACAACTGGATTAGTAACTTACCAACCGCAGTGATTCACTTAACAACTGTAGCAAGAAAAGTCGTAAAATGGGGCAAAACTCACTAAACAAATGTCTCACTTAACAACAGAAATTTTGGGCCCAATTGTGGTCGTATTTCGAGGACTACCTGTAGTTGCAATTCAGTTTTTTCTGTATCAGTCCAGCAAAAGTCTCCAAAATATTTGCCTTTAAGGATCCAATTAGAAAATGTCCTGAAAAAAGCAGACCTGTGCAGGTTAACACAAGGTTCTGGGGCATCACACGCTCGGCAAGGGAGAAGATGCTTAATGACTTCACCATCCTATCCTAATTGCAAAAATAGGGGTATGAGAATGCTTTTGAAAAGCCTGCATTTATTCAGACTTTCAGGGAAAGGAGGGATCAGCTTTTGTTGAAAAATTGTGATCAAGAAGTTGATGACAAGTTGGACACCAGAATTTTCAGCCATTTGGCTGCAGGAACAAATCCATAAATCAGTAGCAAAAAACAAAATAACAATGAAGTCAGAAAGCCAGCCTCTCTTTATTTGGTTTCATGTGGAAAAGCCAATTTGCATACCAGACATTGAGCAGCCTGAGCATCAAGAACTAACACAACTCATAGAAATGCATGATAGCTGAATGCATCTCATTATTTATAAATGCTGTCCAGAGTTTTAGTTCTCTGCTCTTTGTTATACTGTGGGAGTTGGGGGGGGAGGTGTATGGGGTGGGTGCCCTATATAAAGAAGTGCACAAGAAATTGGAGAAAATTCCACAAAAGGGAAGAAAGTTTCTATTAGGCTGAACACGTTTGCATTATTAGTTAGTCTAATTGTTATTTGAGAGATACATAGTATTTACAATTTTATTTTTAACATAAATATCTGGTTTTACTTTTAAAGCTCAAATTTAGAAAATAGTCAGGAAAACAATTAGAGTTCCCCAGTGAATTGAAACTGGGGTTAGACATAACTCATTATTGTTTGTATGTAGATGTTGATCACTTTAAACAGTGAATTCCCTCTTATCTGACCTAATAATATAGTCGGTATAACTTAGGCATATTCCGGCTTTTCATGATCAGATGACAAACCTCCACTGATCAGGAGTGAAGGGTTCTTCCTCTGCTTTCAGAAACACCCACTCAAGTGCCCAAGCCATGTGGTCCTAGGGTAGTGCTTGAACATGATGTTGTAGAGACCATCGGGGACAACAATCAATCTTAAATTACCACTCTTCAAAGAGAGGCTACTAAGACACAAGGACAAAAGGAAAAAGATCTCTCTTTCAATAACCATCCCTTGAAGGAAAGGGGGGAAATCACCATTCACACAAAGGTGTTGACTTATAGACTATGTTTCCTATGGATTTTTTCATTCCACTCAGTTATTGTATCCAAATGTTACTGACGTAGTACTGAAATGAAAGAATAGTCAGAAATTTAGACAAGGGTTTTTTAATATATATATATATATATATATATATATATATATATATATGTAGGTCTTTGGTAATTCGGGTTTTCTCCCGTGTAAAATTGGAAGTGTCTTGGCGACGTTTCGACGAAGTCTCATTCGTCATCTTCAGGCTGGTGTCTCTTCGGCCTCGTGCTTCTAGAAGCAATGTGTGATCGCAGCTGTTTCTTCCTTTTAACTGCCAGTGGAGGTATGAACTGATTGGATGGGAGCTTGGCTGTGTTCTGATTGGGTGGAGGTTTGTTCTGATTGGTTAGGGGCTTGGCTGTGCTCTGATTGGATGGGGGGTTGGCTGTGCTCTGATTGGCGGGGGGTGTGCTCTGCTTGGGTGGGGGCCCTGTTGTGCTCAGATTAGTCTGAGTTGCAGGGGGATTTGAGATGGAGAGCTGCATTGCTGTTGTTTGGCTTCGCGTTCGTGGTCGTGCCACATCTTCAAGGTGGGTGTCAGTTTGCTTCACGTATGAAATGGAGGGGTTTAAAATGGCCAATGATGCAGCTGTGGTCTGGTTTCTGGTCCGCGGTCGTGCCTCATCATCGGTGCGGGTTTGAGTCTGCTTTTTGTGTGGATGTGTGGTGGTGACATCATGTGTGGTCTTTGTGAGTGTGGGTCCAGTGTTGCTCTTTGTGCTAGGGATTCGTCTGTCAATAAGGCTGGGTTTCCAAATGGCTGGTAGGCGGGAGGTATCATCTCGTTTATTCATGCTGTGTGGGCGTTTTTCTATCTCGATGGCTTCTCTGATTATTCTGTTGTTAAAGTGTTCAGTTTTGGCAATAGTTCTGGTATTTTTAAAGTCAATTTTATGTCCTGTGGTTTTGAGGTGTTGGACCAGGGAGGAAGTTGGTTCCTCTTTTCTGACTGAGTTCTTGTGTTCTTCAATGCGTGCACTTATTCTTCTGTTGTTTTGTCCGATGTATGTGGTGGGGCAGGCGGTGCATGGGATTTCATATACTCCTTGATTTTCTAACTCAATTTTGTCCTTGGGGTTTCTTAGGATGGTGGATATTTTTCGGTTTGTGCAGAATGCTGTCTTGATGTTGTGTTTGTGGAGGATCTTGCTGATTTTGTCTGTGGTGCCTTTTATGTATGGGAGGAGGGCTTTGCCGTTTTCTTGTTCTATGTCTTGGATTTTAGTGGGGGTTTCTTTTTGGATTAAGTTGGTAATCTTATTTCTTTGGAATCCGTTGGATGTTAGTACATTAGTGAGAGTGTGTAGTTCGGTTTTTAGTTGTTGTTCGTCAGCTAAGCGTTTTGTTCTCGAGATGAGTGTCTTGGCTACGGAGTTGATCTGTGCTGGGTGGTGGTGTGAGAGTGCGTGCAGATAGCGGTTTGTGTGTGTTTTCTTCTGGTAGATGGTGTGTCCTAGGGAGCCATTGGATTTCTTGTAGACTAAGACATCCAGGAAGGGAAGTTGCTTGTTAGCTTCTGTTTCCATGGTGAACTGTATTTTGGGGTGTAGGCTGTTGAGGTGTGTGAGGAAGTTGTCTAGACTTGCACAGCCAAGCCCCTAACCAATCAGAACACACCTCCACCCAATCAGAACACAGCCAAGCTCCCATCCAATCAGTTCATACCTCCACTGGCAGTTAAAAGGAAGAAACAGCTGCGATCACACATTGCTTCTAGAAGCACGAGGCCGAAGAGACACCAGCCTGAAGATGACGAATGAGACTTCGTCGAAACGTCGCCAAGACACTTCCAATTTTACACGGGTGAAAACCCGAATTACCAAAGACCTACATACAAACACCCGTGAAAACCTCAGAAAACAAATATATATATATATATATATATATATATATATATATATTTAACTTCTTGTAATTGCTTTCAAAGTGCAAATATACGAAAGGCCCCATCTGATGACCTTAAGCAGAAAAATTCATTGGAAATAGCTAGGGCTGTATTCCAAATATAAGCAAAGGGATGATCGGGAAGAAGAAGTAAGGTGTTATATTTTTCCCAATCCTATTGTGAAACACGGCCTTGGCAGAACAAACAACTCCCAGAGAAATACATTGGGCAGAGTCTGCACAGTCCTAGAAATACAATAAAGCTCTTTTAACAATCTTAAGTAAAGAGTCCTTCAAGTTAAACTCAATTTCTGGAGACTATGTTGCCAAAATGGAGCGGGTGTTGTTGTTTTTTGCTGTTGTTGTGGGGGGGGGGGCAACAGTCCAGAAGTAGTTTGCTAATGATGTCTTCTGGGATGGTTTTTCATCTTCCAGTTCTAGACTACAGACTGGGATTTCAGAGTAGTTTCTTTTTTTCAAGTAGAAGCAGGTCCAATCCTGCTTAGTTCTTATCAAGATCAACTAGGTGCTTTCATCTAGTTCAAGCGTCTTAGACTAAGGCATTTTACTTCTTCAAAGTTTTTACGGCTTCCTCCAACTGGACTTTCTTTAGATATGTTGGAATAAGACTCCCATCATGCCAATCAACAAATCACTAGGCTAGAGAACATTATCTGGTGCTTTATGTGATTGCATACTGAAAACATATTCTTGTTATAGCTTGAAATTGTGTTTTACAAAATATGTATTTTATTTTTATTAAAACTATCTTTTATGGCAATAATCCCTTCTAATTCAGTTTACATAATACTTTACCCAAAAGTATAAAGTATAAAAATAGTAATAAAATCAATAAGTACCAGCAATAAAAAGTATCCATTGCTAACAATTACAATATTAATTCCAGTTTAGCTAAAAACTAAAAAAAAAACTAGTAGAAAGCCTGCATTTAAATTCCTAGACAATTGTTCAGAACACAGATTAGAAAGGTAATATTTATTAATAGGCAAACATCAACAAGGAATCAAAATTATACTAAAACTCCTACTACAATATACTTAACATTTGACCATATACAGAGATGGCAATAGAAAATAATGTAATAAGCTTCAGTGTAATAGTTGAGGATTGATCTGATGGACTACCTAATTGTTCTCAATTTTACCACTACATCTGGTTAGAAGGAAATTAATAGGTCAGAGTTGCAGTCCATATAATTTGGCTTCATACAGACAAATCTGCCTTGTTCTGTGAATATTTTTCTGTTTACCTAAGTAGAAAGCTCTTTGGTGTAAAAAACCAGCAGATTAAAAATTGTCCTGTAGCTTCTCCCCAAAAAGATACACTCAGATCTATTTGACAATATATAGCCAAATCCATGGGCTAATGTCAGTTTTTGCCCTCTCAAAACTAAGGGTTACCAATAATTTCTTGTTCTTATCTGGACTTGATTAATATTTGGCTAAATACCCCCAGAAAACACTAAGGCCATAGACTTGGCAGGGAAGTTGAAAACACACCCGCACACAATCTAGAAGAAGGCAAATCATTTCTGTATTGCTGCCAAGGAAAATGAATGGATATGTGTCAGGTATGAAAGATCATGTGAAGATCCAATTAAACTAATTTATTCCTAAAAAGCATATGCACAGGAATCTTCTCAACTAACAGTACCCGCTTGGAATTAGATATGGGTTAGGGGTTCAACAGAATTCAAGTCCACTTGTGGCTACATAGAGATTCTAGGCTAATCACTCTTTTAACTCCGTCCCAGGTTCTGCCATTCCTTCTCCTACTTCATGTCAATGAAATCAGGAGTTGAATATGCAGCCATAAGAAATGAGAAGCCACCTTGCCATCAAAATTATTACTTGGATATAATGATGTCATTGCACAAATTGTTGCAGCTAAGAATATACATCATGATGTCATAACAGAACAGAATAAGGGAGTTGGAAAGGGCCTGTGAGGTCTTCTAGTCCAACCCCCTGCTCAAGCAAAAGACTCTATACCATAGTTCCTGCATACTCAAGGCCTATGACAGAGATGTGTATTTTAAAAAAGAATTTTTAGCCCAAAGTCTATATGCTACATTTGCTACATAAAACTAGTTTTGCAAGTGCAGACTGATGTCATTCTCCTTTGTCTGAATGAAAACAGAATTCTGCTTTAGTAGAAAAACATGACTTGAATAAAAGAGAACTCATAAAGATGGATGTGCTTGCTGGGTTTTAGACTGTACATCTTGTGCAAAGTGGCAAGACTGTTTGGACTTGACATAATGATTTATGGCTCATAGGGCATCTTTTAATTCTTGCAGAATGATAAAATATAGCTATGCAAAATTATCACTTATAAACATGAATGTCTATTAGTTCTCTATTTATCACCCATGCTACTTAACCATTTTGTAAAATAAAAAATATTACAGAAATATAAAATAACTGACAAGGCTAGAACTTGTCTTAGTGTGCCGTGGCATCATGTTTTTGAATTTCACAAAGTATAGTTTAGCACTGAATGTTATATAATCTTTGTGGAAGCACTACGACACTGCTAAATCCATAAAGAACAAAACCTAGTTCCTTCGGACAACTGAAAGTCACTTGATACTATAGGACAAAAGGCATCTGGTCTTTTCCTTCGGTGGAAATTTGTTCTTATCAGATCATCCCTCCTCACACATTACATAAGAGTGGACTCTGAACTGACCCAAGAGATATTAATTAAAATATGTTTCTTTATGTTAAGTACTATATAAAATAATAACACAATTAGAAATCAAGTATATTCAAGAGGGTTCCAGAGATTATTATAGATTGATATTTAAAAAATCAGCTTAGATTTTTTGTGTGTGTGGTTATGTTTGATTCTGACAAAAAATGGAAATGATACTGGCTGTATATAAACCTGTCACAGTTCTATGTTTATTTCTTACTTAACTTTTAATTTACTCAATATTCACAGTTTTTTTTTAATGTATTTGTTTGAATTTGTTAGCCACCCAAATCCAATAGACTCCAACAGGAGAAGAATATGAAGCCATGTTTTCTTGTTTTTAAAAAAGGAAAATTCATAATAGTGAAATATCCAGTAATCATAATATTATAACTTCAACAACCTTGATCTTTAGAATAAATGTTTATGGAATAAATCACATTGCCTCACAAATACTAGTCTTGTGTATAAAATTCAAATGCTCATTTGTCAACTGTACTTCAAACTTCATTTGACAACAACTCTGTAATGCAAGCATTCGGCCAGATTGACATATGAGCCCATGGTAAATGTAAAATATATGAATGCATGTCTTGTTCTTGACACAGGTGTGTTTTATTTTTCTATTGTTGGTTTTGAACTATTATTTTTTGGGGTAAGCAGACTGTTTGCTGCCCTAGGTCATTTTGCTATTATATACATTGAATTAAAAGAAATCAACTACTGGACTTCTGGTTTGCCATCGCAGTGCCACGGACGCTGGAAGACAAGTTCCATATTTCACGTCCGATTTCATCCCACTGGGGAACCCTGGAAAGGGTCAAAAGTCGCCCTTTAGGAGTGACGAGGAGAGTACCCCCACTTGATCGTGGGAGGGTGGTGGCCCTTCTGTTGGATCTGGGGAAGCCCTCCAAACCAGCGGGGGAAAGACCGGCCATAGCAATATGGTTTGTCACTAAGCTGCTGACAGCCGAAGTCAAAATCACCATCAAGCACCTTTAAAGCAACGCGGATGAAACTGGGTGAGATTTGATCTTCTCTTTAAGACTTTAAGTATTTTTTTCCTGTAAAAGCTGCCCAAAGTATTTTTCCCCCTGTGAGGAGAGAGGGAAGGGAATTTCTACCCCACCCTCTAAGAACAGTGGTGACTAATTACCCAGAGGAAACAGAGCAACTATAAGAACAATTTTAATCTAATTGAATGTATATGCTTTTGAAAGTTGGGGACTAAAAGTGTTTCTATTCTTACTGGAAACGTTTGTTTTTATCTAAAAAAGAAATAAGACTTGAAAAACTATCATAAAAACTTTGAACTGAAAAAGCTTTAAATGGCATCAGTGACATCTTGTGGCGAAGTATGGTATTACAACTTGTTATTGCCTAAAAGAGACTTGGCTTGAAGCCCAGACTCCAGAAAAAACATTTTTGACCTTGACAGCTACCACCTGTGAAAAACTCAGCTGCAAAGAAGGAACTTCTGGGTGGCATATCTGGCTTGTTTGAACTATGAATAAACTTTTATTGACTTTCAGAGCTATACGTGGGGAATTGCTTTCCTATTTCTTTACACGAGAAACATATGTTATTATACAAGATGATGGAATACCTTGGACTATAAACTTACTTGACAAACAATTTCTACTATAAAGACCACCTATAACACATGAAATAGATGTCCCATACCTAGCTATAAAAAACAAAAAACTATTTTTAATGTTTGATTGTAAAGTCTTCAACTTAAAATACTATCAAGAGAATATGGATGAAGATCAGGAAAAAATCCTTTCCATGTTGAAATCAATACATGAAACCATTCTTTCAGCTTGTGACAAAATAAGATGCAACATAAAGGAACAAGATGCCAGCTTAAATATACAAACCCAGATCTTGACTACAACCAAAGAACTAACAATGCAGAAAATAACAGGAGAAGTGGAACAACTAAACACTAAGACAGAGGACTCAATTGATTAACAGATCCAGCCAACGGAAAATCAGAAGAGGGAGTGACAACACTGAAAATGGAAAAGACTTTTTACAAAAATCAGAAGAAATTTGAGGGAAAGGAAGAAGAACAGATTGAAGGGAAAATAAACCTATCAGGACAATTGTGGGAAATTGGAGTAATAGGGAGGCGGTCTAATAAATACAAATGGGCTAGTTCTTCCAAAAAAACTGCAACCAAATAGCCTTTCTTATTCCAAATAATATATATAATAATAGAGGAAGAACTATTTGATGATTCAAAAGCACTGACATGGAAGGTTAATTGGCAAAGGAAGAAAGCCAGAGTAAGGCTGAAGAAAATAAGGGTTTTGATTTATTAGAGGGGATTTCATATTACTAATTAGAGGGGTGAATATGGTGGAAAATAGATAATTTTTAGAAAATAAAGTAACATTATAATTGAATAATAAGGGAAATTTTGGTTACCTAATATAAAATATTTGGAAATCAGTTGAAAATAAGAATTCTGTTTGCCCATTATGAGTTAATAGATATTACCAGTAAAAGAGAGGGAGTATTTGAGCTTTTAAAAATTAGATCTAAATGAAAAATTTATGTATATTACTGATTTATTGGTTAACCCAGACAATACATATAATGGTTCTGATTTATTAGAGGGGATACTGTATTATTAATTAGATGGTTTAATATGGTGGAAAATAGATAACTTTTAGAAAACAGAACAAGACTATATTCAAATAGATACGATTTTGTTATGAAAAGGGAAAAAGGAAGAAGTTGAGATAAGGGAAACTTTGGTTACCTAAAGCTTGGAAATTATAAATACCAAATGTTAATTTGAATATTGATGAGAAATTAAAGCTTGGGGAAAAAGCAATAACAGGACTGATTGTATTTGAATGCAAACACAATTAAGATATGTATAAGCTAAAAATTATTGATAAATGTAACAAAGATGTTTTTACTTAGTTAATAATAATAATTGTACTAGCCTAATATGAGATAGTAGATATTAAGGGGAAAAGAGAGGAAATATCTGATGGTGTAACTTGAGATTTATACTAAAAATTTATGTATGTTATTGAACTATTGATTAACCCAGTCACCACATTGCTTTTTAAATACCCAATGTAAAATTAGAAAACTAATAAAATATTATTTAAAAAAAATCAACTACTAAGCTTCCAAAGTAGTATAAAAAAATAAAATGCAGATGCGTGGTCATTGGGAAAAAAAAACCCAAATGGCATGCTGTTATGTTGCCCCTGGAAAGCTGGATTAGAGAAAAATGTGGCACATGGTAAAGATATCCTACCAGGCCTGTCGTAATGTTGGCTGCGTGAGGAAAAAAGGTCTGTAGAAGCCACCAGCTGGTAGATAAGCAGACAAGCTAAGGTGCACCTGCCAAAAACATATACCTGTTATCACACATAGACCCTCACTCAAATCAAGGTGGCTTAATGGGAGCAAAGGGAATCAATGAAGCTTTTCCCCCACACAACCTGACATCCCTTAATAGAGGCACAGAAGCCTTCTGTGGATGTCTGTCAAAGAAAAATCCCCACTAAATAAAGCTGTCAGTCATACTTCTTGGACAAAACAGAGGACATAAAGGATTACATCAATAAAACTCTAATAAATGACTGCAAGAAGGCTAAATGACATCAACAAATGCTATAGGTAGCTGCTTCTCTCTCTCTTTCTCTCGTTTTTTTTCACTCTTCCTCAGCCAGGTAAGGGAATTTTTTTCTTAACGGCTTTATCCAAAGATTAGGATTCCAGGATGAACATAACAGGATATCTACCTGTTCTTGCTACTATTAAAAAGTGCAACATTTCTCTTTTTATCTTCCTAATGGTTGGGAGTATCATTTGGAAAAAGTAAAGCAGTGATGGGCACATGCGCACATACAATGCCATTTCTAGTCTCCTTATGATTCTTACTCAGGATGGCATAATCCTCAATTTACAACCATAACTGAGACTGCAATTATGGACACAAGTTGTGATGGTTGTTAAGCAGACTGCCAGGTGACCATACCGGATTTTATGATTTTTATATAACATTAAGCTAACACAGAGGTACATTATGGAAGTAAACCGTGATTTCTGATGAAAACATTGTAAATTGCGGGTCACGTGACTGTGGGATGCTGCAAATGGCCATAAATGCAGGCTGGCTGCAGTCATGTGACCTCAGGGGAGGGGCAGCTGTCAGAATTTTGAATCTGGCTCTTAAGTATCTTTTTCAGGATACATCATAACTTCAAAAGGTTGCTAAGTGACCAGTTGTAATTCGAGGATTACCTGCATATTGTAATTCTGGAGAATTTCCTGGTTTTGGCCTATTTGCATGCTCTTGCGAATAATGTCACGGGGAAAAAACTAAGTCTTCTGTTTAATTCAGCTTTAATTTCCATACTGAAAGAAAATGTTGCAGAACCAGGAAAAAGTCACTGATTTATTTTTGATGAAAGACTTCCAGTGAGGCAGATTAAATAGCAACAAATCACTTCAGGGTTGTTTGTTTTCTGCAGTATGAAGACTTCTACATAAATCAGTTTTAAAATAATGGGCATAAAAATAAATGTACATTCAAACATGTCCCTATACAATTACTTTAAACATTTTATTCTAACATTTTCTCATAGAAGCGTGCTACATTTTGTTCAGAAATACTGACTCCCTGTTGAAGAAAAATATGCTTGTTTATCACATTTTCTTTTGTAAATTAATTCTGTTTCCTTTCCATTATGCAATATGATTTAATTGCCATAATTCATTCATAATACATTCTGGCATTTGCATGTGCACACCTAAATCCAGCTGATTTCAAAGGGGATCAAATGTGCATAATTGTTTGATATGCATTTGAAAGGGCACCATCCACTGGGAAGCTCTGTGCAAGCCCCAGTTAAACAAATGGCAGTTGTGCAGAATATTCAAGTGCATTTCCGATTCATATTGACTAGGGATGTGAAACTAATGGCCCTTCAGATGTTGTTGGTTTATGACTTCAATTTTCCTTGACCATAGGCCTTGCTTACTGACACTGCTAGGAGTTCAAGTCTTCCAGAGACCCCAAGTCTTCCACTCTGATTTGGATAGTAGGGGTGTTGTTGTGCAGCTCCCATCCATTATGCATGAGAAATCCCTGGTAGATGAATTTCATTGTCCTTTTGATTCTTCTTCTTAATCTTCTTCTGCATATATAATACTTGATTCCAGCTGAAATGAAAATGAATGTTGAATAAAGTTATTTCATCAAACGTATTTCTATGAAGCCCAATTGTTCTCAAAAGTTATGACAATATAGGTTTGGCACTATTTAATCGGGATGGCATGTCTATATCAGAAGAATACTGGGTATTTGTACCAATATGATTCAGAGAAAAACCAGCACAGATCCCTTTAAAAGTCATCACTCAGTCTCTGTATCTTATTTGCCTCTGAACCTATATTGTCTCCCTCAAATTATCTTTGAAGTACCACTTCTCCAAGGTCACTAGTAGTGAGCAACAAGGCTCTCATTTTGTGTGGTAGACCAAAAGATACAAACACATGAAGTAACTTCCAGTTTTACCCCTGAGCTGAAAGTTAATCTAAATTCAAGAACAAAAGTATTCGTATTTGTCCTTGTATGTCAAGGATTACTACTATTGAAAGTGGTTTCCATTATCTGCTTGTCACTTTCTGAGCTTCTTAATCTCTTTCTTTTTTTCTCTTATTCAATGGTTGCCTCTTGCTTGCTTTCCCACTGCAGTAGTCCGTTCCCCCTTCCCTGCTTCTTTTCCTCCCTCCCTCCCTCCCTCTCTCCTTCCTCTCTTTATAAAGCTTCCCAAGTTAAAAGGACCAGCCTCAGCCTGACCACCTGGGCATAGCTATGGAGCTTACACTCAGGACTGGCCCCCAGCCAGTTGCCAACTGTGACATTGTACGCAAGCATCTTACTTCATTCCATGCACTTGGATTGCACTGGTTCTGTTTACAACAACCTCTTGTCCCTGCTGTGTCCAATCTCAATTGTACTCGGTGTTCCTTGTTTAATTCTGTTTTGCAAATTATTAAGCACTGGAAGTCTATTAATCACAGTTCATGCCCCGTGCAAGCCCACACAACGAAGGGAAAGAAAGGTAAAGGCCAGATACGCTCAGATCCCTGAAAGAGCTTGGACGGTGGTCCATTCAGATCCCTAACGAGATCATTAATGCTAACTAAATACAAACCTGACCCCACGACCCTCTGGGAAATTATGTGGGCCCAGTGCAAGACATTAATATGTATCCACCCCCCCCCTCCAATTCCCTTGATAGGCTGAAAGCTAAACCTGCGATCAAAAGAAGTCTAATCACTGCTCTGATTGTAGTAAACCAAGCCGGACACAGAGATGTCTGGATCCTCAATAGCTATTGCAGTGCCACCCCACTGTCTTATCCCCTCCTCCAGGCTTCAGCCTCAGCCAACAAATTGCAAAAGCTTTTCAGCTGAGCTGACACACTGTGTCTACTTTCTCGGACCACCTGGTAGGCTCTTTATAGCTCTGCACTCCCACTTCGTCCACTGCTCTCCCACACAGTCGAAAGCCAGCAAAACTCCTGCTCAATTCACTAGCCTTCTGGAAGAGTTCAAAGTAAACAAACAGAAACACATCGGATATAGTGCAAGATTAGATGATGGTATTCTTCGTGACATTGTTTAAGTTTCCTTGTTGTTGTTGTTGTTTTAAAAAAGGGCTGGACAATAGAAAACTTTCCAGTATCATTTGTAAAAAAAAAAAAAAAAAAGCTACTTCCAAACATGCTAATTTGGATATTTATGTAATCAGAGACACTTCATAAACATTTTGAAAATGTTTTAAAATTCTAAAACTTTAAAATTCAGTTTAGTTTAGTTTTAAATTAGGTTTACTGAACTAGAATCATCCTTCCCCCAACAGAAATTCAAGGAAGATCAGCAGAGCAATTTGCCAGTATCACCCACCCACATTATTGCTATTGTACAACAGGCATTGAGGAAGCCAAGAGTTGATCCTCCAGGAGGCTGAAAAACACCTTGATCAGAGGATGATGTGTCTAAATCTTTTTATCGTCCTGTACTTGTGTGCTTGAAGGATTGGAGCATGCATGACTTGTGCTATGTACCATGTATGACCTGTGCACTAGATGGGATGGAGCATATACAATTTGAACAAATGCCTCTGGTGCCATTTTATTCCCAAGGCTGCTCTTTCTCATCCCAAAATGGTGACCTAATTGGACAATAGAGATGGCTGAAACAGTAGTGAGCTGTCAAACCATGCTTTATTTCTAGCAGTCCATCAAGTAGAGGAATATGTCAAGTGTATTACAAGAGGATAAGGGATTATTTTAAAAATCAGCTATGTTATGACTTAATGAATTGTTCTCAGTGCCACAGCAAGGAAAAAGATGGGTCCAAACAGAATTAGTTGCTTCTTCTTGTTCTTGGCTATTTTTTCTTTTGACCTATTCATCCTAATGGGCATCAGCCATCCCTGTCATCTGTTGCCTTTTCATGACTATGTTTTATTAAAGTCTTACTGGTTTGCAGTTGCAACTGAATTACAACTGTTGTTGTTTATTGTATTCATTCATTCTACTTTTTATTTTGTGCAATTCTTTTCGAGAAAATGTTATAACTTGGAGGGCTTAATCTGGAGGCACAAACATATTTTAAACAAAGTGCTTTTTCACACATACGTGGGTAAACTGTGGAGTTCACTATACAAAATATGATCCTTGCCTTCAATATGGCATTAAAAACTGATTTGACTGCTTCATGGAGGGATTGGATATCAATGGCTTTCACTACTTACAATATTATCAATGTCTCCATATGTGTCTCAGTATTGGTTATGGGAACGGCTGGGCATAATGAGAGCAAAATAATGAACAAAACTTTTTTTTCACTCTGATCCATTGTGATGCTTTTTACATCAAAAACATTCTGTTCTCCTTTGGAGAATATAGTTTACTTCCTTTATCAAAACTATGCTCAGTATTTTGGTTTTGGAAAGTTTGTAGGGTTTTAGGTTTTGGTTTGGTTCTTTGAATTGTTTGTTTTGTTTTGTAATGACTAAAGCTTAGTGCACATCTCCCCCGCTCCCCCTCCCGATTTCCATTGGCTGCCCCCTGAAAAAATTGTAGTGAGAAATTGCAGTGCTGGGAGTGAAATAAAAACAGTATCTTTTATCTCACTTATAATGGTAATTATTTAATTTGTTCCTTTAAGGCATTTTAACCCTATACTTCAGATACAAAACAGAGCAACTTACCTGTAGTATAGGAAGTTAATCCAAGTCTATCATTTAAAGTCTTTATGAAAAAAGGAACAAAGAACACCAAAAGAAAAAAAAACCAGGCTGGAATAATTTTTGTTTAGGGAAAGCTGACAGAATGGTCTATCTCTGTTTTTATTTGCACAAGAGTTTTCAAGGGCATTATTTGGCATTGCTAAATAGCTTCACCTGTTTTGAGAGAACCCTTTGTCCTCATTTACATAATATATTTGAATATTCTAAGAAAACTTAACTATCCTTGTGAAGAAACTAAAGAAGTCTTTCACAAAGCAGAGCTAGGTCTTTGCTGTTCTGCCTCTCTTGTTCGTATGGTATGACGTTGCATGCATCTACAAAAGAGGCAGGGCTTACCTTGAGATGGGGCAATGCTGCGTCATCATTTGGATGAAGTACTCCAATGCTACGGATGCCTCTGGCAAGGAGCTATTCAATGGCTTGGACACAAGGCCTATGTAACTACTGAGATGCACTGAAGAACAAACCTTGGAACACTTATATCTTGTTACTAATCCTATACAATTTTCACACATGGGAAGCCATCTATTGTCATGCAGAACATGTATTAGAGCTGCAAAAATCTAGATGACCAGTAAATGTCAGGAAAAAATAGACTGTGACCATCTAGTAGTCATACAGATATGGTAGCCTTAAGGAAAATACTAGTTCCTGACCTCCATGTGCCGATCAATTCTTCTATATAACAACAACAACAACAACAATAATAACAATAATATAATTAATAATTATTAATAATTATTAATTCGCCATTAGTCAATTGCAAAAGGCGGCCTTACTAGAAACTGCTTCCATCCTGCGACGATATCTGTAATACCATCAAACATCCACATCTGCCTATCCCAGATCCTTGGGAAGAACTCGATAGGTAGACAAAAATGCCAAATCTAGTCTGAACATCTGGCTGACTGTGCGATGATCAATAATAATAATAATAATAATAAAGTTGGAAGGTACCTTGGATGTCATCTAGTCCAAACCCCTGCTCAATCAGGAAACCCTATACCATTTCAGACAAATGGCTGTCCAGTCTCTTCTTAAAAACTTCCAGTGTTGGAGCATTCACAGCTTCTGGAGGCAGGTTGTTCCACTGGTTAATTTTTTTTAACTGTCAGGAAAGTTCTAGGTTGCTTCTCCCTTTGATTAGTTTCCATCCGTTGCTTCTTGTCCTGCCTTCAGGTGGTTTGGAGAATAGCTTGACTCCCTCTTCTTTGTGGCAGCCCCTGAGATATTGGAACACTGCTATATGCATAGAACTGTTTTGTTCTATTTGGACATATGAACTGTGTATATATGCATAGGAAATTGTTTTCAACAAGTTCAATTTTAACTGTATGAGTTTGCAATGCTTAAAATTAATATACTTCACAAAACAGCTTTTATAGATAACTGCCCTATCCTCTTCTTAAAACACATACATATTTACTGTACTTAATTAAAATAAAAATGGAACATAGAAAATAATTATGCACTATTCTATTTACAGAGAGGGTACATTTTATTTTAAGGATTTTCATTTAATGTTTTGCTGGTAGAAAATACACCAATACAAATTAATATTTAAGCTGTTCCTATCTTTAGTCACTTTAGACAGCCATTCTTTTGTTTCACATTACTATCTCTAGAACAAACTCTTCCTGATGCGTTTCACCTAATACTTAGGACGATTTTTCTTGCATTCATCTCCCTCTCATCTGTACTTTAAGCAGAGAGTGTAACACAATCCACTACAACTAAAGACTCAGCTGAGAGTCAGATTAAAATTATCCCCATCTGCCCTGACCTCTCTTCACTGCAGGTGAGAGTGCTCCCCTTCACAGGCTAAATGAAGCAGAAATGATGAAGTGTTTGTTTTCCCTGACTTTTCCTCAGCCTGTCAGTAAATTTACAGGCACGAATATGGAGTGTTAATTTAATGTTCCCACTGAGCATCTTATTGTCAACAAAGCTTCAAACTATAGCAGAGGAAAAGGTTAGCTCATGCAGAAAATGACCCTTATGGCTTGATTGCCTCATGGTCTGGACTAACAGCAAGCAAAAAACAGAGAGATTTTGACTTTCAGCAACATGGATTGGATGGTAATAAATGAAAGTTCACTACCTTCTCTTAAAATAGAAAAGCACCTGTAATGCTCACTAATTTATTATCTTTTCAGGTAATCTAGCAAACAGAAAGAGAAAATGAGCAGGACTTTGGTCACTGATTGCTAATTTGTCTTAACCCCAAACTTAAACCCTTGATTAGTCACACCTTAAATGAAAATATTTGATGCTTGAAACTTTTTTTTTTTTTTTTTTGCTTTTGTTTAAATAACAGACAAATGACACCCCAGGCCAGGAAATTGCTTTCTTCACTAGAGGTTTGTTTCTTTGACAGCACTGCTGCCCGATTGTGTAGAAAATCCTGTAAGAGTTTGAAACATTTGTAAAGGTTCAGATAAACAGTTATTTGCTATTTTCATAGACAAATTTTAACATTTGGATGTTACTTTTTTAAATAAATGAATTATAATACATTATGTCAGGCTGATAATTTAAAGAAGTAAATAATTAAAGGTACTATTCTGTGTAGGATTATTTTTACATGCAACTTCTAATATCAATCTAAATTTTAAATTTTGACAGAAGTGTCAAACTTATCAGAAATAATGTTTTTTAAAACATTTGTTAGAGCGGCTGTAAGCATCAAAAACATCAGTTACATGTTACACTCATAAATTTAATGATGTGTGTTCACACAACAGAAAACTGATTGATGAAGATGTAAGCCTGATTCTGCCCTCATACCATTAAATTCCAGGTTTTGTAAATTCCAAATGCATCTCAATTCATAGGATGTATAATTTAAGATTCTGATTAAAGAACAAACTATGAGGATGGGCTAAAATGTTTACTCATTTTACTCATAAATTTTAGCTAGAAAAGTTCTGAATATTTTGAAATATTTAGAACAAAGTAATAAAAAATAAGTTGCTGTGATATTTTTATATACAGAGAAGGCCTCTGATAATTTGAATTGGATTCTGTTGTTCTGTACCTTGGAGATAATCTTATTAAATGGGTACTATCAATTTATATTTCCCAGAAAGCACAAATAATCCTTAGTGGAGAACTATTTTTTATTAAATTTATACGGTACTCATCTCACTGATAAGGCGACTCTGGGTGGCCTTTTTCTTAATGATGTTTTTTTAATCACCTAAAATGCTTCTAACTATGTATATGGTACATAGTCTTTGTCTTTAAAAATGCCTACTGACTTGCTTTTGATTTTTTTTGCGTATTGACCATTCTATCTGTTTTCTAGAAATAAGAATATGAGCTTGTTCTCTTTTTTGGACCTGAAAGATGAATATATAACCTCAGTATGTGTTTTCAACAGTGAACAGTTTTTGCTATATTGGGCCTGGATTTGACACCAACAGTCTGAGACTACAGATGAGTTGTTTGCTATAGCAGGTAAGCCCACTGTATTCACAATTCATAGTAGACTAGAACTCTGCAGCCTTCCAGATCGATTGATTTGGATTTGTTTGGCTTTAAGAAATGACAATAACTTGCTTTATAAAAATGTGCTTCACAATTCAACTATCTTACTACACCAATAAAAACTTCCCTTCCCCTGAGTTCTTCTCATCTCCAAAATTTAAATAACTGGGTTAATGTTGTGGTGAGGACATAACCAATAGGTGCAGAGTCCAGGTGAATATGACTGTTGTGTGTCTTAGTGATGAAGAGTAAATGGTCTCTTGGGAATGGGATAAGAAATTTGTAAGTTAAGCATTAAATAGCCTTCCTTGTTAATTCTGGAGCCAACGTGGAAATTCTGAAAAAGAATAAATACACTTTAAGCTGCCTCAGCTATATTATTCTTATAATATTTAATGCTTCTGGCAGAATGGATTGGATCCTGTATTTAGCTACTACCATATATAATTTCCTCATATTCATGAATGGTGGTCATTTGCTCTTCAAAATTATAATGTACACATTATCAAATGGATTGCAATTAGAAATCCATACTAGAATTGGCAAATGTTAGATATTAAAACTATCCCATTTTTGGTAATCATTTGCCAGTCATGTTGTCAGTGAACAAGACTCATTTTGAAAGCAGCAGTTCATTCTCTACAATCCTTTCTTAACACAATTTTTACCCTGCAATTTAGATGATAGGAAAATTATAACCTTCATAAGCTATATCTTGCAATATAAATGTTACTCAATTAAGCCAGTAAATGGAGATTCTGGAAAACACAATGCTTTCCTCTTTTTATCGTTGCCTTAAAATTCATTGGGCCATAATGTGAAGGAAATGGGGCAAATAAGTGTATGCTAGCATAAATAAAAAGAAATCAAAAGTGACAGAAGAACGTAACAGGGGGCATACAGATTGGAGGATTTTAGAACAAGCTTTCGTAGCATGTATGAATGAGAGCACAAACAAATGAATGATAAAGTATAACCTGAAACATAAAATAGAAAGATTGCTGCCCTAAGAGGAAACCTCCACTGACTTAGTCTTTATTGTCCCTTCCAGCTGAGTTTGTTTCATCTCTGCAAGATGTCAGGACGGTGTGCCTGGTTACATAGCTTCACATACCACAAGCACACATCTACAATGACATGATTACACTATCTCCTGTTCTAATAAAACTGAGACAGTTTTTAAAACAAAGAAGAAGCCACCCAGTGTATAAAACCAATCAGGAATTCCAACACAATCAATGCTGACACTGGGTTAAGATGACTTATATACTATGCTCAAATAAAATGTTTCTTAAATTCCTATGAGTGGTAAGTAAAAGCTTTCTGAAGAAGAAGATGGGTAATGGGAGTATGCCTGTCCCAGCTATCTTAAATCAATGATTCTGATGTGACTGAGAAGCATTTCAGGGATACTGCCAGGATCATGTCTATTTGCTGGACTAGATTGGGAACATGGGCATTGTCAGGTAAGAGGTAAGTAAGTAATGCTAAGTTTTATATTATGTTCCCTTGAACTGTCTCTTGTACTCTTCTAGAGCTGTCTTAATTGTACAGAAATATTTGAAAAAGCTTTGGTGGGATTAATGAAACAGGGGGATCCTCTCTGATTTCTACATCTTTCATAATTTCATACTCCCCCAATCAGTTTTTATTATTTGCTGGACATGTGAGGAAAAATGCAGAAAGATTGAAGGATGACTGAATTGCAAAACCAATATATGCAGTAAGTCTAAATGGATTGAGAGGAAGGGGGAAACCAAGGTAGTTGTGGCTGAACAGAACTCCTGAGAAGAGGAGAGGGTATGCATGAATTTGGTAGAAGCAAGATGATCTGCAATACAAGACTACTCTTGTCCAGAAATAACCAGAACTGGGGAAAGGTATTCTCAGCTAGGGGGCAACTTGAGTATCTCCTAAGAAGATAGAATGAGAAGTATGCCTAGACCAGGGGTCTTCAAACTTGGCCCTTTTATGACTTGTGGACTTCAACTCCCAGAATTCCTCAGCCAGCGTGGGAGGCTCAGCAATCTCACTGTATACATGTTATACTTTGATAATAAAGGTTCATTAATTGAAGTCCACAAGTCATAAAAGGGCCAAGTTTGAAGACCCCTGGCCTAGACTGTGTACCTGCACCATATAAAGATGCAATCTCATTCAGGATTGTCAAAATCACGAATTCCATAGCACTTCCATATTATGGGGTTTCAGCCTCAATTTATTTTCATCCATTACTTAGGTAATAATACTGTTCAGTAAAATTATTTTGCCTGAATTTACTCTCTAGTTACTTTTGTTTATTTATCCTTTTTCATTTATTTGTTTGATTTTTATCCCATCTTTTTACATCACAAGTAACTCAAGGCAACAAACATAAGTAATACTTCTTCCTTCTCCTATTTTCCCCACAACACCAATCCTGTGAGGTGTGTGGGACTGAGAGAGAACAACTGGCCCAAAGTCACCCAGATGGTTTTCATGCCTGAAGTAGAACTAGAACTCACAGCACTTTAATTCTACATTAAAGTGGCTCTTTATTCCTCTTGGTAAATTCTCCTTATGTGCTAAAGCTGAATCATCTCAAAGGTGCTTTTCCAAAAGGCAACTGGACTTTCTTGTTGTTTTTTTCCTTGAAAACTTTTCGCTTTTCATCCAGGAAGTTCAAGAAATTCTCTTTCAAGGCAGCCTTTATCAGCACCAGTCCAAAAAAATCAATTCCACAGGAAGACTAGAATTATACCTTACTATATTGAGACAGACTACAATAACACAATCTTACAAGTCTGATTGTACTTTATTTCCCTTCCTTCTTTTATCTCAGTGAATCAGGGAAGGTGTTTTTGTGCACTTCCAAATATACTTTGAATCTGAGGATTTAAAATTTCATCTTTGTTTGTCTAGATAACAGTTGTTGCACACTTCTGCCAAGGTCATCATCCTTACTTTTTACTGTCTTGCAGAAGAGTATTTTAGACTTTGCTCTCGTTATTACAATTTCACATAACCGTCTTGGCATAAGTATTCCTCCCATCTGAAAGCATGCCACTACAAATAGACACTTTGGGAAGTGGATTCACCAGCTCTATCCAAACCTGTTTTACAAAAAGCTCTTCCTAGATACTGTATCTTCAATTGCATTGACTCCAATCCCACCTTTTTTTCTATTTTTGCAATTTGTTATATACAGTAATTGACTAATAAATATATTCTGTTGACACAAAACAGGATCCTTCAAGTTCTGTGGCATCCTTCCTCCTCTAGTCAGCCCTGATAATTGATTGGTTAAGAAGATGTATTAAGATACAACTCTCAGTTTAAGCTAGAACTGTCCTATTGACAGCAAAATCTGAATTATTTAAAGCAATATGCACTGTAATTAGTTAAGAATGTTGAAAATAATATATTTCAAATGCTATGAATATTCAGAGGTAAAATGTAAAGATGCCTTTCAAGCAAAGTCAACTGGTAGTGATTGTTTGGCAGCATTATATACATTGCAGGCCACTGTCTCTTGGTACAATATTTTTTTTCAACTTCCTAGCTTAGTGAACAGCCCTGATATTCCCAGATAGTTCCCATCATATATAAGTGCTATTATTATTACTAATATTATAAATTATATCACAGATACCAAACCTATGGAGATTGCTTATATCAGTGATGGCGAACCTTTTAGAGACCGAGTGCCCAAACTGCAACCCAAAGCCCACTTATGCATTGTCGGGTGCCGGGTGGGTGTGGCCCATTGACTGGGTGTGGCCAATTGGGTGGGTGTGGCCCATTGGGTGGGTGTGGCTACGATGGTAACGGCAGACTGGGTGGGACTAAAAAGTTCAATCAATCAATTCCAACTTTGCAAGATCTTTTTTTTTCCCGCGAGAAGTTGAGATTGACTGATTGAACCTTTTTTTTTTTTTGCACATGGCGGCGGAGGCCTAAAGCGAAAAGGTTTTATAAAACCCAGCTGGCGGCCTAGGACTGGAGTGACGGCGCACGTGCCGAGAGAGAGGGCTCTGAGTGCCGCCTCTGGCACCGGTGCCATAGGTTGGCCACCACTGGCTTATATCAACAAGAGCCATAATTGTTACTTAAATATAAAATCATAACATTAACAGAGGTGAAGGCTTTCAGAAAAGAATATGCTCTTTAAGTATATTTATCTTCATAGGCTTAATGGGTTTCTTGATAAGGCCGAAGTAAATACCCAGTGCAACAGATTCCAAGATTTTGAGTTAATTGATTCCCCATGCAGTCAAAGTATGCTCCTCCACAAAGACCCTTCATTTTGTCCCTTCTTTTCCTCAATGCATACTGAAATAAATATAAATTCAGACATGGTCAGATATAATCATCAATTCAATGTTCCTGCCTGTTCTTGTCTTCCCTAAGTATGAAGGTGATGGTGAGAGGAGAACCTGACAATGACCTCTTCATTTGCCCTCTTCAGCATAATGTTAATCATATCAAAGATGCAAACCAACCTCTCCTACATCTAAAGCAGAAATCAAGGCTCTCTGATGCAGCTTCCAAAAGCCATTAAAAGATATTGCAAATTGATTAATAGATCAAAAAGGAGATAATTATTCCTATGTATTAAATTAAACTAAGTATTATTTCATTAAAGAGAATAAACATATCAATTACTGTATATTTAACTTTAAGTAAAAGCAAATTAATTCAAACCAAACTCCAGGTTTGTCCTAGCTCTGCTCCCAACCAGCCACCCTACTTTTTTGGGACTGTACCCTCTGGTATGTCACTCAAAGGCCAAGGGCCCTTGTAATCCAAAAGACCATTACTAAAATCCACCCTAGTAATTGCTCAGTTGCATTTCAGACTAATGTTAGGACTGTAGTGTTAAAGGCACTAATAAATTATAATTTGAAAAACCCATTTTTAAAAATATCTCTGAAGTAATTATTTCTGCTAATAGCTGCCTTTCTGATTGTTGCTCTGTTTCATCTGTTCCTTTTGCCAGTCTAGCATCTGATAGTGTTTTGTTTAAAATGAAAAAGGCACTTTTGTCTTTGGCATCCTTTTACATTATATAATGCAGATCGGGCTTGTTTGCACACCCACACTCTTTTTATCTTGGACGTCTTGATCTTCCTATAGATCAGGTCACCATAGCAATTTACAAGTAGCAGTTTGTGTACGTTATACAGAGCAGCTGCTACAGCTGTGTTTACACACCTGCTCTCACAATGTCAGTACCCCGAAGAAAAAATCTTGGTTGCTTATCCATAATGTCACTGCGTGAGATAGAATCTTTTATGAAAATGCCCCAAAGCAGCAGGGCAGCAAAGGAGGCAGCATGGCAGTCAATTCCCACTGTTCAGAGCTGGACGGGGAGAAGTGGATAAAAGGGCAAATGGTCCTAAGGAAGACCAACATAGGAGAGACACAAACAATCTGAAGCCTGTCATTCGCCAAAGGATATTCTATGAGCTTGGGGGGGGGGAATGCTATCAAGCGACCACCACTTCATTGACTATGAACTCTAGGGATATAAGCCATGTGATTGTGATGAGCTAGTTAGAGGGGTGGGCCTAGCAGCAGCGATGTTGCAGACACAATAAGAGTTTTACTCACAAGCCAGCCAATGTGTCCAAGCCTCTCCATTTCACCAGTGTTTTCCTACCTTTTTAAACCCTATATCCCAGCTCAATAAAAATAAAAAACCTATGCAATTTAATTGAAATACATATTTCCACATATATTTTGTTTACATCAAACATACATTACTGCTGCAACTGTTATCACTGTGACCACCAAGGCTGTGTGTTTACCATAAGCATTTGAATTCTGAACAGTGCACAAAGCAGACACAACATAGGTCATCCACCCTGTTATGCTGCTTTGATTTAAGAGCCACAGCTGCAGAAAAACCAGCTTCACAGGGAGAAGTGGATGAAAAGAAGAGCCAGTTTGGTCTAGTGCAGGGGTAGGCAAGCTTGGCTCTTTTATGACTCATGGACTTCAACTCCCAGAATTCCTGAGCCAGCATGGCTGGCTCAGGAATTCTGGGAGTTGAAATCCACAAGTCATAAAAGAGCCAAGCTTGCCTACCCCTGGTCTAGTGGGTTAAGGCACCCCAGGCTAGAAACTGGGAGCCTGTGAGTTCTAGTCCCATAGGCATGAAAGCCACCTGGGTGATTTTGGGCTAGTCACTCTCAGCCCAACTCATCTCACAAGGTTGTTATTGTGTGGAAAATAGGAGGAGGACGTTATGTAGGATATGTTCACCACCTTGGATTATTTGTACAAATAGCAAAGGCAGGATATAAACAAACGAACAAAAACAGATGAGAGAAGTTCTCTTCTTTCTTCTATGCTGCCTACTACCTTTGATGAAACAAGCAAAGAAACTCAGAGCTAGGCCAACAGTTGGATCCTGATGGTTTGAGCCAGGCTGTGGGTAGGAGTCGTCCTTGCTTCTGATGGCCGTTCAGAACTAGCCAGTGTTGCATTTGATTAGAAGAAGAAGCTGCTCTTCAAAAGTATTTTTGGGAGGCAAGCAGTTTGTGACCATATTTTCAGCCATGGTTAAAGGTTTTAGCTTTTTCCATTTTTACCCCCTCCTGTTTCTTTTTTCCCCAACCCCCAGACATGCTTTGACTGGTTGGGAGAAAATGTTTATATGCCCCCTCCCAGAAAGGCATATCGCACTGATTGAGCAACACTAATTTATAAGATTGGAATACTTTGATCTTTTAATACAAAGAATTGTACTGCCATGCCTATTGATCTTTAAAGATTTTTCCAGCAAAGGGCTCATTATAACTACAATATTTCCATCCTCTCAAAGCACGTATATGTTAGATGCCAGCATTATAAAGTCACACCAATTACATGATTAATTTTCAGTAACTGGTCTTCTTCTAAGTTCTCCCGCATTCATTGCATTAAATTAGAACTAATAGCCTTCCCCACTTGCATCTAATTATGACTTAAACCTGCTACAGCAACACCTTTTTTTTCCTGGTAGGTCCCCATATCAATACTTTCATCTCATCTCCAGACAGAATAAAACTGTCCTTAGGTGAGTCTTAAGATGCATACAGTTTGTTAGGCTCAATCATCCATTATCCTCGACCAGGATGTCTTGGTGCCTTGACTACCAAGCAAATTACTTTAATGAACCATATGTGGGCTGCCTTTGGATACAGTTTCAAAGCTGCAGCTGCTTCAAAAGGCTCTTGATGGGACAACCCCATCAGTGTAGAATTACTCCTATCCTGAAATCCTTGCACTGGCTGCTGGCTGCCTTCAGAACTCAATTCAAAATACTGGACAACACTTTCAAAGCTCTTCATGGAATTGTCCCAGGATATAACAGGTATCATAGACTCTACCCAGCTGATAGGAACATATAAGGAGGGCCTATTCCGGGTCTGCCCATTTCATGAGGCCTATGGGACATTTAGGTTATGTACGGATGACAGGCCTCTCCCAACCTCCAGTCCATGGACTGGTACCGGGCCACGGCATACCAGCAACAGGTCTGCACAAACAAGCAAAGCCCCATCCGCGGGATGCAGGCAGCACACAAAACCACACCCCCAAGGTCCACGGAAAAACCTCTCTCCACGTAACCAGTCCCTGGTGCCCAAAAGGTTGGGGACCTCTGCCTTAGAACATACATAATCAGACTTCAGATAATTTCAGAAGGTCTCCATAAACACAGTAGTTTTTTAATATATTACATTACAATTGTTAATTGATAAGGTACTGGTAAATTGTTTCACATGTTAATTACATCTGCATAATCAGTCTGTCTCACCAGCCTTTTGATCTTCCAGCTGGTGTTACGGTAGTAGCAGATGTCACCTCCCTGTGGAATTGTAGATAGATAGATATATGAATCAGGTACACTTGTTAGCTACATATAATCAATCAAACAGAAACCCATACACCGGAGGGGAGAGCACTTCTAGGCTACAAACATGGTTATTTTGTTAAAGCACCAAGAGATGATTTAAAACTAGAGAGGCTGTTTTCTTGCTTTGCCCCTCAAATCAGCAAAAAGTAAAGATGATGGAGGACTCTGTATGCTTTTGAGTTGCTCAACACCTTTCAACAGACTGGGAAAAAAAATCAAAGATCTTAGAACATCTCACTTCTTATTTCACGGCCATTCAACAGAATGGCCAGTGAATATTTTGCTATTGGCTGATGACTTTGTTAGGCAAGAGAATCCACCAATTCTTGCCCTTTACATGCCTTGTTCACAATACCTAATGTCACCACTACCACGTCTATGCCAGGATTTGGATACAAATCAAAATAAATGAGACAATAATTTATATGTACTGCAAATATGTATTGATTTTTTTTTTTGCAGGCTCGACCACCTCTGCAACCGTGACCCATTGGTTGTGCGACTTGACAAGTGGCTAATGCCACTTCTATCACCCACCTACAGTTGCTAAACTCTGCCCCATCGTACATGGGGAGAATGATTGGGTAGCTGTTTTCCCGTAGGTAGGATTCCGCAATTAGGTCAGTAAATGTTATGCCAGTTTTCTGTTTTATCAATGAATGGTGGACAACTCTTTAATGCAGCTGTCTGGCTGTACCCAGAAAAGGGTTATGAGCTTCTGATGGAATCTGGGCAATCAGATCAACAGACATTGTAGTCCCAACATGTCTAAATTGGGGAAGGCTTGTCTGCTATATGTTACATGAAAACAACCACAAAACTAAATGCATTTCTAAAAGGGGGGAGGGAGTTGTCGTTTTTTTTTAAAAAAAAAATATGGCAGACTTCAAAGCTGATTTGAAACAAATTGAAGCTTCATCTTTCATATCAGTTCAAGGGGGGATTTGGAGCCTTTAGCAGATGGAGAAGCCACAATGTCATATTACATTCACAGCATGGATTCCTGTGCTCTGGAAAAAGAGCAGCAGGGCTGGTGAGAGAAGAAGCCCTTTTACTTCTTTGAAGGATTTCTCTGGCATGGAGTCTGAATATGTCCCTTGCTTAGAAGTAAGCACAGTAAGGCTATCTCAGATCGGCCCAAAGCATCAATTTGCACAAGATATCATTTATATTCATTCAAAACAACCTGGAATTATTGGGTAAACATGCTTCACTAGCTAGCAAAATGCTGGACATTTAATTTAAATGTTATTTTTATTCCTTCCTTTGAAATTGTTCATCAGCTTTGAAGACATGACCATTAAAAACAGCACCCCGACTGCACTCCCCCTTCTGAATGCATCTACTAAAGGACAAAGGGGTGGCTCAGTATCCCTCATTTACTTCTAAACTGCCTTTCAAAAAGCTCACGGGTTTCTACAGCAATCAGCAATTAAGATGTTCAATTAAAACATAGACGCCAAATACCATAAGAAGAGAGTAGGATTCCTGGTCACCAGTATTGACTAGGAAATACATTGACTGCCTCCCTTATCAACATAATCCATTTTATCAATCACTGACAGAAAAATAAGATAATCATGGGGAATTCATACAGAGCTGAAGAAGAGCTGAATTTTCTGCAGGGCTGGTGCAACATATTTTGCTACAAATGGCTCCTACAAATAGAATAACAGGGTTGGAAGGAACCTTGGAGGTGTTCTAGTCCAACCTCCTGCTCAAGCAGGAGAGCCTATGCCATTCTGAAGAAATGGCTGTCCAACCTCTTCTTGAAAACCTCCAGTGATGGAGCACCCACAACGTCTGGATGCAAGCCATTCTACTGACTACTTGTTCTCACCCTCAGGAAATTTCTCCTTAATTAGGTTAGGTTGAGTGGTTGCATCTCTCTTTAATAATCTTCCACCCGTTACTTCTTGTGCTGCCTTCAGGTGCTTTGGAGAATTGGTTGACCCCTTCTTCTCTGTGACAGCAGCTCAAGTATTGCTATCACGACACCCCAGTCCTTCTCTTCACTAGACTAAACATACCTACTTCTCATAACTGTTCATTGTATGGTTTAGCCTCCAGATCCCTTATCCCTCTTTGTTGCTTTTCTCTGCACTCTTTCCAGAGTCTCAACATCTCTTTAGATTGTGGTGACCAGAACTGGATATGGTATTCCAGGTCTGGTCTTACCAATGTAGTATAAAGTGGTACTATCACTCCATATGATCCTGATGCATTTTTGGCAGCTGCAGCACACTACGGGCTCATACTTAAGTGGTTGTCCACTAGGACACCTAGATTCCTCTCACAGTCACTACTGTTGATCCAGGTACCATCTATTCTATGCCTGCACATTTGATCAAACCCAATATACAAATCTGTCAAGATCTGGAAGGGACCTTGGAGGTCTTTTAGTCCAGCCCCCCGCTTAAGCAGGAGAACCTATACCTTCTCAGACAAGGACTGTCTAGCCTCTTCTTAAAAATCTCCAGTGATGGAGCGCCCACGATTTCTGGAGGTAAGCTGTTCCACTGGTTAATTGTCCTCACTGTCAGGAAGTTTCTTCTTAATTCTAGGTTGCTTCTCTCTCTGATCAGTTTCCAACCATTGTTTCTTGTCCTGCCCTCTGGTGCTTTGGTGAATAATTTGACCCCCTCTTCTTTGTGGCAGCCCCTCAAGTACTGGAATACTGCTATCATGTCTCCCCTATTTCTTCTTTTCTTTAGCCTAGTCCATGGGTCGGCCATCCGAAACGTCGGATGAGCCGCACGGACCCATTTAGCTTAAAAAAAAAAAACGCTGGGACCCCTCGTTCTTTGTGCGCGCGCTCAAGCCGCGCGACATGCGCACCCGCGCATGCGCACATGCGCGCGCCGTTCGCGCATGCGCACCTGCGCTCGCGCACCCCCCCGCACCCGCCCGCGCATGCGCGCATGCGCTCGCGCACCCCCCGCACCCGCCCGCGCATGCGCGCATGCGCTCGCCAAAATGGCGGAGGAGGCTCCGGAGCCGCAGGTAAGGCCTCAAAGAGCCGCATGCGGCTCCGGAGCCGCGGGTTGCCGACCCGTGGCCTAGTCAAACCCAAGTCCTGCAGCTGTTCTTTGTATGTTTTAGTCTCCAGACCTTTCATCATCTTAGTTGCTCTTCTCTGAATTTTTTCCAAACTCTCAACATCTTTTTTGTGATATGGTGACCAAAATTGGCTGCAGTATTCCAGGTGTGGTCTTACTAGGGTTTTATAAAGCGGTACTAATACTTTGTGTGATCTTGATTCTATGCCTCTGTTTATACAACCCAGGATTGTATTAGCTTTTTTGGCTGCTGCTGCACACTGCTGGTTCATGGCCAAGTGATCGTCCACTAGGTTTCCAAGGTCCCTCTCACAGTTACTGTTTTTAAGCCAGGTCTCGCCCAATCTGTACTTGTATCTTTCATTTTTCCTGCCTAAATGTAAAACTTTGCTTTTCTCCACATGGAAACTCATTTTGTTGGACAGGGCCCATTGTTCAAGTTTGTCAAGATCTTTTTGGATCCTGAGTTTGTCTTCTGGGGTGTTGGATACTTCTGCCAGTTTGGTATCATCTGCAAATTTGATGAGTTCCCCTTCAATTCCCTCATCTAAGTCATTTATGAAGATATTGAGGAGTACTGGGTCTAAGACAGAACTTTGTGGTACCCTGCTGCTTACTTCCCTCCATGCGGATGTAGTGCCATTGAGGACTACTCGTTGAGTACGGTTTGCCAGCCAGCTACAGCTTTTTTCTTTTTCAATGATCTATTTTTCCTTCTCGACCTCTCCCCCTACCATTTTGTCTTAATTTACTGGCAACTTTTCTCCCCGGGATGTGAGCATGCTTCTTCTGTTGCCGCCATCTTCCCCTGATTCTCTGGGATATAGCTAGCCAGCTGTAAATTCATCTAGTGTGATACTGTCTATCCCACATTTTTCTATCTTACCAAGGAATAAGTTGTGGTCTTTGTCAAATGCCTTACTGAAATCTAAGTAAGATTTATGTACACAGTATTTCACTGATCCACTAATTTAATCACTTTGTCAAAGAAGGCAGTAAGGTTTTTCTGGCGTGGTCTGTTTTTAACAAACTCATGCTGGCTTCAAGTAATAGCTTTGCTCATTTCTAGATGCTTGCAAATCTGCTGATTATCTTTTCCAGGATTTTCCAAGTATTGATGTTAGGCTGATTGGTCTGTAGGTACCTGGATCCATTTTTCCTCTTTTTGAAAATTAAAACCTCATCAGCACTTTTCCAGTCCTCTGGTAGTTCCATGGTGCTCCAGGTGTGTGGAAACAGTTTGTTCAGTGGTTCTGAGATCACATCTACCAGCTCCTTCAGGATTCTGGGATATAACCCATCTGGTCCTGGCAATTTGAACTCATCTAGTGTGGGTAGGTGTCCTCTTACCATTTTCTTGCATATTTTGACTAGTAATCCTATTCTGTCTTCTACATTACTGCTTTTGATATGTTGGACTATTTTTTCCTTTTGCGTAAAGACAGATGCAAAGGATGAATCAAGCAGTTCTGCTTTTTCCCTGCTACCCATCACCTCCTTGCCATCTTCTCCCATTACAATAGTGGACTGATCATTTCCTTGATTTTTTTCTTGTTTAAAACGTGTTGAAATAAACTTTTTTTTATTATTTTTGGCATACCTTGCTAGTTCATTCTGAGCCTTAGCTTTCCTAACTTTGTCCTTGCTGATTCAGACTACTTGCTGGTAGTATACATTTTTTAAACAACTAGGTGAAAAACCAAGGTTATAGGCTTCATTATCTATACACTAAGCTAGGAAATAAATAAAATGAACTTCAGGAATGTTCAGGAATGCACATATGATTTTTGTAATAGCTGGTGGAAGGACTCCATACAATTCATTTAAAATGAGCAAAAGCCCCAAAGACAGAGACAGAGTAAGGAGGGATTATATTGTACTGTACATTTAGCATCTATTTTTGAGTATAGTATTTATTACTGCTAAAAAAAAATCCAAAAAGTTATTTTGGCTCATCTGGGCTAAAATAAATGTAAGATGGTATCTGAAAGGGTGTCAATGATACTAAAAAGGCAGGCTTCACTGGGCTATCAAAATCCTGGCCCTTTTTAAAATTTCTGTGACATGTATAACACATATTAAAAGGGGAAGGCTTTAATTGATAGGCCACACTTATCATTTTAACATTATTGACACCCTCTCCAGATGTGTGGAATGACTTATAAAAGCACTATTATATCTGGCTTAGAACAGAAAGAAAAACCTCTGTATTCATGCCTCTACAACACGGATGTCAAACTCGCCACATCACGTGACGTGTCGCAACATATCGTGACTCTTTTTGCATTGCCGGCAATGGGGTGGGCGGGGCTTCGGTATGATGAAACTGGCCCGCGGGCCGGCAGTTTGACACCCCTACTCTACAAGAAGAGCAGAAATGTCAGCATCTTTACATAAGTCTTAGTCTATAGTGCTCTCCTTACCTTTGTTGCCCGTCTCTGAATCCCCTGATATTGCCTAAAACTGGACACAGTATTTGAGGTAGAGTCTTATCAAGGCAGACGGAGAATGGAATAATTATTTCTGCACTTTAAACTTAGTAAAGATTCAAAACTAGTAAGAAGCACATATAGATAGTAAAATGAAGAGAGTGGTCACCAAGGTGAAGCACACATGAAATAGCCTCAAATTGGAGAAATTTTGTCAGATGCTGAACTTGGAATGAGCTGAGCTTGGTGAAGGATGCTAAGAAGCAGGGGGGAAACTTCAGATATCTTCAAAATAAAAAAAAAAGGATACATAAACTAGATGCTTTATAAAGATGATGTAACACTGATGAGAAAGAAAAGCCATAGCTGGTTAGTTCTGCTTCATCTCTGTTTTCTCAAGAAAAGGGTATGTGTTCCACTAGGCAGCTGTGAAGAACAGGTCAGGGAATATTTGCACAACGTCCCTATCATCAGGAAGAGGGAAAGGATTATCTAGACCAGTGGTGGCGAACCTATGGCACGGGTGCCAGAGGCGGCACTCAGAGCCCTCTCTGTGGGCACGCGCGCCGTCGCCCTAGTCCTAGGCCTTCAGCTGGGTTTTATAAAACCTTTTCGCTTTAGGCCTCTGCCGCCGTGTGCAAAAAAAAAAAAGGTTCAATCAGTCAATTTCAACTTCTCGGGGAAAAAAAAAAAGATCTTGCAAAGTTGGAATTGATTGATTGAACTTTTTAGTCCCACCCAGTCTGCCATTACCACTGCAGCCACGCCCACCCAATGGGCCACATCCGCCCGGCACTCGACGATGCATAAGTGGGTATTGGGTTGCAGTTTGGGCACTCGGTCTCTAAAAGGTTCGCCATCACTGATCTATACTAAATAGGCAGCAAATAAATTTAACAAATAGTGCTACAGACCACTGGGACTGTATTGCTACCTGAGAAAATTCTAAGATTGAATCAAATTACATAATTATGCATTATGTTCACAACCAGAAATTATACATCACTAGTTTCAAGTACTTTAATCTCTAGACCAACAGAAACACAGTTGGAAGGAATAGGAGACACTTGGAGCAACTTCCAGAGAAGATCTTCCAAAAAGAGAATTCAGCAAGATAAAACTTGCCAATACACCAAAAGGGACCTTTCACATGCACAGGATTTGGAAAGCCCATCAGGAACACATTATCCAAATGGCTTCAAAATCCTCAGTAGCTGTTAAAGGGGGACGTGGGGTTTACACCAAATGAGAGGAACTAATACTGGTAACCCCAAACCTGTTTGAAGCTAAAACCCTTATTCAAAGTGTTTAGAGAAGCCAAATAAGACTTTATGCACTTGATCCCATACAAACAAAAATGTTGAAGTCCATATTTATATCCCCAAGGAAAGTCTCCATTCAGAGTACTCAGGATCAAGACAGCAATGCCCCAAATAGGGGCAAGGGCATCCTGGCTAAAGATTCTTCCCCAATCGCCTGGTCCCATTATTTCTGATATATGCCTCCCCCCCTGGAGTTAATCAGAACTAAGAGTCTCTGGGTTAGTCATAGATTTACTATTGTCCTCCCGTTTTGACCATACCAGGAAGACAGTCCTCCAAAGATTGAATTATGCTGAATACCAAATCTAATTCAGCACCCTAGAATAGCAGAACCTTGGTAGGTTAAAACACTTGATAATCTCCAAGTTACTGATGCACACTAACCTTCCTCAGATTGAAGAAAGGCTTTTTCAGGGTGAGGCACCAATGCTACTATCAGTATTATAACAGAGCATGTTTACCAAAACTCCACTGAGTGAATGCACCTGCCCTGTGACTCAGGGGAAATAGAAAGTGTCCAGTTTGTGGTGCTTCATTGCAAGGACCATATGCTGCATTGTGCTCGCTGCAACACCTCCCCCAAACCACAAAAGAACACTATCCGATTTTCTTCTCTCAGACTCCAACCATGCAATAGCCAACACAGTGGCCGAAATTTGTCTGGCTGCAATTAAAACATGGCAACAATTAGTACGAAAATGATACATTTGCCAACCTGAATCTGTTTCATTAGTTAATTTATTTGCTTTGTTTTATTCCCTTTGATATTACTGATTTTAATCATCATAATAAAAGGTGACTTTATTAGAGCTAGAATGACAGAAAATGAGATTTCTCGGCAGTTATAAGGTATTGGTAATATACAAATGAAACAGTGTATTGATGTCATAATAGATTAGGGAAAGTTTTATTTCTTCTGAGTGCATCTTTAAATCTGAGTTTATGAGCTTTCTCCCCACTGCCATTGCTGAGCTACTATTCTCCCTACTCTATAAATGATAAGTAAGACTATATTATGAACATAAAACATTACATAATTATTAGGAGTTTCAATTCATGGTAGGGTGGAATTTACACACAGTATAACAAAGACAATGCAACAAAGCCTTGCAACGTTTAAGGATAGGGAATGGTCTTTGTTATCTGTTAAAATAAACCAGAATGCCTGGGGAATGTAGAGAGGAAAGGGGAGATCAACTGCAGGCAGTGCCTTATGGAACTGGCAATGGTTTGCGTTGCCCTGCATCACAGGGGCACCATCATGTAGCAAAGGGGACTTTCCTCTATTTTCCCTTGCAGCATTGCGGTGGAGAGAGCATTGCAAGGAGCCAGGGATAAAGCTTTAAGCTCTTCTGGATTTTGAAACAGTGATCTTGTCCAGATAACACCTATTTGTATTGTATTGCTATCCCATAATCATCAAGTTCCCAGCAGACCAATAAGCCAGTTCGGCCTCTTATTAAAAAAAGAGAGAAGGTGCTTTGCAATGTTTTCATCAATATCCTAAGCTGTACTGTATTTCTGTTTCGAAGATCAAGCAGGACATTGTCAGAATTAATTACAGGCAAGCATTACTGTATTCTTAAATGATTAAGAGCACTGTCCGGTTTAATATTGGTTTTCTTATTACTGAATTTGGATATGAACAGTTAATGGGTGGATACTCCTTTTCTTTACATAATTTCTGATTAACTTTACTTAATTGCACAGGCTATAGTCATCTGCTAAAGAATACATAATCTTCTATTACAGCAGCAAAATATTGCAGTCTGGGTGGTGCCTGATCAACAAATGAATAATTATGATGCAACTTACTACAGAGTTATTGCACTTGAATGTATGGCTCTTTATCAAAACATGAGAACATAAAGCGGTTATATTGATTTATACCAAAAGAATACTGAGTCTAGAATTTTGTTACATCAACTAATCCACTCACAATCCCACAAGTTTATATGGAAAGATGTGCATGGTGTTCACCGTTGTATCCATTTTAAAAGTAAAGCTCTATATAAGGAGTTGTTTCTGCCAGAAAGATTGATGGAGGTTTTAATTCTATAATCAGGGATTCAAGCTTTTGCTATTTGAATGCATGGCTGGATATAGAAGGAATGTGAATCCAATGAGTATCATCTTTGAGTAATATACAAATGAAGCAATGTATTGAAATTTGGATGGCCAATGCATATATTTGTTTCTGAGTGGAAAAAGAAGATACCTTCTCCCTCCAAGGTTTCTCCAAACAGAGATCTGAACTGAACCCTGAGGATAAGATTCAAAATGAAAGGAGGTCTAATTTCTTTAAATTGTTGTTGTTAGTTGCGAAGTCGTGTCCGACCCATCGCGACCCCATGGACAACGTTCCTCCAGGCCTTTCTGTCCTCTACCATCTTCTGGAGTCCATTTAAGCTCACGCCTACTGCTTCAGTGACTCCATCCAGCCACCTCATTCTCTGTCATTCTTCTTCTACTGCCCTCAATCTTTCCCAGCATTAGGCTCTTCTCCAGTGAGTCCTTCCTTCTCATTAGGTGGCCAAAGTACTTGAGTTTCAACTTCAGGATCTGGCCTTCTAAGGAGCAGTCAGGGTTGATCTAGGACTGACCGGTTTGATCGCCTTGCAGTCCAGGGGACTCGCAGGAGTCTTCTCCAGCACCATAGTTCAAAGGCCTCAATTCTTTGGCGCTCAGCCTTTCTTATGGTCCAACTTTCACAGCCATACATTGCAACTGGGAAAACCATGGCCTTGACTATACGTACTTTTCTTGGCAGGGTGATGTCTCTGCTTTTTAATATGCTGTCTAGATTTGCCATAGCTTTCCTCCCCAGGAGCAAGCGTCTTTTAATTTCTTGGCTGCAGTCCCCATCTGCGGTGATCTTGGAGCCCAGGAAGATAAAATCTGTCACTACCTCCATTTCTTCCCCATCTATTTGCCAGGAATTGAGAGAGCCAGATGCCATGATCTTGGTTTTCTTAATGTTGAGTTTCAAGCCAACTTTTGCACTCTCCTTCTTCACCCGCATCAAGAGGCTCTTTAGTTCCTCTTCACCATTAGAGTAATATCATTTGCATATCTTAGGTTGTTGATATTTCTCCCAGCAATCTTAATTCCAACTTTTGATTCATCTAGCCTGCCTTTCTCATGATGTGCTCTGCATATAAGTTAAATAGGCAGGGCAACAGAATACAGCCTTGCCGGACTCCTTTCCCAATTTTGAACCAATCAGTGGTTCCTTCTCCAGTTCTCACTGTTGCTTCTTGACCCGCATATAGGTTTCTCAAGAGACAAATAAGATGGTCTGGTACTTCCATCTCTTTAAGAACTTGCCACAATTTGTTGTGATCCACACAATCAAAGCATAGTCAATGAAGCAGAAGTAGATTTCTTTAAATAAGGTTCACTAATTTCTGCAACCAGGCAAAATATCCATTTAAGCTTATAGAAGATACTACCTCAATAGATTAAAAATGCATAATGGTACCCATTGTTTTTGACAATAAGGAGGACAACCATTTTTAAGATAGCAAAGACCAGTTTTCTAAATTCGAAGTGAGTATTCTTCTTTTTTAATTGCCTTCCTTGACTTCATACCTTTATTTGGGCATGCTGCTGGGAGATTGTAACCCCAACATATCTGAAGACACCCGATTGAAAAAGATCCTTATAAATTAAGTCTGACAATCAAGCAAATAATTTCTCTTCAGCAAAGTAAGCTAGCTCATTTCCCTAATCTTTTCTTTAGTAGTAAGAAGAGCCAAAATATCCACAGAGGAACATTATCTGCTGAGAATCAACACAGAATGACATCTTACAATGCAATGACTTGTTTCAAAAGGGAATGAGAATATTTGCAAAAGAGGAATGGGGTGGGAGAGGTAGTCAATCTGCCTTACAAGAAATTGAATTTTTGGAGCCAAGAAATTTTTGGAGCTACAATACATTGGAAGTGTAAACTTTATAACTTTACGATCTTAGACATGTATATGGTTCTGTAAACAGTCTTGCATGTTTCACTGGACCTTAGTGATTTCCCTTCTCTCCTGGCAAATTGAGGGCAGGCTACTTGTTTCAATAAAATAATTATTGAATGTGAATGTTTATCAGCTCCATTCACAGCTCTTTCAACTGTCATTTATAGCCCTAAGTCCTGATAAGTGGTAAGTGGTGGTTAGTGGCAGTACAGACAGTCAGTCAGTCAGTCAGTCAGTCAGACAGACAGACAGACAGACAGACAGACAGACAGATAGATAGATAGATGATAGATAGATCTAACAAATACATAAAATGAAGGTTTATAAAGTACTTTGAACCTTAAATTAGAAGTTCTCTAATATATATATATATTACACACACACACACACATATATGAAACAGAATTTCTAATTTAAGGTTCAAAGTACTTTATAAACCTTCATTTTATGTATTTATTTATTAGATCTATCTATCTCTGTCTGCCTGTCTATCTGTGCATCTGTCTATCTATCTTGTACCTTTTCTGTGCTGGGCTTCTGTGGTGCCAGAAATTAGAATTTGTTGCTTGAAATATTGGCTAAAACTAATTTTGTTACCTCCTTTTGGGAAATAAAGTGTCACCTCAGATTTTTCCTACTGAATCCTCTCAACTCAGTCTGCACTAATATTTAGGCCAGAGAAAGCCATGGATGAAATCAAATCCAAAGAGGTTTGGAATGCAGGATCCAAAATTTCAAACCATTATTGTGAGGGCATCTATAACAGACTTTTCTTTGTGCCAACTATCTCTCGACTATTCTTTCTAGTCCACGTAGAAGGGCATTTTTTATTAGCAAGGCTGAATATCCTTGAGTATGTTGAAGAGGAGGTTCAGTAACATCCCATACTTGGGGTGCCTTTGTCCATGTTTGGATGAAGTCATCAGGATGGTCTCACAATGTCTTGCCATGCTCTCTATGTCACAATTGCTGATTTGAGTTAATACTACCTAGAAATGCGCAGATCAATCTATTAAAATTTCTATGAAGGTTGCTAAATTCTGCCTAATTTCAATTATTGTTAGTGCTGGGTTTGAATTATGGTTATATTGTCTAAATAGTGTTATTTAACCTTTGTCTTTAACTTCTGTTCTTCTGATGGGCTAATACTTCCTTACCTTGTTTTCTTTAGAGTCCTTGGCTGTAAGTCGAAATCAGTTTAAACTTCTTCTCCAGGATATCCAAACAGCTTTCTATTTTCTTTCCCTTGTGATAACTCTGTCTTTGCTGGGCTGATAGGCAATAATAACCAGCCCAACTGGCCAGTCTTGGTCAAACATACTAATCACCACACTACACTGAGTGTCAAGAAAGAGCTATTAGTCTATTCTCCTTTTCTAGGCTCCTCAACAAATCCATTGATCGCCTCCATGATGCTTATTTTTTTCCTTTTCAACTATTCCATCTTGCTACTGTTAATTCCATTTCTGAGTTACATATATATTGTTAAATCTGATAAAGTCCTGATTAACAAATTTCCCAGTTTTGTGGGTGCGTCTGTATGTGGGCATGCATGTGGGCATAAGCACTTGATGACCTCAGTAATTTAAGAAGCCCAATGACTATTGACTATTGACAATGACCCAATGGCTATTTTTACAAATTTCAAATCTGCCCTAAGAACACAGATCACTATTAAGCTGCTCATCAACCAAAGGTGAAACATTGAAAAGAGATGGAGGGAACACCAAGACAAAATGCTAAAAGTCCATCCCAGCAGAGATCAACTCGGACTTGCCCTGCAGGGAATTTTTCCCCTCTGTGTGCATACCGTAATGCTAGAGGGCAACAACAACCACAAAAAAAAAAGAAAGTACTCCCTTAACAACTACATAGCAAATATCTTGAGCCTAATGGTGTAGCACTTTCTCCCCCTGCTGGATAGAGCATACAAAATGCCATGTCTTCCTCATAAGGTGTAGATTAAGTCAATAAACTTGCTGAGCTTTCTGATAAATTATATTCTGCAGTCACCTGCCATGCATTAATTTGCTTTGCAGCACATTTTAGATCAGAGGAAGGCAACTTAGTGCCTTCGAGGTATTCCAGAGGTTAACAACTATCTTTCTGCTGGGGTGAGGCCTGAGTTTATGGGAAAGGCACAAAGTAGCTTGAGTGAGGGCTTGGCCATTTTCTCTAAAATGCATCTCATAGGGGTTGTTGATGGACCTAAAAGGGTATTTGCCAATAAGCTTGGCTCTTGGCAAAGCAGGTATTATTTGGAATGTGTATATGAGAAAAAGTCTATAAGTTTGGAATAAAGATAAAACAGAGTGGAGAATAAATACAACTCTGCAACAGTAATCTAACATCAAAAATGTTATGAGTTAGTGAGTAAAAGGTATTGACTTACAGATATAACTTCCTCTCTTCCACTTTTCTATTAGTGGCATTACTGTTATATGTTGGGTTTAGGAACAGGAGCCCTGGTGGTGCAGTGGTTAGAATGCAGTGTTGCAGGCTACCTCTATATTCCACTGCCAGGAGTTCAATCCTCACGGTTGATTCAGCCTTCCATGCCTCCAAGGTCGGTAAAATGAGGAGCCAGATTGTTGGGGAAAATACGCTGACTCTATAAACCGCTTAGAGAGGGCTGTAAAGCACTGTGAAGCGGTATACAATTCTAAATACTAAGTGCTATTTCTATTTAATTCATCACCTAGTTGATTCTGAATAAAGGAATCGACATGATAAGTATTATTGGAAAATAGGTGATAAGGCTGGTTGGAAGGGATCTGGCCTAGCTCCATGCAACTGAATTCTCAAAGCAACATTAGCCAAGGCTAGAGATCCCACTCACCAGGAAACTATTCCAAATTGGGGACTTTTGCCTTATGTAGGGAAAATGAGGTATATTATAAGATATATTACACAATTTGCTATGTAATTATCCTGACTGAGATGGTCTCTGTCATGAGGTCTGATCTGATTAAGTCAAATCAACATTTCATAATCTTCATGACACCAAACAAGTTTCAGAGTCTTCTTGACATATAACTCTGAATACTTGTGTTATCCAGCATATCCTCCCCTTTGATATAGGCTAGTTTTGACCACAGATAATCAGAGGAGGCCTTCCTCCTCCTCACTTGGAAGCAGAGTCTTCTTTGTGGCAGTTTGCAATCATTTGCTGCGCCTCCCAATGATGAGCAGTTTTAAGTACCTTTGGGAGAGTCATTTCCCCAAGTCTTCCATGCCTTCCTTCCAAGTTGCACATGTTATTAAATATGTATATGTATCCATAAATGCTCATTTTCTTTCAATGTTTTTACATATCTAACGCTTTAAATGATGGTATTGTAATGATTTATATTTAATATCTTAACAGTCTTTTTGTTATGAGTCTAAATTTAAATTGCCCTCAGTGTCAGAGTCATGTTTGTTAAATAAATATGACCTGACCATCTGTGGCAAATGATATAAAAAGTTATATACTGTATCTTTCTTGAGTGTTCACATGTGCATTTCAATGCAAGTGTACAACACAGAAGATGCATTCACTTCCTTTCAGACACTTAAATAAAAGAAATGGACTGATGCTAGAAACACACACATTTTTAAAATTTATTGCTGAAAACTTCAGTATTAGTCAAAACATGAAACAACATTCAGACTGATCCAAATTCAAACTGCATCATACTATGTTATTCACATCTTACTTTTCTTTCTCTCTCTCTCTCTCTCTCTTTCTTTTTCTTTCTTTCTTTCTTTCTTTCCTTCTTTCTTTCTTTCTTTTTCTTCCTTCCCTCCTTCCTTCCTTCCTTCCTAACTAACTAACTAACTAACTAACTAACTAACTAACTAACTAACTAACTAACTAACTAACTACAGGTAGTCCTTGACTTACAACAGTTCACTTAGTGACTGTTCGAAGTTACAATGGTACTGAAAAAAAGTGACTTATGACCATTTTTCACACTTATGACCGTTGCAGCATCCCCCTTGGTCACATGATTTACATTTGGATGCTTGACAACTGACTCATATTTATGACGGTTGCAGTATCCCGGGGTCATATGATCATCTTTTGCAACCTTCTGACTAGCAAAGTGAATGTGGAAACCAGATTCACTTAATCATGTTACTAATTTAACAACTGCAGTGACTCACTTAACAAATGTGGCAAGAAAATTCATAAGATGGGGCAAAACTCACTCAATTTCTCACTTAGCAACATAAGTGGTCATAAGTTGAGGACTACCTGTAACTAACTAACTAACTAAAAAGATTGCTTGTAATGAATTCTGTAGTGCAAGCTAAGTAAACACTAATTTCAAAATAGGGCTGGGTTTAGAATTAAGGTTTAGGTTAGCAAAATAATATAGAATCATCCCTAGTCAGATAGAAAAGGAAGCAGGGAGGGAGGGAGGGAGGGAAGGAAGGAAGGAAGGAAGGAAGGAAGGAAGGAAGGAAGGAAGGAAGGAAGGAAGGAAGGAAGGAAGGAAGGAAGGAAGGAAGGAAAAGAAAGAAGACAACATCAAGAGTTAGCCTTCTTCAAAGATCTCCAGAAGGGCCATATTTTGTTACAATAATAAAAAGAATAAGAAAAGATGATGAAATTCCTCAGTTTTGATATTATTACAGATACGGTCCATTATATATACTTACAAATCTTAAGGTCTGTTGGGGAAGTATGTATCAGTTGTGAAATGGAAAATTCAAATGGAGGCCAATAGACTTCAAATATTTAAGGAATTGAAATAAAAATTAGTGACTTGAATTTAAGATAAGATAATAAAAATCTAGATTGACTTCCACCATACAAGCAATGCAAAACAAAAATATGGGTGCCCCATTTAGGATCAGTTACATCATGTCTGATATATTGGGAGTAAATTCATCCCCAATCTTTGAATTTATATTTTATGAAAAACTGGAAAACTACCCAATGGTGATACAAAAAAAGATGCCAAGACCCTAGAAAGTGTGCAGAGAAGAACAGCAAAGATGATAAGGAATTTGGAGGCTAAAGTATATGATGAATACTTACAGGAACTAAGTAGGTCTATGCCTATCAAAGAGAATGATTAGGGGTGACGTAATAGTTGCCTTCCAGTACTTGAAGGGCTGTGATATAAGGGAAGGGGCACCCTATTTCTCCAAAGCACCTGAAGGCAGGACAGTAACCGATGGAAGCTTAACAAAGAGAGATCCAGCCTAGAATTAAGGAGAAATTTTTGGTCAGTGGTAATAATTACTCAGGGGGAATGGCTTGTCTCCAGAAGTTTTGGATAGTCCATCACTGGTGGTTTTTAAGAAGAGATTGGACAGCCATTTGTCTGGAATAGTATAGGGACTTCTGCCTGAGCAGAGAGGGTTGGACTAGAAGACCTCCAAGGTCCCTTCCAGCTCTATGATTCTATCCTGGTCATTTATGTAACCCTGACCAACAATCTAGAGATCTAAATTAAGTTTCACTGTATTCCCTTGCAGCATCAGCAGGCCAATACTGCCACCTGGTGGCTAACGCATGTAATATGGATGCAATAAAATATATAATGGAAGGAAAGTTGACAAAAGAATAAACTGAAAGTAAAGACTTTGGTTCTCTGGAAAAGGTTGTATTGCTGGGAAAGGTGGAAGGACAACCAGGAACAAGATGGATGGACTCACTCACAATGGCAATGAATGCACCATTGGTCGACCTGAAATTAGGGTAGGGTAGGAAAACAAGTTATTGTAGAGAAATCTAGGCCAGTTGCTAAGAATTGTCAAAAACTTGCTGTATACAGTAATCAGTCCATCATGGACTTTGATAATATAACTATTCCTTTCCAGTATTTCTCCTTTCAAAATAACATCTTCAAACTTTTTGAGTTATCGCTTACTCAGAGACTTATTTATATATTGCGTTTTATAAAAAATACTGCCTTCCAACTGGAATTCTCAGGGCAGATTACAAAATAATTAAAAATGCAAAACAGTAAGAGCGTAAAAGCAATAAATCAGTAAAAAGAGTAAATGAGGTAAATACTACAGGAAAAAATGGATATATATCAACTGGATCCTTAAAAACAAAACAGTAAAAAGCAGTAAAGACAGTGGAATTCTTTGAAAGAAGAGGAATTTCTCATTCAGGAAGTATTCTCCAAATATCCTTTGGAATCATCTGGCCATTTCATTAGCGGAAGTGTTTCAAGATGAGCAAGATGCTTGGACAGGAATGTACAGTATTGGAGAGCCCATCTTTACATTTCTCTGGTTTTAAATAGGTCAATCCCCACTCTCTGAATTAGGTTCTAAAATGGACCAGTGGTCAGTCCAGCTAATATTACATTATGTCAGACTTATCAGGTAAACCAGGCGAGGAACATGACCAGGTAAACTAATTCTACTTTATTGTAAGGCTACATTAAGCAGAATCTTGCAAGTCTGAAAATAAAATTCTCCTCCCATCCCTTTCACAGCTCAAGAACTTAGGGAGGGCACCTCCTGAGCTGCTTTCTCCACCCATCAGGCCACTGCAGGCTATGCTGTCTCTCATCTGACTGATGCCCCAGGCAGCATCTCTCTGCCCTGTGTTCCCCAAGGCCTTTTTACGCATTATCCCTTCATCCAGCCCCAACTGGAAATGTAGCAGATCTAATTTAGGCTAGCTGACGTTTATGAACCATCTTCAAAGATAACGTCCAACTGTACTATTCCAGTGAAGAGTTCGTAAGAGTTTATAAGTCTCTTGCAAAATTAAGGATTCAGAAATATCTCCAAACTGTACACCTAAGCCTCCAAAGAGTTGCAGCTCCTTCCAGAACAGATGAACACCTCTCACCAGGTAGATAACCCACTCACCAATGGAAACTCTTACCTTGCTGGATCTGAGCTTCAGCTTATTGGTCTTCACCGTTTTACACTGCACTGTTCAGGTAGGTATTATAGGTACCATTTGTATGCTGTAAGATCCCAACACAACAACAACCCCTGAGCAGGGGGTTGGACTCGATGACCTCCAAGGTCCCTTCCAACTTTATTATTATTATTATAATTCTCTAAGTGATATCATCATCATCATCATCATCATCATCATTATCTTCACTGTTGGACAACTTCTCCCAGCATTTTCATATAGAAATTAAACACTATGGAAGATAAAACTGAATTCTGAAACATCCTAACCTGTAATATAACTACCATGGAAGAAATAACAATAACAATAACAATCCAGGAACTTTTATTTATTTGGCCAGCTGCCTCCTAAACAATCCTAAACAATTCTGGGCAGCTTAGAACTGAAAACCAATCTCTCTTTGTCCCTCCCTCCCTCCCTCCCTCTCTTTCATTGGAAAAGCAAAAGGCCAAAACAAAACCAAAGTAGATAATATTTTCCAGTCAGCCCATGTGAAATTGTTACATTTATGAAAAATTATCTTGCACTTTCTTAAGGATTTGCTACTGTGTCTTGTGGAATATGTCACTAAGTAAGACACCAAAGAAAAATAGATAGTGTAGATCTTTGGGGACAGCAGACACTACCTATGAAATTTGTATGGCCTATTATACTGCAGCCTTGCCCCTCCTGAAAAAGGTGCCTGTGGTGGATGCCCACAAAGGGTAGTATTGTCATTCACCTTTCGGGAAACTCTCTTGGTTGTTCTTCAGGGATGTGCAATCCCATTTAGAGTTGACTGACTGCATAAGGGCTATGGTGTTGTTGTTTTTTAAAAAAAACCAAAAAGACAAAACACCAGACTTTATCCAGTTAAAAAGAGGCTTCCCAGCATCAAGAACATCTATTGCTTTGCTTTTAGCCATGGAAAGATGTTAGGTGTTCCTGGTTATATCCAGACCTCTGCATTCACTCACTTGAGATGCTAAAAAGGAACATGAGTTGGGAGGGCAGCATACTATAGTGGTTGAAAGACTTGTGAACATTCTAAGACCTCCTACATACCCCAGATTTGCATCTCTGACTCTATTTTTACTTATCGTTTACACTAATTAGGTATCCAACTCTTGGTTTGTCTTGGCTTGTTCATTGTTTTTAATTCCTATGTAGCAATTATGCAGCAGTTGGTATTAATACTATCAACTAGTTTCTCTGAGCCAAAACATGTTGTCTACCTGAATATTTTGTCTCAATAGAAACAAATCAGGTATACTCAGCATGTCAATTTGTAAAGTACACTGCGAAATATTATTAGTTTCCCCTGATTCCTTCATTCATATCCATGGAACACTCGTCTCTCCAATAATAGCAACTCTTTGTTCATATTGTCTCTTTTAGGTGTTCCATATCTGGGCTTTAAAAATCAGGCAATCATTAAATAGCAATAAACTTTCTGAGCCTTTGCAAGCCGCCTCTTCCCCTCAGGCACTTCATTCAGTTCTTGGAGCTCCAGAGTGGATATGTGGGTGCTGAGATTCTTATTTGGAGGCCTTCGGCTTAGTCTTTTCTGATTTGGTTTAATGGATTGGATATGTTTTTATTTTGTTGGTGTTGCTGATCACCATCCAGAATTTCATTAGATAGATAAGCAGCCATATAGATTTGATAAATGAATAAGGAAAATAAAGAAAACCATGTAGCGGTAGTCCAGATTGTTGGAGGCCATATATGGTAGCCCTGGTCTCTGTAATCCCAACAGCATATTGTTTATTCAGAACAGACTCTTAAAAGACTTTGAAGTTTATTTAGAAACAGATTATTCTGTAACTGACTGAGTACACAATACCTTTCCCCAATGCTACTTTTACCAAGGAAAATTAATAATGGAATCAGGGAGAGTGGGTTAGATCAAGAAAATAGTATAGGGACTTCCAGTTTTGCACTGTAGCGCATGGAGGGATTGCGGAACTGCGCACCCCACGGCTGGTTTCGCCCTACCAGGGGACCCTAAATGGGTCTAAAGTCACCTTGGAGAGGTGAAGAAGAAGGAGCCCCCCCCCGTGGATCACAGTAAGATAGCGGTTGATCCGTTTGATCCGGGGGAAGCCCTCCAACCCGACAGGAGAAAGGCTAGCTGCACACCAGTGACTAGCCCGAGCTACCAGCAGCCGAAGTCCAAAAGCAGTAACTAGAACAATCGTAAACAGTGTGCTTGGAACTGGACGAGAATATCGATCTTCTCTCTTCTATTTTGTAACTGATTTCCTGGAAAAGATCCCCAAGAAGCAAAAAATCCTCTGAAAGTGAGAAGGGAGGGGACCACACCCCCACCCTTCCATAGACGGAAGTGGTGACTTAATTTTTATGGGGGACAGAAATATATTGAAATGAACTTAATAATACTACAGTCTGGATAAATCTGAAAATCATGAAAACTGTTAAGACTTTACATCTGAAAGACTATTGATGAAATTACAAGAAAATAACTTTTTGCTTCAAAAGTTGGAAAATGAATGGCTACTGACATCTAGTGGAGGATTAGAGCATAGAACAACAGTTGCATGGACTCAGAAATAGGCAAGATGCCCAGAAATAAAGAGCAATTTGTTCCTTTGAACCTCAATGGCTTCTCGCCAAATAGAGAACAGCTGGGAACAGAGGAAAGAAAACATACTGGGCTACCTACTACAGAGTGATAATTATATTTGTTTTAAAAACTGCTGACCTTCTGGGATTATAAATGTTATGTATTGGTTTGAAAAGTTATGATTGCTATGAACAGTTGTTATTTTATATTTGAAAGAGTCTCCAACTGTTTTGGAGGGAAAGTGCAGACTGAAAATAAGCGGGAAAATATCCTTTAAACTGATTGGTCGCCGCCTAGTGGCGGCAATGTATAAATAGCTGTCAGTGTGACAGAGCACTTCTGTGTTTTCAGCAATAAAGAGCAGTTGTATTACATCGGTCTGGTCTATGTCTCAACGAACTCAATACACAATAAATACTTACTGAGCTGTGATTTCTAAGCTCAAGAATTGTTTGCAGAGAAAGAAAAACCTTGACTTTTGGCTAATCTTCTAGGGGGGAATTTACTGGAAAGCTCCTAGGTGGTTAAACATTCTGAACTCTAAATCTGACTGGCTGATAATTGTAAGACCCCTGAATAGAAGAACTATTATAAAATACTGCTTTTAACGGTGCTTTGATAATTGGAAATGCATTGGATTATAAAAACCATATATAAAGATAAGAACTATATAAGATTTGGTTGTTTGGACTTTAAGATTGGCTGGTTTGACAAGGCTAATTATAGAGACTATGGTACCAGTGAAAGACTATCTGGAGGGGGGAGACAAAATGGATGTTACATACCTATCAAAAAGTGGCAGGAAACCACGCCCAATATCTCCTTCTGAAGGCCCTAGCCTGGAATATCAAAGATCTGCAGGAGCAATACTTCAAGACAAGGCAAATATTTTCCAAGAGGAAATTTATGCAATGCTGCGACAGATTCAAATGACAATGGTTTTAAATCATGATGAGATTAAAAACAACTTTGACAACATAAATGATCACATCTTTAACTTAAACCTACAATTAAAAAACTCTCAGAAAACGATGACAAGGAATGAACAAACAAACCAGATAACAGAATACAAACTAGAGAACAGGGACCCAAAGAGGGAAGCTACAAATGAAGAGAACTACAGTCTAATACAAACAAAAGAAAACTTGCAAGATTTTCCCACAACAATGGAAATGGAAAAGATATCTTATTTTTCAGAACTTCAAAATAAACTTGAAGATAGGAAAGAAGATCTAATAAAATGGATTATAGAGCAGCCAGGAGAATTATTAGAGTTTGGGAGACAAAAAATGCACATTCTACCTAACTTGTCTTTTCTATTCCCAACAACATTCACAAAAATACAGGAAGAATCCCCTGGCAAGCTGAATACATTGACTTGGAAAACTACTTCGCAAAAGAAGAAGGCTAGAATTAGACTCAAGAGATTTGATTCGACCTACCAGATGGAGTACTATATGATTAAACACTTGTTTGAATATGGTTAAAAGAATAGATAAATCACGGATATAAAGGGATAAGATATATAAGTAAGAGGGATAAGATATATAAGTAGTATAGTATTCTTTATAATATATGAAGTATAAAAATATTGGGATGGTGTATGTGAATGAAAAGTTTGGATATTTAAAGATAATTAACATTGAGAAAACTATGACTGATAAGAATAGTTTGAATATAGAGGGGAAACTAAGCTTCAATAAGAATCTTGAAAACAGGATATATAGTGACTTAATAAGATGACTTTTATGAATATAATGGAAGCATAAGTGGATCAGAAAAGATGTTATATGCTGATGTTACTGTTATTTGTACACATAAGAAAAATATTTATATTCAACCTTGTATTTATTGAAAGTATTAAGAACTATATTTGCTTAATGTTGGTAAAAGAATATTATTGAAAGAAGAGAAGATCAAAGAAATATATCATTAATTAGTAGATTAATTATGGAATTATAGAAAGTAATTATTATTGATTGTTTTTTAAATATATGAACCCAGACAACACGAGGTTTACTAAGCACTAAAGGTTGTTATTGTGAAAAATCAATAAAATATATTAAAAAAAAGAAAATAGTATAGGGAACAGCAATAAAAATACTAATCATGGCATCACTGCTCTGATCAACTATAGAGTTCCTTGCAACACATTGTAAAGAAAGATAAAAACATTTAGGTTTTATCTCAAACTTCCGTTATAATTGGGGCTGTCTTTGACTATTGGAAAAGGAGCAGTAATAAACCATTTATGAGCTAGCAGCTCCCTCTCTTGGTAACTCAGAGTTATTTATTGCTTCCATTTAATGGAGAATTATCCTGTGCAAGCTATAGTTCAAAAGACTGGTTTAGTTCGTCATCACATATCCACTTTGCTGGTGTTTAGGAAAATCTTTTTTCAGCGAGTTTTTAAGACTGTAATATTCGGAAGACTTTGTTTGCTTTGTCTTTAAGATAAGATAGCATACTAAAGGGTGTTGTCCTCTGCTTTCTTGTTTTAACTATTGGTTTAAAATTGATTTGTATCTACACTGAACAATATTTCACTCTTAATTTACATAACAAAACAACCACAACAGTCCAGGTTGTTAACAGACAGCCCATCTTCTAGAATTCCTGACTTATAAGGCAGTTGTCAATATCGCATAAATAAAAGCCTGCTCATGAAATGAGACTTTTTCTTGGTCCCACCCTTTTCAGTCCTCTATATCCTCAGTCTGATTCAGAAGGATCTCCCAACTTGCTGAAATGGATAGGCACCCTTACTTTTCCCCCTTGTGCTTTCTGGTTCTTCTGATTCAAATTTTTATTAAATATGTTTAAGTATACGATAATAGATAGGCATGACGGCTGCAGATAGAACTCCTAGAGAATTCTTGCAGTATAGCTGATTATGCAAACAAGAACAACTCGGGTAGCCTTGTAGTCCTTTCTTCTACAAAGTAGGGATAAATATTTGCAGCAACCGACACAGAATAAGGAATGTTCAAAGTTAGAGAGCAGAGTAAGCTCAATCTCAGTTTTTGGCAGATTTCAATCCAATCTGCTTTGACTGATTGTATCCTCCAGTTGTGTGTCCTTGCCAGTGGAAACACAATGGCCACATCCAGGAGGTTGTTCATTGCAGTGATTGCTGTGGCATATTAGGCCACTTCACTGACATAATAGGATCAAGAGTGCAGATATTCACCTAGAGTTTAGGGCACGGGTCGGCAACCCGCGGCTCCGGAGCCGCATGCGGCTCTTTGAGGCCTTACCTGCGGCTCCGGAGCCTCCTCCGCCATTTTGGCGAGCGCATGCGCGCATGCGCGGGCGGGTGCGGGGGGTGCGCGAGCGCATGCGCGCATGCGCGGGCGGGTGCGGGGGGGGGGTGCGCGAGCGCAGGTGCGCATGCGCGAACGGCGCGCGCATGCGCGAACGGCGCGCGGGTGCGCATGCGCGGGTGCGCGGGGCGCGCGCGCATGCGCGAACGGGGTCGCGCGCATGCGCGGGTGCGCGGGGCGCGCGCGCATGCGCGAACGGGGTCGCGCGCATGCGCGGGTGCGCGCGCATGCGCGAACGCGCGGCTCCCAGCGTTTTTTTTTTTTAAGCTAAATGGGTCCGTGCGGCTCATCCGACGTTTCGGATGGCCGACCCATGGTTTAGGGGAATGGCAGGATAGAAAATGATGTGATGAATATAATAAATAAAGTACATAAATATTTCCAGAGACATAAGGTTATCTACCATATAGGAAACAGAAGGATGAGGAATGAATGCATGTGATGACCGGAAGTGTCTGGTGTGTTAATTCATTTCCAGATTGTCCATTGCTTCAGGAAATCCTAATAAATAAAAATAAATCCTCAGGGTCTCTGGATTTGAGTGCATATGGAGGCAAAGCAGTCTTGGAATCACTAAAGGATCTCAGCAAGCGAGGGAATAGGTTGAGGAAAGCAACAAGATAAGACAGAATGCATTCTTTTTTTTTAAATGCTCACAAACTGACTACTTAATAGTCCATCCCATAGTTTTACCTACAATTAGCATCAAACTAACTGTTATTCAGTTGCTTCCTTCTACTCCACACAAAAAATAGGTATCACATTCACCATTCTGAGATGACATCTGCCAACTCTTTCAAGTCTCTTGGCTTTGCTTGGGCCAAAAATGAATCTGGACTGGTTTGTAGTTGCAGTGATGCTACAGAATATATGCAGAATATTCTATTCTGCCAGAGCGAGCCATCTTTTTGGATGCTCCTGTCAATGCACAGGTTTATAATTCTGTTTAAAATGCAGCATACCTCACATCTTCTACAGATATGGATTATATGTAATACAAATCTATGCACAAATAATAACATCTTTCAGTGTAATTGGGTTATACACAGTGTAGTGCTTGTGAGCCATGGTTCCCACAGATATTCAAGAACCTCCCTATCGCAAATGCACAGGTAAAAAATAACTTATGGGAGGCTATGCATTTCAATTATTGACCTATATCCCACTCATATCAAATTCCCTTTGAGCCACTGATTAATATTTTCCATCTTTTTAACTTTCATCTCTCCTTTTATTAACTCTCCTGATTAGGATCTATGGCTACTGGCAAAATAAACATACTGCCCCAAATACCTAACATACTACCTAAAATAAACTTTTTATTTAAATAGCATCAATTTCAGTCCCAGGTAAGATTGGCAAAGAACAGACAATAAATTTACAAAGAGAAAACATCCAGGAAAAAAAATGATTTTTTTTTACAAGTTTCAAAAGAAAGAAATGAACTGGCTTTTACAAATTTTAAACTATATTGCCATGCAAGTTGCTTGTCATGGATAAAAAATGGATAAAACCCTCAACTAGCAGAATGCCAATAGTAGAAGGAGCTGGCCTAGCCAATGGACTTCAAGGGTGTTTATGGCATGAGGAAACAAAAGAAAACAATTTAAAAAGCAACTCATAAAACAAAGTTTGATAAAAAGACAGAAGTCTTTAAAAATAATAATACATTCAGCAACTTCATCCCTTGTCTCACCTTCAAGTGCTTTCTATTTTAGGGATAATTAGGGAAAAGTGTAACTACATATGGAAATAGGGTGCATTCAGATCCTAGAAATAGGCACAGCAAGAATTATTCAATGAGGACAGGAATTTACCATGCTTGAGGTGCTTAGAAATTGCCAGAAAAGTAACACGTTATAATGAGATTTTAAGAAAGATGACAGAATTTAAACCACCTACACAGAATCAAGACCATCTACATAAATGTCTATATAAACTTATAAATGGGAAGAACTAGGAAAAAATCAATACAATTCATCCCATGCAATAATCTAAGGAAAAATTAGTATAAAATATTTTACAGATGGTACATAACTCCATCAATCATTACAAAAGTAGGTAAATCATGAAATACAAATGTCACAATATACAAAGAACATTTTATCAGACACGGTGGTTATTTTAAAAAACCTCAAAAGTGAAAATTGACACTATATTGCCTGAATCTGGAACATTTGGAGGACCACGTCATAATGGAATTTAATATAATGCAAACACTAACAATATAGTAAAAAATCCAACCAATGTCTTAAACTTCAAAAGAGCCGATTTTAACTGAGTTTGAGAACCTAGGAAAGATCCCATGGATGAAAATCCTAAAGGGGAAAACAACCCAAGAAGCGTGGGAAACTCTGAAAAATGCGATCATAAAAGCCCAGACCAGCACAACACCATTGAAAAAGAAAAACAAGAAATTCAAGAAGAAACCAGCATGGCTGCACAAAGATCTCTCTGACAAACTGAAAGACAAAAAGGACAAATATAAAAAATGGAAAGAGGGGCACATAACTAAGGCCGATTATCAGCAGACAGCCAGAACATGCAAAGATGAAGTCAGGAAAGCAAAGGCTCAGAACAAACAAAGACTTGCAACAGAAATCAGGGATAATAAAAAAAGTTTCTTCCAACATATTAACAACAAGAAAAAAGTTAAGGAAACTGTAGGTCCACTGAAGAGAGAGGATGGCAAGGAAATAACAGGCAACAGGGAGAAAGCAGAGCTGCTTAACTCATTCTTTGCATCAGTCTTCACACATAAAGAAACTACAGCCCAACATACCAAAAAAAACCTGCAAAACACAAACTAGAAACAAAAATTAAAATAAGCAAGAAAATGGTAAGAGAACACCTATCCGACCTTGAGGAATATAAATCACCAGGACCCAACAGACTACATCCCAGAGTTCTGAAGGAGCTGGCAGATGTTATCTCAGAACCACTGCACCATGTCTTTCAAAAATCCTGGAGCACCGAAGAAGTACCTGAGGATTGGAAAAGGGCTGATGTGGTTCCCATCTTCAAGATGGGGGGGGGGAAATGGATCCAGGAAACTATAGATCAATCAGTTTAACATCAATACCTGGGAAGATCCTAGAAAAGATAATCAAAAAACAGATCTGCGAAGCAAATAAAGTTATAACTAGTAGCCAGCATGGGTTTGTTAAAAACAGATCATGCAAAACCAATCTTATTTCATTCTTTGATAAAGTGACTAAAGTAGTAGACCAGCAAAATACTGTGGATGTAGTATACTTAGACTTCAGCAAGGCATTTGATAAAGTAGACCACAACCTACTCCTTGGTAAGCTAGGAAAAGGTGGAATAGACAACATCACCACCAGATGGATCTGTAGCTGGCTGACAAACCGTACTCAATGAGTAGTCCTCAATGGCACTACATCCACATGGAGAGAAGTAAGCAGTGTGTACCACAAAGTTCCGTCTTAGGCCCAGTACTCTTCAATATCTTCATAAATGACTTAGATGAGGGAATTGAAGGGGAACTCATCAAATTTGAAGATGACACTAAACTGGCAGGAGTATCCAACACCCCAGAAGACAAACTCAGGATCCAAAAAGATCTTGACAAACTTGAACAAAGGGGCCCTATCCAACAAAATGAGTTTGGAGAAAAGCACAGTTTTACATTTAGGTAGGAAAAATCAAAGGTACAAGTACAGATTAGGCGAGAGCTGGCTTAAAAACAGCAACTGTGAGAGGGACCTTGGAGTCCTAGTGGACGATCACTTGACTATGAGCCAGCAGTGTGCAGCAGCAGCCAAAAAAGCTAATACAATCCTGGGTTGTATAAACAGAGGCATAGAATCAAGATCACGCGAGGTATTAGTACCGCTTTATAAAACTCTAGTAAGACCACACCTGGAATACTGCAGCCGATTTTGGTCACCGTATAACAAAATAGATGTTGAGAGTTTGGAAAAAATTCAGAGAAGAGCAACTAAGATGATCAAAGGCCTGGAGACTAAAACATACGAAGAATGGCTGTGGGACTTCTGTTTGACTAGTCTAAAGAAAAGAAGAAATAGAGGAGACATGATAGCAGTGTTCCAGTATTTGAGGGGCTGCCACAAAGAAGAGGGGGTCACGTTGTTCACCAAAGCACCAAAGGGCAGGACAAGAAACAATGGTTGGAAACTGATCAGAGAGAGAAGTAACCTAGAATTAAGGAGAAACTTCCTGACAGTGAGGACAATTAACCAGTGGAATAGCTTGCCTTCAGACACTGCAGGTGCTTCATCACTGAAGATTTTTAAGAAGACGCTAGACAGTCACTTGTCTGAGATGGTATAGGTTCTCCTGCTTGAGCAGGGGGCTGGACTAGAAGACCTCCAAGGTCCCTTTCTATTCTATTCTATTCTATTCTATTCTATTCTATTCTATTCTATTCTATTCTATTCCATCCCATCCCATCCCATCCCATCCCATCCCATCCCATCCCATCCTATTCTATTCTATTCTATTCTATTCTATTCTATTCTATTCTATTCTATTCTATTCTATTCCATTCTATTAATGTGCCCTTGATACCCAAACTTAGTCAACCTGTGTGTTGCCTTGATCTGGAAAAGAGATTTAACTTGACAAGCTACTTCACTGTTCTGGTCTCTGTTATAAAGGCGAAAAATCTGAGTAACTTGTAGAAATCTATGTCCTTCTTTTCCATTCCCAGCAAGGGAGGAGAGGATGAAACAGGAACAGAAGGGAGCTAAGCCTTCTCCTATTTGGCCTTTGAGACTTCTTTCCCAAGCCAAGTCACTGGAGATTTCATTTTTTAATCATTTCATATAGGGTAAAAATGTAAACTACCTGCCCCAAAAGTAGGATAGCAGCAAAGTTCCTAGTTAAACATTGCATCTATTGCTTTCTTAGCTCATATTATACCACATAAATGGCTTAGTTAGTTATTTAGGGATTGCACCAAACCAAAGAAACCTAACGCAGGGGTCCTCAACCTTGGCAACTTTAAGACTTGTGGACTTCAACTCCCAGAATTCCTCAGGCAGCTTTGCTGCCTGAGGAATTCTGGGAGTTGAAGTCCACAAGTCTTAAAGTTGCCAAGGTTGAGGATCCATGACCTAACATATGATCATACACTTCATAACGTGAAGAATTATTCAGCTGCACATTTGATCCAAACAGATCAAATGTTCCAAACAGATCAAATGTTCCAAACAGATTATAGCATTGGGACAACAAAGGACAGCCTTCTCTTGTCCTCTTTAAAACTTACAGCCATGTAACAGACATTCTTCTATCTCAGCCACACTAGACCGTTACAGTTGGCCTGCCTTAATAGTGGATACATCAGGAAGCAGTCACACTGGGGCAAGGAGGCTATGTGGATCAGTTTGCCTAGTTGGACTGCTGATTAAATAAGCAATTAGACAGCAGTGTCTTCCAGCAGACAATCACAGAATCAGTCGACTCTGACTGATCGTTCAAATCTGATCAGTGAATGGGAACTACAGTAGATAACCACCACCAATAATAAGCTGCTACTGTATTTTTATTTTGTACATTTTGTCATTATAAAATTACATAATTGCCAAACCCTGCTCCTTTTTGCTACAATTCCCTACTGATTGTTGTTGTTGCTGTCCAGAATTATGGGTATACCGGGTACTATATGCAAGGTGATAAGAGTGATAGACTATCTCGTCTGTTTTTATTCTCTCTCTCTCTCTCTCTCTCTCTCTCTCTCTCTCTCTCTCTCGTGCTTTTCAGTTAATTTTTTTTTTTATGAGTGAGTGCAAGCTTCTCGTATCTCCCTTTATTTCACATCATGGTGCCTCAACAGGGCAAGGGAAGAAGGGGAGACAAATCAACAGACAAATATAACTCAACAACAGCAGACCCTTCTCGGTCATCTTACAGTGCCCCACCTGGTGGCATGTCTCCCCACTGGCTGATTACATGCTGAAAATGGACAGCCAGGCTAACTGGAGAATAGGACGACTGAATCTGACTGTGCTTTAGGCAATCACCTTTGTTACCTCACCACAGAAAGTCATTTATACTGGGAAACTGGCAGAGAGTCAGCAGAAGCCAAGCTCAGCGTCCACCCTTCATTATTTTCTGCATGCTGCAATAACAAAAGCTCTGGTGCCACAGCAAAGGTTGGCCAGCGCTCAGCAGGAAGGAAGAAGGCCTCTGCCTTCAGACATACTTGGAATATAATTGGGTCACACCCACAGCAGGTCATTTGGCTTTATCTGCAAGACAATGAGTGGGAAAACACTGTAGATTTTATACAAATGGCAGGTTTGGTGAAATAGGGTTGGATTAAAAATAAAAATGACTCATTACTTTATTCTGGTGTATAAAGTAATGTATGTGACCGTTTAACTCACGGGCTGGGAATGAGGCAAGACTAACAGCATGTGATCACGGAGAAAGGTCGGGGTTGCCACTGCATGCTAGTTCACCAGCTTTATTAAATTTCAAAAAAAATAAAATAAAATACAAAATAACAAAAAGAGGGAAATTTGGGGGAAGAGGTTCAAAAGGGAAAAAAATGAAAGAGTGACAAAAAGGGGAGGACTGACTTTTGACTTTCTTCAGTACAGGTCAAAACTTCGTTTTTATTGTTCTCAAGCAAGAAATCCCAAAGAGTGGCCTCCTTTACAAGAAGCAAAACCAGACGGGCTTTTTGTCTTTCGTCCAAGTGGTCGGTTTTGCCCTCTCTGACCATTCCGTTCATTTCAAAATCCACTCTTTGGCTGTGGGAATTTATCCATTTTTCCAGCTCTGTGTGCAAGAGTTTGGTAGCTCATGTGTAAAGTGCAGGTGGGGCCAGAGAAGGGGGAATAAATCAGGTGATTTAAGTTTTCCAGTTGAATGTAAAAGGAAAATATAGCAAATCCAGATGAAGCCAGGAACTTTACACATAGTTTCTCCATTTCTTGCATTTTTACAGTATAACTATTCTATAGTAACACTGTAGAAAGAATATGATGTAAACGCTGGGAAGAAAGCTCTCTTTGTTTAATGAGCTCTATGATAAGATTTGTCTCAAGTGGCACAGGAATTATGGCTATATATGTAGCTTTGGGCTCTCTCAGCCCAGCCCACCTCACAGGCTTGTTGTTGTGGGGAAAATAGGACAAGGAAGGGGTATTATATATGCTTGCCACCTTGAGATAATTATAAAGTAATAACAGCAGAATAAAAATCTAATCAATAAGATAAATATTTTTACATGTCTTCAAGCTAAGCAGAGGTTTTACAATCAGCAGTGTAGCAATAAGTATTAACTGTGCCCGCATAGTGTATTTCTGCACTACGAAAACATATATTTATGGAAAGTGTTTATTAACTTTTCAATTGGCTCATACATATACTGAGTGGATGGTATGTGTGCCCACACATCCCATGGGGTGGTGTATAGACCTAATTGCTTCCTTATTGCTGAGCACAATGTCCTTTTGCACTGAAGATTTTATAGATGCTTTGTTTAGTTAACTTTCCTGACAGTGGATTTGTGGTGATCAGCTGGCTAGAGAAGAAGGAGTGTCAAAAGAATAGAGTTTTGAAGTCTAGCTTGCCGTTTCAAGACACGTTAATTGTTTCTTTCAATCCATGGTCTTGAAATGAGCTTTTCATCATTAATAGTGGGCAGCTGGCTTGGATTCCAAGGATTGATTTGTATATTGATACACATCTTGTTTTTCTCCGTTTGAAGTTTTAATGCTGTTCCAAATACCTTTTCCAAAACTCTGGGCTTAAATCATCTGAAGATACTTCTTTTCAAACTTTGAAATTCACAACCAAACTCCTAGGGTGGTGGGGGTTTTTTTTTGCTCCCCCCTTTTTTTTACTGAACACATTAAAGAACAAATGTAAACAAGTACAGAACACCTGCTAAAAAAAAAATAAAGGAATATAACATAGTTAAATATACCATGATTGTAAAACACTGTAGAGATAAAACTCCTTATTAAATATTTCCTTAAAGAAATATTGTGCATAATTGGAAGACAGGGGTGATGATCTGCAATGTATGGTAGAAGTACGGAAAACCCAATGTGAGAAGAACCAGCCATTCTGAAGCATTCTTAGTAAGCTGTGAATCCTCAGAGTTTGCAGGAGAGCAGAGCTGGAGGGGCAGAGTTAAATGCGTCATCAGCCCTTGCATTGCCACAGGAGATCCAAATCTAGCTCCCTTTGAATTCTGTTGACCGTTATCTAGAGCCAATGTGAGAATAAAGGTATTCAAGTTCTGGATTCAAATAAGACAACCTATTTCTGGACTTGCCTAGCCTAGACCGTTTCCTCTTCTTTAATATCATTCCTGCAGTAAATGGAAATCTGACAGCTACACTGAGATTGAAGCACCTATAGCCAAAAATTGGCATTGAAGTCCAGGAGAAAGCAATACCGTTTGAATACCCTTTCCATAGTAGCAACACAAATTAGAATCCTGTTACAAATGTATAAATGCATTTCTTTAAGATTCATCTGGAGTTCTTGCGACAGTTCAAAGTTATACATACTCTGTAATTTTAATATTCTGTTAGTGGCATAGAATCTTATCTCTCAGTCATTTTATTTCATTTTTCTTTCCAGTGTCAATTATTAATAACTGGTCATCTTTTGATCTTGCTATTTGCTTGGTTCTTGAAAATCTCAACAGTCTCAGTGTTTGCTGGGAAACAAATTATGTCACAATGAACCTTTCAGAAAATTCCTAACTTGTCCTGCTCATAAATTTTGCCTTTCGAAGATGGCAGAAGGTACAAAAGAGTCTGCTGATATTCTCCAATAGGAAAGGCTTAGAGAAGTGAAAGTAGCAGGAACATTAAGGGAAAGTGACTATGTAATGCTGGTATTCTTGATCTGAAGAGAAATGAAAATGAATTGTAGTAAAATGTCTATCATAGTCTTCAAAAATGGATTTGAATAAGCTCCTAATAATTAAAAGATGGATTATTTAGAGGAAAAATTAAAAGGGAAGGGACTCAAGATGAGTGGGATTCCTTAGAAAAGAGATACTGAAAACCTAGCCAGCTAGTTTGATGTAATGGTTAAGGCTAGAAACTAGGATATTGTGAGTTGTATAGACCTAATTGCTTCCTTATTGCTGAGCACTCTGTCCTTTTGCATTGAAGATTTTATAGATGCTTTCTTTAGTTAACTTTCCTGACAGTGGATTTGTGGTGATCAGCTGGCTAGAGAAGAAGGAGTGTCAAAAGAATAGAGTTTTGAAGTCTAGCTTGCCGTTTCAAGACACTTTAATTGTTTCTTTCAATCCATGGTCTTGAAATGATATTGTGAGTTTCAGTTACCCAACTGGGTAATTTTGTGCCAATCACTTTCATTCATCCCTAGGGAAAAGGCAAAGGCAAACCATTTTAAAAATGCTGCCAGAAAACTGCACAAACCTGTCCAAGCAGTTCCAGGAGTCAAGAATGACTTGAAAAGACAAAAAATAAAACAAAACAAACCATAGAGGCAAACAATTCCAATGATAAAATCGTGACCTACCCAGAGCAAGCCTGTGTCTCTGGGTAGGTCACACAGAAAGCTCAATGAACAAAACAAAAAAGATTATACATAGTAGTTGTAAAAAAAATCCGTGGTTAGCAAGAGAGACTATATATAAAATATCTGCAAATTAAAAATGTTGGCAACACTTAATATAAACAGCAAAAAGGCATTTTTTAAAAAGATGTTAAAAGTAAGAGTAAGGGAGGAAAAAATCAGTACACCTGCTAGTCATTGAGGTTAGCAATGACTAGCAGGTAATAAAGAAATACAGAGGTACTCAACTCCTATTTGCTTCATTCTCTACCAAGAAGTATGTATTCCACTAGGCCAGGGGTAGGCAACCTTGGCTCTTTTATGACTCGTGGACTTCAACTCTCAGAATTCCTGAGTCAGCTGGCTCAGGAATTCTGGGAGTTGAAGTCCACGAGTCATAAAAGAGCCAAGGTTGCCTACCCCTGGCCTAGGCAATTATGACAAGTTGGCAGAACTGAAGCTAGATATCCATTGGCAATATCTATTTACTTTAAATTAATTTAAATCTCTAGGGCCAAATGAATTGAATTCAGTGATATTGAAGGAAGTAGCAAATGATCTAACCAAACTTTATATATGAAATTTGTTAAAATCTAGGAAATTGGTGGTGGGGCAGATGACTGGAGAAACACAAATATTTTTCCTATTTTCAAAAATGGGGAACAATGGAATCTAAGATACAAAAGTCCACAATCTCTCGATATCTATGTTATTTGCTCTAAGATTCTAGAACAGGTGATAGAAGAACCATCTGTGAGAACTTTGAAGAAAACGCAATAAATATAAGAAATCACCATGGATTTGTCAACAATATGTTTTGCTTGACTAATTATTTTTGTTCAGGTAACTTCCTCAGTAGTCTTACTGTATCTTGATTGTAATAAAAAATTTCAGCCAGTAATACTATTTGAGTGAAACTGGATGGCAAAGCAAGAAAACTGTATACAAAGTGTGCTCATCACAAAATGTTGACATTTCCTCATCACAGCAGGCCATTGGCTGTTTCAACTCCCTCCTTTCACATCTTTGAACCTTGCAAAATTCTGCATAATATGGAAAAGCAACACCAACCTGTCTATACAGAATGAGGGGTAGTGGAGAAATAAGCATCCTGATTCTTCCACTGTAGTAGAACAGCAGTTGAAATGCACTTGACTTTTTCCTTGATCTCATCCCTCCCTAGAGTTCATCCGCTTGCACTTCAGTTGTTGTCCAATCCACTTTGCTATCCTCAGTTCCCATTTAATCAAAGGCTCTGCAAATCAGAAGAACAAGTTGAGGAGCAACAGCTACCACAATTCAGGCAGAGACTCTATTCCACAGTATTCCATGGAATGCATTGGGAAAACCAGATCCATCAGGCATCTAGGTCAGACCATTCTAAGCACTTCTCCACTTTTATAAGGTTTATCCCAGCTGTCATTCTAACCTTCACTACAGGATGATCTGTCTATGATGATAAGTCCAAATGTGGGTTTCTCAGCCTTTATATCACCAACTAACAAAAACAAATTTTAATGTGTGATCAGTTGCATTGGGGGGGGGAGATACTAGTTGGGTGAGGTCCATGGTCATCCTGGAAGAAGTGAATTCCTAAGTAGCTATCTCGAAAACTCCAGCATGGACATGAAATCCTCCATGACAAAAAGCCAAGGGTAATTCAGCACCATATCCAAGATCATCCCAGCTAGTCCAGAAAGAGACTGTTAGGCAGTCGGATGGATTGTACACTAATTATCTGCATTCTGTCTTGGCCACCAAAAGGCAGCAGCTTGCACTCTAGATTGGCAGACTGCTGGTTAGAGCATTTGGTCAGAGAGATAGAATTTCTGTAGAACATAACTACTCCACTTTCCTCTATATTCTAGTGTGGATTAGCCTGGTGGACAAAATTGAAGAATGAGTTATCTTCTCCTCGCTCCCAAGATGCTGCGCAACAGGCCAGAACACAACTTTCAGCTAGGACATCCTAGACAGTAGACCTTTTACGGTAGTAGTAACCAGGGCTTTTTTTGTCATAGAACGTCCAGAATGGAGTTCCGGCACCTTTTGGGGATGGAACCTTGTAGGATAGGCAAGGCGGGTTGTATGACATGTGTAAGTTCTGGCACCTTTTCTTTTTACAAAAAAAGCACTGCAGCTATAAGAGAAACTTTTCTATGTTCCTTCCTCTCCCCTATTTTTCTAATACACTTCTCATCACAGGATAAGAGCCAATTAGTAGGCTACATTCCTGTGGCCCACCTAATACCTGTATAAATATAGAAAAATAAAAGTATGGTTCCCCCAGCCCCAACATTTCTACAATGGAAAACTCCCTTTGAAGTTTTCCTTTATAGAAATAGAGCTACAAGGGACCGTTCTATTTAAGATCTAGTTCCATGAAAGGGATGTAATCCTGTCTGGCTATTCCGAGTTAAAAGTTCACAATTAAAGACATTACTGTGGGGATCCCGCTTCCGTACCTAGCAAATAGAAAAGAAGATGGGCAGCTGTTAAGCACACTTTCTTTCTCCTTCAATAAACACTTGAGCCATCTGTAAAGGATATATGCATATTATAAATAAATAAATGTGAAATATATTAAGTAAAATGTAAACACTAAAAGCATAGATTCTTGAAATAGCAGCAAAAAAAACCTTGTGATTATGAGCAAAAGTGAATGTGCCCATAGTTTTCAAGCATTTAAAATTTAGAAGAGATTCCAATGTACAGATTTAGGATGGCAAATTTGGAAGCCATTCTGCCAGCAGTTTTCTGTTTTCCCTGTTCTCTCTCTCTCTGTCTCTTTTTTAAAGAAAGGTTTTTATTATTAACGTTTGTTTGGAATTGTCAGCTCTTCAATTTTGTATAATCTCCCGATTCTTAATATTTCTTTACTACTTTCTTTCTTATGATTCCATACAGTACTTTTTAAAAAAAAAAATGGTAAAATTGTTTTTTTTTGAGAATACCAATTGAAAAGTTGGGCATAAAGTGTCTTTACATGAAGTAATATACCCGTGCATTGGGAGTGTTGTTTATTTTCTTCATCTGGAATTTCCAGTTTTACAAGAACAGGTGAACTTTTGTTTTAGATAACACTGCTTAAACTGACAAACATTTTCTTTAACAAACCATCTGACACCACTTGTTTGACTTCCTGGTGAACTAGGAGTGATTTTGTAAAATCCTCCAAACACCTTTCCAGCATATGAAATTTAGGACAAGTCACTGTTTGTAATACATAGACCACAAATATAGTTTTCATTAAAATCTCCTGGAAAAAACTTATACCCAGGATTTTCTCCCAAACCTTTATGTAGTGTATGTTATAAACATTTTAAACAGTTTTAAAATTCTTTGGATTATTTTGATATGTGTGTAGTCTCTGAAAAATATTCCAGACTTTGGGCTAGGGTGGGTAAAGTCCCTCCTGGGTGTATGATTTCTTATGTGTTGACCAGATTTGTCACCTGTTTACTCTTTTAGATAGACTGTTGTTTTCGTATTATCTTTTCTGTGAACTGCCTAATAAATTTGGTGTCAGGTGGCATCTAAATCAAATCAACAAATTATAAATGTTGTTTATTTGTTTATTCAATAATAAACAATTATATTTGATTATAATTCAATTATAATTCAATTCAATTATAAATAACTGTAAAAGACAGATTAGGAATACAAATTAAAATAGGCAAGAAAATAGTAAGAGAACACCTGTCCACTCTAGATGAGTTCAAATCACCAGGATCAGATGGATTACATCCCAGGGTTCTGAAGGACCTGGCAGACCTGATCTCAGAACCATTGAACCATATCTTTCAAAGATCCTGGGGCACTGGGGAACTATCAGAGGACTGGAAAAGAGCTGATGTGGTTCCCATCTTCAAAAAAGGTAACTACAGATCCAGGTAACTACAGACCAATCAGCCTGATATCAATACCTGGGAAGATCCTGGAAAAGATAATCAAGCAACAGATCTGTTAACACAGGTTATAATGAGGAGCCAACATGGGTTTGCCAAAAACAGATCATGCCAAACAAATTTTATTTCATTCTTTGACAAAGTGACTAAATTAGCAGACCAGCGAAATGCTGTGGACAAAGTATACTTGGATTTCAGCAAGGCATTTGACAAAGTAGATCACAATCTACTATTTGGTAAGCCAGAAAAATGTGAGATAAACAGCATCATAACCAAATGGATTTGTAACTGGGTGACAAACTGCACTCAATGTGTAGTCCTTAATGGAATTACATCTACATGTATCTACTTAAAAATTTAGGTTAGGGAAAAGAAGGAAAACTCATCAGATTTGTAGATGATACCAAGCTGGCAGGAATAGTCAATACCGCAGAAGATAGCCTCAAGATCTAGATGGTTCTCAAAAGACTTGAACACTGAGTCCTATCTAACAAAATGAAATTCAGTATAGAGAAAAGTAAAGTTTTACACTTAGGCAAGAAAAAGCAAATGTATAGGTAAAGATTAAGTGAACATTGGCTCAACAGCAGTAACTGCAAGAGGGACGGTGTCCTAGCAGACAATCACTTTAATAGGAGCCAGCAGTGTGCTGCAACTGCTAAAAAACCCAATGCAACCCTAGGCTGCATTAATCATGTGAAGGGTTAGTACCACTTTATAAGGCCTTGATAAGACCATTCTTGGAATACTGCATCCAGTTTTGGTCACCACAATAAAAAAAAGATGTTGAGACATTAGAAAGTCTGCAGAGAAGAGCAACAAAGATGATTAGGGGGCCGGGCAGTGGTGGGATTCAGCCAGTTCGCACCGCTTCGGCAGAACCGGTAGCTATTTTTTTGTTGCCAGGCCCAGAATGGACTTCCAGAAGCGGCATTCACACAGAGAACCGGTTGTTCACATATTTGAATCCCACCACTGGGGCCAGGGGTAAAATATATGAAGAATGGTTGCAGGAATTGGGTATGTCTAGTCTGGTGAAAAGAAGAACTAGGGGTGACATGATAGCAGTGTTCCAATATTTGAAGGGCTGCCACAAAGAAGAGGGAATCAACCTATTTTGCAAAGCACCAGAAGGCAAGATAAGAAGCAATGAATGGAAACTAATCAAAGAGAGAACCAACCTAGAACTAAGGAGAAATTTCCTGACAGTGAAAACAATTAACCAGTGGAATGATTTGCCTTCAGAAGTTGTGGGTGTTCTACCACCAGAGGCTTTTAAGAACAGACTTGACAGCCACTTGTCTGAAACGGTATAGGGTCTCCTGCTTTAGCAGGGGGTTGGACTAGAGGTCCTCCAAGTCCTTTTCGTTATTCTGTTATTTTGTCAAATACCACATTTATACATACTGTATATATGTTGAAAATTCTTTAATGGTCATCACAGAGGGTGGAACCTGTCCTAACACAAAATGAAAAAAATATTTTATTTATGTATTTATGTATCTAATTGGCATGATGAGTTGTAATATCCATTTATTAATGGCAATGGTAAATTTATTCTCTGACATTTACTCTCCCTTTCAATCTGCATTGGTTTATTTGGTTTTCTTCTCGGTATGCAGAGACATTTTAAACAAAATGCTGGGCTACAATCATGCACAATTTTTATTCTCCAAGAGTGACTATTATATTGGGCAGGGGTCCCTAACACCCGGGCCACATATCAATACCAGTCCGTGGCCTGTTAGGAACTGGGCCTCACATCTGGAGGAGAGTGGCAGGTGAACAAGCAAAACCAAAACCATTCTCTCCCCCCCCCCCCCATTGGTCTGTGGAAAAATTGTCTTCCACAAAACCAGTCTCTGGTGCCAAAAAGGTTGGGGATCATTAAGGCTAACAAGAAGCAGGCTGCAAAAATTAGAATGCCACTAGGTGGAGCAAAGAATTGCAAGAAGTGTTTTCTGTGTATTTAAGGAACATCCAGATTTTTGCTGACCAGATCTGGAAGTCCTACCGTAGGGCTTATACTTTGAAAGTAAAAAAATAGTGTTATTGCTTTGCAATACTCTAGTTTCCTATGCATTTAATTATATTATTTAATTTTTAAAAGCATAGTGGGACTGGAAGCCAAGTAAGGCCCCAAAGATATGTCAATGAAGTAAAGCACCATCTTAAATGGTTCACAGAGTGGTTGGAGTTAGAATTTGAAGATTTCACAGCAAAGTAACTTTAATGGGATGAATAAAAATTACAGTGATCACTGGACTCCAAGCATTCAAAGACATAAAGATTTTATAGGAAAAGTGCTGATAGCACTTAGCACTTAGGCTTTTATATACCACTTCACAGTGCTTTACAATCATCTCTAAGTGGTTTACAGAGTTAGCATATTGCCCCCCAAAAACTGGCTCCTCATTTTGCCAACCTTGGAAGGATGGAAGGCTGAGTCAACCTTGAGCCAGTGAGAATCGAATGTTAAAGATGTCACAAAGTTGCCACAAACAATTTATGAGATGGACAGGCACAGGCAACAATTGCCTTAGTTCAGGGGTGTCAAACTGCCAGCCAGCGGGCCGGACGCGTCACCAGGAAACTGCACCCACCCCATTGCTGACAATGGAGAAAAAGCTCCAATATGTTGCGGGATGTCACGTGACGTCGCGAGTTTGACATGTCTGCCTTAGTTAACATGGATTATTATTTTTTAAGTCTGCATAGAAGGCACATGTCATCCATAATCTAATTATCAACCATACAATATTACCCTTTAAGCATTCTAGAATAAACTAATCTTTACTACAGTGAGGAGACAAGCTTTTTCAAACTTCTCCCAGAAAATACCATGCCTAGGCTTTGTTATCTATCTCTTCAGCAATTCACCTCTAAGGTATATATTGGGAATATTATCTGCTTCACTCCACTAAGAGACTATTGTAATCAGTTTGCTGGCCAAAACCTGGTTCATCCTGACAGAAGACTAATATGAAAAGAATAAACCTACCTTAGTGAAACACAAACCAAATCAAACACTGGTTAGATTCACACATACATAACCTCAATTCTTGTTTTTCCTCCCCCTCAAGAGGAGGAAGTGAGCAAGCATGAAAATTGACAGATCTACTGGAGAAGGGATTGAGGCCTTGGAAAAAGAAGTCTTACAGTACTGACAACATGTATTACAAAGGATTCACCACACCAAGTGGATCTAAAAGCAAAACATGGGTAGGTTACTAAGCATATAGCTATGGTATAATAACAAAGCCTGAGGACTCTTATCAGATTTTATAGGCTTATGTCCATTTATTCAGAAAGAATGGGATAAGTTGATTAGCTTGCAAACACCACCTTGAGATATCAGCAAATAATCCGGAGCCATCGTGTTGTCAATGCTGATATGCCCAATATTTTCCAGTGGGTACTGAAGGATATGGATAGAATCAGCTGTGGCCTAAAAACCTAGCTCCAGCTTGGCAGACACTTTAATAATTGACTTCTGGAGTTCATACACCCAAAGCATGGACCTACAAGATAATATACCAACAGTGCTTTCTTTCTTTCAAATGATTTTTCAGCATCTCTAGGAAACCACAAATGCTGGGGACTACAGGTCTCATCATAGAAAAGAGAGGTCACACCCCAAAATGCAATCTGCTTCCAGATTACCTGGTAATATTTTGTGGGCCTTACTCATACATAGTCTATGGCAGCCAGCTTCATCCAGAGCCAGAGTACCTTTGGAGGTGACCAAGAAGCCTATTTGGAGCTTCAAATTTAAATAGTGCAATTATCAGAGTGCCATTTGTACCCGTCTGTAACCATCCTGGTCATATTTTCAAAGGTGTTGCCCATAAAATCTGCTGTACCATATCTCAATGCATGATCCTGATGTGATCAGCATTGGAATAGGGCTCTGTACAGTTTATGAAGAACCTCAAATCCAGAAGTCATAATGAGCTAAGGGAATGAAACTATAAGGCAGTTACAGGAATTTAGAAATTTTTGGATCAATACATCTGGTTTTTCTGCATTCTCCGATCCATTAGGAAGAATGTCGATATTACAGTAATGCATCCTACAGTTTGTCCTATTGGGTACTTCAAAAGTCTGCTCTTTTATTCTCTTAATAAGGTTCTGCCATGTGCACAGAGTACCTGCATCTGTCCAGGTGTTATAAACTGCAAGTGTAATGAAGGCTTCTCATGATTCTCAGACTGGGGAATCTATCTCAAAAGTCCTGAGCTTTGATTACTGCAGGATAGTCAATAACATGTGATAAGGACCGTTCCATTTTGTTTTAGTTTTCTGTTGATACATCATAACAAATACCCAATCTCCAACCACAATTTCAGATTCTTTACCCCCTTCCCCTTTCTGTCCATCTCTGAATGCATGTCACATGGCAGTTTGGGGTCTGTTAAATGGAAATCAAGGCACATAAGTAGACAAAAGCAGTCTCACATTCTAAAATGGGATCCAGGACTATGACCTATGCTCCTAAGAGTATATATTGGATACCCCATGAGGATTTCATGAGGGATAAGGCCCAAAATATAGCTAAGATAATTATCAATACTCATCAGTTGGGGAAGACATTTTGTATATCTCTAGAACAGAATAGGTGAACAAGAGATCAAATACCATGAATATATTACACGAGGTTTTTTTTAATAAATATTTTATTAATTTTCTAATTTTACAATCATGAGTACTTAATAAACAACGTGTTGTCTGGGTCCATTGGTAATTCAGTGGTACATATTAACTTTCTCAGTCTAGTTCCAATATTACACCATCCAGTGCTTCCTTGATCCTCTCTTCTTCCAGTGGTATGCATTTTTCCACACTAGGCAAATACAATTCTTGTTGCTGTTAATACATATACAATTAAATATAGACATCTTCATCACATTTTTCTGATATTATACAAAATATCGATAGTGTCAGTTTATAATATCTTTTCTAGCCAGAACATATCTCAATTGCATTTGCACTTAAACTCCATTTGTTCAATCAATATGTTTTCTCACTTTTAAAATTTTTTAATTTCCCATCAATGTTCAAAATATGTCTATTGCTTATAATTTTCTCATAATAAATTATATTTGGGTAACCAAAAGCTTCCCTTATTCAAACCCTTTTAGAATTTTCATATTTCCCATCTCATAACAAAGTATAATATTCTAGTTATAAATCCTATCCTAATTATAATAATATATTTATTTCTAACAGTTATGTATTTTATTAACCATATTCAAACATCTGTTTAATAGTATAATATCCCGTCTAATAGGTCAAAATCTCTATTTTCTTCAGTCTTACTCTAGCTTTCTTCCTTTGCCAAATAACTTTCCAAGTCAGTGCATTTGAATCATCAAGTAAATCTTCCTCTGTTTTTGTATATATTGTTTGGAATGAGGAAGAGAATTTGATTGAAGTATTTTTGGAAGAACGCTCAACCCATTTATATTCATTAAACACTGCAGTTGTTAACTTAGTAACACAGTTGTGAATCTGGTTTCCCCATTGATTTGCTTGTCAGAAGCTTGCAAAAGGGGATCACATGATCCTGGGACACTGGGACCGTCATAAATATGAATCAGTTGCCAAGCATCCGAATGTAAATCACATGACCCTGGGGATGCTGCAGCGGTCATAAATGTGAAAAATGGTCATGTCACTTTTTTCAGTGCCGTTGTAACTTTGAACAGTCACTAAGCAAACTGTTGTAAGTCGAGGACTACCTGTACTTTTATCACTTTTATCCTTTTTTTTTGGTCATCAAGTTTTTGACACCTTGCTAGGCGACTGGTGGTACTCGAATATTGCCATATCCTAAAAGTGGTACAATCGGTGAAAAGGTTGAAAAGCCCTGTTCTATGGCACACTTAAAACATGGGGAAAATTAAACTTTTATTAACAATACATAAAAGACAAGGGCAAAAAAGAAATAAATTGAAGAGAACCTGCAAGTAAGTTTCTAAAGGGCAATAAAATAAAATACTGCAATTTAAAATTAGGATGAAAATGACCAACAATTGAACTATATTGCTGAAATAAAAAGCTGTATGCAGTCTAGAAAGATTGAACCATTAAATATAGTAGTAAAACAAAGTATTTTAAATGTTGTAAAACTTGTTTTACATTTAAAGAAATACCAGAGGAGAATATTGTACAAATACATAAGGTCACATGCATATATTTCTAAACATAAATCAATTGATCAATGACATTCAAAATATGTACATTAAATTTCAAAAGTAACTCAGATTATCACCTATCTGGAATTTAAAATTGGCTGTTTTATGGTAGCTTTCTTGTGATGAGGTAATATGCACATGGCAGTTTTAAAAATTACCATGAATTTATTTCCAGTGAGTTCTGTGCACCGATTGAGGGTCCATTAAGCCTTTTTGTTAACACCTTTTAAAATTGTTAGAAATTAAAAAAAAGTACAAAAAGTTTTTTTATTGATATTATTTTTCAGAGATCACAAGAAATCTTGATATTTTATTAATTAGAATACACAGGTATTGGTTTATAACCCATTCTTTTACTGACCTTTTGATGTTAAACAGCATTGAAAAAAGTGACTTATGGCCAAACCTCGTACTTATAACTGACACAGCATGCCCATGGACATGTGATCAAAATCCAGGTATTTGGCAACTGGCATCTATTTATGATGGCTGCAGAGTCCTTGGCTTATCTGATCACCATTTGTGACCTTCCCAGCTGGCTTCTGACAAGCAAAGTCAATGGAGGAACCCAGATTCACTTAATGACCATGATGATTCCTTTAATAACTGCAGCAAAAGAGGTGGTAAAATTGAATGACTCACTTAACACCATTTTTCTTAGTGATGGAAGTTTTGGTCCCAATAATCGTCATAAGTCGAGGACTATCTGTAATCCTGAAATACAGATACTACTATATTATAGAACAAACTGTGAAGCACTATAGGATTGCTTTCAAGTAAGGATAATGATATTTTTTTAAAAAAAATATTTTGGGGAGAAGCCAAGAGACTTTGATGTAGACATGATTGTAGCAACGTTTATTCCTCAAACAGGCACCAAACACGGGAAAATGCCTTTAAAAATTAATCCCAGGTAGTTTAAAACAAACAAACAAGCCCTTTGTACATCAGCCTTGTGCATCTGTCATAGAAGCCAATCATACTGCAGGAGATTGTGGAGTCAGTCAGGTAGCTAGAACTGTTTGCACTGGATCCATTTCCTCAAGCTGGGAAATGAGTCACTCAACATTTATTTATGATGATCGGCAATGAAGTAAGTTTCTCACCATTGCTGATAAAAATTGCTTTTGACTTTTTAAAAAAAGGAATAGTATATAATTTCTTGAAATGAAATAAGCTTCTTCCTTGGAGTCCTATAGAGTTACATATTCTTTAGAGATCTCAGAATGCCCAGTACAGTACATGCTTTGCAATGAAAAACAACCTTCTCCAGATGCACCAATTGAGAATCATGGGAATTGTCATCCAAAATATATGGAGTAAGCCTCAAGCAAACGTTTTCTGACGGGGAGCTCAGCTGCTTCCATGTCTATCTGAATCTGATTTGAGTATAATGATTTTGCACATTTTATTCCCAATAGAGGCAGCTAGCAAACAAAGTGCAATTTTGGATCCATTTCAACCCCCGCACAATTCTGAATTTACAGTTAATGATATCTGGTTAACCATTATGAAAATCCCTGTAATTTAGTACAATTATTCACAGCTTCGTTTGCGGAGTTCATATCAAGGTCACGTATCAGGAGCAGTTTGCCAGCGCCCGCAGGAGCAACGTAACACGCAAGGCGCCCCCTGGACTTGCTGCAAGAGGCTGCGCCTTCTGGACGACCCCGCGCCCGCCAAGATGGCCGCCCATCCAGCCCTCTGGACTTTGTAGTTCTAAATGTGCGAATTTAAGTCACGCGAATGCGCGTGGCTAGAGCTTCCAGCCCTGGGGGAGGAACCACTTATTTATAAATAATTTAAATAAACGAAACATATTCCGGCAGTATAGGAGACAAACCCCTCTACGTTCCCTGAAGGCGCCGCCTCGCACAAAGACAACGAACAGGGTCCCTCTGACTGCTACCTTATGCCCCGCCCAGCGACGGCGGCAAGCCCCGCCTGTTTCCCCTCACGGGGCTTAGCTCCGCCTCCTTCCCCCTCTCCCCGCCCGCAACCTTGCTCTCTGTGGCTGCGCGTCCGGCTCAGCCCCTGAGACTGGCCAGGGGAGCGAAGCTCGGGGCGAGAGTCGGTGCAGAAGAAGCCGAGCGAGGACAAAGGCGGGAGGGCGGCCGCGGCGGCTGCACTCCCTTCAAGCACCCTCGAGATGTTCTCGCGGAGGGGTCATGCGGATGTCAAGAAGTCTGCGCAGAAGGTGCTGGACCCGCGGAAAGAGCCGCTGACTCGCCTCAAGCACCTTCGGGCTTTGATGGGTGAGTGGCGTGGCGAGAGCGCAGCTCCAAGCCCGGGAGGGGGAGGGGGAGGGGGCCCGAAAGACAGGTCGGGAGTAGGAGGCGGGCGTCTCAGGTGCGATCGTGTATCTCCCGCCTCCTGCACCAGCAGCTGGCAGTTACTCTGGTCTAGCTGTCTGATGGTCCTGTAGGGGTTACAGGAAGCGCTTTAAAGGTTCAGGAGCCTTAGCAATAGCAGCCAAGCAATTGTCGCGTGGAATTTGCTGCTGGTTCAAAAAAGCTTCATGCCTGAAGCTTTTTGCCTTAGAACCCACTTCAGTGCGCCGCTTATGTTCCTTCTCTCCTTCCCCTCCTTGATTTTGGATTGTTGTTCAGCTTCTTGTATAAAAAAAAAAAAGCCCAGCTCCAGAAGTTCTCTTGCAGCTTAAAAAAACCCTATATTTTAAAATGCCAAAATCAGTCCTAAGTTGTAAGGTTAGATACAGCAAAATAGCCTGGAGAATTGGTGATGCATTTTTATTTATGCAGTTCAAGCTGTGCAGATTACTAAGTTAGTGATAGCAATGTAAAATTTAAAAGCCATAGTATCATAGTACAGGATACCTCCATGATCTCAAACTTCAAACCAGAATATTAATTTCTTTTCTCTCTCCTCTGATGACTAGATATTTACCAGTGTCATAATGGTGCAGGGAATCATTGGAGAATATAGGAAATTGCTTCATGAAGTATTGTCTGAGGTTGTTAGTGATTCCCCCCACACGCACACAAACACACATTTTTAACAGGGACCATATTGGACAAATAAATAATTTGTGTCTGGAAGTATCAGTTCACTGAGTAATATGGTTTCCAATATGTTAAAGCAGAACAAAATGGATTTCTGCATTAGTGTTAATTTTATTTTGAGGATTTTCTCTCATTCATTGCAAACAAATGCTTCTAGTGACTAAAAGCAGCAAAAAAGCAGCATTTTTCAGCTGCACCTTATCTGCTTCTAATAATAAAACAATGTTCTTCCAGGAAGTTACATAAGATACTGTTAAAGGGGAAGCAAAAATATTAATTTTGTGCAGGGAGATAACATTCCATCATGGGAGTTCTTCATCTCAACACTGAAGTGATACCTCTTATTTATAGCTTTACCTTTTAGTAGCAGCTTCTAGGATTGCTGAAGTTTATTTTTGTACATTTTAATTTTGACCTTTTAAAATATGCATTGTGAAAATCCTTTTAAATAGTAAACTAAAATCTTTTCAAGGAACAAGCCTCACTGTCTCCTTGCTTCTGACTTCCCTCATGAATTGGAAATGTCATTATCTTATGATGGCCTCATTTCTATAAAATCTAGCATCTTGCTCATGTTTATTTAAAGTATTTAGATAGATTTATTACCATTCTACTCCATTAACAGCTTTGGAGAAAAATACTAATTAAACACTATTAAAAAATAATATATAAAATAGAAATTATAGTAGTAGTGTCAAAAGACCTGAAACAATAAATATATTTTGCTACCACTTCTGAATTGTAAGAAATGAACTTGCTTTGACTTTAGTGGCAATTGATTTTATAACATGGGCCAAATATAGAAGGCCAAATTGCTTGTCGATGTCTTTTTGAAGCTTGTAAAACGTATGGGCTTAGCATTGGACAGAGGGCAATTAGGAGATGCTGCATCAAAAAATGCCTGGGGGATTGCTGAAAGGACCAGGCCTGAGAGAATATCCCTCAGAACTCTCTGAAATCTACATGATCTACCCACCCCTAGGGTACACTGATCTAATCTAGTCTTCATGCCTGCAGAGGGAGGCATGGACCATTCTAAACTTCTCAGATATGTCAGCCCCTGACAAAAGACAACTTTTCTAATACTTCCCTATATAAACTATTGCTTTCCGTGTTGAAAATCAGATCAAATAAATTATCAACTTCTGCTAAAACAATATGCTAAAACAATCATAGTGAAATCCATGACAGGTCTTAAGAGTCAGAATTTCACTTGTCAGGAGAATCTTGGAATTAAATGGTCAATGAGTCCCAAGACCAAAAATCTTGGGGTCTCCACTAACCTCTTCATTGACTAAGGTGATAAGCGATAAGGTGACAGATAGACCAACAGAACCTCTGTCTTCACTCACTATTAAATATATACCCTTGAAAGTTATAAAGTCCTGGAAATTGCCAGGAAACGGAATTTGCTGGAATCAAGGGGCATCAAATTAATGAGTGAATAAATGATCTTATAATTGCTGACTTCTTAAAGATTTAAAAACAGTATTAACTCTATAAACCTGAAATCTGTCCATTTTTGGATTAATAATAATAATCTCTTCGAACTGATGTAAAAGATGTGACTCATAAAAGCAACATTGTGCTGTTTTTAGAGATTCCCAAAATAATGAAGTATTATGAAGCAGAGATGTATATACTTTTATGAGTTAAGAGCTGCCCTATCCTTTTAGTAAAAGGGTGGGATCTGTTCATTAAAATGTAAATTGTACATTTTAGCAAGTAGATGTATGTTACTGGATTTTATTCCCCGAAAGAGTTTTCATCATATAATGGTTAAGGTGTTGGACTACGAGTGAGGTGATACAGGTTCTAGTTTTCCCTGAGGAATGGAAGCCAACTTGGCTTGTCACTCCTCCTCATCCCTAATCAGTATCATATTCTGGATGAGAAAGAAACTCCTTGTCATATAATATATAAAGATAGATTCACCCTAAAAGCTAGGTGAGTGCAGTGCAAAAACAAGCAGCCACTGGAGCCAGATGAGATAAATGCTAAGAACAACAACTGTGCAGTTTTAGCCTCTACTAAAAGTGGCTGGACTTGTAGCTGAACTGTAATTACTGTTTATTATCTGCTGACTAAGATGTCAGAGGGGCATGCAAAATATTTCAACCTCTGTTTTTAGTTGCAAACGGGTACTTTGACCTTGGAAAGGGCTGTTTGAAGCTCCCAGCATTTTATTCAAAGTCTAAAGATCTGAGGTATTTGAGCATAAAACATTTAGAATTCAAATCTTATTCTTTACTCCTGTCATATAACCCAGTGATTAATATATACCCATCTTTCTTTCTAATCCTGAATATTGGAAAACACGTTTGCCTGAAAATAAGATGGTGGTTGCTATTAGTACCGTTATTTTAAACTTGTACTAAAAGTGGCATCTGTACCAATTCATGTTATGTTAGTGACAAAAAAGCTGTGGGTAAAGTCTACCTTGATAAAGGCAATTATTATGCAGTATTATATTTCAGTTATTGGTGTAGCTTTACCTACCATTGAGGAAACACATTCAGAAAATAATGAACCGATCTGAAAAAGAAATCTTAGACAGATTAAGTACTGTAAAAGTTTGAGTAGTACAAGAATTGGAAATAATAGTTGCTCCCAAAAGATTTTGATTGTCCTTCCTTTTGAGTTATCATAAAAAATATTATTTGTCTGATAACATATTCATATTTTTGAAAAAGAAAGTCTAGTAAATAATTTACAAGAATTTAACTGTATCCTAAATTATTTTAATCTGATGTTAAAACTACATTTTTATGATTAGAATGTTTTCTCCCTCCATTAAATCCTCAGATTTTCTGTTTTTTTAAAGAGAATTTCAAAAATTATCTCTGTTTCTAAAGCTAATAATCTTTCTTAACACCTTTTCAGTTTCTTTTCCGCTTGCCTCAGATTCTCAGTTTATATAACTAAAAGTATGCTATTCAGGCTGTATACTCATAATTCAAAACAAACAAAAATATTACAATTTAAATCCTAAATAATGCCAAGTTATAGCAAATGCTTTTTGCCTCTCCTTGATAGGCTATGAAGAGGAGAAATACGAAAAAAGTAGTAAAATATCTATGATATTTCTTACACAGATAAATAAATTTCAATAGCCAGAATAAATTTTATCAGGAATATACCACTGTCATTATGGAATTAACTACAGAGGTTGATATTTATATGCTGGGTTTGGGGGACACTTGGAAAACAAAAAGGAATGCATTCATGTGTATTTTCCTTTTTGTGAACTATTTTTAACTTTGGCCCTTATTTCTCTGGTTTTTGTTTTCCTGTTAGAATTTCTTTAATTATGGATAACAATCATATGGTAGAGCTAACATATTCACAATGTAGAGTGCATGCTTAGAAATACTTTCTGCAGTATTAGTTGAGGCTTATGCTCTACCATATTTAAAGCTGCAGTAATTTTAGTCCTGTTGTGTCTGTGTATAGATTTTGATAAACATACATCTTTTGTAATATTTCTGCAAATATCAGGAAAGTTGAATTCTATTATTCAGCTATTTTCTTAGTGTATTCTGATAGGCCCAATAAGTAATCTGAGGATCACATTATAAAATTATGGTTGCGTGACTGTGTGCATGTGTATGCATGTATGTATGGGTATGCATGTGTATGAGTGGAGAGAGAGAGAGAAGTGTGTGTGTGTGTGTGTGGTAATATTTGACATCTGAGAGGATCAGCAACTCGTGAGATTTTGGTATTCTCACCCAAAAGTTTTGTATCTTTTCACCCGAACTTTATGAGACTGGTTGGCCGTCTTTATTCCATTCATTTTTAGTTACTGTAAAATGAGAGGAAGTGCTATCTGTACTTCCTTTTTTGTTAGCAGTCATAAATTATTCAGACAAATGGAATCATGTAAAAATGCAGAATCTTACTGGCAAGGTCAAAATGAACTTCCTTTCCTTTCAGTGTTACTTCTGCCTTGATATACTTTCATGTCCTTAAGGGGTCTCCATTACAAAGATTGATTAATAAAACGTGCATTTTGCTTTTACGGAACACTGTTCCTATAATTTGCAGCAATTTCCTATTCATTCTGCTTGCTCTTAAATTATGTCTATGATAATAGAAGACCTGAATTGTTACTAATCACCACTCTTGATTGCATCCTCCAGCAGATCTAAGTGTTTTATAAGAAAGTACACAATTTGTTAACAAATTGCAAAGTTTGATATGATAGAAGGGGAAGATATACATGACTAGATATTTATTTATATTAAAATTTTAAAACCACACAATAGCCGAAGTTATTTTCCCTCTTTTAACAGCAGTTTCTGACCATTCAGAGGATTTTTGTGCTGATTTACTTTGCACAGACAAGGTATTTTAGGTGACGTAGAATGTTGCAAGGCTTTGTTTTAAGACAAGGGATCCAGAGTTGAAAAACAAGTGAAAAATAAGGCTGAATACTGAATATACTTCTAAGTTCTGCTTGTGGTTTTTTTTTTCTCTACTTGTTGTCAAAGGATTCAATAAATTGGAATTAAAATTGGAATCATGGCTTGTGAAAGTAGAAAGCTAGTTCAGGGAAGAGGTGAGACCAAAATTATCCTTGCAAGTAACTGAAAGAACAGATCAGGCATGACAATGCTGTCTTGAGCTACACAGTGCCTCAGTTTCCTCCTTAAGTGTCCTGTTCTGGCAGCTAGTTCAGCTGATTTAAAAACAGAAAGAGAGGCATTGATTTTCTTTTAACTCTTCTGTTAAGTCATGGTCAACTTGATCTCTTCTAAACTAAGACTTAGAGAGTGGTCACTTTGGCATGGTTCCAGGAGTGTTTTCATCCCAGTTGCTTGGGGTAGGAACTGTAACTTTAATAAAGAGTGAGTTTACTTTTCCCCTTATTTCTGCTGAAAGAAGTGTGTGGAAGAACATAAAAGCTGCAACTATAACAGGTGGAACTTTGAAGAAACTGTACACATTAGTAGAGATACATCAGGCGTGACTCATTTAGAACATCTCAGATCACTGAATAAGCTGCATCCATTGAAAATTCATTGAATGCCTCATTCACCGGACCATTACTGTGCTGAAATACCAAAGCAAACTGTGAATACATGGAACTAACTTGTAAAGCAATATAAAAGTGAATTAAATCCATCATAAAATAAAATTTAAGATACCTTGTTTTTAATTGTGATCCCAAATTTTGTAGCAGAGCAGAAATTTCAAGTATTTTAAATTCTTATCTTAAAATGGAATTTACTTATAAATATAGAAATAACTAGACAAATAACTTCCAAATTTCCAGATAATCTGATTACATGAAAGCTGGGACATGACCGCTGAAGTAAAGACAAGGATAGAGAAAGCTCGAACAGCATTCTTCAAAATGAAAAAGGTCTTCTGCAGTCACGACATAAGCCTAAGACTGAAAATCAGGCTTGTCAGATGCTATATTTTTTCTATCCTGCTCTATGGAGTAGAGAGTTGGTCTCTGACAGAAGGCCACCTGAAGAGACTAGAAGCATTTGAAATATGGATTTACAGGCGGCTGTTACGTATAAGCTGGGTGGACAAGATCAGAAATGAGGAGGTTTTAAGCCGCCTGGGAAAGCCAAGGGAAATCATCAAAATAATTAAAAAACGAAAGTTAGAATATTTTGGACATGTGATGCGACACCCAGAAAAATACAGCATACTCCATTTAATCCTCCAGGGAAAGATTGAAGGCAAACGAGGTCCAGGCAGAAGAAGAACATCATGGCTTCAAAATCTAAGGGACTGGTTTGGACAAAACTCAGCAGCACTTTTTCGTGCGCCTGCTGATAAAAACAGGATCGCCAACATGATCGCCAACGTCCGATAATGGATATGGCACAAGAAGAAGAAGATAATCTGAATACTGTCCTTTAATGCTAGTGTTTGGTCATATAGTTGTGTTTCCAGTATTTTCTTCCTATTACATTATTTTGTTTATGCATTTTAATAATAATTTATGTATTATATCTTTCACATACAGTAACTTTTTGTTTTAATCTTTCTTGTATAGATGCTGTAGATGGAAGTGAACTCAAACAGTTCTTTGAGATCAACTATTCTCAAATTTATCTTATCTTCTATGAAAGTTTTGTAACACTGGAAACCAGTCTGAAACAAAAAGGTAACTACTGTGTGTTGTCTTTTAAGATGCTTAATACTATCTTATTTTCTGTAATATATAAAACTCTGTATATTGCAAATAACTGTAGTAATTAATCAGATCATTAGAAATTAGGAAAGTCTATCTAACCTTTCAAAAAATTGTCTTTGAGATTGTTTGCAAGTGGTTTAACTATTTATTAAATTTCTATCCTGCCTTTCTATCCATACAAGGGAGCTTACAGCAATAAAAATGCATTTTAGCAATTTTTCACACAATTTAAATTATGAAAAATTAAACATAAATATTATTACAATCAATTTTAACAATTTAACAATTCAAAGCTTAGTGAAATTTCTTTCTTAGAAAAAAGTACATTTTTCTAAGTACTGGTAGAGTAGAGCCATGCACATCTCTCTGATGAATGCATTCTGTTATCTGGATTCCATGCAAGTGAAGACCTTGTCTAGATTAGTAAACTTGTGGGAATAGGAAAACCTTCAATATAGCCTCTCCTGCTGATTCGAGTAATAGGCATGTATGTAGAAGTTTAATATGCTCAATTAGTCTAGTTTTTGGAAGGCTTGTTTTTTTTTAATATAGTAAGGAGTTACTGTACACAACCTGTTTCAGCATGAGCACATGGCAATTAACCATATAACATTAGTGTTTTGTTTTAAGTTTTGGGACAAGCTAAATCTATAAATATATATTCAATTTGAACTTTAGTGGAACTAGATAATGATTATATTAATCATTATCTTATTAATTGCTGGACACAGTTTTTGAAGTATACCATCAAACATGTCTTGGAAATAAGTGACGATCTTAGACATACAGTATTTTGTGTTTAAATCATGATCTGGGCTGGGTTGGGTTTTTTTTGCTTCATTAAAACAAACTAAAATAATATATAAATATCATCATTAAATTAGTAGAGAATAGCATTTATACGATGAAAGTTTCTCCATCAAAGCTTGAACAGTGTATCAGTGTCAGTATTCCTGAGATAAAACTACATAGGTTGCATGATACTTCCAGTGTCTGAAATATCCGTCTGTTGCTTTCTTTTACAATTTTCTTCATTTCCCAGAAATTTGTAGATTTATAACAGTATAACCACCATTGCTGACTCTAATTTCATATCAAATTCTAGGCAACAAGAATATAGGATGTTAATTTTATCCTTGAAGCTTTTTCTCTGTTCTTTCATTGTGTATGACTAAATGCTTTATATTGGAGATTTTCTACTATATATTTACTTCACTAATATCTTAGCTGAATTAAAATGTTTAATCCTTTAGACCAGTGGTGGCGAACCTATGGCACGGGTGCCATAGGCGGCACTCAGAGCCCTCTCTGTGGGCACGCGTGCTGTCGCCCCAGTCCTAGGCCTTCAGCTGGGTTTTATAAAACCTTTTTAGCTTTAGGCCTCCGCCGCCGTGTGCAAAAAAAAAAAAAAAGGTTCAATCAGTCAATTTCAACTTCTTGTGAAAAAAAAAAAGATCTTGCAAAGTTGAAATTGATTGATTGAACTTTTTAGTCCCACCCTGTCTGCCGTTACCACCGCAGCCACGCCCACCCAATTGGCCACACCCAGCCAATGGGCCACACCCACCCGGCACTCAACGATGCATAAGTGGGTTTTGGGTTGCAGTTTGGGCACTCAGTCTCTAAAAGGTTCGCCATCACTGCTTTAGACCTTAATTTAATCTTTTCTCACATTTAAAACTGCCGAGGAAAGTAGAAACTAGGAAATATCCTTTTCAAGATTAGTCATCTCAAAAGAATGAAAGCATAAATATAATAAGTAATTTAAAGGAGTTTAAAATTGAAAAACTGGCAAAGATTATCCAAAAATGTATGACAAATTATTAAAAGAAAACAAAGTGTTGTAGAGGAAAATCTGAATGAATTATTAAAAACAAAAAAAGTACAAATATAAGTTGCTATCAGTCACCATGGCTAAATTTTTTTAAAAAGAGTAGAGTGGAGCTTGTTGACTATTGTACCATAAGCTTCCTGAACATATAATTAAGTTGCTATGATCCTGTTATAGACACTGGTTAGCCCTTGCTCAAAATTGTGTTGGTATGGATTTTCTAAACAATTATCAGAAGATTATGGTGATTGCCCCAAAGTCCAAGATGAATAATTAGAACATCCAAGCCATCATCAGTCTGGAAGTGAAGCCTATTGATCAAAGTGTGGACCTATACTTTTTTTGTCCATGAGTTATGAGCAAGCTAAAGTAGTATTTAAACTACAAATCTTGGATGTAGAGTGACAAAATAAGTTGAATATAGTCTCTAAGATGTTAGGAACCTTACTCTGAATTGGAGACCACAGCTAACGTTATCTCATCACCCTGGAATTGCAAGACTGAATGGTTATAAATTTTGGGGCCCTCCAGTTCAGGGACTAGGCCATCTTTGGTACTGGACAGAGTTGCATTGCCCCAAACAGACCCAGTGTACAATCTGGGGTCCTCCTAGACTCATGACTCCTGCTCAACGAATAGGTGGCAGTTGTGGCAAGGAGGCCTTTGTCCAGTTCTGTTTTGTGCACCAATTGCATCTGTTCCTGGATTGGGAAGTTCTGCTCATGGTCACTCATGCCCTGTTGACCGCCTGGATGACCTCCCGGATGCACTGCTGTAATGGACCTTACATGAGGCTCTTCTTGAAGAATATTTGGAAGTGTCAGCTTATGCAGTATGCAGTGGGATGTGCAGCTATGTGTACCCCTGGAAGGACACATGTTATACCTCTATTCCATGAGCTGTATGGGTTTCCGCTTTGCTTCCAGGTCCAATTCAAAGTGCTGTTTTTGACCTTTAAAACTCTTCATGGCATCTCTGAAGTATTTCTCTGTCCTATATCATCTCCTAAAGAATCAAGAGAAGTTTAGGAAAAAAAAAAAAATTCTGTTTCTTTTACTTTAATCTCAGTGAATGTGACAGCCCCCTCCCCGTTTTACTGCTAAACTGCAAAAAAAAATAAAAATCCTTATTTCAAGTAAATGCAGTACTTCTGTGGAATTATATCATCAGTAATATTATCTTTATGCATAATGAGAAGGAATGTTCTTTTTCTCTGCCCTTCAGGAAATAAATCTCAAAGGGAAGAGTTGGATTCCGTTCTTTTTCTTTTTGAAGTAAGTTACCCATTTTCAACAAAATACTGAGCATTATAGTTATATGGTTCTTTATAAACACATTATATTTTCTTACAAGCACAATGGTAGGATCGTAGGTATCGGAGGTGGGGGTCCCTCCCTTTTAATTGTTTAAATAAATGATAAAAATATGGCAATGTAATTAGACCAGCCTGTTGTTAGACAATATGTGGAATGCAATTTTGCAATTAAAAGAAAGAGGAAGAACAAAGACAAAAGTTTGGAAGCAGACAACTTACCATTTCAAGAACATAGATTTCCATTTTGCAGATTCTAGTCAGAACATTTGTGAAGCTATCAACCAAGCTCTGTGAGCAGTTCTAGATACCTATTAAAGTAGATACCTAGACGATCAAAATATGAGGCAACGACATGAATAATGGCATGATCAAATGGAAGAAGTTTAAGTAGAAATTCTTACCTCTAATTAACCAGGACAAGGCTGATTGGTTCATTAATGAGAAGTTGTGTCTGAATCTGACCAAGAAAATATATCTGATAAATTAGTCACTTGGCTGCCTTTGTGAAATGTTGCTAACACACAAATACTTTGATAAATGTGAACAATAAATATTTGCTCATTTTAAAAAAAATAGGAATATTGTTGTATTTTCTTAGGAATCAGGTTAACATTGAGACTTGAAACAATAAATCAGGGCATCTCATGAGTTCTAGGAAAATGCCAGCAGTCTTACCTATGGTTATCTAAAGCTTCAGATTTTCATCAAGTCTAGGTTCCACTGATTTGTAAACAGATTGGTAGAGTGATTTATATGTTTAATTATAATAAAATTAATTGGCTCTGTTTACAATATTATGTGATTCTAACTTTGTGGTTTGTGAATTATAATTTAGAGGTCTAAAGTAAGTATGAACCCAGTTTTGGATTATTTAATAAATAATGCATTATGAAACTCTCATGGAGTATAATGTGTGAATCTAGTCAGTGACTCTGTACAACTAGTTGTCAGTGATACTTGATTTCTAAGTTTAAACTGCCTTTGCAGTTGAGGATTCTGTAGCTCTTTACTTCAGAATAATCCCTGTTGAATTCTGTGGTTTCAGCTTTGAGTACATTGGATTATACTGTGCACTATGCAAATTAGACTAAATCATTAGATCTAAGAAGCTGCTTTATGTAAATTTAAAACAATGAATTTTCTTAACTTCTCCAGAGGATACTACAATTATTTCCTGAGAGAATTTTCTGCCGATGGCATTTTCGTAGCATAGGTAAGTATACTTCAGGTTTGGATTTAGGCTATTTGTTTTAAGTCCAGATTGATATGTTTCCCCATTTTATCTTGTAGTGTAGTTAAGGTAAAAAGATGTTGTCCCTTAATGGGAAACAACAAATTGGATTGACATGTGATATTTTACACTTTGCACTACAATGGTTGCATATTAGATTGCTTTTTCATATGTTAAAATGTCAAATGGAAGATATTAAGGTAACCTTTATAATCTCTTATAATCTCTTTAATTTGGTATTTGAACAATTGGTTTGCTATAGTAAAGAAACCAATGGTAGTTCAGGTATCATTGCATCTGAATTGTTAAACTGTTACGTGATGATAACATGCATCATCTATAACAAAATGTATTGGTTTTAATCAACAGTTTGGAAATGTATTTGTTGTTGAAATGGTTGCCCAGTTAACTGGAATGAATTCTATTAGGTCCCAATAGGTTCTAACACCTGTATGGAAAACCCTACAAGGTATCTTTTTAAAATCACAAATTAAAATAAATGTGAATAATAAATTTATGAGAACAGATAATTAAATGAGCATTGCTTCAAGATCAGTGTGTTTTCTTAGAGGTAGTTATTTAACTTACTTAAAGTATTTATTTAGTTCAATTTATATAGCCACCAACAATAAACTGTGTCACAGGCTCACTTAACCTCCCAATCTTTACACTTGGAAGAACAGCCAAAAGGCAGCAGGAGTGCAATCAATCTACCCTTGGGGGAGTAGTGTTCCAAATGGCAAGTGCAATGACAGAAAAGGCATACTTCTTGGATCCCACTAACTAGATGACACTTTTTAATAGATGCGACCTCAAACTGGGTAGAGACCATCAGAGAAAGATAGTGCCCCAGATATCCTGGCTCTGTAGCATACAGGCGTTCATACAAGTGGGAACCAGCATGTTACATTGAATGAAAGTTATTTTAAACAGATTGATAAAATACTAAAAACTTTTTATAGCAAGGGCAACCATCAGATTTTTTAAAAAAACCTCTATTGTTTATCTTACAAAGGTAGGAAATTTAATGTTAGCCATTATTCTATTGTGTTTCCTGCATTAAGGGCTACACGACATATTTGGAAAGTATTTAACGAACGAAGTAGAATTTTGAGCCATATGCATGTGAACATTTTTTATTCTATAGTAGTCATAGTAGTATATAATAATTTTTGGTCACTAAAAGCATTACTATTTTAGTTCTTCTTGAATTTACGTTTATTTTTATCAGCCATGACTAATGGTAGTTAATCTTTAATTTGAAAATTTCCTAATCCGTTTTTCTTTATTTTAGGGTCAATTTTGAAGAAACTTTTGCACACTGGAAACTGCCTTAAGGTATTTTAGTGCTTGCTTTAAATCCTGCATTTTTCTAAGCACATATTTATAACATTTCGTTTATTAGAAGAAAATGATTTGTTAGATACAAGACAACGTGTGATATGCTATTTTGAGATGTTTCAATGCTTTTTGGTCCTAGTTGTATTTTTTTGTGGCAGCAATCTCCACATGGGGGGAGGAGGATCAAAAACATTGCAAGATGGCAGTCGCAGCAGTGTGATTTGAACACATGTACCCCATTTGTGTGTGTACGCTGCCCCAGATAAAGCTCCAGGCGTGACCCTATTTGCAAGCTTGGGTCACAGGGATTAGCCGGGAGTGGAGTAACTTGCTTCTCAGAGTCGTAGGTGATTCATTGCTGGAGGTTTTCAAGAAACAATTGGATAACCATTTGCCTGGGATGGAATAAGGATTCCTGTCTTGGGCAGTAGGTTGCACTAAAAGATCTCTGTTAGATAAAGACACTTGGCTTCACTCAGAGTTGGATTCTGATTGGATAGGTTCTTTGCAGGAAGAGATGGTTTCACCTGCCTTGAAGCAGAGAGTGGTTTGCCACCTTCTCAAGAGGCTAGTCTTGGACAGTGTTTTGCTATATCTCCAGCTTTCCCTTTTTAGAAAAGGTTGTTGAGAGGGTGATAGGCACTCAGCTTCAGAGGGCCTTTGATGAAGCAAATTATCTGGACTCCTTTCAGTCAATTTCAGGTTGGGCTATAGTACTGAGACAGCATTAGTTGCCCTCGTGAATAATCTCTGGATACCGTCCTGATTCTCTTAGATCACTTGGTGGTTTTTAGTATCATCAACCATAGTATCCTTCAGAATGGCTTTAAGATTTAAGAGTTGAGGACACTGTTTTGTGATTGTTCACCTCCTTCCTAAGTGGTCAGTTCCAATCGGTGTTTTTGGAGAGTGGGTAGAGGTTTTATCTTTTGCCCTCGTAGTGGCTTCTTTTAAATTCCTATATGAAACCACTGGGAGAGGTTATTTGACAGCACAGGCTGCAGTATTTCAGAGTGTTGATAATACATACTGGTCTCCTTGCTGGTCAGGCAATGCCATTCATGTCTGTGCAAAGAGGTTGTAAGTGTCTGGATGGGGAGGAACTGGCTTCAACAAAGTTGCTTTGGGTTCTTCAGCCTCCTGGATCTGGTTAGGTGTCATTTATGATTCTTCAGAGGATAACACTCCCCTGGCTAGATCTGGTTTGCAATTTGAGAATCTTCCTGGATTTGCAACTTCTGCTCAAGGAGCAGATGGCAGCCATGGCTTGGGAGGTCTTTACACAAAATCATCTTGTACATCAATTGTGCCATTCCCAGATTGGCACCATCACACATGCCTTGATCATTACCCAGTTAGATTACTGCAATACATGGAGCTGACCTGGCAGACCACCTGGAAACTGCAACTTTTCAAGAATGCAGCAGCAGTTTGCCCATATTACATCACTGCTGTACTGGCTGTATTGGCTCTCAGTTTCTTTCTAGGTATTATTCATACTGCTTATCATTTTAAAATCCTAACAAAGGTTTAATTGCAGGATTGCCTCTTCCTGAGGTATCTGCCTATTCCATTAAATCATGGAGACATGCACTCTCCAGGAAAACTTCCCTTAAGGAAATTGTCATCTGGTGGGACCTAAGAAAATTGCCTTCTCCATAGTTGCCCTGCCCTGTGGAATACCCTCCCTTCTGATATCTGACAGGCTCATACCCTTGGGTGGAGCAGTGGCTCAGTGGTTAAGACACTGGGTTTATTGGCTGGAAAATCAGTAGCCAGGGTATTAGACCTGAACTCTACGCAATGGAGGGAGCTCCCGTCCTTGCCCCAGTTACTGCCAACCTAGCAGTTCAAAAGCATACAAGTGCAAGTAGATAAATAGGTACCACTTTGGTGGAAGGTAACAGTGCTCCATGACATCATGCTGGCCACATGACTGTAGAAATGTCTTTGGACAGCAATGACTCAGTGGCCTTGAAACAGAGATGAGCATCGCCCCTTATGACTAGCAGAGTAAAATCCGCAGGGACTCCTTTACCTTACTTTTTTTTACCTGACTCTTCCCCCAAGCATTGAGGAAAGGTGAGGCTTGTTGTTGTTAGTTGCGAAGTCGTGTCCTACCCATCGCGACCCCATGGACAATGTTCCTCCAGGCCTTCCTGTCCTCTACCATCTTCTGGAGTCCATTTAACCTCACACTTACTGCTTATTGGACACCTTCCGACCTGAGGGGCTGATCTTCCAGCGTCATATCTTTTTGCCTTTTGGTAGTGTCCATGGGGTTTTCATGGCAAAGATACTGGAGTGGGTTGCCATTTCCTTCTCCAGTGGATCACATTTTGTCAGAACTCTCTGCTATGACCTGTCCGTCTTGGGTGGCCCTGCACGGCATAGCTCATAGGTTCATTGAGCTACGCAAGCCCCTTCGCCACGACAAGGCAGTAATCCATGAAGGGGGGGAAGGTGAGGCTAGAGGTCAGGAAATATGAATGTCTATGTGGGGGAATCTATTTTGGAGTGCCAGAATTGTTTGGATGTTGATTGCATGAATCTTGTATATTTTATTCTTTCTTTGTGACCCTTCAAGAATTGTTGCATATAAGATGGACACGGATGGATGGATGGATGGATGGATGGATGGATGGATGGATGGATGGATGGATGGATGGATGGATGGATAGATAGATAGATAGATAGATAGATAGATAGATAGATAGATAGATAGATAGATAGATAGATAGATAGATTCAGATAGATTCAGATAGATTCAGATAGATTCAGATAGATACATAGATCTCTTCTTACTCCTACAAAGTCATGGCCCCAACTTTATGGTTGCTGATTATCCAAGGATTTTTTGTGCATTTCTGATAAAGATGAATATACAGTGATTTGCAGTTTGTTCTTTTCTGTATGCTGATAAAATCTACATCTGAATTGTTTGTTAAAAGGAATTAGTAAGCAGTAACATTAGTCAAATCATATTTGGGGAGATAGTATGCTTTGTAAATATAAAAAACAGACTTCCCCTTCAGTTTCACCCATTAAAATGCCTCACTCATATCGGGTCAAAAAAACCCCACCCCTTTATTTCTCTTCCTGAAAGTTAGCTTGGATCAGAAGAGGCATTTAGAGGAGGCAATTGACTGATAGTTCAGTTGAATATCAGTTGGCAACATTCAGCAAAGAAATATAACCTGTGAACTTCCTGGTGGAATTGATCCAAGAGAAGAAACTAATTTTGAGCTCCTTATTGTAATGCAATCCATAAGAAGGATCACAAAATATGTGTTAAGTTGATATACTTGAAAGGAAATTTGGTTCGGTGCAGAAGGAAACTAAAGAGCTTAAATCTTGTGAGAAAAAAATCACGGCACCAGAAACAAAAAGACATAACATTTGGAAAAAAATTGGCAACCTGTTAAGAGCAGATTCAAAACTACCTCTGCAGAATATCCTTATATGTGTAGAGAAGGAGCAACCTCTAGTGGCTCTTGTAGAGAAATGTTTACTAGAGTAAAAGCTGAAAGATTAAGCTATACTTGATACAGCCTGGAATCCAAGTAAGATTCCAATGTTATTCTAAACTAAATCCAGGACTTTCTTTTCCTATAGCCATTGTTTGTTATATTATTTATTACCTTTATTTTCATCTTCACTTTATATAATCTCTATAGTTTTCTTTTTTGAATTTTTAGTTTTGAAATAGTAATTTTATGAATACAGTTAGTTTTTATAATTATAGTTGTAGGAATCAGGTGGAGTATTTCCGATATTAAATTGTACTATTTAAACTTTATACTATGTCACTTTAGATATCATGGAATGTTAAAGATCTGAGACATATAGCCAATAGGAGGACTGTTTAAAATATACATAAACTGGATATTTTAAAGTTTGAGGTAGCTTTTCTGCAAGAAATTCATATTTTTCCTGACAAAGAAATATTTACTTGCTAAGATGAATTAACCATGGATTAATATTGTAACAGTTTGAAAATGGACAGAATTATTATAGTAATTAAAATTCTTTAGATTTTATAAGAAAGGGGGGGAAATTCAGACACTGAAAGTGACTGAATAATTTTGGTGTTTGAAACGCTGGTAGTCAGGTGATTCTCATGAATTTATGGTCCAGTTAGAGATAAGCCTATTCTATATGGTTGTTTAATTTAAGGAATTTAATTTGGCCTGTATAAGGAGATACAGGCTCAAAAGAAGATACTTGTAAAAATCTATCCTGGCAAATGTTCATGTTTGGATTTATTATTATTTTCTTGATCCATAGTTAATAGGTCAAGAATTGTTCTATATCTGAGGATGGTATGGTTATACTATTTATGGTTTTTGGTAACAAATGTTAATCTGGTATAAACTGACACTTTTATACGTCACTATTAAAGGATCCAGAATATCCACAATATACAAAAAGATTTTGCAATTTATTTTTTCAAATAAATACATTGGTAAACGAAAGATTTGGGATGTACTTAAATTTGAAATACAGCATATAGGTATCTTATATGCATATGCTGTGTACAAGAAGAAAAATAATCATATCACATTAGGAAAGTAAAGAAATCATTATTGTTGACACAATTGACGGCACCAAATAATATAAGAATTGTATAGAGTTTTTAAATCTGCTAAACTGACACGATAATTAGCCTTTTTGTAATAGAATTTCCATTAAGATCTGTTAGGCAGACATAATTCTGAAGTCTAATTGTAATGTTTTCATCATTTTTGTTTTAAAATGTGATTGTTTCTAATACATGTGAATATTTTATACTGGTTTTTGAAAATATGCCTTCTTTTCAGATAAGATGTGAAGGAATACGATTATTTCTTCTTTGGCTGCAAGCTCTCCAGACTAATTGTGCAGAAGAGCAGCTGTTAATTTTTGCTTGTCTTGTGCCTGGTTTTCCTGCAGTGATATCTTCAAAAGGTCCATGTACACTCGATACCCTCATCAGCCCTCCTTCTAGTCTTCCTAATGGTTAGTTATTATATTCTTCTGATTTTTTTCTTAGGTTTCTAGATAGTGAAAGTTACTGGCTATGCTAATGAAATATTTGTCAATTGACATGAATTGCAGTCTTGAATAACAGTTGTAATGAATGCTTCTATAGAAAAAAAAATTAAGCAATAATTAAAAAAAACCTTTTAATTATTCATTTAGGAAATCTGTGTTCCTCTCATTTCCTTAAAATAAACATTTTTGTTCTTTTCATTTTGTGGGTTATTTTATTAGGCCCTGATGTAATGTTGCAACAAGCTATGTGGACAGAATTACCATCTGTATCTTCCATAGTGTTGATTACAGTATTGATAGTATAGCATTACAGTATTAATACCTAGTTGGTCAATTGTGCAGTGTTTTTGAAAGGAAAATATCATTGTCCAGGATGCGTGATACACCTTTGATTGTGTGTTTCTGGTTTTAGCTGGGAGCAATAAGTGACTGTGTTCTCTGGCCTTTCTACCTGTCCAATTTGGTTCAGCAGGTTGGGCATGTTACAGGTCTTGTCAGCCAAGGAATGTGAATTACACAGCAAGCACATATATTTATTTTGTATTGTTTTAATTTTTTAAATTATTTGTATGCTTTTATGATGCAGATTGCTCAGAGTCACTTGCTGAGATGGGTAACTACAGAAATCAAATAAATAAATAAGCAAGCAAGCAAGCACTGTTCTGTTCTTTGTGCCTTATAGAAGATTATTCTTGGGAACTCTCTTACTTTTTTGTATTTCGCTGAGTGGTTATTGTAGTTTGAGAAGTGCCTGAATTAAACACTTGAGATACTAAGCTTGCCAACCAGCTTGCCAACCAGTTATGGCATGACAAAAGACAGTGTGTAGAACATATAAAGGTACACCATCCAATGAGTGTAAATTGGTATTTCTTTGTGTCCTTGCCAACGCGTTATGCCAGTATGTGTGGAGTAGCTCAGAAAAGCAGGTGGAAAAGCAATAGCTTTTTTCACAGTTTTTCAGAGTATTTATTTTTAAGTTGAAGTGGAATACTTTATGCATTTATTCTATGCAGTTTCTTTGTAGGCTGTTTGCTGGACAATTGAAGCTGCTGTGCTATTTGTTCCTCATTCCTAATGCCTTAAAAGAGTTCAACAGGGAATGCATTTATTGTAGTGAAATCCTTGAAGGTGTCTGGCTGAAACTTGGCAGGAATTACTGTCCTGTAATTTTCATTCCATTATTATGCCCAAAAATGAAGCAGCTGCAGTCATTAAAAGGATGTTCCCCCATTATATTCTATGGTCCAAGCTTTTAATTGAAATTCAGAATTGCTTAAATTGAATTGTTTGCCTTTCAATCTTAAAGTAGAAAATTCAATCATGCCACCTGCTAAAGTTTGGACTGGACCAGAGCTTGTTAACACAGGTTTGTTACATACATAATTTTTTGATAGATGAAATGTTATTTTAAAGATTAAAAGAGATCTTGTTTTCAATATAATTAGAAAAATTAGTTCTTGATGTATAGCATAATTGAATCTTTGACTTAACTGTTTATGGTGGCACATTAGTAATGTAGATTTTCCCAAATCAGGATGAAAGTCATGATGAAGGAAGAAAGCACAGAGAGGGTTAAGGCAAGTCTGTTAATGCAAAGGGAACTGAGAATTTTGGCAGAATATTTCTTTTAATTGGAGTTGTACAAATATCTAAAAGTTCTGGATTTAGTCAACAAAGTTTTAAAGAGTTTAATATTAGCTCTTATTGCAAGAGGGTATGTATGTATGTATGTATAGTTCATTGGGACTTAGGGAAAGATCATTGTGTCAAACATGGTTTCAGCTCATTATACCAGTAAAATTGTACTATTGCATTATATATGTCCTTAAAATGTGCCACAATTAATAGATAATTTTGAAATTATCTTTCTCCTTTGAAAACCCAGAAAAGTATAATTGTTCACAGTGCACTCTTCTCTCTCTTGTTGTGAGGGGAGTTGCTAGATATTGCTTGTTAAGAAGAGCCATGTGTGAGAGTAAGGTCCCTTGCTTCATCATGCTTGCCATTTTTTATCTTTATGCTTTATGTTTGATATGATTGTAATTTCTTTGTTGTGAGCCCCCAGAGTTATTTAGAGTTGGCGGCATACAAGTTTATAAAATGTTGTTGTTGTTGGTCACACAGTCAGCCAGGTATTTGGACTGGCTTTGGCATTTTTATTCACCTATCAAATCTGTCCCAAATGACCCGGGATAGGCAGATGTTGTTTGATGGTGTTAAAAGCCACAGGAGGTATGCTGTTCCAAGTAAAGCTGCCATTTGCTATTGACTGATTATGCTTTTGTCAGTTGGTAGTAGTAGTAGTAAATACAACAACAATAATAATAATAATGGAAGGGACCTTGGAGGTCATCTAGTACGACCCCCTGCTCAGGCAGGAAACCCTATACCATTTCAGACAAATGGCTGTCCAGTCTCTTCTTAAAAACTTCCAGTGTTGGAGCATTCACAGCTTCTGGAGGCAGGTTGTTCCACTGATTAATTGTTCTCACTGTCAGGAAATTTCTCCTTAGTTCTAGGTTGCTTCTCTCTTTGGTTAGTTTCCATCCATTGCTTCTTGTCTTGCCTTCAGGTACTTTGGAGAATAGCTCGACTCCCTCTTCTTTGTGGCAACCCCTGAGATATTGGAACACTGCTATTATGTCACCCCTAGTCATTCTCTTCATTAAACTAGACATATCCAATTCCAGCGACCGTTCCTTATATGTTTTAGCCTCCAGTCCCCTAATCATCTTTGTTGCTCTTCTCCAGCATGATAGATGGAGAATCCACGAATGGGTTAACTCTGTCTTCCTGACCATTAGACTAAGTCAGTCAAACTTTGCCACGCCTCTCCTGGACCAGGACCTCCCAGTCACGACTTAGTCTGATGCCCAGGATAGACGTGTGAAGTTTGGCTCCTAGTGCAGACTGAGTTTATTCAGGAATCAGGTTATATTGTCCATTTGTGGATTCCCCATCCCCTGGGCTGCGCTGGGATCAGCGCAGCACTAAACTGCTTCCCGTTTTTCTAGCAGGCTTGCTGGCTTTAAGAAGGCATTAAGTCTCCGTTGCCTTTCAGGGCGTCCGTTGTGGGCGCCATTTTTGCAAGCCGCGTGGGCGGAGATTTCTTCCGTTTGTTCTCCTTGTCCTGGGAAAACTTTTGCATCGACTGTTCCAGTGTGTCTGCATCGCTCGGATCAGCCAGATCCCTTTCCACTGTTGATTTTGAGCCTTTTTCTTGACTTTTGTCTGCTGCGGCTGCAGCCTCACCTCCCACTTTCTCTTTCGATCATGGCGGGCGCCATTTTGGAAACCGCTATCGTTCCCTCTGGCTGAAGGGGAAAAAAGAGAGAGAACTTTTCTTTTGCAGATTAGCTCAGGAATTTGGGGAGAGGACCTTTTCTCTTGCTCCCGCTTCCACTATAGAGCTCGCAGTTCGATTTTGCGCAACTTTCATCACAAATAAAATAAAATAAAAAACTAAAAAAAAAAGGAAGAAATCAACACAAACGTGGAAATTCAGCGTGCCTTTCAGTGATAGCGCTATATAACATCACAGCAATTACAACTGTTGTACCTTTTAATTTTTCTCTGGACCCAAGCCACACAGACGTGGCAGGTCACCCACCAGGGCCTACACAGGATTGCCCTAGGCCCCAGCCTAAGCTTTCCTAAGCTCATATCTCAACAGACAAGTGTGCTGGCTGTGTCATTCTTGGCCTTGCCGCCACCAACTAGGACTAGTGTGCTGGCCGTTACCACTGAGGTGGTCTTGCCGCCACTAGGGAGCTACTAGTGTGCTGGCTGTTGCCATTGAGGTGGTCTTGCCGCCACAGTAGACCTGACCAGTGCACTAAAGGTGCATCCTTACTGGTCTTGTTGTTATTGCCATCAGGAGCGTTGTAAGTGGCTAGCCGTACCATTAAGTTGGTCTTGCAGCCAACATTGCCATTAGAGTACATGTTGTTCCCAGTGAAGTGGCACACAGCCACAATCAGTACTCTGCTCCTTTATTATTGAGATTCCTCTCAGCACACCACTGAGATATCTCCCGAGATCCCTCTCAGCTGACCACTGAGATATCTCTGATTACAATGGCAGACAACACGGCACCTCAGACTTCACAAGGTGCCCCCAGCACACCCAGGCAAAAGAAGCCAAAGTCCTCCAAGCAGGAGGCTGCTGGGAAACTCAAGGCCAAGGCCAAAGCCATCTCAGGCAAACGGTCCTCCAAGGCGGCAGAGAAAGAGGCCAGCAGGAGGCACCAGGCCTTAGAGAAACAGTTCTCCAAGGCGCAGAAGCGGAGCACGGTGGGGATTGGGCATACTTCCCCCGACCCCACAGACACCTCAGTATTTGGCCCTCAACTCAACTCCCCAACTTCGTCTGTCCAAGGGGTTTGGTCCCCAGAGGGGGACCCTGAATATTTTCCCAGGGCTGAACAGGGCGAGATGTTTCCGTTCAGTGAGGGATCTAGCCTCCAAAGAGCACCTTCTGCAGCCAGGGTTGCACCTATGGGATCAGAAGCCACATTTACACCCACAGCAGCGGGTCTTCGACCCCTAGAACCTCGGGGCGCTGTCACCGGACCAATTACAGGTCCTGATATCTCAAGCTGTCGCCCAAGGTTTCGCCTCTACACTCCATCAGAGGCCTAGACCCGAGTCTGTGGCGTCAATGACTCCGTCTTATTTCTCCCAGGCAGGAGCTGATGACTTTCCAGGTTCTATTTCACCCTCTAGGTCCTCCAGAAACAGAGTGTCATTCTCCGAGGAGTATGGGCAGCTGGACCTACCGTTATCAGAAGATGAGGACCTTTCCCTGGAGCCTCCTCCCTTCATGGGTCTATTTAATCCTTCTCTTCAAGTCACTGGTCCACAAGGCCAGTACCACTGCAAAGATCGTTTCTGACCGGGCCCCTCAGGCTGGTCCATCCACAAGCCAGGATACAAGTCCAGTGTTCTCCGAACCCACTGTCACTCAACAACACATCCCCTGTCCCCCTCTTTTTCTCAACACAGTTCAGAGGCAATGGGAAACGCCTAGCACCTTTCCCTCTCTGGGGGGGACGGACAAAAAGCTATTCAATGTAGACCCAGCGTTGTCTGAAATGCTAGATGTTCCTGTGGTGGATGAACCTCTAACTCCACTGTTTTCTCCTTCCATGGTGTCAGGTGACATGGCAGAGGCCCTAAAGACAGAGGACAGGAAATCCGAACTCTCTTTCCACAGGACACATCAGGCCTCGGCATGGTCGGTAAGGGCGGCCACATCGACCTCCTTCTTTGCCAGAACATCACTTCTCTGGCTTCGTCAGTTACAGGCCAGGGTTCCTCCGGAAGAGCTACGAACGCACCAGGACTTGGGCAAGTTAGTGGCTGCTTCGGAATATATGGTGGACGCTTCACTACATGCCGCCAGATTTTCATCTAGGGCCATAGCCTCCAATGTCACCGCTCGCAGGCTCCTGTGGCTCAAACAATGGAGAGCGGATACTAGGTCCAAGTGGCGCTTGGCTGCCCTGTACCGTGGCGGACAGCTGTTCGGTGAGGCCCTGAATCCTTATTTGGTCGAGAACAAGGACAAACATAAGGTACTGTCCCACCTTATCAGACGGGCAGATAGGAGACCTACCCCGTATACCCGCAGGCAGTCCTTTCGATCAGGATCAGGGCCGGAGTTTGCTCAGCCCTCCCGCTCCCTCCCTCTCAGATCGAACGGTCAATTCGACAGATCTGGTAATAGGGACAGACCCAGGCAACAATTTCAGGCCAAGCGGCCCTTTCAAGGCACGGGAGACCGTCCCTTCAGGAGATCCAAGTGACTACAGGCAGGCTCCTCCCATAGGGGGCAGGTTGGCTCTCTTCGTTCACAAATGGGAGGCAACCACCACAGACCTTTGGGTCCTCAACACCATCAAGTACGGTCTGTCCCTGGAATTCACGTCCACCCCCCCGGGGTGCTTTATCTCTTGCCCATTGTCCAAAAATCCGGCCAAGAAAGATCTCATGAGAGAGGCCATTCGACACCTCTTAGAGATAAGGGCCATAGAGCCTGTACCGGCTGGACAACTGGGAAGGGGTTTTTACTCCATTCTTTTTGTCATTCCGAAGGCTTCGGGAGGATGGAGGGCAATCCTCGACCTCAAGGGGTTGAACTCTCATCTGGCATACAAGAAGTTCAAGATGCAAACACTCCAGTCCATCTTGGCCAGCATCAGAAAAGGGGACTTCCTGACGTCTATCGATCTCACGGAAGCATACCTACACATTCCCATCCTCCCCAGCCACCGTAAATTCCTCAGGTTCTGCTACGCAAACCACCATTTCCAATACAGAGCCCTACCTTTCGGTCTTTCATCGGCCCCCAGGGTATTCACGAAGATCCTGGCGGTGCTGGCCGCACATTTGAGGTTAGTCCCAGTGCGGACGACATCCTCATTCAATCCTCCTCGGTTCAGGCAGCCCAATCGGACCTGGCTCTGGCCCACAAGACCCTCCAAGATCATGGGTTCTCGGTGAACTTCCAAAAGAGCCAGACTGTTCCCTCAACCCGCCTCCATCTGGGCGCGGTGATAGACACAAGACGATGCGAGGTCTATCTATCTCGGGAACGTCAGGACAGCATCTGAGCCCTGGTCCTCCAGGTCCAAAGGAAGCGGATAGTTTCACTGGCCATGCTTTCCCAATTGCTAGGGAAGATGATCTCCTGCATGGCGATAGTGCCATGGGCCAGACTACACTCCAGGAACCTACAATGGTTCTTGCTCCTATTTCAGAGACTGGGCACCAGCTCCTCCAACCAAAGGATAAGGGTTCCGTCTCAGACCCTAAAATCCCTTCAGTGGTGGACCTCCCCAGCGGTAGGCAGAGGGTCATTGTTCAAAGAACCCGTTCGGCTCACTCTGACTTCGGACGCCAGTTTGTTTGGCTGGGGAACGCACTTGCAGTCACAGTTGACTCAGGGCCGGTGGTCCCGGTCAGACCTGAAGCACAACATAAACTGGTTGGAGCTCAGAGCCATACATCTGGCTCTCCGCCACTTCCACAACACAGTGGCGAGACAGCATGTCCTAGTCCTTACAGACAACGTGGCGGCGAAAGCCCATGTGAACCGGCAAGGGGGTACCCATTCCAGGTCCCTTATGGCCGAGGCTCAGTTGTTGGGAACCTGGGCAGAGACCAACCTCTCCTCCCTCAGGGCCGAGCACATCTCGGGAGAGGCAAATCGGCAGGCGGACTTCTTGAGCAGGTCGACAGTGGATCACTCTGAGTGGCGCCTGCATCCCGATTTCTTCAGGGAGATATCGGAGAGGTTCGGTCTTCCAGTACTGGATTTGTTCGCTTCTCCGGCGAATTCCCAGCTTCCAAGATTTTTCTCCCAGTTCCCATCTCCAGGGGCGGAAGGGGCGGATGCCCTCCGCAGCCCATGGCCCGGGGGTCTGCTTTATGCATTTCCTCCCCTCCCTCTGATCCCAGCAGTTATCCGAAAGATACTGCAGGAACAGGCAGAGGTGGTACTCATTGCTCCACATTGGCCAAGACGGCCGTGGTTTGCCGAGCTCGTGAGCCTTTCTTTTTCTTCCCCATGGAGGATGCCTCCGGATCACATCTCACTCAGCCAGGGGACTCTGCAACATCCAGAACCCCAGTGGTTCCAGTTAACCGCCTGGCATTTGAACAGCGGCTTCTGATGCATGAGTCCTACTCGTCGGACGTAATTGCGGTGATTCAGGCCTCACGAAGGCCCACTACAAACAGAATTTATGACTCCACGTGGAACAGTTTCTGTCACTGGTGTACAAATGTTTCCCCCTCCCTTTTCTTCCAGTCCGCCAATGGACAATGGTTGGTGACCTCTGCTTTACCACATCTACTCAGCGGCCAACTGAGTAGATGTGGTAAAGCAGAGGTCACCAACCATTGTCCATTGGCGGACTGGAAGAAAAGGGAGGGGGAAACATTTTACATGCGTGCGTGCACGGGGCCGCAAGCATGCATGGACTGCAAATGGGGTGGGGCTAGTGCCTGCATGATACTCACTAGCCCTGCCCCGTTCTTGCGTGGTGCAGCGCCTTATATCTGCACCCCGCAGCGCGGTGACGGCCGTTTTTGCGCCTTGTAGCACGGTGGCCCATTTTTGCGCCTCTAGTTTTTGTGTGCCAGAGGCAGCACTCAGAGGTGCCTCCCTGCCCCCCGAAGGGCACCACAATGCTGATGCGCCCCTGGCACTTTGCAATAAATAAGTGGGCTTTGGGTTGTGGGTGGGCACTCGGTCTCTAAAAGGTTCACCATCACTGACCTATACTATACCTGTGCATTTGGTTTTTCTTGCCTAAGTATAGAACCTTACTTTTTTCACCATTGAATTTCATTTTGTTAGATAACGCCCAATGTTCAAGTCTGTCAAGATCCTTCTGTATCTTAAGCCTATCTTCTGGAGTGTTGGCTATTCCTGCCAGCTTGGTGTTGTCTGCAAATTTGATGAGTTCCCCATCTATCCCCTCTTCCAAATCATTGATAAAGATGTTGAAGAGCACTAGGCCCAGAACAGAGCCTTGGGGCACCCCACTACACACTTCCCTCCATGTACATGCAGTTCCATTGAGGACCACACACTGAGTACGGCCTGTCAGCCAGCTACGAATCCATCTGATGGTGATGCTGTCCAACCCACATTTTTCTATCTTATCAAGTAGTAGGTTGTGATCTACTTTATCAAATGCCTTAGTGAAGTCCAAGTAAATTATATCCACAGCATTCCTCAGGTCCACTAATTTTGTCACTTGGTCAAAGACTGTAATAAGATTTGTCTGGCATGATCTGTTTTTCACAAACCCATGTTGGCTTTTGGTAATAACTTTCCTTTATAGCAGTCTGTTTTTATTATATTAGTTTGATATTCATGTTTTGTTTCCTGTACATTCTGTCCCAGTTCCAGTTTTTAAGTTGCATCAATGCTTGGTCTTGGTGGTCAGCCAATGCACGATTTTCTTCTTCAATAGATTGTTTGACTTGAAAATAAATCTCTGGCTCCATTTCTTTTTTAAAATATATATATAACAAGTTTTATTGAATTTTTTTTGTTTTTTACAACCAAGTGCTTAGGACTCATCGTGGAGATAGGGCACTCCATAGAACAAAGTAGAAAATATAATCATACATGAACAATTTAAGTTACTTCTTTAGAATTTCCCTCTCTATTTTATCAATCAAGAAAAAAAAAACAAAAAAAACTATCAATAATATTTCCACCCGTTTTCGAGCTTAATTAACTTCCATTAACATATTCCAATTTGGCATTACATAAACATATAGTATACAATTCGGGTATCCATATAATCTAGATTATTCCTAACCTATACATATTACTCCCATTATTCACTTTATACTTTTCAATTAAATTCTATCTCTTATTCTATTCTATTTCACATACATATTTTATAAATGAACATGACTTTAAGTTTTTTTAAAACCATTTTACATTAGCCTAAATTATTTCTAATTATTTCTAACACAAACATATAATGTAACTATTATATATATATATATACACATATTAATATTTCTCCACTATATTCTATTTCCTATACTCTATCAAACATTTTTATAAATCAATCCAACCTTCAATCATTGCAAGTAAAAATATCAGTAATATTTCACCAATCTCAATACAACTCCTTTAACTTTTCCAATTTTCCATAATTGCCATTCCAGACCATAATCAAATCCATAATTTATATCAATGTTAACTCAGAAAATCTTAGACCTTAGAAATCTCAAAAATATTAGCTCACTTGAAGTCTCTAAAAACCATTTTACCCGTCAAATAAAATTTTAACACTCATTTTTAAAGCTAATTCTAGCTTTCTTTTTATGTCAAGCAGGTTTCCACAATAGGGCCTTTAGCTCCTCCCATCTTAATATTTGACTATACACATTTTCCCACAGTTACGTCTGATCATAGTCTTCTTCTCTTTTTCCCAATATTGTCTGCACTATGTAATCAGTCTTAGTCAGTATGGTGATTATTCGTTGTTTGTATATATTATCAGCATTTTTAATGTCTCGTGTTTGAAAGTCCATTTCTGTTGTTTTTAAGATTATAGATGTTTTAGTTGAATTCTGCCTTTGGTCCTCAGAAATTCCATCATTTGTATATAAGGTGTAACATCTTCCTCTTCAGTAGGTTGTAGATATAAATCCTCCATCTCATTAAGTTGTAAATCTAGTTGTGTGTCATAATCAGTTAAAGTTTGAGATTCAATTTTTAACTCTGGAACATCCTCTTTCCTGAGCGTCCTGAAATGCTCTCTTAATTCCTCTTTCATTTCCAATTTTTTTTCTAGTATGAGTCCATAGTTAAGCTGTGAGTGGGATTCCATTCTTCTTCTTTTTTTTTTAGTGAAAGTTCAGCTTAAAAAATAGATTACAATATTATAAAATATAAAATCCAAACAGGAATAGAAAAAGAAAAAAGGAAAACAAACAATCAAACCCAGCAGAAAGATAAAGACAACAATAGTCCCAGTCAGTGTTGTGAGTATCTAGTTTATAATCCAAAGTGATGATAGAAAAGGATGTCTTAAAAGTCAATTATTATAATGTAATCCTCAAACGAAAGAAAATCCATTTTTCTAGTAGGTATATTTTATATTATAAAGTCAAACAAACTAGAAGTAGAAGATTAAGTAAGTTCCAAAAGATATACCAGTGTCTGGGCGTGACGCCAAGTTCAGCAGTTCAGCTGCAAATGGTTACATTGTTACGATAAGGCTTTCTGGGCTTCATGCCAAGTTCCGAGATACATTGTAACCATACAATCCACATAAATCCACCCAGACAGCCAAAGAGTTTTTTTTTCTTTTTAAAGTAGATAAAAATGTTCAGAGGGGGGGGGGAGGAAAAGAAACACTTCACCCCCCTCCCAAAAAAATTCCACTTAAGCTGAAAACAAGCAGGCAGAGAAAGAGCGTCACAGTAAGGCTTTTTTTTCTTCTTCTTTTTTTTTTCCAGGATCCCCCGAATTCCAACAGTTCAAATAAACAATAAAAATTTGTTATTTTTTTTTTCCCCAAAGCTCGTTTCCCCAAGTATTCGAACGCTGCTTTTTCAAGGGAGGGAATAGTTTCTAGAAGCTTTTCACAGGGAAGTAAATAAGATAACAAGAGGGAAGGAAAGATCTCACCCGGATCTTCCACGGTGGTTCTTTATGCTTAGATGTTGCTGTGACTTTCGGCTGGAGCAGCTAAGTGATCGGCCATGTTACTGGCCGATCTTTTCCCCGTCGGCCCAAAGGCGATTTCTCGGATCGCAGAGGGAGCTACCACTCCCTCCGCGATCAGACGAGTGTCCTCCTCCACAGTGGTTGCCTCTCCGGGGCGACTTTTGATCCTGTCCAGGGTCTACCGGTGGGGGGAAACCGGTCGGCAAAGAGAACATACTCTTTTCACGACCGCAGGCGCTGCGACCGGAACCGGAAGTCCTCTGGCTCCATTTCTGTGGAGCCAGTATAATCTACCAATATCACTACAAGAATGTAATGCATAATGAGAGTAGTCATGAGCTTTCTTGTTTTTTGGTCCAAACTGTCCAGCTCAGCTTGTGTCCAATTAATAATCCCAGCAGTATATCATATCACAGGTATGGCCCAGGTATTGATGGCTTTGATGTTGATTTCACCATTTCAATTTTGTCTTTAGCTTTTTTATTACTCTTTGAATTTATTCTTTACTAATCACATTTTTCATTTGCCCATATGCTTGATGTTATCCAACTGTAAAATGCCCAGTTACTTGTAGACTTCATCCTGATGGCTTCTGATGGCCATTCGACATTTCAATTCCATTACTGTTTGTAATTTTACTGCACTGTAGCACATTTCTCATGATGATGGCGATGGGGATGGCGATGGTTGCACAGTCAGCCAGATGTTTAAATTAGATTTGGCATTTTTGTTCACCTGTCCTATCAAGTCCTTCCCAAGGACCTGGGATAGGCAGATGTTGTTGTTGCTAGTATTATTATTATTTTGTAAGTGCTGCATTAAGTTTCCAAAGGCAATTTCAAGTCTGGTTTAACTTATAAAGCCTTACATGGCCTGGCTCCTGAGTACCTTACAGACTTTCTCCTGCAAGAAGAAATTATCAGTCATTTTTGCTCAGTGAGGAGACAGTATATGCATTTTTAAAGTAAATGAATACGTTAAATAACAAAATGCTAAAATGCTTGTTTTTCTGGTTATCTTTTCTGAAAAAGTAGGCTTTTTGTTTGTGACTTGATGAACTCAGCCTCAGGGTTTTTTTATAGATGAAATACAAGATGTTGAGAACCACTGGTTTCAGGGGGTACAAATTTTATGGTATGATCATTTAAAATTTTTATATGTCTTATTTAGGGAAAATATATCCTGAAGATATAACACCACTTTTACCACATGCTACTGGTGAAAAGATTGAAGACCCAACTTGCTACTTTCTTCAGATACTCTTAAAATATATGGTAATTCAGGTGAGCACATACATAGTAAATTTATTTCATTGAAATTGTTTAATTTATTCATGTATTCACATATTAATTCCCACAGCACTGCCTTATTTCTCATCTTTTCTCATCTTCTCATCTTTCCTACTATCTTCTTGCATTGGTTTCTTACGATTTATCAATTGGTGTTTGTAACTTATGATTAACGATTTTAACTATGATTATGACCTATGACCTATTATTTACTGTTTACATGTACACTGTGAGCTTATGCACTGAAAACAAATTCCGTGTGTGTCCGATCACACTTGGCCAATAAAAATTTCTATTCTATTCTATTCTATTCTATTCTATTCTATTCTATTCTATTCTATTCTATTCTATTCTATTCTATTCTATTCTATTCTATTCTATTCTATTCTATTCTATTCTATTCTCCTATTCCTATTCCTATTCCTATTCCTATTCCCTACATAATATCTAAAGTAAGTTGAGGCTTGGGGAAAAAAACACTGGCATTATTTTCAAATTAAAGTAAGGTGGTCCTTGCTTACTGACAGTAAATGGGAGCAGGAACTCTATCACTGGTCACAAGGCATGATGTTACATGACCATACCAACTTGCGCTGGCACTTCTAGCAACCCCAGTTGCGGTCATTAAATGAGTCCCGTTTGGCCTCAGCATCCCATGGTCACGTGATTGCCTCTTGCAGCCCCTTACCGGCTTCCATTAACTTCACTTGTTGGAAGCTAGCAATGAAATTTGCGAATGGTAATCACAGGACCGCAGGACTCTGCAATGCCTAATTGTGAACTGTTTGCCAAATTCCCAAATTGCAGTCATGTGACAATAGAGACGCTGCAATGGCTGTCGTAAGTCCCCCTTGTTCAATGCCATGGTAACTTTGAACAGTTGCTGGCTAAGTTGACAATAAGTGAGGATTACCTGTATTTATAGTTTTTACTAATTTTAATTTGTATGCTTTATAGGACAACATTCCAAATAGCTTAGATTCTATGTTCTTGGGGAGGGGAGGGGGGTTTGCATTAAAAAATTATATATAGAATTTTTCATTACACAAATATTTCAGCATTCTTTCATTTAACTTGAATTCTTTTTTAATTCTGGCAAAGGCTGCAAAGTTGGAATGGAAGAATAAGGAGAACCTTGACACAGGATTTAAGTTTCTCTTTGCGCTCTTCAGAAAGTATTATCTTCCTCATTTATTCCCTTTTATAAAACTAACCAACCTCTACAATCCTGTGCTTGGTAAGTAACTATTTTACCTCATTTATTTTAATAACATTAGAAGCTTTCCCCCCAATATTAAGATTGAAATCTTTAGAAAATAAGTTTAAGATCCAGAAAGATATTCACAGATTTGAACAATAGTCCCTATCTAACAAAATATAATTCAGTAGTGAGAAAAGTAAGATTTTACACTTAGGCAAGAAAAAAACAAATGCACAGGTATAGAATAGTGGATAATCACTTAAATATGAACCAGCAGTGTGCTGCAGCTGCAAAAAAGCCTACATAGTCCTAGACTGCATCAACAGAGGGATAGACTCAAGATCACATGAAGTGTTAGTACCACTGTAAAATGCTTTGATAAGACCACATTTGGAATATTGCATCCAGTTTTGGTCAACATGATAAAAATGATGTTGAGACTCTGGAAAGAGAAAAGCAACAAAACTGATTAGGGGACTGGACACTAAAACATATGAGTGGTTGTAGGAACTGGGTATATCTAATCTAGCAAAGAGAAAGAGTAGGGGTTGACATGCTAGCAGTCTTCCAATATCTAACTGCTGTCACAATTCTCCAAAGCACTTGAAAGCAGGAAAAGAAGTAATAGATGGAAAGTTATCAAGGAGAGATCCAACCTAAAACTAATGAGAAATTTCCTGTCAGTGAGAACAATTAATCAGTGGAATGACTTCCTCCAGAAGTTCTGGGTGTTCCATCACTGGAGGTTTCTAAGAAGAGATTGAACAACAATTTGTCTGAAATCTCCTAACATGGGCAGGGTGTTGGACTAGAAGACCTCCAACATTCCTTCCAATTTTGTCATTCTGCTAAATAGGTATCTTTATGTAGATAACATTATTTTCTTGATAAGCCATATATAATTCCCCTCTATTGTAGAGGAGGCTTCGTGGTATCCGCAGCAGAACATCCAGATTCAGCCATAGTTTCATTCCATACAGCATTAACCTTGTGAACTCTCAAGCTTCCTCCTTCCGTTATATATTCAAGATGGACAGTATTTAATATTTATTTGTTAAGTATATGTAGGGGTGTGGGTCTATACATATGTTGTATATAGTATGTTTTAGGTGTGTGTCATGTATGTGTTTCACTTTGAGAGCGGGCAACTAAATTTCATTTTTGATGTGTGCCATTGTGCCCACAGTAAAAAAATGACAATAAAGATTATCTTATCTTATCTTATCTATCTCTATTGTAAAATTTAGATTCATCCTACTCCGGAGAACAATGATACTTGGGGAAACTGGCTTACCAGACGGGCTTATTTTTTTAATCATGGTTTCTGATTTGCAACTTAAAGTTAATAAAATATTGATCTATCTTATAAAATTTCTTTTAAGATTACAATTTTTTTTTTAAAAAAGTATATTTAGGGTCAAGATTTGTTTTACAAACCCATCCATGCAACTTATTTTACCTCTCTTAATTCAGATTACTCTCATTATGTACAGTTCTTATTGTATGCTTCAACTATCCTTTTGATCTTTTTTGCCTATGAAAGCACATTATTATCTTCATTTGTATTTCCCTCATTTGTCCTGACAGCCCAGTTTACACTCTCTGGAATGTGAACTTCCATTTATAAGTCAGGTTTTTAAAGATTCAATTTCATGTTTTGTGTTTTACAGAGATCCCTGGCCTGCGCCCCAAACCAGTATATGTTAGTACAACTTGTGATGGTGGAAATTTTTATAGTTCAAAAATTCCATACCTGGATGCTCATGTAACTTTTATAAAATGGCTTGTAAATTTTTTTCTGGAAAAGAAATATCTTATAGCAGCACAAACTTTCAGGAATGGTGTGGAAGTTCTACCCAGAATCATTCAAGTATGTTGCAAGTGTTATTTAGTTTAGCATTTCTGACGTTGAATCAACATCAAGTTACATTAACTAAATTGTGACTTTCATATGAGCTTGAGAACTTAAATTTAATTCAGTAAAATATTACATATTTTGAGACCTGATACCTTAAATAATATCATGTGTCTAGTAATCAACTTTAGTAATGGAATGACATCCTTTTAATAATTAGCATTATTAAACATTTATTTCAAGTTAGCTTAAACTAGTGGAGATGGAAAATTAGCACCTGAATGTCTAAGTTGTGTGCATGTGCATTGTGAGTTTGTGATTTTTGAAGACTTTGTAATTTTTAATGGCAGCAAAGAACGGTTTAGAATGAAAGTGTTTTCTCTTGTGCTTTACCATGCTCAAATATACTTTTTGAAAGGATTAGAATATTTTTTAATTATTAGGTTTGTGAAATGATCACTCATATTTTGTCGCCCTCTAACTTTGTTTTCAGATTAGCAATTTAGTACTCACAAGCACCATTTTATCTAAAGAGACACACCAGCACACCCCACACAATACTCAGCCACTTTTGTTATTTCCTACCATTCCACTGGCTGCAGTAAAAAATGGCAAGTAAAGAGAAGTCACCTACTCTGGATATGTCTAATTAATAAGTATCTGTTGTTCCAGATGAGCATACTGAAAGGAAAGGGAGATGCTTGCTACATACTCTAAGGAAATCACCGAAGGTAGCAGGGATAGTGGCCAGGTTATGGCAATTGCCACTTAACTGCAAGCTATCATTTAGGATTGTCCAGAGGCTTCCATTGATAACATAGTGGCCACTAGGTTGCAATCATTGCATAATCCCAAGATCATATCAGACCTCTGCAAAAGGTTGCCATGCAAAATTGTGTGTGTGTGTGTGTGTATCAAATGCATACACAATAATATGTGTGTGTTTATGTATATTTATATACATATATGTACTCAGTCTTTTTATTGAATTTTTAATTCAGTGGTTTCTGTGATTTGGGTGATGGGGTTGTTAATAATTAAAAGTTAGACTAAATTCTCAAGTAATGTCCATAAGTTATCATGGTTGTTTCCTCGTATCTTCTTAAGACAGTGGGTAACACAGTGCAAGATAAAACTCCTGAAGTGGAGACCAGTATCCCATCAGATCAGGAGAAAAATCATATCAACCACAGCGGGATACTCAATGATTCCAGTTTTTGCAGCATTGAAGAGCAGCACCGATTTGCATATGAAATGGTGCAACAAATATTTCTGTCTACAAGAGATAATGTAAATTTTGTTAATGAAGTATTTCATCAGGTTGGTATAAACTGACATCTGTTTATATGTTGTATAGTATCAGTTCCCCATCTTTCTCTTTGTGGGAATCTGTAATATCTGTGAAAGATTTTAAGAATCAACCCTTAGCAGTGTATTATTACCTATGCCTTTCATGGCACACATCCTTTCAGTTAGTGTCATTAAATGCTTAAATTAAATGAACGTTAATTGTGATTTTAATTGTGACTCTGTGGAATTTTCAACAACAGCACCAATCTCTTCTAATACTTGACAATCTTATAAAATGTTGGTCAATAAAAAGGTTAATATATTTTGATATTTATTCATTAAATTTAGAAACTGCTCATTTCCCTCATAGAAGGACTCTGGGTTGTATGCAAATAAAATATTAAAACATAAAAAATGAATATAAAAATTTGAAATTTTTATATTCAAGGCAAGAATAGTTAACATTGAACATTAAAAGTTCGTTAAAAGATGAGGGGGGGAGGATTTTCAGAGTGCTAACCAGCCCTATAGCTGTGTGTTCCTCTGCGAGCCCCAAGGAGGGTGGCAGAGCCAGGTCTTTAGACATTTCCAGAATGCCAGGAGACTACGGTCCTGTCTCTCCTCTGAGAATGTTGTAATGAGCTTCCTGGACCCCTCCAGTCAGAATTCTTTAACTGACGGGGTCCGCAACATACCTTTCCTGCCTGACTGGGTGGGATAGGCTGATGGTTGCATAGATAACCTGGCCCCATGCCATATAGGGCTTTAAAGGTCATAACCAACATCTTGAATTAGACTTGGAAGCAAGAGCAAAGGCCGTCCTAGCCACAGTCACCACCTGTTCTCCACAAGGCCTCTGAACACAACCTTCATGGACAGTCTGGGGACACGCTTGGAGTATATATCTTTGTGGCAAATAGTGCTTTAATTTACTGTTTAGATACAAGATTCCTTGTTTAGGTCTGAAGTTCAATGATATGTTTTTAGCATGTTGCTATCTTTTCCCCCCAAACTTATATCCTGAATCCAGTCAAGATATAAGAAATATTTATGAGTTGAAGAGTATGGGGGAAACATTTCTATAAGTAACTGAACTATTAGTGTAGAAGTTTGCAAAAGGTGGAAACATTTTTCAATCATTAAAGTCCCCCTTCCCATGATTATTGAATACCAGTGTTTCAGTGAATAAATAAATATAATCAGTAGAGGAACTTAACATAAAATTGCATTTATATGAATAAAAATATTTTAGATTGTTTGAAAGTACTCTATTCTGCAATCAGATAATAACAACAGGTAGTATAGTAATAAATACTTATTTTAGGTACTTAAATTTAATAGTATTATGGATTTCTCAAGACTTTATTCATTTATTCATGCCACCTATCTGACAAATGTGACTCTTAGTGGTATACTATAAAAAAACCATTAAAAAAACAAAATATTCCACAATAAGAACATCAATATTATTTAAAAAGACTAGAAGAGAGCATATTTGGTGTCATTAAACAATATAGCCATCTCATTAATTCTCCATTTTCCTAAGGAACCCCCCCACCCCCCAAGTCTATTGACAGAGCTATATTTTGAGGAACTTCAGGAAGGCTACATGGATGGGTCCAGTCTTATCTCCAAAGGCAATGTCATTCTATAAGGCAGATGCCACAGCAGAAAAGATCTGTCTCCAGATGTAGCTCCTTAACAGACACAATGTACAACATGCCTCTTCTGCCAGAATTGTTGCCACATTATTTGAATTCCTTTATTTTAGTTTTTAAACCTATATTATTGTCCTAAACCATGTGCCTTTCCAAAATATTATAGCTCCTCTGATGATAGGGTAATGAAACTCGTAGACATCACATAGACATTGAAAAAAGTTATACTTTGTATTAAAATATATGTTCAACTATCTCCACACTCTTGATCTTGATGTGCTTTTGTTACATAAATATATATGACATCATAATGATTTTCCTTTTATGGATTAAAGTAGGTAAATGGAGAACTTTGAATTCAATCTCATATCTATTACTCCTCCTTTAGGCTTTTTTGCTGCCAGCATCAGAGATATCCTTAACTGAAAAGATTGTGAAAGTTTATAGGAAATGGATATTACATGAGAAACCTGTCTTCATGGAAGAACCAGATGTAAAGGAGACTATTCAAGATGATGATGTCATCACAGAACACTCAACAGAAGAGACCGATGGCAAACATGTATGCTGCCAGTCATTATTAATAGGTGGTGGGTTTGTGTGATGTAATCAATTGCAGTTTGTATATAATCTGAGCAGGGATGTTGCTCAGACTAATGTAAATAGTATATAGAAAACTTGGTTCCACTTTTTCTCTAACAATCTTTTGCTACTCAGGTACTCATTTTTCTCTAAGTCACTTAATAACTTAATAAGGGAATTAAGTTATCAGTTGTGCTATTTATCATAGATAAAGTATTTGAACAAATTAACAGAAAATTTTAATTATATGCTTAGAACATGGAAGGTTGGGTATGAAAAGTATAATAGAATCAAGGCCTTGCTTTCCTTAAAAATCTTTCGGTTCTTAATATATTCGTGCACAAGTTGAATATATCTGAAAATATTCTTCTGAAGCTTTTGTTTAATAATCATTTTATAATGGTGTAAAAGTTTTTCTTTTTGTTCTGATCGTTACTATAAATTTCATAGGATTTCTTTTGTCAACAAATCAAAATATATGGGAACAAAAGTTTGGATCTTTAAATCTGAAATAACTGGGTTTAAAAGCATATCATTCTTAGGGATTGCATTAATTTTTAATCAGGGAGAAACATACGTTTGTTTATGTTTATTATTTTTTCCTTACATATACTTTTACCCAAAAGAAAGATGGATATATTAACATTTGTAATATAAATCTTTTTGTCTAAGAAAAGTAACTTTTAGGATATCTTGTTATATTTTTCTAAAAGCATCTGTGAGTGATTCAGTTTTGGAATCCAACCTTTCTTTCTGTATTCTTATACTGAGTTCAAATAATGACACATAGACCACAGTGTTAAACTGATATGAAAATGTCAGAAAATTGCAACTGTATTTTCAATAGGTTCATATAGTTTAAATCAAATTAATTCATCACTAATAGGTAAATATATGTAAAACTGTTGATAGTAAATGAATCAGTAAAACTAATTCCAATACAAAGTTAGATTGTTTTTTCAAGTTGTACAAATGTTTTGTCAAACATTGTTTTTTTCACTGGAAATATTTATTCGCTATGTATATCACGTCACTAAAGAAAATGAAAGGAGTTCTAATGCTGTCGTCACTAATTTAGCCCATTCAAAATCTGCTGCATCATTCTTTATTCTAGTCTGTATTATTACTACATCTGATTTCAAATAGTATCAAATCATCACCTCTTTGATGGTAATAGTCTTATTAATCTGGTATAGACTTTTGTAAATGGAACCAGTTCCTCTCCCCCTAAGTTTATGTGGACAATTATAGACCCTGTGGGCCCACATACTTGGGAGATTATCACCACTTACGTTTTTCCTCAGTAGTAGTATTCAAGTAGAAATGGTACTTTCTATTGTATAAAGCAGAGGTGTCAAACTGCCTGCCTGCGGGTCGGTTTCATCATACCGAAGCCGCGCCCACCGGATTGCCAGCAATGCAAAAAGAGTCGCGATATGTCGCGACACATCACGTGACGTGGCGAGTTTGACACCCGTGGTATAAAGTATATGTAAATTAGTAGTGACATATTGCAAGTCACACACACACACACACATTAAATAATGTATAAAGAGTATTTAAATATTTAACCATTAAGTACTTGTTTATTTTTGGAAAGGTATTGAAGCTGCTAATTCTTTTGTTAAAAATTTCACTGAGCAAACTGAGGGTTACATTCTAGGTGCACATATTGACCAATATGTTTTCCTAAAGCTTGTGTCTGGACATAAAAGATCTTCAAGTTGGGGAAGAAGTTATTCCTTCTCTAGTGCTGTTACCAGAGGATGCTTATTAGAAGATGAAAACCAGAATGTTAAAGCAGGTCTCCAAGCTACACTGCAGGTATTATATATGATACAAAAGAATAGCTTTCTTAGTTTGTGTAATATATTTTGTACTTGTTAATTGTCTTTATAGATTACCATAATTAAACTGAAACTGAAATTTTGCTTTGGACAAAAGGAAATATATATTGCTTCTTTAGAACTGATAAATGCAAAACAAAAGACATATTTGATGTTATCTTAATTGTAACTAGAATTATTCTGAATTTGGGATGCAGTGGAACAAAAGTATAGAAAATAAAAATATTCAGAGACTATATTTGAGCTGCAAAAAATTAAAAGAAAATAGAAAAAAACCCACAAATAGCTCCAGAAGTACTTAAAAAACATAAAAGCAAAAAAGGCCCCAGAAATCTGAAGATCCATGATGAGCATCTACATTTTGTCCTCTTTGTCCTTCACATTCCTCAAAATGCTCTCCCTTCCCCTCCAAAAAAATCAAAGGAACCAAGACCAAAAGGCTTCTAAGAGGTGGTTTTTAAAAGATAAACAGAAACCCTCTGTACACTCCAGGGTATTCAATGCAGCCCATTTTGCTGCTGAAAATAATCAATTCATGTTTGAGACAAGAAATTTTATACTCGAAACATTTTGAAAATGAACTGTTTAAAACCCCCAAATAATGAATGTTTTCTATATAACCCAAGATTGAGAATATCCATGAGTCACTGCAACAACTGTCTCTCTGATTAAACTCTGTTATGGCTCTTCAATATTTTATTTGATCAGGGCCTGTTCCCATGATCTTTACGTTCTTTTTCAAGCATTCTCCTAACTTTTGCAAGACAGTCACGTGGTCACAGTTCACCTGTGTAAAACTCTGTCCTATGAGAGTGTTCATAAGCTATCATTTTCAATTGTTTAACTGCATGATGCTCTGGATCCAACTTGTTTTTTGTTTTGTTTTTTAAAAATGGCATCACTACTGGGTAGGTTAGCTTGCTAATCATTTTTATGTTGGTCTGCATAGAGATAATTATGTCTGTAATACATCTTCCTTTTTTACTGTCAACTGTTCTCAGATCACTATGATAGTCTGAATTAAGCAGAAAGGCACGCGCTAATCTTAATGAAATTCTAGAATGTTTTGAAATTTACTTTATACAGAGGGACAATCTGACTATATAAGCTTTCTAGAGTTACTGGGGTCACCAGAGACTTTTTATGATGAGGTTCGTTTGCAACTAGGGTGAATTGTGTTAATTTTCTAAATACAGATCATTTCCCTAGTGCAGGCATGTCAAACTCGTGACGTCGCGTGACGTATTGTGACTTTTTCCCCATTGCTGGCAATGGGTGGGCGCGGTTTCGGCATGACGCCTCTGGCCCGCGGGCCGGCAGTTTAACATGCCTGCCCTAATGTATAGATTTTTTTAAAAGATATTTAATGCACATCTCCATAATATATCTATTCCAGGACTATATTTGCCCTCGTTTCAATTCAGGACTGTCAGGTTATTTTAATCTAAAACAATTCAATCGGTAAATTACCATTTTTATTGAAAAAGAAAATACTAATATAAAATGGATTTATAATTCTCTTCACTAAAAATTATAAAAAATGGCAGTTATCTAACCATGTTATTTAATATGTGCTGTTTATAGCTTTGAGTATGAACTTACTGTAAGGGTGATGTTCTGTTTGTGAATAGATTAACTTAATCCTAAATGTGAAGAATATATTGTTCAAAATAACTTGAATAGATTCATATTCCTTCTCTCTCTCTCTCTCTCTCTCCCTCCCTCCCTCTCCCTTTTCTCTTCCTCCTCCTCCCTTTTCCTTCAAAATATAAAGGTATTTTTGACAAACTCTGCAAACATATTTTTATTGGAACCATGCAGTGAAGCCCCTGAACTACTTAAGGAGCAGATAAATTCTTGCAGAGCAGTTTTGAGTATATATAGGCGCATGATAATGGAAGTTCCAATGAATAAAAAGACCTGGTATGTTTATCTGTAATGGAATGTGTGAATGACCTTGGGGAAAGAGGAGGAAATGTTGCCTAGACGAGAGAGGCAGGAGCTGGCAGTCCCTTAATGATCGGAGGAAGAAATTTAGGAAAGACCTGCCCAAATGGTTCAAATAGTTAATAGTGGAGGCAGGAAGTTTCTGCCTTCAGATTTGCAAGATTCTGTTAATATAGCCTTACAGTAAAGTAGAATTAATTCATCTTGTCCTGTTTCCTATCTGATTTTCCCAGGAGGACTGACTCTTGCCTCTCACTGGGTATATCTGAGTTATGAAGTTATGGTATAAGGAATCAATAGCATATTACATTCTTTTTATGTCACTATCAGAAAGTTCAGCTGAAATGCTAAGTGTTTATTTGTAGCAATGTACAAGTATTTCTCCATTGTTTCCAACTGCATGCCCTGTGCATTACTATGTTACTAGTATCTTATGATAGTAAGAAATCTTTATCTAGTTCAGGGGTAGGCAACCTTGGCTCTTTTATGACTCGTGGACTTCAACTCCCAGAATTCTTGAGCCAGCATTTTCAATTTATTTGTGGGAACTGGCAAGAAAAATTGCAAATTGTGATTCCCATGATTGTGGAACACTGTGCTGGGTATAAGTACAAGGTCCACTTGTAAATACCACTCCTTCAGTACCATTGTAACTTTGAATGGTTGCCAAACAAATGGTTGTTAAACTTAGACCACCTGTATTTAGGATGGCTAACTTGGGGAAACCTGGGGTAAAATATTATTTGGGGTTATGCACACAGAAAATGGGTAGTAAGAAATACTTGAAATGCTTGTGATAATATTTTTCTGCTGGTATTTAAAATAATTATATGTGTTTTCCACATGTGTCTGAATGAAAGATTAATTATGCTGCTTTAAGAGTTGCACTAATTTTTAGGAGCAAGCTCCTTAAAACAACAGGAACTTTTTTCAAATTTGTACTGATGTCTCAAAACAAGACAGGCTCCTTTAATGAATAGTAAAGGGATATTGTTTTTATACAAGGCCCAAATCCCTTTTTTTTAGTACAGATAGTCTTCAACTTTTGACCACAATTGTGCCCAAAATTTCCATTGTTAAGCGAGACATTCATTAAGTGAGTTTTGCTCCATTTTACGACCCTCCTTGCCACAGTTGTTAAGTGAGTCACTGCAGTTGATAAGTTAGTAATCTGGTTGTTAAGTGAATCTGGCTTCCCCATTATCTTTGCTTGTCAGAAGTTCACAAAAGGAGTATCTGAATTCTGATCACGTGATCATGAGGATACTGCAAAGCTCATAACTCTGAAAAATGGTCATAAGTCACATTTTTCAGTGCCACTGTAACATCACTAAACTAACTGTTGTCAGTCAAGGACTACCTGAACTCATTATTAAAGTGTACACAATCCTAATAGAGAAGGTATTTGCTTCTCTTACTTTGTGACTTTTTCTGGGCTGTTAGAAGTACCTGTGTTGGTAGTGTCAACATTATTATGAGAGAATGTTAAGATAAATACCATTAGCAAATTTCTACATTTTTCATATGTAAACTATATATTTTTAATTTTATCCTAGGGAGCATATGTTGCAAATGCTTCTTAGCATAACAGAAGCTGTCATGAGCAACTCCAAAGATGATCAAATAAAGGATGCATTTGGTCAAAGTTTAGCAGGTTTACTATTTCGGGTATGTCTCATTTTTTTGTAGAGCAATTTAAACATTGTTTTGACGTGCTATAGTTAATTAATTAAATTTATACATTGCCTGAGTCTCAGCTACACAGAAAATAATTGTGTTGCAGAGTTATGATATTTTATAGCACCATATAGCAAGATCATGTATTTGTCATGCATTAGAAGCATACAAATGACAAAAACATAAAATGTTGGTAATATATGAGGTTCATTATTTAATATAGGTATTCCTTGCTTAATGACCACAATTGGGATTGGAATCTCATTTGTTGAGTGAAGCAGTCATTAAGTGATATGTCACATGACTGCCCACATGACAACTTTGCTCAAAGACTGCAGTCCCAGAACTCACAGTTGTGGTTGTTAAGTGGAGGGTGTCCCATGTCAGGGATGCAGGGTACTTCTGGGGGGCTCCACTCAGAAGGTGAAAAGGCTCCTTTATCAAAGTGCAAGGACAATTTTCAGTCCGTGAGCAAAGAGACACTTGTGTATGGCCTGTGCCAGGCATCCCAGGACCTCTCCCACGTGCCCAAGGCATCCCACCCTCTTACCTTATTATGCTCCCTCTCTGCTCAGGAGCTGAAAATCCTGCTTGGATCTTGCCTCCTTTTCATCTCCATGGACTTGCTAAAAGAGCTGTCTATTGAAACTGATTTCAAACAGAACAAAGCTGGAAGGGACCTTGGAGGTCTTCTAGTCCCAATCCCCTGCTCAAGCAGGAGACCCTATACCATTTCAGATAGGTAGCTGTCCAGTCTTTTCTTAAAAACCTCCAGTGATGAAGCCCCTACAACTTCTGAAGGCAAGCTGTTCCACTGGTTAATTGTCCTCACAGTTAGGAAGTTTCTCCTTAATTCCAGGTTGCTTCTCTCCTTGATTAGTTTCCATTCATTGCTTCTTATCTTGCCTTCTGGTGCTTTGCAAAATAGGTTGATTCCCTTTTCTTTGTGGCAGCCCTTCAAATATTGGAACATTGCTATCATGTCACTCCTAGTTCTTCTTTTCACCAGACTAGACATACCCAGTTCCTGCAACCGTTCTTCATATGTTTTTGTCTCCAGGCCTTTAACCATCTTAGTTGCTCTTCTTTGCACTTTTTTTTCAAAGTCTTAACATCTTTTTTGTAATGTGGTGACCAAAACTGGATGCAGTATTCCAGGTGTGGTCTTACTAAGGCTTTATAAAGCGGTACTAATACTTCACGTTTTTGATTCTATGCCTCTGTTTATACAACCCAAGATTGTATTAACTTTTTGACTGCTGCCACACACTGCTGGCTCATGTTTAAGTGATTGTCCACTAGGACTCCAAGATCCCTCTCACAGTTATTGTTTTTGAGTCTGGTTTTTGCCTACTCTGTACTTGTGCCTTTAGTTTTTCCTGCCTAGGCGTAAAACCTTGCTTTTCTCCACATTAAATTTCATGTTGTTGGATAGGGACCATTGTTTAAGTCTGTCAAGATATTTTTGGATCCTGAGCTTGCCTTCTGGGATGTTGACTATTCCTGCCAGCTTAGTGTCATCAGCAAATTTGAGGAGTTCCCCTTCTATTTCCTCATGTAAGTCATTTATGAAGATACTGAAGAGTACTGGCCTTAAGATGGAACCTTGTGGTACCCCACTACTTACTTCCCTCCATGTAGATATAGTATCATTAAGGACTACTCATTGAGTATGGTTTGTCAGCCAGTTACAAATTCATCTGGTGGTGATGCTGTCTATCCCACATTTTTCTAGGTTATCAACAAGTAGGTTGTGGTCTACAATATCGAATGCCTTGCTAAAGTCTAAGTGTACTATGTCCATAGCATTTCACTGGTCTACTAATTAATCACTTTGTCAAAGAATGAAATAAGATTGGTTTGGCATGATCTGTTTTTAACAAACCCGTGCTGGCTACTAGTTATAACTTTATTTGTTTCTAGATGTTCACATATCTGTTTTTTGAATATTTTTTCCAGTATCTTTATAAGTACTGATGTTAGTCTGTAGTTTCCTGGGTCTGTTTTTTTCCTTTTTTGAAGATGGAACCACCACGTTTCATTAATGGCAACTATATCATATCTGCCTTCATGTACTAATACTTCAAGTTCACCCTATTTGTTCCCTGAACTTTGAGGGTTAGTGTACAGGCAGTAGGGTCTTTTATCGGTCTTGGGTAGATTTCTTATATCTCCTATTTTGTAACTGGGATTTCCATCTTTTCCATCACTTTCTACTTCATTATGTTTTTCTTTTTTACTTCTTCTTTCTCTTTACTCCCTACCTCCTTATGTGATTGTTTATCTGGTGGTTTTTGCTTTGAATTAGGTTCTAAAGGTTGTGAAAATTGTCCCCCCCCCCATTTTAACTTGCAACTAATAGATTTGGAAACAGAATCAAATAGCTTTTAAAAATGAAAAAAATACTTTTAATGTTGTTTACTAGGGAAAAGATAATAAAAATATTATTGTTTACTTAAAATGAAGTTTAACTAGTAATCAACAATTTCAGAATACAGATAAGTTGAATGTTTTGCTATACTTAATTGCTCATATTGCATAATTCATATAGAAGACAAAATATTTAAAACATTTTAAATCTAAAAAAATGAATACAAAATAATAGGAATCTGTTATGTGTTTGCATGGAACACTTTTGTGATTTTCCTAGATACAATGTATTATACATTATTCCATAATGCGGAATGATGCATCTACCTTGAACAATCTGGTATAAATGTATCTATCCTTTCCTTTCTTTAGAAATATGTACAGATAGTCCTCAACTTAAAACTACAATTGAGCCCAAGATTTCCATTGCTAAGCAAGACAGTTGTTAAATGATTTTTATCCCATTTTATGACCTTTCTTCCACAGTTGTTAAGTGAATCACTGCAGCTATGTTAGTAAGCTTCCCCATTCACCTTGCGTCTCAGAAGGTCACAAAGGTGATCTTGGAACACTGCAACTGTGATAAATGCCAAACATCTAAATTTTGATCATGTGACTGTGGGGAAATGCTGCAGCAGTCGTAAGTGTGAAAATTGTCATAAGTCACTTTTTTAAAGTGCCATTGTAACTTTGAACGGTCACTAAATGACTGGTTGTAAGTCAAGGATTACCTAGAAATCAGTTCATTTGAATTTCATTTATTTGAAGATGAGAATCCAATCTGTTCTCCATTCTTCCTTGTCTTTTAACCACAGACTCTCATTGTGGCTTGGATCCGAGCAAATTTGAGTGTTTACATTTCTCGTGAGCTCTGGGACGAGTTGCTACGTGTGCTGTCATCCCTTACAGATTGGGAAGAACTAATAATGGAATGGGCTAATATAATGGATTCTTTAACATCTGTTTTAGCAAGAACAGTGTATGGTGTTGAAATGACCAACTTGCCACTAGATAAGCTAAGTGAACAAAAAGAGAAAATACAAAAAGGAAGAGGTAAATGATAAGCAAATGATTGTATTGAAATTATCTGTATGAAATGAGAAAAATAGTAAATGCTAAAAACAAATATTGTACTCAATGCAATTTTAAAGCTTATTCTAAATATATAACGGGCTATTGTTTGAAAGGTCATGCAAGGAGATCATGTGTTTACATGAGGCCTCTATATACTGATTTTCCCTAAAAAGTACCTATTCAATGGAATTTGACATTCTCCAACATGTATAAGCAGTTTATTTTCTTGTGATCACATTCAAAAGCAGATAATACTTCATTTCAATTCAAATCCCAGTGGAAATCTTAGAAATGTTTATTAGTTATTTATTTGCATAATTCTGGAATGATAAACTGTTCAAAAAAAATTCCTATCCTTGGATCCTAGCAGTGTCATTTGAAATACTCTAATGTATGAAAAATGATGAGATATGAGATGAAAAGATATCTGTTTATCCTTGTAGGGTGTAAATGTTATTAAATTTATTTATAGTTGAGATGAAGGTTGGAAGTCACTTCTTTATATATATAATATTTTATATCCTTTCTTTTTTCTTCTTCCTTTTTTCTCTGCCTATTCTATTATTTTCATTCTCTTCTCTTTCCCTAAATTTGGTTTCTATTAACGTAACTACAATCCCTGCTAATTTTTTTCTTAAAAAAGAAATATTCCAATGCATGAAAAATGTAGAGAAGTGAATAAACAAGTGTAATTTCCATAAATATATTTATTTTATGTACTGGATGCATTTATTGTTTTCATAATTTTGAGATACTTTGATGCTTACAAGTTATTTGGGGATATTATACGACATGAATTAGCAGTTCTACGTTTAGAACATAGAATAATAGGGTTGGAAGTGATCTGGGAGGTCTTCTAAGACAGCTGAAGCAAGAGACCCTATATCATTCCGACAAATGGCTGTCTAGTCTCTTCTTGAAAACCTCCAGTGACGGAGCACACAACTTCTGGCAGTAAGCTGTTCCACTGATTAATTGTTATCACTGTCAGGAAATTTCGCCTTAATTCTAGGTTGGATCTCTCTTAAAAGATCTTCCATATGTGTAGTTCTTGTCCTCCACTCAGTTGTTTTGGAGAATAAGTTGATTCCATCTTCTCTATGACAGCCCCTCAAGTACTGGAAGTCTGCTATCATATTATCCCTGGTCCTTTTCTTTGTTAGACTAGTCCAGGGGTAGGCAACCTTGGCTCTTTTATGACTTGTGGACTTCAACTCCCAGAATTCCTGAGCCAGCCATGCTGGCTCAGGAATTCTGGGAGTTGAAGTCCACGAGTCATAAAAGAGCCAAGGTTGCCTACCCCTGGACTAGACATACCAAGTTCTCTCAATCCATCATATGGTTTTAGCCTCCAGACCCCTTATCATCTGTTTTGTTATTCAAGAGTGTCAACACCTTTCTTGTATCGTGGTGACCGGAATTGGATGCAGTATTCCAAGTGTGATCTCAGCCGTGCAGTATAAAGCAGCACTAACACGTCACGTGATCTTGAAACTATCCCTCTGTTGATGCAACCTAGGATTTCATTAGCTTTTTTGGCAGCTGCACCACACTGCTGGCTCATATTTAAGTAAGGAGCTGCTTATGCACCCAGAGCGTAATTGAGACTGTTGGTGTGAAAGCAACATAGCAAGCTGCAAAATGCCACTGCCAGAACAGTTTACCGTTAGGCATTTTGTTTTGAATGGGACTTTGAGTTTAGGTTTGAACTATTGAAGCGCTAAAGAGGTGGTTATTGTTTTCAAACGGTGCCCCAGAATGCTCATGGGACTGAGTAGAATGAACTTTAGCAAGTTCTCTACACTTTTGGAAAGTCCAGTGTTTGCCTTCTGTTACTCTAGCCAGCTACCCACTTCTTTGTCTGCCAGGGTCTCTGCCACAACAACCGTAGACCGTTTCCTCCTTTCCGGTATTTAAACCTCACAAATGCAGCCATGTGTAAAAAAAAGGTGGGAATTGACAGGGATGAGCTGGTCAAATAAAGGAGGGAGACTTCAATTTCAAGTTGACTGGTAGATCTGGCAAAGACTTCTATAACAGCTCTCTAATGCAGAAACAGCACAGCACTGTGTGTTGCAAGCTTAGGTTGTTGTTTTTTCAGACTGTACTCCTGAGTGCATGAGATCTTTTCATTCACTATTTGTAACTCTTGATGTGGGGAGTTACTCCAGACCTCTTATCTTTGTTGCTCCTCTCTGCATTCTTTCTTGGGTCTGAACATTTTTTTTGTATTGTGGTGACCAGAAATGGATGTAGTAGTCATTGTGTGGTCTCATCAGTGCAGTATAAAGTGGTACTATCATTTCACCTGATCTGGAAACTATTCCTCTGTTGATGCATCCTAGGACTACATTAGCTTTTTTGGCAACTGAAGCACACTGCTGGATTATACTTAATTGGTGGTCTATTAGGACACCTCTCACAGTTGCTACTTTGAGCCAGGTACTATCTATTCTATATCGGTGCATTGTTTTTTTCTTGCCTATGTGTAGACAAAGGTCTGCTTTGGTTTAGCTACTGGCTCTCTATTCTTATATACACTTCTTGTTTTACTGACAATGGTTAGCTATTAACTATTTGCTTCAGCAGATTCTTACAAAAACTCATTTATTGGGGAAGTTTCCAATAGGTTGTGTTCATTATCTAATTATTCCTTAATTACATTCCTGAAATCAGAATTGGTTTACAGTTTTGGTGCTAGAAATCATTTTAAATTATTTAAATGACGACTCCAGTTTAACCACTTGTATTGGAGATTAATCAATTGGTTAACTGTTCTTGTTAATTAGATTTTTATTTACAATCTGATCTTCTTGAATTCTCTTAAGTACATTAAGGTTAAATTTGCTGTACATTCCATTATTGAAAGGTGGCATTTTAGAATCTCAAAAAGGAGCTGCAGTTGGAAGATCATTTTCTTTAAGCTGGAGAGATCATCCTGACGTTACAGAACCAATGAGATTTAGGAGTGCTACCACCTCAGGAGTACCGGGAATTGAGAAAGCAAGGAATATAGTGCGTCAGAGAACAACAGGTTAGAAAATAAAATAATAAAATGTCTAATAATAAAAATGTCAGTATTTTTTTAAAAATTAATTTCTAACATTTCATATTTCCTTTGATTTGTTGAGTTGCTTTTTAAATAATCTGGTTTTTGTTGTGGTTTCTATATAATTCTGCATATGAGTTGTTTTCATTGCCCTAGGACAGTGATGGCGAACCTTTTAGAGACTGAGTGCCAAAACTGCAACCCAAAACCCACTTATGTATCATCGGGTGCTGGGTGGACGTGGCCAATTGGGTGGGTGTGGCTGCAGTGGTAACAGCAGACTGTGTGGGACTAAAAAGTTCAATCAATCAATTCCAACTTTGCGAGATCTTTTTTTTTTCCCTGAGAAGTTGAAATTGATTGATTGAATCTTTTTTTTTGCACATGGCGGCGGAGGCCTAAAGTGAAAAGGTTTTATAAAACCCAGCTGAAGGCCTAGGACTGGGGCGATGGCGCGAGTGCCCACAGAGAGGGCTCTGCGTGCCACCTGTGGCACGCGTGCCATAGGTTCGCCACCACGGCCCTAGGACTCTTCTAAAGATCTGGCAACCCTCCCCTTGGCTTAGAATTTGTATGTGAACCAAATATTAGAGTGAGTGTTTCTGGTCCAGTTAGTATAAGACATTTAACTTGGATGTGGGTAGAGAGGGGAACTTTCCGTTTTGGTTATTCATTGTTAATTATATAGAATTAATATGTAAATTAAGCATTTTTAAATTGTAAGATGGTAGAAAATAGTGGTTGGGATTGCAAACTAATTGAGATTTCACACATCTATGTCTAAAAATAGTTGGGCCATCATTTATGTGATCATCGTGTCATAATTTGGCAGCACATACTTGGTTTTTGATTCTGGTTATTCAGTGGAGGGTTGCATTGAAACAGCATTTGAAACTCTTATACGGCTCCTCCTGTAGTTACTGTATATGTGTGCACATGTTTTCAAGTATTTAATCGGGTTCTTTAATTTTATGGAAGATTCAAAGGTTATATTTGTATAATGTAAAGGTCTTTGCTATTAAATTGCAAGATTATTGTGACTGGCAGGTTCGATATTATTATAAGTTATATAGTTTGAAATACTTGTAGCTCTAAGAGTAAAAACAAAATTCTTATAAAATCTGTAACAAATACTTTTGCATTCTTTCGGTGTTCAAAAATGCTTTGGAAGTTTGATTAGTAACATGACCTCTACTGTAAAAAATATTCCTCTGATTGCCTCTCAGTTTCTTTTACTACCTTTCTGGGGTTCCTAGTAAGACATTTTCAACTCCATTTTTGGGAGGGGGGCTTTACTTTTCTTCATTCATCTTTGCTAATTTAAATCATGGCTTGTTTTAATCATGGTTTCTTGAAAAATCCAGGGTTAGTCTCAACAGAGAACTCATGGTTTAGTTGGCCTCTTCCTAGTTGTATCTTTGTAGTCTGTTTGTCACACATGGATGAAACGCTGCGTAGACCCCAAAAGCTTTTAAAATAGGAAAGGACTTTTGCCAGGAAGTTCATGCTTCATAAGGACTTATGTTGCCTACTCATAAAATCCAGATACTTCTCATAAATTCTTGCAAAGATTTCTATATTTGTAATGGATGTGTGGTCTATAGCAGCGGTCCCCAGCCCCCTGGCCACAGATCAGAACCAGACCACGCAGGCAGCAGGAGAGTGAGTGAAGCTTTTTAAAATGTTTTTTAAATTGTTGGTTGCCTTCGGATGAACTGCAGCTATTGTTTCAACTATTCAAAATGCTGTACACTGTTCAGTTCTGTCTTATTTCCCTATTTTTGTTATAGATACTTATAGTTAGATGAGGTTTTATAAATCATCATGAAGTGTTTTGGGTTTTTTTTTTTCAGTTTCAGAATAACAGCTTTGTACTGAAAAGATAAATCCACTGGTACCCCTACTCTTTTAGTAGGCTTAATTTCCCTCTGTAGTTACTCCTGGCTCCATTGTGTAGGGATTTTGGAGTAAGATAAGACAAGAATTTAGCATCTCGCATATGATATGTTCAGTGTGCAGAAACCTTGTGCCTTGGAAAAGGTACATAGTTGAAAAGTATTACTAAGCAGAGGAAATTAGTTCTATTATCAACCATCTGTGTACAAATCTTAGTTGTGAGACTTGTCCAGGAGCAAATTCTTTTCTTGTTTTCCACCATGATATAAGAACTTACCATTTATTGCTTAGCTTGGAAAACTATTGTATCAGATTCATGGTTCTTTACTATTGCCTCCTTTAGCTATGCTACAGGTAGTTAACCACATATTTAGTGACAGTTCAAACTTGCAATAGCACTGAATGAGTGGGTGCTTGTAACCAGTTCTCAGAGTTTCAGCTGCTGGAAGACTCCACGTTCACATGATCACAATCCTGGCACCTGGCTTGCAATTATAATGTCGCATTTGCCCATGGCTGACTTTTTTTTTTTTTGGCTGGCTTCAAACAAGCAAAGGTAATGAGGAAACCGGCAAGAGGTTGTAAATGGCAACCATGTAATGTTTCACTTAACGATGGAAACCAGGAATGCTAGAATTGTTATCACTAAGCGGGACATTCACATGGCATGTTGCTTTATGACCACCGTGCTTAGCAACAGCAATTCTGATCCCAATTGCCATTGTTAACTAAGGACTAACCGGTATGGAGTTCTTGTTCAACCACTCTATCTTTCCCCATCACCCAACAATTTTATATAGCTCCCCAAGAAACAAAGGGACCCATTTTCTTCCTATTCTATTTCCTGGTAAATATCTAATTTGCAAATTTTCCAGGTGGCTCACCACTCTTCGGTGGTGAATAATCTGATAGAAAGCTTTCCCTTCACATCTTTCTATGATAGTATCAACAATGCTTTTAATAGAATTTGGATTTCTCTCTTGAGTGTTATTAGAGTGAATGAGATATGGTTCCTCTCCAAATGAAAACATGAAGTTAATTATTTGGACCTTTGCAATTTTCAAAGCATTACATTCAAACCCATCCTTTGGAACAGAATTATCAGGTCACTGCTAACAACATGATTATGGTTTTCTACATCAATAAATAATGTAACATACATTGTCTAAGCTTTTTCAGATAAGATTGATGCCTCTGCCACTGGATAACGTTTGTAACTATCTGCCTCTTAGGGTCTGGCAACAAGAAGACTGATTGGATGGGACTGCATCTGTTAGTAGCAAGGACAATATTTAATTTGTGAGAGGCTCCCTTTATTTATCTTTTCCCATTCACTCAGAATATTTTTGTCAGCATTTCTGCAATAGGGAAGGAACCCAGAACAGAAAGAGTTCTGTGAGAGTTTATTTTCTTATAGTTAGTGAAAAAGTGGACCTTCCAAAACAAAGAAGGAGCTAGATAATTAATTCATTTCATACAATGGGAATGAGAGACAATGTTTTGAATATGCTTTCTATATATAGTGTTTGCTCTTGACGTACAGCACTTACTTAAATTCCTTGACTAGATAGATACAGTGATATTCCATGCTGAATGCTGCTTACTGTCAAACCTGCTAAAAAAATATTTTAAAGTAGCAACAGCAGTGTATGAATCATGAACAACCAACAGTAACTATGCGCTTAACCAACTACTGACTTGAATTTTGCACAGTACATTTTTTTGTCCAACATGCAAAGCTTGTCAAGCAACATCACAACAGTTCTTGCATTCAGCAGTCTTAAAGGCTCAGCTGTACAGCCTTCATTTCACATTACTACTGTATGTGCACAGGTAGTCCTCAAATTGCAAGCACAATTGGGACTGGCACTTCCATCACTAAGCGATGCGGTTTTTAAATGAATTGCAACTGATCTTACAACCATTTTGTTGTGGTTGTTAAGTTAATCATGCTATCTTTAAATGAATCCAACTTTCTCCATTGGCTTTGCCAGCACTGTCATAAATTTGAACAGTTGTTAAGAAAATGGTTGTACGTGCTTTTTTTGGTTTTGGCAACATTTCTTTGAAAATGAAAGCACATGGGAACGTGTAGGAATAATATATTAGAATTATATAATTAGCATTATCATTTCTTCATAGCAATTGTTTTTAAAAAATGCAGCCTGTTTGTTATATCCAAAATGGTTCTCAGTCCATTAACATGTGTTTAATTGGCTCTCCCCTCACCCTGTTTTCTTTCGGTCCTTCAGCTAGCTTCAATGGGTAGAATCAAGACTGAATTAGTGCTTGCTATTTTATTGGATAATGAATATCTCCACATTTCTGTAACTTAGGACAATTCATTCCTTTAAAAAAACAAACAATTTTGGAACATTGAAAAACTTGAACTAATAAGGATCAAAATTCCCAATGTTGTTCTGTGTTCAGAATACTTAAAACTGCCATTTAAAGTCTTAATTATTCTGCACCATTCCCAGCGCAGTTTTTAGGCTCTGGCAAAGATAAATTAAAGGTTGTTATTATTACGGTTTGTCAGCCAGGTATTTAGATTGGATTTGGCATTTTTAACCATCTATCGCAGGGGTGTCAAACTGCTGGCCCGCGGGCCGGTTGCATCATGCGGATGCTGTGCCCACCCCAGCTCCAGTAATGCAAAAAAAGTTGTGATACATTGCAACACGTCACATGACGCGGCGAGCGTGACACCCATGACCTATCGAGTCTTTCCCAAGAACTTGGCATAGGCAGATGTTGTTTTTGATGGATTAGTTTGTTGCAAAGTCAGCCAAATGTTTAGACTCAAATTGGCATTTTTATACATCCTTCTCAAGAACCTGGGATAGGCAGATTGTTTGATGGTGTTGAAGATATTGTTGCATGATGTAAGCTGTTCCAAGTAAAGCTGCCTTTTGTAATTGACTGATAGTGATTTTGTCAATGCTGATATCACCGTGGGTATTATCTTCACTTTTTTTGCCACAACTGTTCTGTTGCCATCTTCTTACAGATTCCTAGATGATGATGTGGCCATTTTCTCTACAGTAATCCAGTGTGCAAGCATAAGATGTGCTGTTTATAGAATCAGTAACACAGAGAAATAAGGATGATGAGCAACATTAATGCTGCAGGCGTTCCAAAAGCAAGATTGTCTTTCTGTCCTCTAGTTCTTTTTCTAATAAACTGGGTTTGTAAAAAAAATCTTGACTATTGGATAACCTTACAGACAGATACACTTTACTGAATTTCTTCTGTACTGCTTTTTACCTTAATGAATTGTGTATGCACAGCATTCATGTTTATGAAATTCTAAACCTGTTATTTTCTGTTTTATGTGGAAAAACACCATCCTGTTAAGTAAAATAAAATTACTCTTTTACTTCTATTAATTTATTTTTCCCTATAAGCGAAGCGAAGTCGGTCTATCAACAACTGTGCTCGTCTCTGTGAGGCTTTGCCAGCCACTAAAAGTGCACCTCTTCTCCTCCATACTGTGAGCTCTCTCTTGCCTGATATCTCTTACACTTCTTACTCTTGCGCTTTTGCAGGTATGGTATTATACAATTTAGCAAGATTGCGCTCTGCTTTATTTCACCCTATATCTTACATACGGCATCCTAGATATTACATAGTATTGTATTTTGATTGACAACATTGATGTTTTTCCAGGTATGTCAGAAAGTAAGCATTAACAATCTGAAATCTTTTTTAGATAAAGCAGCTTCAGATTCCCAAGTTTCTTTGAGACTGAAACCAAAATCTTTTCTAGATATGTATGCCAATTTCCCTTGAACAATACTCACTTTGCAGTGAGTATATACACATATATGTATATACAGATATACACAGTACATTCTTTTATACTGTGAGAGACTAATTGTTCACTTTTAAATATAGCAGTTTCTTAGACTTCTACACTACAGCATTCTCAAGTTATCAATAATCATTGGGAAGTACAGTTTGAATGGGATAAATCCTATCACCACCTATTCTTGACATCCCCAGTTTCTCTCTATGTAGCTAAATCAGCAGCTGATTTTTCCCAGCTCACAGGAGATCATATCATGGGCACACATCTATTCCAATTCCCTTGTATGTTTAGATCTCTTTTCCAATTTAGCCAACTGTATTTGAGAAAATGAGGAAAGAGAATCAACCATGATTCTAGTTCCTAATCTTGATACAAATTTCTATAAAATTGGAGTAGGATGGATAGCCTGCTAAGAGAATGCTGGCAGTGTCCACTGATGAACCCATGTTTGTCAACCGGAGGTCAGTCATCTTACCAAGATGAATTTATTTTAAGAGGAAGGGCAAATGGGAAATGCACATACTTTATTTGTTGTTTCTTTTGGAGGCAAGTCTTCATTGTAAGATTTCCAAGCTCTACCACAAACAGAGCAACCTAATGATACCAGAGATCTATCAAAAGAATGTTGATATTGTAAGTCCTCTTTGCATCCTCAAGTTCTGCTTCCATTGTTAAATCATCCAGCCCATGCTGCCATCTCCACTGTCTGTCCTCTTTTCAGGGATGCTACCTGCTACTGGACTCAAGAGTGCTTGTATTAGAATGACGTGGCAGAAGCACTGAGTTCATTGATGTGATTTTATTTTTCCATTACTACCTTCCCCTTTAGAAATGCTACTGTTCAACAGAAGAGCTGCCAAGGCCATTATTGCCTCTTCCACTCTTGTCATAGATGGGACTCTCCTGCTCTTCCTGTGCACTGATAGTTACAAATCAACTAGAATGCAGCAAGTCTGCTAGGATTCTTGTCTTTCCCAGATTGCTACAGCTTTCACACACAACTACAAGTGCCAGGTGTTCCCATTTAAATTTAGAGGTATAGGAAGCATGACAACAGTAAGAGGAGTCATGTTTTAGAGCCTAATCACTACAAATCACTTTCCCAGGGAAAAAATTATTAAATACTTTAAAACTCACATTTTGTTTTGAAAAATATGAAAACAAAATGGGCTTAAGCTGGTTTCACAAATCAGCTTGTTCCTTTATCCACATAACATTTTGACATCTGATGAATTCAAAATATATTTTTGTTAAGAAATGTTCCTTCCAGAATTAATGCATTTCCCAAAAAACTCAGGTCTCTGGGTTTTAAAACTGCACATAGTAAGATATAATGTTGCACTGAAATATTGGGTGTGAATATTTCAAGAGGAAAGCCTTGCAGATGTACTCATACTTATTTCTGTGGAAATATAATTAAACAGAGATACGATTAAACCAATGCAAAAATAAATTTGTAACTAGATATGCTAAGTAAAAATGAAAAATTGGAGGTCAATGTTATATTACAATTTTATATTATATATCAGTTTAATGTATTTTTATGTACTTTCACTTGATGGGTAAAGTAAATCATAGATACCACAGCAAAGAACAGGTTACAATGTATTAATGTAGAATTCAATTAGATAGTATTTTTAAGTGCACTACTTTATAAAAATGGCCAGTAGGGTTATTTTGAATTATGGATAGCTCTGGGTAATATTGAGACATACTCTGTCTGCATTCTCATGGTAGCATAACTTTTAGTTCATATCCCAGACAATCAAATAAATATATGCTGGGAGCAGTTTGTCAGCCTTTATTTTCCCATTATGGTATTCCAGCTATTCTTATAGTAAATAGCCAGACTGTACTTCCAATCACATACAGGAATATCAGATTCATAATTAAAAATGTTTCTATATCAATCAATGGACAAGTATTGGTTGCACACAAACTTAAAACATGATATATATATAACTTAAAACATATATATATATATATATATATATGTTTTCTGAGGTTTTCACGGGTGTTTGTATGTAGGTCTTTGGTAATTCGGGTTTTCTCCCGTGTAAAATTGGAAGTGTCTTGGCGACGTTTCGACGAAGTCTCATTCGTCATCTTCATATAGCCTATGAGACTTGTCGAAACGTACTTATATTTTACACGGGAGAAAACCCGAATATAAAGACCTACATATATATATATATATATATATATATATATATATATATGGTAAATGAATCAAAAGCTGATATTTGAAATTTCTTTACAGTTACCCTATTTCTTACATAAGGAAATTCATTTTGTTGGGGGGAAAATTCTTGCTAAGAAGAAACAGTGTTCTGATAAGTTCTTAATCCTTCTAGATATCCCTTCATACTTCATACTTCAGATCATATAGCACATTCCCATCATAAGTCAATAGTACAATGGCTTAAACTGTATTATATGTTTACCTTGTGTTAAGTGACAATGAATGTTTTATATGTTAATTGATAATAAGGATGTAAATATTTTAATAAGTCAAAGAACTTTATTAGAAATAGATATGGACATTTTAAAAATGTAATTGATAAAATCTTTGTATCAATCCCTATAGAAAGTGAACAACATGAACTATCAAAAAATGGATCAGGAATTATTAATCGGCAACCGGTAAACTTATTGAGAGCAGAATATAACAGTCCTTTTTCAGATCAGGATCAATTAACTCGAAGCAGTAGTACCTCTGATATTAGAGAACAATGCAGTTCTGATATTTTCCAAGGTAATCTAGAAATAGTTTGAGAAAGAATTGTTTTCATATGCAATCACTATGAACTATTCATACCATGTGCTAAATTTATTTACTATGCCATTTTCTGTCTTCTATTATTTACAGTTCTGTCCAAGCATTTTAAAAATACAACAACTCATTATTAATTTTTATAATAACAATGGTTTAAGAGTTCATTTTTACATATATACTTCAGTAAGTCTGATAGCAATTTTTAATTATAGCCCATTTATGTAAAACATACACTAACATTGTAGCAAAAAAAAAAAGCCCAGTCAATTCAGTAGAATGTATTTTGAGTAAATATGAATCAGGTCATTCATATTTAAACAGCTTTTCTTGTTAGAGCAGAAATGTCCCAGTTTACAGGCAACAACCCCAGATATAAAGAACAAAACAAATCAAATCTTTATTACAATCATAAACCAGCATACATATACATATAAATTACTAGGTTTTTATCGAGCATTTTTTATCTCCTGTATAACTGAAGATGGCAAACAACCCTATGAGATGGATTGGGCTGAAAGAGTGTGTCTGATCCAAAGTTACCCAGTTGGCTTTCCTGCCTCAGGGTGGACTAGCACTCATAGCCTTCTTGTTTCAAGGACAGCACCTTCACCACTACACCAGACTGACTCTGTGAAAAGGATGCAAAAACAGAAGAAACATTTTAGTCAGCCATGTTATAAATGGCTTTTTATAAATCGGCATCCTTCATATGTAACAGGTTTGCAGTCATTTGGAAACCATTACATTATGCAAGATCTCAATATTTTAGGTAGTTAGTATTTTCGAACCACCAGAAGACAACAACTGTAGTGTTTCAAAGCCAGCTCTTTTTTGCTAAATACTTAATGTGGTTTTGCACTTTGCAAAGTAACTAACCTCAGTTAGTTACCTGATTTCAACATACTAATTTTTGCCATTTAAAAAAAAAACCTTTAAAAAACAGTACACCATATTTTATTTATGATCATTAATATATCCAATAATTATAAATAATACGTTTAATAATGCTTACATGAATTTAATCATTGTGTAAATGTAAATATGCACATATATATATTTACATAACTTATAAAATTGTATATTTGAAATAATAAAATAAACATTATATTCAAATCAATTTGTTAATTTTGTAATCCATAACATTTCACTCGTACTTCACAGTTAGAAAAACAGAGAGTTCACAAAATTTAACTGCAGGATCCAGATCTGTTCAAAAAAGTAAGGAGACCATGAACAAGGAAAGTACACTACAAGAAGTAAGTACAAATAAATAGGATCACAATGTATATTAAAATAAGACATATGTCTAAACCTCATTATATTAAAACGTATTGTTCTGTTATGTTTTATGGTAACAATTGACAATATAAAGAATGGAAGCATGTTGTGAAAAAATGTAGAACTAAGAGAAATATAGACTTTTTTACATTTAAGAGTTTCCTATTGTCAAAATATATGGAAATATTCAGTTACAGAACAATGATTAAGTTTAAACTTTTAATTTATTAAATAGCCATAGCCCACAACATACATTAACATTACGAATATTTATAGAATTAAAACAGAACTTAATACTGGCCCATACCTACCACTGTTTAACTTCCATTTATTTAGATAAACCTTTCTGCAGTTAATGTAATTAGGGTTACATCCTGTATTTGTTTAAAATAAGATGAAAGAATTTTTAAAAATCACCTGAACTGAGAGATACCCCACATCTTTTCAATATGTGTCTCACAGGCTGATAAATATAATTAAAGATATAAAAAGCTTATTGGGCAAATATTCAGTCTGAAAAGGGAAGAATAGGAATGTGAGGCTATCTGTCCTCAATCACTGTTGAAGGCATGGTTTGCAGTTTTAAAACTGAATGCTTGCCAGGCTAGGTAGAAGGCTATGTGAACTAAATACTTACCTCTTTAATGGTCCAGTTTTAGACTGCCGCATCGTGGTCAGAGTCCCCCATCAGCAGATACCTGGACTGGCCCCAATCAGAAAGCACACTTTTCCTATTAAGAAATCAGTGCTGTGAAAAGTATACAAAAAGTTTTAAAATTCTGTCTCATTGCAATTACAATTAGATAATGTTGGGTTTGACAAGAACAGAAGTTGACACTTTACAACAGCTAACAGTGTTATCAATTCTCTCTCTTTTTTTTTTTTTTTGCATATACAGACATTCACATGTCCTTTTTTTCTTTTTCTTTTCATCCCTGTTAATTATTTTAACAAGTTTTACTGTCCTTTTCATCTCCGACCATAGAACAAATAAATGAAATCAAATAATTAAGGAATGATGCCTAATATTGTGAAGCTTATACAGTAATAGTGTGTGAAATTGATCAGTGCTTTGAAGGAGACAATTTCGAAGCTATATTGCAATTATTATATTAATATGTAAAACACATTTTTTCACAAAATCACGCAGACAAGCAACACTCCATCTGAATTAATTCTCAAGACAGACAGACAGCAATTACATGGAAATCAGAAAGAGAAAGAAAAATGTAAGTTTTTCAGAAAAATCACTTTATCGAAATGATTGGTGAAATAGAATATACTGATGTCACAAGATTCGTATTATAACATTTTCTGCTTTAATTACTTCAGTCATATTTTCAGATTGTATTATTACCGCCTATTTTATATAACTTTTGTTTCAGGTGAAAGTATTAGCAGTGATACTTCTATTGGATACAACAATGAAATGGGCATGAGCTTGGCTACCTGGCAAACGTGTGAAGAAAATAATGATGTCTCCATGCACGCGGAGATTTCTGTGGATCCAGATGCCCATCAGTGGTTGGCTGCCAACTTCTCAGGTAGGCAGTCTTAAAAGGGAAAGGTAAACTGAGTTGATATTAATCATAACATTACATTCCTTCAGCTAAGGAAACTGAGTTATGAAATGGTTGAGCTTTCTACCATCTTGTTTGGAGATAAAACAAAGGACATAACATCTCCATTCATTCATCCCATGCTCAGAGGCTTGTATCATTTCTTCTGCTTTGCCTTCCCTAGTGATTAGCCCTTTCACCTCTTCCCAGACAGGGGAACATATATGATATTATCATATTTCTTAAGTGCCTAAAGCGTATTAACTTTAATATATGTAATAGAAGAGTATATGTCTGTATATGCATACTGGTATACGTGTAAACCTTTATTTCTGCATGTACTTTTCACTGATAACAATAATATCCTCCAAAGTGAGATATACCTGGCGTAACTTTATTGGTTTTTAGGTACAGGACCAAGGTGTTTTATTCTCCTGGGAATTTTAATCAGTGTGTCAATTTTTAACATGCTGATATTCAAAAACATTTTATTCAAGCTGCTACATTTATGGTTTTATTGTCTTTATCATCTATCTTTTTCTTATTATTTTATATTGTATATTTTAATTGCTCTAGAAGTTTGTATGGTTTTACTCCAGTATAAATGGGAAAACCTGGTTTCTTTTTTTAAAAAATGTTTTTATATCATTATAAGATATGTATATGATTTCAATAAAGTGGTATTTATGCATTATTGATGGTATAAAAGTCTATCTTTAAAGATAGAAAAAAAGGAAAGGTTTATATCTTTGTATCTTGGTTTCTAATTTACCCCTGTAAAAGTTTATATTGGCTGTGTTTTATAATATATTCTATCTATGGCAGGCATGTCAAACTGCCGGCTCGTGGGCCACATGCGTCACGCCAAAACCGCACCCACCCCATTGCTGGCAATGGGGAAAAAGTCGCAATACGTCGCGCAACGTCACGTGATGTCGCGAGTTTGACATGCCTGATCTATGGGAACCATTCTTGCTTAAATTTGGTTAAACTCATTAGAAGTAACATATATATTGTTAATATATAAGCAAGTATGGTTCCCATAGATAGAATACATTATACAACAATAACATATATATTGTAAATTTTTCCATTGTTGCATATTCTCTGAGTTTAAGTTCCCAATCAGATACTGTTAGAATTCTGTTTTTCTTCTAGTATTGGACATTTAATTTTGTTTCCATAAGCATTAATATCAGTAAATTATGATGTTTTCTGGGATTATACCTAGTAAGAAAAATGTGATTTCCAAACTTCATTAGAAAAGGAACTATGGCACCAGTCGTAAATTAAGTTTATGACTATTTTGTCATCTCCAACTGCTGTCTTTGCAGTTTCCTCACAAAGAGCAACTGTCCGGAGCACTTGTGAGTGATCTCCTGTCCTCTCCTTATTCAAAGAGCCAGTCTACTCACTGGCTGTTCATTCTTTAGCGTAGTCATCAGTTACGCTTTTTGTGGAGCCATCTTCTGTCCACCACTTCTTCCTACAAAGTCCCAAAAAGGATATTGTGAATGTTTCTTTCACATAAAAAATATGTTTTATCATGCAGTATTTTTGTTTCTTCTGTCTCTGTTTCAAAAAATAAAGTTTTTTAAATAAATAAAATGTGATATCTTTTTCTCTTTTTGCACATATATTAAAAATGCTAATGCAAACCATTCTTTCTTCTAGACAGCAGTGAATTCCTTGCCGATGATTGTAGCATAATTGCTGGTGGCAGTCTTACTGGATGGCATCCTGACTCTGCAGCTGTATTATGGAGAAGAACATTAGGAATTCTTGGAGATGTGAACAATATCCAGTCTCCTAAAATACATGCCAGAGTTGTTGAATATCTCTTTGAGTTATGGCACAAATTAGCAAAGGTAAGGTTGAATGTTATGATGAATTTACTGTGATGTAAGCAGCTAAAATAAACATTGTATAATATATTCAAATCAAATGAAATTTTCAATATTTTAAAATATCCTTACTAATCCAATTTATTAAGACTTCAGCAGTTGATTAGTCTGCTGGAATTGTGCACCCAAAATGCACAGAAGTACCCCCATTTGTTGCCCCAGTCATGCTAAAAAACAGATGCTAACTTGCTAGATCTGGTCCCTAAGCCAAACATTTCGGACCCCTGTATTTTAGCAAATGTGATGATGCAATTAGCAAACAAAATGTTGCTGAAGAATTATGGTCTCCAGTGGTAGACATTTATTGAACAAATAAACTGGACTAAATAAGGAATAAATGAACTAAAATCCAGCCACATCTAGAAAGTGATGGATTCTCCACCATTCCAGTAATGTGTTTAGGACAGTTTTAATGTATATTTCTTTGTGGCAAACTAATGGATTTGTTCCATAGAAAATGGAGAATGCAAACCACTGCTCCAGTTTCGTAAGCCTGTTCATCACAGAATAATGATGAAAAAAGGCAATAGGAGAAATACATATTTAGTATTCCATTGATTTCCTATAAAATGAAGAAAAGAAAGAACATGTACAGATCATCTCATATCTTGGTCTCATCAGCTAAATTTATTCAAATCAACTAGAAAATAACTTTGAGACCCAATATTTTGCATGTAAATGTTTAAGAACAATGCAACTAACCTTATAAGGCTGATGAAATTTTAAACACTTACATTGTTTCCTGTTTATTTGTTTTAGATAAGAGATAATCTGGCAATAAGTCTGGATAACCAGTCTACTCCTTCCCCTCCTGTTTTAATTCCACCACTTAGAATATTTGCATCATGGTTGTTCAAGGTAAGTTGTTCATTTGCTTTTGCATTGAATGCAAACAGTTTATGGATGGATTTGGAACAGAGGAAAAGTTTTTTATTGCCAAACAAGTTGCCCTACTTGGAATTTTCCCTCAGGATGTTTTTAGTGTCTTGTGTTCCAGGTGAATAAAGTCAGAAATATTTTGAATATTGAAGAGGTGTGCATGACACAAAAAATGTGTTTCTGTTTTAAACCGTATCCTAATAAGATACCACTCTGACATATTGAGTGATCCATGTTCCAAATAGAAAACTCCTGAAAATTTTCTGAATCTTCCAGCCACATAATATAATGAGAACTTAAAAGAACTGTTGTGTTGTTGATTCACTCTAGTTGGAGTGATATTGTATGCTGACTACTACCTACCATGCAATCTAAAAAAAAAAAGTGAAGGGGATATTTTGTTAAAATAATGAAAATAATTAAAAATTATCTTAATGGAAGCAGCAGTTGTAATATATCTTTTAAAAAAAAAGTGGTCTACTTACCACGAATACAGAAACCAATCTATTTGTATTAGGTATCATTTGAAAAAATAAAAAGTTCAATTATTTCATTAGTTATGCTAGTTCCAATGAAAATATATCACTAACCCCTGTAGCATGAAGAGTGTACTCTGTACTCAAATCAAAACTTAACAAAGCCAACATAGTAAGTACAGGTAGTCCTCGAGTTATGACCACAGTTGAGCCCAAAATTTCTGTTGCTAAGCAAGACATTTGTTAACTGAATTTTGCCCCATTTTTTGATCTTTCTTGCCACAATTGTTAAGTGGATCACTGCAGTTGTTAAGTTAGTAACACGTTTGTTAACGGAATCTGGCTTTCCGATTGACTTTGCTTGTTAGAAGGTCACAAAAGGGGATCACAGGACCCCGGGACACTGTGACCGTCATAAATATGAACCAGTTGCCAAGCATCCGAATTTGATCACGTGACCATGGGGATGCTGGAAAGGTCGTAAGTGTGAAACACGGCCATAAGTCACTTTTTTCAGTGCCATTGTAACTTCAAACAGTCATTAAATGAACTGTTGTAAGTAGAGGTCTACCTGAAAGTTGAGGACTACCTTACTGCATACATGTAACGTCGTATTTTACCTAATGTCTACCTTTGTGTGCAAGGCATACTATAAAATCCAACATATACATGCTTATAAGCCATAAATCCTACTTTCCCCATGGCAAAGATTTTAAAAAGATAGCTGTGATCATTTTCTTACTATGTGTAGCCTAAAGTTAGTTATCCAGAATAACCTATATGGAAACAGTGCACCGTGTTCTGTGGGGTGTAACCTCAGAGGCAATGGGTCCTTCTTACCCAGGCAAGTGAATGACTGAGGCTTAGCCATTGCCCTGTATAAATGGTAATGGGCCACGGCTAGGTAGGAATTGTGGAGACTTGAACAGATTTGCTGAAACCTGCTTGTTGAGAAGGAATATATAAAACCTGTATCCATATTTTGCATTACTGGAGGCTTGTACTAGATTTAAAAACTTGTCCGTTTGTGGATTAACAATTTAAGGTATTTTTTTTTTCTCATGAGCGTTTAACAAAATTTTTCTGACTAGCATCAAATATAGAATCAAAACCACCCTGGTGAGGATATTTACATATTTTAATGTATGATGGTCTGGTTATTTCAGAGTTCACAAATGATTTAGCAAAATATTTTTTTTTAGGCTACAACTTTACCAGATGAATATAAAGAAGGAAAGATCTATGCCTACAAACTGATATGTGCTATGATGACAAGACGACAAGATTTTATGCCAAATCCTGACTACCTGGTGCATTTTTATCTTATCCTGCACATTGGCTTAACTAGTAAAGACCAGGTATTAATGAGATAGTTCTGATTTTAAAACTGAATTGCACTTATTAGTACAATTTGCATAATTTGGATCATAAGAATTTTTGCAAATGAAAGGAAATTCTGGAGTGGATTGAAATGAGGTTAAGGGGAAGAAAGAAGGGAGAAAAAATGAATACCTTTTCTTCCAATATAGGATACAGCTTTTAATAGAAGGGATTTCAACCTCAAACCATTTTTATTTCATTTCTTACTGAAAACTGGTTGTTCTAGATATCCCTATTGTAAAGGGCTGTTAGCTACTTTTCTAGTAACAGCAGTGCTTCTACAATCCTACTTTGCCTGGATAAGCCAAAGTGGGTATCTGCAGGCAACGAAGAAACACAAAGCCTATAGTTTTATGAGATGGTGAAACCCATAGGTCTAGCCATTTGTCAGAACTATCTAACAATCACAGAAGTTTTCGGGTTTACCTATTAATGTATTATATATTATTTGTTTGATTTTATTCATGAGACGATTGCCAAACTCATTTATTTTTTTTTAGATTACAACTTTAGCAGACGAATATAAAGAAAGATAGATTTAGGGGGCTTGTAGTATTGCAAACTTTGAGAAAGCCTATCTTAGACTGTAGAGGTGTTTAAAGCATCTGATTGAATTCTTCTGGATGACTTTCAGGTTTTAAGGCCTAAATATGTGAACTAGATACTTGACACTGCTCAACAAAGACCTGTCCAGTTATTCTTTACCCCTTACACCTTACTCATAAATTCTGCTTTATTCAGATATACAGTAAGATATCTGAATATATCAGGTATATTATACAGCCAAATATCTCTGTGCATGAGAACCAATTGTAATTTGCGGTGTTGGTAACTTTTCCCGGGTTTTTTCCTGGGAGCACCAAATGGGCCCTAATGTGTTTTTTGTTATGCTTCCATAACAAAACTTCCATTCAGAGTGGTTAATTTCAAGGCTTTGCACTTTCAGTTAACCAGTTGATCAATCCATTTCTTAAAAAAAAATTACAGTCTTCCAGGCATGCAAAAGAGGGCAAAGGCTATATGAAAAGATCGGGAAAAGGGATCAACACATAGGAAACAAACAGTATCAATTGGAGCCATCCACCAGAACGCGTCATTATAGACTGCCTTCCCCAATGTACATCAGCACACCCTATATTGCTTGCATACATCTTAAAGCAGGATTTTAAGGAAAACGGCATTTCCAGGCTGTAGCACCTTTAGCTCCCCTGCAGACGAACATTGAATTACAGCTAGAGGCATGTGGACATGTGCTTGGGAAATGACTAGTAGGCTGTCCTTGCATCAGAGCAAGATGCGGATTTGGGCTAGATAAAGTATTGTAGTTTTCTTGGAAATGAGAGCGGAGGGGAAGTAAAGAAACTGGAATTGGAACCAATTATTGCTAATTTATGTAATCCCCCTCAGTGTATTATATGTAATGTAATCTTTAGTAAGCATAGAATGCTCAGCTGGGGCAGGGAGTTAAAAATTTGGTCTTACAAAGAATGATCTTAGAGCTTCATTACAAGAGGTCCCACAAGAGCATTCCTAAAAAAGGGATCCTGAAGATCTGAAGAAGTATAAGTAGGATGGATTTGATTTGAATCAAATTGATTTAATTCATAATTTAAATCACTAGTCAGGGAGAGCCAATCTAATGTTTAAATCATTTCACTTACCAAGAATATTTTACAATAATCATTTCTAGTAAAAGTGCTTTTTGATACAGTATAAATATAATGTTTTTTTCAGGGATGTATATGTTAATTTTAGAATCTTCTTACATTTAATACATTTTTGTCAGATTTTTAAAAAAATATTTTTATAACAAATGAAATTAGAATATTAGTAGCAAATTAGCAGCTATGTAGTTGTGAAGATATTAGGAGATGAACCAGCTCCAGTTGAATTATTTGTGGGTATTTGAGGGATACATTTGCCATGTTATAATAGCATAACCACCACCTGCTTTTAAATTAGCTTGTTCTGACTAATTTTCTTCAGCAAACAATAAAAATAGATTATTACTTAAAATGTGCACTTCTGATTTAAAGTACATTTTGTTAAAAATAAAGAATAGGCAATTTCAAAGTCAGCACAAGGCATTGAAAACTTTGGTGAATGGTGAATAAAGTGTTCATCTGTGCCTCTTTTTTTTCAGAGTCTGGCAAAAGAAAGACAAATTGTCTTGCTTTTTCAGTTCCCAAATTGCTTTGCAGTTTTCAGTGAATTATTCCAGAGGAAGAGAACACTCTTTGTAAATCAACAAAACTAATTGCTGCTATTACAATTTGGATTACTCCTTCAATGATTTCTGAATCCAAATGTTTAAATTTATTACTTAGACTTCCTTTGTTGACAATCTCATGATCAAACATACATCTATGGATTGGATCATTCTTAACCCCATTTGGTCTAATAGTTAAGGCACCAGGCTAGAAACCAAGAGATTGTAAATTCTAGCCCCACCTTAGGCATGAAAAATTGGCTGGGTGATTTTTGGGCAAGTCACTCTCTTTCAACCCAACCCAGTCATACGGTTGTTGTTATAGGAGAAACTGGTATCGGTTGTTTCAATAAGAAAGGCACTGCTATCTGTTATATAAGAACATACATGGAACTGTAAATATTGCTCTATTCATCAAGACTCAAGAGCTACAAATTTCCCTCTATGGATTATTCGTACATTTCTCACTTTCTTCTTCATACACTATATCCAACACTTCATTTATATTTACATTTATATTATCCTGCCTTCCCTCCAGGTGCTCAAGGTTGCATACACTGCACTTTTCCCAAATTTTCTACTACACTTCTATGTGATAGGTTGGGCTGAGACAAAGTAATTGTTCCAAATCTTTCAGGGGCTTCACTGAACATGGCTTTTCTCTGTTCTAGCCCAACAAGTTAACACATACACTGTCTCTGAAGTTTTCCTTGCAATAACTGTCCTATTGGGTAAGGAATTGTACATTGTTCATAAAATATACCTTCCAATCATGCAGAAAGGGACTTGACACATAAACAAACCAAACTTTTTTTAAAAAATATATCTCTATTTCTATACAGTCTAACTGGTTTATATTACAGAGTTGTCAGTGTCTAGTTCTGTGTGATAAGTCTTCCTTGGAATTTTTTTTTTTTTGTCTACATGCTTGGTATATATGGTACATTTGGGTTTTTTACTTATATGATATGGATTACTCTGAAATGGCAGCCACTAATGATGCTAAATATAGTGTAGGTTGACATCGTGCATTTTGAAGATCTTCCTAAATAGAAGCAATCAGTTCAGTTAGCATATTGACTTTTTGTTTAGTATGACTGAATGCATGCAGCGATAAAAATTACTACTAAAAGGAATATTTGTATGTTATTATAAAATTATTAAACATAAGATATACATTATTGATTAGTCAATTAGAATTGACCATATCAAACATCAGCACCAGCCACAATAAAACACAATAAAATAAGATAAGATAGTGAACTGAAGTGAGATAAAATAGCTATGGTGAGATAAAATAAAATATAGTAGGTGAGATAAAGTGTAGATAAAAAGTATGATAAAGTAGTATAAGGTAAAATAGAAAAAGAAGAGAACTTTATTAAGTTGATTGACTGTGTCAAATATTAAACATAATAACTGTATTTTTGTTCAAACATAAAAATTCTAACTTCAGCTATTAACATGGCTTCCGTTTCCAAATAAATTTATGTAGCTTATAAGCATGCAAAATACATAATGCTATCAAACACATGCTAGCAAAGTGTTTTATTGTATCTTAAACCATGCATAACCAGAATAAGAAGTTAAATCAGTGTTTCTAAATTTTCTAGTAAGCAACATAAAATTAATTCTCTTTTATTCCTCTTGGTGGCAGACTTGGCTTCAGATTTTTCAGTAAGCGAAACATGCAATTCTGAGGCAGAATTGCTTTTGTGATTCTTCATGTATTAGTTTCCATTCTGAATACACTGTGTTTTATCTAAATCTGAACAAAGCTAGTGAGACTTTTAGGACTATATATGTAAATGTTCTGGAAAGTTACAATATGTTTACCCATAACATATAGTCCTTTTAAGGGTTAGATAAAAGCAGGGGAAGATAAGTTGCAAACATTTCACAATAATTAAAGGGTCTTCTCAACATATGCTCTGATGACATTTTGAATCAGTGCACATGAATTACATCTGATTCAAAATAAAAAAAATGCTTTAGATATTTCCTATGTATTGTATTTGTGAGAGGTCACATGTTGAACCTAATCAGTTTAGGAAGCATTGCTTTTATGCTAAATCAACTTTATTTCCCCTTACCAATAACATCATGTAGAAAAGGGCAGATGATGATTCATACTAAAATGCAAGCATTCATTTTTCAGCCCTTTCTTGGGTAGGATTAATAATCAGAATCAGCAGATTGGGGATATGACAGCTATAAATAAGCATAAACAGTAAAGCATTGTTGGTAATAAGGCTTTTGTTGGAAATATTTAGATTCCTAAAGCACTACAGGCCTGAAATCAAAACATTCACTATACTCCATGCAAAGCAAATTTCTGCATGCTTAAATGCTATTTGCTTTGCAGAGGAGAAATGTATCTTCTCACTGAGTAAATATATGTCGGAGTAAAGTATTTGCAGAGGATCTGCAGTGGCAACCCTCCTTCATGTATAAATGCAGATCTGTTTCTCAAATTCCTGCGTTTTACATAGGGTTGCCACCATGAAAATATTTTCCTAGTGATACTGCAGATCCACAGAACTCTTCCAGAAATAGTAAAAAAAAAAGAAAAAGTGCCTTTTGTGGATTTAGGTGATTAGAAAAAGTACTGTCTTCCAGAGAATGCTGGAATGATTTACAAAAGGGCGGGGGTTGATAGTAATCCAGATTGCCATGAAAAGTACTGGAGACAGTTCAATGGAACAGGTCATATTGATTCAACTGCATCCTCCAGGCAGGGACAGATCTAATTGGCAACAGATGGATAGTCTACTTGACAGTAAAGCATGGAGACTTGGTGATAGTAAATGGTCTCCTATACGAAACAGGAAGAATGTTATGTACTGTATATGTTTAAGAGTAGCAAAAGGCTTGTTTCAAAGGCCAATGCTATAATAGTAAAAAATTCCTCTCCTGCCCTGTAAAATCTAGACGGAAAACATGTTGCTTGACTTCTTATGAAGACATTTCAGATTTTAGTGTTATCAGGAATTGAGGTGATCATCTAAGATGGGTTAAATCTGATACTATGTCATTTTTTCCATTGGGAATCACACATGTCAATGAGTAACAGTTTAACTAAACAGCAGTATAACCATAGATTTTATATAAGAAATATAACCTAATATATAAAAAGAGCAATACAGTAAGAAAAAAAGATCTCTTTAAATGTGTTTTAAATGTTTGAAGTGAACCCACATAGGCATTGCTCTCAATATCTTCATCCATGTTAATATCCTAATATAGTTAGATTATATATTTTAAATTGTTCTTATCCACAAATCTAGTTTTCCTAGAAATAGTAATCCCCAGGTATTTATTAACCTCTGAACAAAACCTATTTTTTTCTTAAACCCTTCAGTACTTTTTTGCCAATTGATATAATATTTGACTTAATTAAGATTGTTTCACTTTTTAAAAAATAGGGTTCAATTATTGGTAATCATTCAAATAAACTTGAAAATATCATCTGCTTATTACAATATTCTCTATTCAAATTTAGGTACACAAAAAATTCCTTTGATTTCATAAAATTATCTTTTTAGACCAACTCCAGATTTAAAAGTAGAGGAGACATCCTTGACAATTTTACATTTCATTTTAATTGCTTGTGAAATCTCATTGATAATCTAATTGATTATCAGGCAGAGGTATTAAGAAGACTAAGTTATAATCCCAGAAATAAATTCTCTACATAATCTAAATTTCCACAACACTCAAAAACTATTTTATAAGATTTTTTTACATCCAAGGAAATGGACTTGAAGATTCACTTAATATACAAAGCTATTATAAAAACAGATTTTTTTAATTATCTAAAGCTTGACATACTTTTGTGAAAGCAGATTATGCAAAATGAATTATTGTAATATCTTCCATAAACTTCTCATCAGCATAGCTGTTAAAATCTTAGCATTACCGTTTAACAGATGTAAGACCATACATTCATCTCTTCAGCAGTGTTCTCAATACCATTATACCTTTTATCATAAGCCCTTTGCATTTCCTTCAATTTGACCTTCCTGTTTTTTTCCATGATATATTATGTTATATTCTACCATCCTCAATGAAGGAAGGCCTTGAATTGAATTTTTCACTCTCAGAATCAATAAAGTCTACCATTTAGGGACAGCTTAGATGGATTTTGGATTGTAAGATTGCCCTACCAAGTTTGATTTTCTTTCCTGCCATGATACGAAAAGTGTCAGCTACTCCTAAGTAAATTTAGGAGATATACTTTCCCTCCTTTGGCAGTAAAATGCATATCTAATTGAATTCTTTCAGGCATTTTATTCTAGCCATTTTATTGTCCCTCAATGGAAAGAGAGGATTGTATGGGAACTTAAAGAAATGTTAATTTATATCTTGTCACAACTGTATTTTATGTAGTGGCATTTTCATCTAAATTACTCTTTTGCACTTATATCAGTGGTTTGCATTCATTGACTTCATGAATATTTATTTTCATATTAGTAAAAATAGATGTATCAAAAGTATCTTCACTTGATATTTGGATAATGTATATTTACTAGTTTAGGTTCTACCCTATGAACTAGCTATTCTATGACAGCAGTCATAGACAGCTGAGATTAAAAGATACTGCTGTGTATCTATACTGATATGTGTGAGACTAATGCCGTCTTCTGAAAATCAACTTTTGAGGCTCCCACAAACAAACTTAAAAGTCACAGCAGCAAAAGTTACAACTACTATCTGCATCTCTCAACCTCTAGTCCAACTTCATAGTCACTGCACAGCACTAGTTCCTTACAACTTCTCATGCTCTTTTTTTTGCCATACAAAAACATGAAACTTTTGAAATAATCATGAGTTTCATTTGATTACAGCTCTTTGTTGAACTGATTCCTTCATAGGAAAATACTCTTAGCTATTTTTTTTTTCTGCAATGGGTCCTCCAAGGTCCTGACCAGGAGTACAATTCAGTGGGACCAGTTTGGTTTGTGTGAAAGAGTTGTTAAGTGTTTTTCTGTATACTAAGCAATGGAAGACAGCATTCTGCATCATTCATGTCCCTAAACAGGAACTAATTTTGTCCATGTGCTTTATAAAGCATAGGGCACGGGTGTCAAACTCGCCACGTCACGTGACATGTTGCAATGTATCATGACTCTTTTTGCATTGCCGGCAATGGGGTGGGCACGGCTTCGGTATGATGAAACCGGCCCACGGGCCAGCAGTTTGACACCCCTGGCATAGGGCAACTTTCTGCTTCCAGAATATGTGGTGAGAAGAGCAGAGGGGCAGTAACACAGCCCTGATGAAGGTGCTTGGCTAGAAGTATCAGAGACCAAGCATGAGACAAGGTGCCGTTACCACTACCTGGAAAATCCAAGTGGGAGCAGGTAGACCCCATAAATGTGGTAGGACATCTGAACACACAGGTTTTGCTGATTTTGCTAACTGTGAAGTTAAAAATGTGTTACCATTTTGCTGTAGGAAGAAGCTTGAAATGAAATCATTGTACGGTTGCAAAGAAATACACTGGGAATTCAGTGTCATTGACTTGAAATAAAATGTTCACGTTCATTCTTCTTGACTTCGTGTTGATGTGATTCATAAAGTAGTCATTTGTTATAAATTCAAAGTTGTTTTTACTTGTTGTTGTGCTTTAGGAATTTTCTGGGTTCTAATGTTTGAGAATGATTAGTTTTTCATTGTGTCTTGTATTTTTCTTTTCCCTTAGTTTATTCTAGCAATATCTCCCAGTTAAAAGAGCAACATCATGCAACAGTTGCATCATTTAATTTTCTTTTTTTGTGCACACTCTACTCTAGATGCAAAAGTTAATTAAAATTAGAGGCCCTGTTTTATAAAAAAAACATTCCTGGATTGAATATTATTTTATTCTTACACCCAGAGAGGAAAATAATGTAGCTGACAAAGTCCAAAAATACTTGCAACAATGTAACAATTTCATATAAACCTCTTAATTATTTGTCTTTCCATTAGAAATAGTAGCATGCAATTAATGAGGGTTTGGATGTGGAGTTTGCCATTTTGATGTTTTATACAGAAAGCTTAATTTAAATACTAAACTGGAATGCAGAGAAAACCTAATCGTTCAGAACAATTAAGAGGATATGCAGGGAAGTTTCTAAACTTGTAGTGCAAACACTTATAAACTAGTCTATTAGTGCTATATAACTGTTCTTAATAAACCTTTCACTAGTCTTTTTAAAATATTTGAATTGGGTTTACCTGAGTATTTTACCAAAATAATTCATTAAATGTTGATGTTGCTTAGCTGCCTTCCACACGTAGCTTATGATTTAAATATCTCTTTTTATTTTAAAAGGAAAAAGATGATAAGCTCTTCAGTACCTCAAACCTGCTCTACGTAATTAAAGGCAGGAATTAATCTGTCATATGTTAACTTCTTTCTGGTTAGGAACAACTCAGAATCTTTCTGAAGACATATGGCAGGCTATCACATTACATGTCTAAATGTCAATTGTCAACAATGAATATAAGAAAAAGGTATTTTATAACCTTTCAGTAAATTTGAAAGAGGTGAAAGAAGATATTTAAATATGCAGTATAATCTTATTTTTCGGTGCTTTGAAAATGAGAATTTATCCACATAAATGATGATATTTAATCACGAGCAGAACTCTCCTTCTTCCTGTTCTGATTCTACATCATTTTGAATAGCAATGGTTTGCAGTGCTTTTTTTTTATTTTTTTCTGTAACAGCACTGACACTAAATTATATTCTGCAATTATGTAAACAATGGAAGTGCTTCCAGAACCAACCTCTCATTTGAAATTTTCATTTTGGTAATTGTAGAATGATTTGGAACCATAATAATCCAAAATCATTTTGCATGTTTATAGATCAGCTATGAAAGCTGTAAAGGATGTGTGTGGCAGGGTTAGTTATAAACCTATTTCTGTTGCTGTTGTTCGTTGCTTTTCTTATTGGTTGTGGTTTTACTCTTTCTGTGTACTTAGTATTCAATTAAAATGATTGATTTGCTAGGCTGCAGACTGCTGAATGCTATTTACATTTACAGAACTGTACTTTGAAGGAAGGAAACAACCTGCTATGTTTGAGCTACCTTATTTATTTATGTATTTGTAAGCTCACTGACATTACACAGAAGTTCTTATGTTGCAATTTCCTTGGAGATGAATTCTCTTCTTAAATTGCCAGTTTTCTGTATTGCTCCATAAAAGGGAAAATTTGAAACATTTGGCAGCAACAGCTTGTCAAAAATATTTGGTTACCTTGAATTCGTCCTAGCTAGGCAAAGTGTGAAAAAACTACATAAATCTAAGCCATCAGGGACTATCTTTGAAAAGGTTTTAGTGAAGGATGACATGTGGGTGATATTTGCCTTTGACCCTTAACAATTATTAGCACAAACCTTTGGGTAATTAGTTGTAAAAAAAGATTATTAGCACAAACCTTTGGGTAATTAGTTGTAAAAAAAAAATTACTACCATTAGCAATTTGCTTAAATCTGGCTCACCAGTATAACAAGGTCATACTTACAGATATTTTATCAAGGTCAATCCAAATGGGATTAATTCAAAACTCACCAAAATATGAGTACTGATAAAGAATTACTGATTTGCCATACACTTCAGAAGCAATATGTATTAGATTCAGCCTACAACCTTGAGAATAAAGATTCACTAAGCTAAAATGGGAATGCAAATATAGTTTCATAAATTCTAAAAAAATCTGAAAGCCAGTAATATAGTTCACGATACTTAAGAATATGCTACTATAAAATTATTGTACATCTTGTTCTCAGCAGTATATTCAGTCTTTGAGTAGGCTAGAAAATCAGTTGACACTTACAAGACATATAGTGCTTGCATATCAGAAAAGTACTGGCAAAATCAAAGAAGGCCAGTTGGTAGGTATTAATGCCTGCAGCCTTCCTGCCTCAGGTCCTTTGGATATATTGGAACTGGAGAAAGCTTTTTTTTTAAAAGATTGATTATACTACTACATTGTCTGTATAAATATTTGTCAACCATTAATATTACATATTAAAATTAAATGTATAGATACTTCTTTTCCAATAAGACCAGTTAAATTCACTATGACTAACTTCTACTTGGAGAGCTAGTTTGGCATAGTGGTTAAGGCATCAGGCTAGAAATTGGGAGATTGTCAGTTCTAGTCTCACCTTAGATATAAAATCAGCTGGGTGACTGGGCCAGTCACTCTCTCAGCTGTAAGAAGGAGGCAATGGCAAGCCACTTCTGAAAAGAAGCCAAGGACACTTCAAGAGACAATTTTCCAGGCAATCTCTGAGAATTGGATATGATTGAACTGAAAAGGGGGAAAAAATCTAATTAGGTATTTAACAAACCATGCTGGAAATAACTAGCTGCATCTGATTTTCAATTCTTTTTGTGATTTCATTTTACCCAGTTTGATTATTGTAAGAATGTTTGTCTTATATTGTTTTGTTGATTTTGGCAGGTACATTAATGCTGTAACCAGACATAAGACTTGGAATATGTAGAGTTGCATCCCTCCCCCCGAAAAATAGAAAAAAGACATTTTCTTACAGGATTTGTTATCTATTGCAATTTTCCCATGTTTCCTTGAATTGTTTTTTTCTATTTGGCATCATACTGTTATGGCAAAAATAGCAAAACTACAGTTATAGTTTTACTTTTCTCTAACTTTTAACTTTGATGACAGAGCATAGTTTGCTTTGGCTCGTCCAGCCTTATGCTCCTAGAGATGAAATCCAACACAACTGGCATCATATTGGAGAAAGTTGGTCAAGAAAGTATTGGCAGTTATGATGTAAAAAACAAAATTAAAGATATTTTTGAACTGAAAGGTAACAAGATGGTAAATATAAGCAATATAAATATAAAGCAATACATAAAAGGGTCCTATATTTGTAGCTGGGATTTTTTTTTCATTTTAAGTTAGTAAATGTTGCAGATAGTTTGGAAAGAATTTAGACAAGCCTATTGTCAGTGAAAAATATACTGTATTTATCATAGAAGAAAAATTAAGGTACTTTTCAGTAGATGAATCCAAGGTTCTAATTTGCAGTATAAGAGACAAGATCGGACATGGCTATTAAGTTGGTATAGACAGCTATTTTTCAACTTTGTTGAAAGGTAGTTGTTCTATCTAAGACACAGTAGTCAGGTTGAAACAGTAATTAGCAAAGGTATTCAGAAGGTCAGTTACTCACACAATGTGAGTAGGCAGCCAAGGTTCATTTATGTAATCCATCTTTATTGAGGCTATCCCCTTCGTAGAAGGGATTGAGCTGTAGAATTTGTTTTCAAATGCAGAACAACAAAATCTGTTGGACAGTCAACAGCCTATTTATCTGGCTAGAACTAGTAGCATAGTAAGATCAGAGATTTGTAGAATGGCATAATTTCCAATGATTAGGAGTCCCAGTTCACAGAAACTTTGTAGAAGTTCTTACATAGTTTCTACTCTTACCTATTTCTACTCTTATTTCTGGCTAGATCTACATCCACAAGAACCTGTGTATGTTTAAGCTAACATTAGTTCACCTAGCCATTTTCTGTACTGCTTCCTATACCCTCTGGATTTGGTCAGTAATTTAGTTAATCATTTAGTCCCAAAGGAATATTTCTCTGTACCCTAGAGGGAGCGGATCTAAGGGAATCTTCTACAAGGAGTAATCAAGCTTTCAAGCAGTAACGTCCTGCTCCCTCTAAACAGCTATAGATCTTTGTTGAAATCAGTAAGAATGGCACTGATTTCAGTACTGTATCTTTGTGGAAGTTGTATCAGGGATATGTCCTACTGAATTTAGTGGGACTTATTTTTAGGTTTATTTCTTTCAGCTTTTTAATATATAAGGTAATATAAAAGCTTCCAGGCATATACAATGGTGTTTAAAAATTGGTGATCCATATGTCCTAAAACTGGATAAAGAACCCAATTAAATGAGTTAAAAACATGTCTCTGTGTGTGTGTATAAAAATTCAAAAGGGCTTACAATTCTTTTAAGCAACACTGTATTTTCCCTTCAACATCATTCACTTTTTAAAAGCAGTGCTTCTGTTTTATCAGATGCAAATGCAAGAGAGATGTGAGCCCTGAGGATAATCTTATAATTTGGACCCACTCTTCACATATATTTCTCTGTGCATAATAGTAACAGAAAGTCCAAAATAAAAACTTGATAATGGATTGTGGTGCTAGAAAAAAATATTGAGAACAACTTGGACTACTAGACGAACAAATAATTCAATACTAGATTAAATAAAAGCTGTGTTTTCACTGGAAACATGAATATTGGAGCTAGTTTAAGTATTTTGGACATACAATGTGAAAACAAGAGTCATTGAAGATGACCCTAATGTTGTAAATATTAACGCCAATTGAAAAAGTTTGACAGAAGATGAAGTGGTTAAAAACTATTACCGATGAAACAAACATGAGCTTACAAGAACCCAAACAGTTACTCACAAATGAAATTAGATAATTGATGCTTATTCGGCCATGAAGAATCAGAGGTAACTGAACAAATGAGTAACAAATATATTTAAGATCCTGTGATACCTTAATGACTTAACTGATTTGTATATTTTCAATAGTGGCGAATATCTGTAGCTCGGGTGTAGGATGAGGGTGAAGGTTCATTCTCCGAGCTTGTGGGTTGGTTTCTGAATGTTTCATTAGCAGGCTAGGTAACATCTTCAGCAGAGTTTAGGGGATGTCAGTGTTCTTCTGTTTATAAGGGCTTCAGGTGTGGGTGTATCAAGTGAGGGTCTGTGATGGGTAGGTGTGAGTCATCAGTGAGTCTTGTGATGGGGAGGTTACATCAGGTCAAGGTCATTGGGAGGTGAATTGGTGGGAGAGATTCTTGCTTGGGTTGGTTGAGGGTCGGTGCTATCTCTAGTTGGCTGTGCGGTTGGTTCGTAGGCTGGCTGTAGGTCAATGTATCTGTTGATGGAATTGCTTGTTGGAGTGCCAGGCTTTGATGAACTCAAAAGCGTGGCAGGTGGTAGTGTGGCCGATGATTTTTGTGTTGCTCCAATCGAACTGGTGCTATTTGGTGTTGGTGTGAGTAGAGATTACAAATTTGGGATCGTGGCGTTTGACTGCTAGCCAATGTTAGTGGATCCTGGTTTTTAATTGACGTGATGTTTGTCCCACATAGAATTGGTTGCAATGGTTACAGTTGATTTTGTAGATTACATTGTTTCTTTCATCCTTCTGTATCTTGTCTTGGTTTGGATAATTCCTGGTGGAGTGTGGCTGTGGATTTGTGGGCTATTGCTATTCAACCTAAGGGTTGAAGAATTCTGGCTGTCATTTCCGACACCCCATTTATATATGGTAGGGTTAATTTTTGAGTGGTGGTTGGCTGTGTAGTGTGTTGTGGTTTGGATGCTGTGTGTTGGAATATGAAGTTTTTTGGATAGCCATTACGGAGAGTGATGTTAAGCAGCTGTTTCTCTTCTGTTTTTCTTAGTGTTGTGGTGCTACAGTGTGCCCTGGCCCTTCTGAAGAGGGTGTGGATACAGCTTCTTTTGTGTACAGTGGGGTGGTTGCTTGAGGATCTGGTCCGTGTGCGTGGGTTTGCGGTAGACTCAGGTTTGCAGGTCTCCATTGTCTAGTCTCCTTATATTGATGTCAAGGAATGGGAGTCTGTTGTCTGTTTCCTCTTCATGTGTGAATTTAATTTTCAGGGAATATGTTATTGAGTAAGTGGTATGTTTCTTCAATTTGGGAGTGCTTGATGATAATGAAGGTGTCATCAACGTAGCATGTCCAGAATTTTGGCTGGATGGTGGGTAGAGCTATGGATTCAAGTCGTTGCATGACTGCTTCTGCTATTGGGCCTGATATGGGTGATCCCATTGGGGTGCCTTGTACTTGCTTGTAGATTTTCCCATTGAACTTGAGATATGTGTTGAGGCATAGATCCAAGAGTTTCATGATGGTTTCTGTGGACATGGAGTGTTCTGTAGTGGCGTCATCTTTGTGGGTATGGTGTTTAGTGAGTAGTTGGTGTATGTTTAGCTAGGTTGATGTCAATTGAGATGTGATTTATATATATCAGAGTGATTTGTATATATCAGCGATAGTGTGCTTCCACTACATTGATACTGAATATCATGTTCATGATTTTGGTGTTTGGTCCTTCAGTTTAATCTCAAAGAAGAGATTTTGAGGAGATTGCTTCAGGCAGAAGTAAGCTTCACAAGTGGGTATATTTTTCTTCTTAAATTTTATATAATCAGTTCTGTTATCATATTTAGTGCAATTAAGAAATATTGCAATTCAAGAAAGTCAGTATATTAATCCATAGAAATTAAAAAGTTTACAAAGATTTATTATGATTTGTTTTTAAAATAATGTATACCTCTTTATGCTACCAGTGAATGATTCTAAACATACACAAACTAAATGATAACTGATTTCAGCTATAGAAGCAACCTGCTGCAATGTGCCATGAGTGTGTTTGCTCAAGTTCCATTCATTTAATTAAGATTTGCATAGGAGAACTTTACAGTGTCTTGTGTCCTTTCTTTCAAAGATCCCAAAGGACCCAGACCCAATCACCTCTCACTTTAGAAGCAAAGTGAAGTTTTAGTCTATTCATGCAATGTGGCTTTAGCCTCTTCTTGAAAAATACTCTGGAATCTTTTTATAGGCACATGGCTCTAATGAAAAAAGCCAGCAAGATTAACAATTAGAATTTATTAATCTTTTAAAATGCTGTACTCTGCCTTTCATGCCAAGATTCATGAGTCATTTTATTGTAACATATGTCAACAGAGATGTAGTCCCATCTGCTGCTATAGAGCTGGTTCAGACACTAGGCACATAGCACAATGCTTACCTCTCAATAATTACAGGTGTGCTGTGAGAAAACGCAATGCATTAATCAGTCCAGTAATTATGGAAAAGGTGGATCTTTTGTTCTGCCTTCAGAACAGGAGTTTACCAGCCACTTCATGACTCCAGTCTCCATCTGCTCATTCTTTTAGAATGTTTGCATTGACTGATACTGCCTTTAAATTGTAACATGGGAAGTGATTAAAACCAGTTTGAACATTAACTGAAGTGATGTTTCAACGGGAAAATGCTGTGTGTTGTGATGCTAACATTTATTTACCTTTTAGTCAATATTTGAGAAAAATCTGTTTCGTGTTTATTATCAGTGCATAAAACTGTAAAGTTTTAGTCATATGGAGTATAACAGTTTTGATTTAATATTTCCTGAATATCAGTGCTGTAAGGAGAAGAAGAAAAAACAAAACTGTAGGGCTTTTGCAAATCCATATGGAAGTATAACATAGAGGAGGAAGAATAGAATTTAAATCAAACAAAAAAAATATTTTAATTTTTTTTTTGTTTGATTTAAATTATTTCCATGTGAAGGTTTAACAATGAGGTTCAGCTCCTTATTATGTTTTCTACCTTTTTCTCTAATAAGTTGTTTTGTTTTACCTATAGGGTTAGAAGAAGTAGCAATCTTTTTCCATTTGAAGAACTTGCCTTGAGAATGGTTACAGCATAAAGGCAGAATAGAAGTGGGAAAAAATCTTGTACAGCCAGATTATTAGATTATTCCTAACAGCCACTCTTGTTGAGGCAGGATCTGATCAGCTTTCTAACAACAAATCCAAAGAATTAAAATTTAATCCAACAGACCAAGACATGGTATTCTGATTGTAGCAAAAGCAGACAGAGCTGGAAAAGCTATATACATTTCTGCACTTCCTTTTGACATAACACATGTCACAAGTCATTTATAGCTCTACATTTGTGACAGAAGCTGGAAAACAGATTCTTCAAAACCTGAAATAAATCTTTCAGGTTTTAGACATAGGAGGAGAGCTGTTTTGGTCCATGATGGCAAAAAAAGAGGAGTAACATCACGTTACTATCTTTATTGTTTATTTGGCAAAAAAGTTTATTTATTGCTGTAACTTTGTAGACATGGATGGGGGGGGGGCTGCTACTATGGATTTCTTGCCTATGGATTTCCTTTACTAGCCTGAGATAGAAGAACATAAGAAAAATACTGTCAATCAGGGTTGTTTCCTCCCCATGTTAGTAACTTTCTTGCACCTCTGAACATTATTGAAATCTTGATAAACATAGGTACCTATTTGTTGAGGTTTATATTGGTGATATTTCCTCAGGCAATGTGTTATTTTGAAAGGAGGATATATGTGTGCACATGCATGTGTGTACCAATAAAGGAGAATATTTGTAGCTCAGAGTTGAAATGAGGGGTCCTTGGTGCTCTCTGAGCTTGGTTGTTTTCTTGAAGATGTTTCATTACCCAAACCAGGTAACATCTTCAGTGTTAGTCTCATGATGTTACCTAGTTTGGGTAATGAAACATCTGCAAGAAAACAGCCATGCTCAGAGAGCACCAATGACCCCTCATGCATGTGTGTATTTTAAAATTCATATATAAATACTGAAAGAATCATTCTTAATATTGAAATATATTTACTCAAATTTAAATGTTCATTCCAGAATGAAGATAACCTCAGCTCCCCATTCCTACCTGCACTCTGCACATAACAGCCTGTTGTATAAAGCTAGATTTCTTGCAGTGCATTTGTCCTCAGCAACCAGAGCATCTTTCTCCTTTGATCTATTGCAGGATACTGATTTTAAGGACAAATGAAAAACTCTTTCACTTATTCACATATTTAATTTTTTCCCCTTTTCAGGATGTTTTGAACACTATTATCAAACACTGCTCCCCATTCTTTTTCTTCTTGGGCTTACCCGGCTTTACACTGCTAATAAGAGACTTCATAACAGCGGCAACTAGGGTTCTGAGTACAAATATGTTGGAAGTAAGTATGTTAGTGTTCAGTGTATGATGGTTAACAATGTGCAGATTTCACTACTCTTAATTAGTATTAACTCATTAGTGCAGTGTGGCATTGGAGGAGAATGATTTATGGATTTATTTATTTTTCAAATAACTTGCCAAACATCTCAAATTTGAAGGTAGGAGTATATTTTTCATTAGGATATCTTTCTGATTGACAGTATGAACTAATATCTTGTGGATCACTTCTCATTGTCAGTTACATAGCCAAGCCAGAACTCACGCTGTTGAAGTATGATATTTTTTATTATATAATATTAAATTGAATTTCTGAATGCTAGGAAATGCAGTCTTATTGAAAATAAATGAAAGCTCACTTGATTGAGATCTGAATATTTTTCTCATTTTTCATTCATTCATTTTTATGTTCATATTTCAATTTCGGATCTGGTCAGAAATTAATCACCTATGCATTGAGAAAAAGAGACATTTTCAAAAGTAGAATGAGGGCAATTTATGCAGTCCATCTAACATTTGCAGGTGTAATCTTTTGTAGTTGCAGAAGAAGGTCTGGAAGTGTTATATCATTTTGATACAAAATGCCATTTAAAGGAAAAACAAATACCTTTTTTCTTCTGTATCTGGCTTCTCGTGCAGTTTAGTCAAACATATAAGAAATTCAGAAATTGCTTAACTGAAAGTTATTTTGTGGTAACAATTTTTTTCTTCCCTCACATTACATTTGTTCCCTGAATTGTTTTTCTGGGTAATCAACAGCTTATCAGAACAGCATGAGCTATATAGCAAAGGTGTGCGCTGGGCTCTTAGTACAGGAAGTCCACAACTTACAGCTGTTCATTTAACGATGGTTCAAAGTTATCACAACTTGGAAAAAATGACTTATGATCCATCCTCAAAGTTATGTCCGTCATACAACCCCCACAATCACATGACTGCAATTTGGCAACTTGGCAACTAGCTTATATTTATGATGATTGTAGCATCTTGTGCTCATGTAACTGAATTTTGCAACCTTGCTAGCTAGCTTTCCACAAGCAAAGACAATTGGGAAATCAGATTCACTTAACGGCCACTTTAAAAAAGGTCATAAAATCAGATCCAGTTTACAAGATGACTCACACTTATTTATGGTGGAACATCCGCTCCCGATTGTGGTCCTAAGTCAAGGACTGTCTGTGATATCAGAAATGGGCAATGGAACTCTGTGTCCTGCAGGCGTCCACAATAATCTAAAATTGAATATTCCAAAACGTAATTAGGGATTTGGTTAATTACTGAAGTTTTCTTTAATACAAACCAATTTTCATCAGAGAAGCAAAACATTGATGAATGAATGAAAAGGAATCAAATTATACATGGAAATTGTGGGTTCTCCCCTTTATGCTATATTGACTGTTGTTGAAAATGTTCAAGGGAAAGGAATTTATGGCCCCCAATCCTTCTTTTTGTGGCCTTTGGAAGCTCTTCTAGCTATATTATCAGATTGTTGCCATTTTGATATAAGAAACACATCAAAGCTTTAGTATTAAAGTTCTTCCTATACTCCCCACTACAACTCTGTGAGGGTGGTTTGGGCTGAGAGTGACTGGCCCAAAGTCACCCAGCTGGCTTTAATGCCTAAGGCAGTACTAGACCTCACAGTCTCCCTGTTTCTAACCTGTGGCCTTAACCACTGGTTTCTGTTTTGGTATTACCAGGACCTATTTTTTTTTATTAATGTAGCAATATAAACATATGCATTTATTTGTTTGTTATAGGCTCCTCGCTTAGAAGCAAATACTATTCTTGGATCTCTGATTTGCTTTCCTAACCTTTACCAAGACATTTCATTGCTATCATCTGTTCCTGAAGCAGAAATCACAACAGGAACTCCAGATGTCAAAGTAATTTTTTTTTCTTTGTGAGCTGATCTATGTGATAACAGGCAGTCAGGCTGCCTTCCTGAAATTGGCGTTGCACGTAATATATACTGTGTGTTAGGGTGCTATGCAAATCTAATTTGTGCTGTTCTCTTACTTTTAAATGATATAGAAAAGACCATTTTTTAAAGTTTATTTATGCTGAGGTACAGAAAAGAGATTCAGATGCACAGATGATCAACAGTTCACCAGCAACCTAGAACCAGAGTAGTCATATCTTCAAGGATATTTTAGGATATTTTAGAGATGGAAAAGATGGAGCAAAGGAGAACCAAAACGATTAAGTCATTGAAGCAGCTCCCCTATTAGGAAATACCAAAGAATTTAAAGCTTTTTTGGAATGAAAGCAAGGTAAAAAAATACATCTCTAGGATAATATATAGAAAGAGATATTGAATCATGAATAATATGGAAAAAGTTAAAGAAAAATGGTTTTGTGTGTATGTGTTTTTATCCTTCAGTGTTTAGTTTTATCCACGGAAACTAGTTGAACGAAATTATAGGACAAATAAAATAAAATATTTCTCAGTATAATATACAGTATAGTTAAGGCTTAACATTAACCTCAGGCTTAGCATTAATCACTGGCTTTGGGATATTCCTGCCATATCAGGTATTATACTATATTTCTGTCAGGTTTGACAGGGATCTGTAAGAAAAGTTTGTAATTCTTAAATCCTTTTTGGATAATTTAATTGCTTTAATTATGAATATATATATTTATATGTGTGTATATGCATTTGTTTAGTATTTGTATTTTTTTACTTCCATTCCAAGTTTATATCATCCAGAATACTAATTTTAATTTCTTCTTGTTTTATATGTGTAGCCCAAGCAAGTCCTTTAGTATATTTTGATTTACTATAGTCTTTAAGCCATTTTTTTTTTGTCTGTATGTATTTTTCTTAACTATACTGACATTGTCAATTTAGTTTTGGATATTTGAATACCAATTCTTTTGGGCTGGTTAATGACTGAAATAAAGTGAATCTATTATATAGGTAAACTATAGAATTCTCTGCCACCAGGAATAGTAATTACCCTCTGTTTAAATGGCCTTAAAGGCTAGATTCCCTCATGATAGAAAGAATGGAGAAAATATGTATCCATCCCTCTTCTTATGTATCTCGTTCCTCTTCTTCCAGACTTACTTACTGTTTTCCTGTCATTTCAGATTGATTCAGAAGTTTTAGGGATAGGCTGTGTTAATTACATCAACTCACCAAGAGGCTGTAGTTCTCTTTTTTCTGGAGTTCTCAATCCAAAGTCACAGATCAATTTCGGGTTTTCTGAAGGAATTCTAAACCCAGCTTTATCTTCCAAAAGAACTGTTATCAGGCCAAATGAAGATTTTAACCTTCTGTACATGGAAATGGGAACAGTAAAATGTTTTAACAACAGGATTGGTAACTCTTTTTGCTAAACAGAAGCGCGAATATTTCAACATTGCATGTTGATGATGCAGTAGTGTTGTATTTTAAGACTTACTGCTCATTCTTTATGCAATAGGATTCAGAAATTGTTTTTTCCTATCCCAGGCCCTTTCATCTAAAAGGAAAAATAATTGGCCTCATCTAGCTGTTTTTGGAGGAGAGTGATTAAATTTGGGGAAAAGTCAGCAACTGAAACAAAATGCTTATCCTCACTATCAGAATAAGCTGGCTATAGTTCCTGAAAGGGAGAAATTGATGCCACTGACTTCAATTAATTCTCCACTTCCATCAAAGTTCAGGGAAATGTTTTACTGCCCTATTTCTGGAGTACACTTTTCCATCTTATTATTTGATATGTGTGCGTGTGCGTGTGTGTGTATGCATGTGCGTGCATATGCAGTCAGCTCAAGGCTATGAACAAACCTAATACTCCTGCTTCCTATTTTCCCCATAACAACTCTGTGAGGTGGGTTGGGCTGAGACAGTAACTGGCCCAAAGTCACCTTGTCAGTTTTCATGCCCAAGGGCATGAAAGACCTAAAACTCATAGCCTCCCGCTGCCTAAGCCAGCACCTTCATCACTACATCAAACTGGCTCTCATGTTATGGCCCCATCTCCTGCCCTTTTGATTCAGTTTGTTGTAGGCTCACCCAAGAAGTCCAGTGTCACAGCTTACGATCCTATTTAATGTGGTTTAAAGCTAATTTTTACTATAAGTGCAATAGCAATAACAGTGGTTATAACTTTTGTCTTGCAAATAGAAGATTGTTGGTTCAAAATCCCGCAGAAATGTTTGCATTTTTTAGCTTAGTTTCTTTCTGTCATACAAGATATTTGGGCTATTTGGCACCTGAAGATGAAACCCTTCTAACGTTGGATGACTGGAAAAATAGTGAAACAGTGCACCACTGGAGGGTGTGTATGGGTAAAAATAGACAAATAAGAACTCAAGGAAAGAGCAAGTAATTAAAAAGCATTTCTGCCAGATTCTGACAAAAACAGCAGCATTTTGTTTATGGTTATAATGATTGAGCTTCTAGTATATATGGAAAGGTGGTCTAAATGACAATAGAAAGAAACTGGGGAATCAGAAAAACATTTTTAAAAACTGCTTGTTGTGCCAGCATGTACGTAAGTTTTGATGCTTTAACTTTAAACTTAATTTAACTTTGTGGATGGATGGATGGATGGATGGATGGATGGATGGATGGATGGAGTATATGTATATATGTGTGTTTGTACTCACTTCAGCAGTACATATACAGTCCCATTTTCTGTCTTCACATACACAATCAATGTGTGTGTAGAAAGACCAGCCCATAAAGAGGAAATCAATTGGCTGTTGCTTTCCTGAACCAGAAAGATGGGAGAGCACAGCAACAGTGGAACAGCCATAAGGAAGGATATGGAAGCCTATGGTTCAGACTAAATATCTTACACAGTATTGCCATAGTGTCACAGTCCAAACAAGATTTTCTTAAATCAGGTTAAAGTTGAACTAGTGTGAGTATAGATATGCTCAAAGAGTACTTCCAAAGCTTTAATCAGGCAGTTGCTCTGCCTCATCCACATGTTGTCTTGCCTCTGCACAGCCTTTTTGTTTCGGAGGGGATAGTTTTTCATGATACAGACAAGTTTAATAATATAACAGAGATGTTTCATTAATATTTCTACATGTTCCTTTAAATGTTTTACACAGCATTCAAAGTACAGTTTCCAGCATAACTTTATTGCGAACAGTACTGCTGAATTTTATCTTAGAAAATAAGATGATGAATGTATACACTGATTCCTTGTTTGCCTGCTGGTGTATGCTATTTTCCTATGGCAGATCTTGTGTGAAATTACTTAAACCATCATCTCAAAATTTTAAGTTTATCCATTGGCTTAGAAAAGTGGAAGAACTTTAAAAGAGCTGTACAATGTATTTATTTGATAGCATCACCCAGTATCCACCTGGAAGTTCTACTTTTTCCTCATTCTTTAGGGAAATGGTATTTTAAAAAATCTGTATTAAGTCATTTATAACAGGTATAATGAATTTCTTATGGATAACACTTATGTATCCCTGAATTAAAAAAAATACTTTTAAATAATTAAGCTGTTAGTAGCTTCCAGAAGAGTTTACATCTTTGCAGAGAAAGGATAGTCTTGGTGAGCTCAGATGTGCTATTTGAGGGTCAATGTTGCCATTTTGCCACAAAAACAAATATTAATGTGTTTTAAATAGACCTATATTTTCCATTTTGCCATTATTTATTAAGTAGCATTTTCCCAAATTCATGTGGAATACTGTTGTTCATTTGTTGATTTATGAAATGCCCAAAGAGTTAATTAACTTTATTTATTTTGTCTTCTCTAAGTTTTGTTATTTAATTTTATTGAAAAATAAGCAAAAATCTACAATACGTCTGTCAGAAGAAACATTTTATTCTTATAATTTTTCTTCTTCTAGTTTTGCCTCATAAATACTCTTTTAAAGAATGCCAAAGAGGAACCAAGTGAAGCTTCAAGGTAAAATCCTGAATGAAACAGAAAATATTACAGAATATAATTAAAGAACATATATTAGTGAAAAAAGACATGTCTACCTGTCCAAGATAAAAATTATTTCAGCTCAAAGTAAATTACAGACAAGTACAGCCAGTGGTCCACAGAAGAGGACAAAAATAATTGTAATTTCATTGCCCTTACATGTAGAATAAGACCCTTCATATTGTAAAGGTAGACTATAAATATAAAAAATGAATACAGCTTAGGCAAAAGACCAAACATTGCTTTTTATGGCAGAAATGTTAGGGTTTACATTTAGCACTAAAATAAAAAAAACAATTATCCTAAAATAGTGACAATCTGAGCCTTATGCATGGTGATTTTTCATAATTCAATTACAGACCCTACTAATATAGGAAATATAGAAGACTTTGTGACTTATCAAAGTAAACTTTCTTTTTTAAGGTATTTATCCCTTTGCTGTCTTGGGCTTTGGATATGTGAAGAACTTGTACACTGTACCAACCATCCTCAAGTAAAAGATGCAATAAATGTTTTTGGTGTGACACTAAAGGTACAAGCATAGCAAATGATTTTAAGTGCATTCAACTGTGTGGGCTGACCACAAACAAAAGTATTCACTTAGAATACTTTGTTAAGTTATTCAGAAGGTTCATTTATTTGGTCTATTGTGTTTTTGAAAATATCAGAAACATTTGTCATGTATTAGAGACAGTGAATTATATATTTACAATTTTTTTAGTATGAGTAAGCTTTTAGAGCAACAAGTCTTCTAATATCTAAACAAAGCTGTTATAATTCAAGCTTTTGTAGAGGGCCTATTTCATAAAACATATGAAGGACTGCATTGGCATGATGTGCCTGGATCTTATATACAGTCATTACTTGTTGAGTTACAGTATAGCCAAAAGAATTATGTAATTGTATTTAATAACCTGGTTTCAGTTTTTCATGCTTGAAATTAAAATTAAAAACAAAGCAAAAAACTTTCTTACCCTCTATGACTGATATTGCTTTTTCTTAGCAAATAGGTTTAGCATAATATTCTGTTAGGAGGGATGCATAGATCTGAAAACAATTGTTTTGAAAATTGTTAACCCCATCCCCTCTTAAGGGATCTTAAGTTATTCTAAGGGAGATAGCATTTAGCAATAGCACTTACATACTGTTTCATAGGGCTTTACAGCTCTCTAAGCAATTTACAGAGTCAAATGGGAAAAGCCATCTGCTGGCCTAAATCATGGTTGGTTGAGATTGTAGCATCATTTACATTTGGATATATCACATAATGCACAGAGGCCAATTTAATGTTACTTCCAATGTGTGTATATGGAAGATGGGTAGATCCCACTTTTGATAATTTATGTAATAGCGAGTGAGAAAGAATTTTTTGGAAATACAACAATCCACTTGTGATGGTGTTGGTCCTTTATTTCTTATTCATTTGTTTTTCATTTTTGCAGTTTTCTAACAAGCAGATTGCACAAGCAGCCTGTGATATCTTTCAGTTATTGACATCTTACTGGGAAAAACTACAGAAATACAACATTTCTCTACCCCAAAAAATTATTGAAGTATGTTTCATTTCCAAAATAGTTATATATGGAAATTGGTATTTGTTTTTAATGGTTGCTTTTTAAGTGAAACGTAATGCCTTATTTGGAGCAGACACATTTTAATCCTCCTGTGCTAATGGAGATGCTGTGCACTTCAATAGCTGTTTAAAATAATTATAAAATGTTTTTAGAAAACACAAACCACTTCATGTTCTATGTCCCTCTCAACAGATATAGCGCTAGTAATTCTGTAGTGGTGTATTTGAGTCCTCTCTCCCTTTGCTGCCAAAGCCATCTGGCTGCAATTTACTACAAAACATATAAGCTAATTAGGTTTATTCTCTTTCTAATAACCCACAAAATATGATGCAGAAACCAATATTTTGCTGGTTCCATTTTTTAAATGTACCTATTTCAGAAGTTGCAGTGGAGTTTTTTTCAGTTTCCTTTTATATCTTAATGTTTAAAACGTAAAGGGTTATTGCATTAATTAGTTCTCTACTTGGAACTTCAGCTAGATTTTTATGGTTGATACTGCTAGCCCTTTGTCGCCTTTAGTCATTTCTAAAAACAGTTGCATTTCTGTCTGAGGGCTGTCAGTTGTGCTTTTTCATGACAATGAAATTGCATCCAAATCCTTCTTTTCTGCCAAAAGTTAATTTGGTTTTTTTGTCATACCAAGGAAATTTTGCCTCCTTCCTTCTGGGGGACAGTGAATTTAGTTCATTCTAAGGACCAGTGCTGGTATGTTGGATATTGATCATGTTGAGGGACTTATTTCATACTCTGGATTCTCTTCAGATTGTATAAATCTTTGCCTGCTTTCATTTAATAGGAAAATGTTGGTCAAAATTTATGTAAGTCCACCATTTGCAAACATTCCAAGTATATCAAGGCATCAGAAATTAAGTGTCGGGGGAATCTTTATTCATTTCATTAGCCACGGATAGCCTCTGCTATCTTTAGGACTGCCGTTTCTATTTTAGCTACTCATATGTCCATTCACACAATCATTATTTGTTACAAACATAGCGTTAGCTATTGCAACATTGATAAAAAGCTTCTCCAGAATGTTCTAGGGCAGGGGTAGGCAACCTTGGCTCTTTTATGACTCATGGACTTCAACTCCCAGAATTCCTGAGCCAGCTATGCTATGCTGGCTCAGGAATTCTGGGAGTTGAAGTTCACGAGTCATAAAAGAGCCAAGGTTGCCTACCCCTGTTCTAGGGCATTAAGCTGCTGATTGCTTAAATTTATCTTTACAAGTTCAAGAGATTTAGCTGACTGCAAATCTCTGAAGGAAAAGAAAATCGCATTGCTACAAAATTTTCTTTTTCTCTTGGAAACTTTGCTAATCATTTTAGGCAATAGAGTTGAAGAAAAAAGGGTAATGGGTAAATAATTACAAAGTAATTATTCATATATTATTGATATTTTTGAGCTGTCCTATGCTTTGATTGATTGGGGAACTAAACATTTCTGTAAATTTATTTTAAAATTGCTTTGTCACAGGTCCTTGTTGCCACTATTGCATTTCTATTACCAAGTGCAGAATACTCTTCTGTGGAAAGTGATAAAAAGGTGTGTAATGATTAGATGCTTTCATTTTGTCTCAATATTGCATAGTTAACATGAAGAGCTAATGTTTAAATTAGGCAATTTGGCTTGTGTGATTGATAATTGCTATTTTGTGGGAAGCGAGCAAATTTCAGCTTTAGAGTTCAAATAGATGACCAGGAACAACTTTACTGCTGATGAGTGGTATTTGTTCATAGATTTTTCAGTTCATATTAGACATCATATATTTCCTGGTAAATTTCATTTTGTTAGATCAGGTTTTCCAACTTTGTAAGTGGAACTAATTTTTGGACATTTTTCTGTTTTAGTTTATAGTTTCATTGTTACTTTGTTTATTGGATTGGTGCATGACATTGCCAGTGAAGATATTGTTGGAGCCTGTATTTACTTCCAGTTTTGAAAATCATTATTCTTCTAATACTCCATTGCTTGATTATATTTATAGGGTAAGCATGAATGATCATACCTAAATATTTCACTTCCTAATACCTATGTATATGAATAGCAACATACTGAATCAAAACAAAATTACAAAAAAGTCATAGTTTTGATGAACTACACCAGACTTTGTGTTCAGCTCTCTGAGATTCTGCCCATACTCTTACACCAGTTTTGCCATTAACACATGTGCTATGGACACTATTAATTCTTTTTTGATTGCTGTTGTATTAGATACATTTTCAAATGTATCATTGTCCCATTTATTTTCTATATTCTTAGTGTACTTTAGAACAGGTTTTCAGTATCATTTCAGTACCCCATTTGAGATAGTGGCTATTGTTTTAGGAATTACTCAAGTATTTTTAATTTCATGTTTAATTTAATAGTATTCATAACACTTAGAAGCTCAAGTTAGAGTGATTTAACATCCCTAAAATGCTTTCTCTTGAATAACTTTGTGGTATTTCATTTTATTTTATTTTTTTTTGCTTTATTGCAGATCCTGAACTGTTGTGTTTATGGTTCAAACCTGTACACACAGCAAAGCCATTATCTTTTAAGTCTTGCCGACCTCTCCAGTGAGTTCTATGATCCCTTTATGCCCCTAGGAAATGTTAGGAATTCTGAAGTGATTCCGGTTCAGTCTTCTGCAGACCTGAATAATTTGCTCACTGTTGCTGAAGGTAACAAATAATTTGAAAGATGTCTGTGGAGATTCTCAGCCATCCAGGTCATAGTTATCCCAAAGGTGCTTTTTCAGGAGGCAACTTGACTTTCAAATTATTTATCCCAAAGAAGCTTCTTGGGTGAGAAGTGAAACGTCTTCAAAGAAAAACAGGAAAGTCCAGTTGCCTCATGAGCTCCTTTGAGATAAATAATTTGAAAGGGAACAGCACCTTTTACTTTTCATGGAAAAGTAAATGGAAAAGAAAAATACATGTTTTACAAGAACTGAACCCTAATAAATGTAAGCATTATGTTTAAGATATGATAAATCTTTGGCAGCATGTTGGAGCATGCACTGATGCAAGTTGCTTCCACTTGACTTCTTTCTCTTCTTCCAACTACAATTTCTTGTTCACATTTCAAATCTTTCTTGAGGGCCAGAGAGTTCATGCAATACTTTTTCAAGGAGCTACAACAAGGCAAGGAGGAAGCTTCCTTTTCAATAAATATTACTTTTGGAACAGTTTTTATACTTAGAATAAAATCCTGTACTGACGTATGCAAACAAGGGAAATCTAAGCATTCTTACATTATAACATTTGGCAAGAAAGTTTTATAGAGGGCTTCTCCAATAATAATCCAGGACCCAGTAATTTTACTTGTGTCTGTGCTGAGCTTCAAGGTTTATAATAACCAAGAAGAAAACTCAAGAATAATATTTCATAGTGACATTCAGTCTTTTCTCCAGGGACATTTGTACTTTACTAGAAAACTGCAGATGGTTCTTAGTATGGTGTCAAAGCTCTGTTTAAAATAATCAAAATATTATAGGATCATCAAATCTCACTAGGTTTTGGCATTCTTTGTACAGAAGGCCAGTGTGGTGTATTGGTTTAGATCAGGGGTAGGCAACCTTGGCTCTTTTATGACTTGTGGACTTCAACTCCCAGAATTCCTGAGCCAGCATGGCTGGCTCAGGAATTCTGGGAGTTGAAGTCCACGAGTCAAAAGAGCCAAGGTTGCCTACCCCTGGTTTAGATCAAGCTTAAATCCCTCCCTCACTGTAGAGCTCATTAAGTGACCTTTGCCAAGTCACTCACTTCTCAGCCCAACCTAATTGGGGATAATCTGAGGGGGGAGGAGATTGCCACGCATACCATCTTGAGCTCCCAGAGAAGAAAGTATAATAGAAAAATGTATGAATAAGTAATTAAGGCTTAAGATGAGAGCACCATGAGGTTTGTCAATCTTGTGAGATTTAAATAATAAGTGTGTCTATGTGTGTGTATGCTTCACTTTTATTTATTTTATTTATTTATACTGGGAAGACGCATGTATCATCCTATAGACAACTGCTGCACTGCTAACTAATTTCTAGCTTATGCAGTGGTTTTCAACTATTTTTGATGATAATAATATCTGCATAAAAAGAAAAAATTGGAAATAACGGGTTTCTCACGTCTCTGTAAATTTGAAGATTTTTTTCTTTATAACCAGACTTTATCAATGAAATTGAAACTGTTATCTGAAACAAATAACTGAAGTAATTTGGTTATTATTCTTATACAAATAAAATACATTCAGTATTTTAATAGATAAACTTAATTATCATGTATAAAAGATGCCATTACTTTGACAATTTACAGTAGAGTTCATATATATTTTTCCTTATAAATATAAAGTACATACTAAATTTTTGCCACCTCATAAAGTTCATTTCTTTTTAATGTTCCTTTGTGTCAATGTATTTCTTTTTTAAAATAATCAGATCTGTCAACTTTCCCTTCCCACAAATGCAGCTGAAATTGGTGCAATTTTTTTTTCTACTCAACTTTTAAAGTAAGCAATTAATAACTGGTATCTTAACGGTTTGCTTACTAATCAGTGAAGAGACTGCAGTTAAAGAAGCAGCAGGGAGAGATGAATAGTTGATAGAATAACATTTCTTTCTGAATTAATAAGCTCTTACTATGTGAATCTGTTAGCCTCTGTGCTATTTTATTTCTGATTTTAAAGGGAAGGTCTAGAAATTATTACAGAGCAGATGGTTCACAAAACGAGTTTTTTTATTTTAAAACAATTGTGCATTTTGATGATTTGGGTATATACCTTTTTATATTTACATGTTTGCATGTTTGAGTATATGCCCCTTATACACATGTACATATACTGCTTATATGAAAAAGGATATATAGGATGACATATTAAGGAATTTATCTGAATTTGGAATGCTTCTATATAAATGTTTATTGAAAAGTGATTCAGAAAAGTCAAAGACTACATGATTATATGGGTGCAGAATTTAAATAGGACAATTGGTATGCAATAAAGGGAATATTGGTGGAAGGTAGATATTAAATTTACTGTGAATATTATAGTTAGGAAAAACTGGCGTGAGAATTCATTAGTTGGTATATTATCCAGTGTTGATCGCCAAAGTGTATAATACATATTCAAAACACTGTTGGAAATATAAGAATCAGGTTTGATCATTATTTCCTATCTGGTGGCAATGTATAAAGCTCAACAGCTTTAGAAAATAGTTCATCATAAACAAATTGTAAATACTTACTTATGATTTATTGCCAGTTCTTTTTCTTCCTAAGTATAATCAAACCTTAGATTCCTAGAGTATGGAAACTTGGCTTTATAGAGCAGGGGTGTCAAACTCAATTTCACTGAGGGCCACATCAGGGTTGTGGTTGACCTCGGGGGGCTGGGGGGGGCGTGGTCAGAGTGGATGTGGTCAGGGTGGGCGTGGTTGAGGTGGGCGTGGCCAGCTCAACATCGCTTGTGTTGGGGCGCACCTGTGTGGTCTGGGCGGGGCTGGGGGGATCCAGCCTGATCCTCGAGCTCCCAGGGCACTGGGACCCCACAGCCCAGCCCAGCCCTGCTATCCCAAGAGGGCGCCCTGCTGCGCTTACCTCTTCCTCGAAGCTGCTGCTGCTGTTCTTGCTCTCCTTGGCCAGGTTGCTCATGATGTGTGTGGGAGGGCAAAGTATGTGGGTCAGAGGGAGGCCCACTCCCTCTTCATATGAGGAAACCTGGCTTTGTAACTAAAGTATCCTCAGCAATAGGATGGGAGACCACCAGGAGAGATCAGGAGGAGGAGACAAGAGGATGGCAAAAGGGCAGCAGGGCTGCTGGTGGCCAAATGCTAAGGCAGCACTTCCCTCAGACCCTCCCTCTCTCTCATTGTAATCCCCTCCCTTCCTTCCTTCTTCCCTTTTCTTCTTTTTCCTTCCCTCTTTATTCTCCTTTCTTCCTTCTTCCTTCCCCCTCTTTCCTTCTTTTTCCTTCCTTACTCTCTTCCCCTTTTTCCTTCTTTTTTCTTTGTCTTTCCTCTTTCCTTTCTCCTTTCCTGATCATATGCTACTTTTGCTAGTAGTTTGTGGCCACTTAAAAGACGGAGAACAAACCAGGCTCAGTTTATCCTGTGCTTGCATTTAGTGGGGGTGTCCACAGACAACAGTACAGCAAAACTGTCAAAATGGTGGCTGTGATAATTAATCAGAGCTCCTCTGTTTTTTATGTGCAACAGCTTTAGCTTTTATGAGCAGAGGTAGGTTAGTTGTTTTTCTATTAATACATAATCCGTAAAAGGGCTCTCCTGTAGGGAGCCTGCCTTGGTCTAATTCAGACTGGAAATATACCAAAGGAAAATATTTTTCCCCACTCTGCTTTGTCCTGTTTTCCCCACTGGAAATGGCTGTTTGCAACATACAAGGAGGGGATACTTTCCTAAGAGCTCACAATTCAAGAATACCAATGTTAACTTGGATTGCCAACAAAGTTCTGTCTGTGACAAAACAGAACACAAAATACCTTTCTCCTTTGAACTGGGGCATTTCCAACCGAATTGCCTCTCCCTCCCTCCCTGACTCCTTCCTTCCTTCCTTCCTTCATTCATTCATTCATTCATTCATTTTTTTTTTAAGTTGCCAGAGGTTCCAGGCAGAGGTGGCAACAGGCAGCCATCGGTGGGCAAAGGCTTCCCCTCCCCCCGTCATTGCCTCTGCATGGCTTAGCTCACCTCTCCCAGATCCACACACGTGTGTGTGTGTGTGTGTGTGTGTGTGTGTATGTAAGCGCACACGAAGGTGTGTGTGTGTCTCTCACCCCTTGCAGTCCCGCACCCTCAACAGAGACCTTCTGCCATGGCAGGCTGCAAACTAATGAAAGCTGTTTTTTTGGAGTACTTGTTTCTTTTTCTCAACGTGCTGCCGATTGCATCGCGCCCTGCCCCCCTCAGCTCCCGCTACCAGCCCTGTGGAAGGCTGCAAGAAACTCCCATCTCAGCTTCTCTCGCCTCTCTTTTCCTCCCAATGTCACAGCGTGGGGCTGCAGGAGGTGAGACCCCACACACACACGCGCACGCACACACACACTCACACAAAGACGTGTGCAGGTTCTGGGAGAGGTGAGAGAGCCATGGAGCAGGAGGAAATGATAGGGGAAGGGGTCAAAATGGGAAACTTCTGTCCGGAGCCTCTGGCAGCTTAAAAAAACAAACGTGTGGAGCAGTGGCTTCCCTTTCAGTCCACCCTCCCCTCCATTGCCTCCACGCCGGGATTGACTCTACGTCTGCCGAAAGGGCAGTTTTGTTTTCGACCCCCCCATGCCAGAAACCGCAAACTGCTGCCGTTCACCTGCTGTGCCCCCCTGACAGCCCCTGCAATCTCCTATTGCACGCTGGCAGACAGAATCCTAAAGCTCCCATTCTATTTCATCCATGCTCAGGAAGGAAGCCGCCGGCCGTGGCTCTCCCACTCGGGGGTGGGGCGATCCCAGTGAAAGAAAAGCCTTGCAGGCTGGCGAGCGGGGCATGGAGGCACTAGTGCAGAGGAAGGCGAGCAGCAGCCCCAGCGGCAAGAACTGCCGCCGAAAAGAGCGGAGTCTGTGTGTTCGTCTGCTACAAGCTCATCCATCAATCTTTGCTTTCCACGCCTCAGATCAGCTGTAGTGCGCCGTGGAGAGCTTGGCTGACACGGTCAAGGCAGGCACGTACACAGACTCTGCTGTTTTCAGCGGCGCTTTAGTGCCTGGCCCAGCAAAGTGGAGCCAGGCATGGTGAGGCGAAGTCCGGCGAAGCAGAGCCGGACAAGGAGAGGCCCAGTAAAACAGGGCATGGCTGGGCGTGATGGGCAAGGCTGGGAGGGGTGGGGAGGGGTGAGGCAAATGAGCTGCAGCTGCTCCTGCACACCACCAGCCTTTGAGCACTCACCATTTCCTGTGCGTGCGCCAGGAGGTTGCCCAGCCGGGCTGGGGTGGGCCAGGGCTGGGGCAGCGGGGGCTGGTCCCTTGCCATTTCTGGAACACCTCCAGGGGCCAAATTTTGGGCCTTGGCGGGCCGTATCCAGCCCGCGGGCCTTGTGTTTGACATGTCTGGCCTACAGGAAGGAAAGCAATTGGCTGTCTCTTACTTGGAACAGAAAGATGGGAGGCAGTAGGGTAACTGTCCAATGGGATGATGCAGTAGACCAGGGGTCCTCAACCCCCCAGGCTACGACTCATTACCGGTCCATAGCCTGTTCGAAACTGGGCTGCCGGATAAATGGGCAAGCACACGTGCATGAAGCTCCACTCATGCTACCGGAGGGCAAATGCAGCTTTGCGCACGAGCACAAGTGCCCTCCGCTTGTGTGAATGGAGCTTCGTGTTTGAGTGTAAGTATCTGCCTCTCACACCATTGAAGCTTTGCGCACGAGCACAAGTACCCTCTGCTTGTACATGAGCTCGAGCACCCTCCGCTTGTGCACGAGCGCAAGCACCCTCTGCTTGCGTGCAAAACTACATTCGCACGAGCAATGGAGCTGTATTCGCATGTGCACCTGCCACTGACATGCTCCTGTGCTGGGCCAAGCCTCCAACCTGGAAAGGTTGGGGACCGCTGCAGTAGACTTCAATCTGGACCACACACCTTGCATATTGTTGCCACACACCTTGCATATTGTTGCCAAAATGTCACAGCATTTTGATAGGAGCAAATTAAACAGTTATTGCAGATTATTTGAAATAATGTGAAACAATAATCTGCTCCTGATCTTTTGCTCTCTTATGTAGATTTATGAAAAACTGTCTCCTAACATTTCTTCAGTCTTAATTTATGGTTAAATAATGTGGTACCTTCACCTCCAAGTACCTTTATACTTGGAGCAAACCTATCTCTAGTTTCAAATCCACAATTAGAATACCTTTAGATACTGTTCTTAAAATTATATTATTAGTTAATTTCTTGTCAGACTGTACAGCTTGTACCTTTCTCATTTTAGAAGCTTATAAAAATTGAAAATGTACCTTGTCCTAAGTTGCAAAATTGGGAAAGTTGTGTGGTTGTATGTGTGTGTGTGTGTGTGTGTGTGTAGGCTGTTTTATTATTTTTTATTATAATCATTGTTATGATTAACTATTTTCAGAAATGAAGCGGAGGAGCTTGGAGTTAATACCACTGACAGCACGAATGATTATGGCACATCTAGTTAACAATTTGGGCCATTATCCTCTGACTGAAGGTCCTGCTGTTCTACATAGTCTTATTAGTGAAAATCACAACAATTCTTGTATGGAATCTTCTGAACTCTCACCTGAAGTCTTCCGAAGCCCCAATTTACAGATCTTTGAATTTAATGAAAATGCTGTCATTTCTTATCTCCAGATTCCTTCAAAAAGGGGGATGGATGATGAATTGGAAGAATCTTTCTCAGAAGTAAGAGTAATTGTTAGGGATATCTCTGGAAAGTATTCATGGGATGGACAGTTGATGTATGGGCCATTAGCTGCATGTTCAGTAGATGAGAAGAACAGAAAATTCTCTGTGATTATGGAAAAAAATAAGCAGAACTTTGAGTCTCCAACTGATTTCATTCGGATAGATGATGGAGAAGATGCTCTTGATAGGTTGCTAGAAAAGATTGGCAGTACTAGTCCTGAGTGTCTTTTACATCCACAAGTAAAATTAAATGAGCCATCCCCATCTCCATCTGGCATGAGTCATGCCCAAGCTACTGATATCATTGAAGCAATAATGCAGCAGAGTTGCATAGAAAATGACTATGCTCATGGATATTATCTGAATCATAATACAAAAAGCGAAAATCAGAAGATGCCAAGATCTGGTCTGCCACAGTCACAATTTCATTTATGTAGACTTTTGCTAAATGGCTTAGGAATGAATTCTTGGGAAAAAAGGTAAGCTTTCACAGTATTCTAAGAATTTTGAGGTGGGTGGCGGGAAGGAACATTAGTGCCTTTCCCAATAGTGATGGACTATTTGCTTTTTCTCACCAAATGGTGGAGAGCAATTTTTACTGAGTTAAGGGCCAACTTCTAAGTAGCATCCAAGGAGAAGGAGAGGCCATTTTACCCTTGTTTACATTCTCACTCTCTTTCTCTTTTAAGATAGCCCAATGTTTAGTTTCCTGAAGGTTCCTTATTCTTCCTTAGTAAACAGTTATCTTGGGTAATACTTATTTCTGAAGAAAGGAGAAAAAAGCTAAGCCTTTTTTTAACTTAGGTAAGGACCAAATCAGCCTCCTCTTCCAACTCAGTTTGTACAGTCAATGGAGGGAAATGGTTTATTTATTTATTTTAAAAAAGCTGCCTCCAAATGGTCAGGCACTCAGTATCTATTACGAAAGAAGTAGTAGGACTGCTCTCCCATCACTTGCAAGTGAGGGCATATGGAGCTCTTTTTATTGAGGAAAGGAGGGAAATAGACATAGTTGATCCCTTTCCAGAATTCCAATCAAGGATCTTCTACTAGAAGAAAAATCTATTCCCCTTTTGCAATTCAGCTCAACATAATTTGTCAGCTGGTACCAACAACTAAGTTTGTGGAGTTTTTCAGAGATCTGTGTACTACTACTTTTTTATTATTCATTGTTGCTGTTGTTTTCTTTTTCTTTCTTTGGGTCCCTGGTCACCTGTTTATTTTCTTGAGTTGTGCAGGAAACATTTTCCACCTTGGAATGATGTCTCCCCCCTGGAACTTGCAGGCAAGTCCTCTCTTAAAAGAAGGGTTCTGTAGAGCAGCCAAGAACCAGAGTGTCTAAAAGCAAAGTCTTTGGGACTAGTAAAATGACTGCATTCAACTGGAGGGCCCGAGGGCCCAGTTTTTATACCTCTTTTTGAACAATATAAATAAATTGCTTCTCGAAAGCCAGTATCTAAGGCTTTCTGCCTACTAGAAGATAGTAAACAAATATCAGTTATTAATAGGCATTGATAGTTTGATCCCCTACAAACCTATTTTGCTACCATTACCACAACTTTGGACAGTGAATTTCATAGTTTAACTGTATGCATCCCGACTCTGCATTTCACTGCAGTAAATTACAAATAGAAAAACTTATGTTCTTGAGGCTGAGGGCCAATCTTGCTCTCTCAGTCTGCTTTGGGAAACAGATAGCTCCTCCCTCTGAGGAGGTTTTAAAGATTGGACTATTTAACACTAAAAGGAATGCTGTCACAAGGTGGGAAATGCCTCCTGTGTAATTTAAGAATAAAAATTAATAGTAAAATCATTCTTCCCTTCCAATTTAATATTTTCTTGGCCTCCTTAATAAAGGACTGGGCACAGATCTGAGCAAAGATTGCAAAAGTGGGAAATAAATTGCAATAATTAGTATAATTCAAGTGAGATTGCTACGTCTATCCATCTGGTTAAAGGGTGATAATAGGGGCTTCTAAATATAATATCAATGCCTCTCCTGAATTTAGTTTGGCATAGCAGTTCAACCTAAATGGATTAAATTGTTACTAAAGGCAAACTAATGGGCCATGCTTAAGTTGCTGTTTACTAATTAAAATTCTGATATGAACTACAGTTGTCATTTGGCTTCAGCATTCAGTATTAATGAGTAATACATTGGGGTGGGTAGGAAATAATAATTTTCCAACTTATTCTTCAATTGTAAAAATTTCCCTACTCCAGTACGGTATTATTCTGATTTCTAGCTCCTGTAAGAGCCAGAGTACCCCCAAAGTTAAATTATCACAGTTGATCTAGGTCACCACTAGCCATAATAAATCTTTAAACGTAACTCCTATGTTTTCACTCTCAGTTTCAGAGGCATAGGCACTGCCACTTTAGCCTTCTGCAGCAAACAACAGTAACAACCCAAGAATCTCTGATCTTATACCATAAGATGTATGTTATTCTTTAAGTGTCACGATTTTCTTAATTATTTGTATCATTTTCCAGATATCACCTAACTGAAATTTGCTCATTTTTCCTTTCAGATAAGTTTCTCTCTGTGTGTGTGTGTGTGTTTGTGTGTGTGTGTGTGTGTACCCATAAATACATACCCACACTATTTTGGCAGGAAATATTTCAATTTTAATGAATTTCCCTAATTGAAATTTTATAGGTAAAATAGAAACTATAATTTGAAAATAGAAAATGTACGTACTAGATAACATGTTTAGAGAAAAATCAAGTAACTAATACACTTCCATTCTGACTAAGCTACGTAAATAGTTATAGAAGATTATGACATAAATGGTCTCTAGATCCTGATAATAGACGCACGTTTAATCCTGGTATTAAACACAAGTTAATAGGTTTGGAGGGAGGGATTATTGGGAACCAAAACCAGTCAGAAAGGGCTTCAGGGTAGTATCAAAATACACCAGTTTGTTAGTTACAAAATATAACAGTTATGTATTATGAGATATTGTACCATAATTTTATTCTATTTGTTTTAGAAAAAGTTTTAATATTTTGAAGAAAAATTCTAAATTGTTGAGAGAGCTGAAAAATTTAGACTCTAGACAATGGTAAGTTAAACGTTTTAATTACTTACAATTCATGAATACGCTTAAGAGTATCAGTTGCAACATTATTTAATGTTTTCTAAAAATAGGCATCTTATTCTTTCTTTATAATTACAAAATATAAATCCATCATTATGAATAAATTCCATACAAACCCATGTTGGTCTTGAACATACATAAATAAAATTTCCTTATCCACACAAATTTGACCCTTGGACAGTTTTGGATTGGTGTTGCCTACAAGTAGTCCTTGACTTACGACTGGAATTGAGCCTGGAATTATGGCCTTAAGTCATGCCAGTTGTCAAGCGAGTGAGCATGTGACTGTGACTGATTTTATGACCTTTTTTGCAGTAGTCATTAAGTGAATGCCATAGTCATTAAGCGAACATAACAGTCATTAAGCGAACCCATTGTCTACAACTGCAACCCAGTGCAAAAAACTGCATTGTCCACTGTTGTTGTTTTTTTGTAAACTGAAAGCAAACAGTATTCCAGCAAAAAATATTGTAAATCGTTGTATGATAAAATAAAAAAGACAAAATTAATGTGATTATACATTCAGTTTGTATAATCAGTACTCAGTAGACATATATTTGAATTATTGTAATGCTTTATTTCAGAATGTTGGGAAACAAACTTGCAATTTTTTAATGGATGGTTTGAAGTGATCTTTTGTTGACATATCTAGCCAAGATTAAAATAATGCCAAATGAAGTAGAATTCAGTAGTTGTAGGAATACTTTGTAACATTATATTTCATAGCTTACATACATGTGAAATTCACAAAAGGAAAATAGATAGTAAGAGAAAAAAGTAATGTGAGCTCCAGAGGGTTAGTTTAATGAGTAGAAGAATACAGCCCACGTAGGAAGATATGTTTAAATTGTTTTTTGTTTGTTTTTAAGAGAAGAAAAATGTGGACTGCCAAGAACTAAAGTTGAGGGGTATATATTTTGTTCGCTTGTCAACAAAATTATAGCTTGTTGTATTGTTTTATCCAAGTTAATGGAATTACTGATAATGACCTCATTTTTACCAGAATAAATAAGAATGGGTTTCTACGTGGGACTAAACTGAGTAAAAAACAGTGAAAAGAGAAGTGATGTTTTGTTTAGAAAAATTATGTGTGTAGCATCTTAGGTCTCATTGCTTTATTCTATTCTCAGAAGAGCTTCCATTTAAAATATATTCTGTGCTGGCATTATTGGTTGTCACCCAACAAGATAGCAAGCTAGACGGTTCCTCTTCTTCCCCATCAGAAGACACATCCAAAGGGCCATAACTATAGGGCAATGCTAGTTGTGAAATCTGAAAGGATACAAGTATATCAAACCTAATCTATTCTGCTTCCATTCCTCCCGTCCATCTATCTTGCCAATTTATGCCCTTTTGGCCCCCCTGTTGTCTTGCACTCTGCCACCCTAGCAAACCTTCATTGCCATCTTTTTCCTGGTGCTGTTGAGGCCAGCCTGGTTTGGCTGCTGGCACTGACTTCGAGGACAAAAGAAATGCACAAAGCATCTTAAAGGGACTGCACACACAAGAATGTCGAAAGGGGCTGGCTTCACATAGCAAAGAAGAAAAAAATGCACCAAGCAGTGGTTTATGGCTGCACTCATGACAGCAATCCCCGTCTCAGTTGTGGTCATAAGTCAAGGACTACCTATAAAAGTAATATTGTTGGTGATGGCTGCTTTCACTCTTACAAACAAAGAAAATATGTAGATAATGCATTCCAAAAGCAAACTGCAGAGTTTACTAAGCAGCAATTCCCAACCTGACATTTGTTGGGAAACAAACTGTGCCAAGCATAATATTCCAGAACATTCTGTCTTGCCTGGCAGATAACTTCCTGCTTCAGAAAACGGAGGAAAATACTATTCTTGACTAGATATTAATCAATAGACAAGATTTAATTGAGAAAGTGGAACAGGGGGAAAAAAAGACCATGTTCTTGATTTTAAGGAAGATTGAAATTGAAGCAAGCATATAACATGGACTTAAAACAAGCTAGAGAAAGCATGCAGAGGATGACTTCTGGAATTATTTCCAAAATAGTTGTGCTCTAGATCACATGACAGGGAAGGAGGAAGGCCTTAAAATGAAACAATCAGCAACATTCTGAGCCTCTGCCTAATTGCCTCTCTAACATAACAGGTAGTCCTTGCTTAACAACTATTTGTTCAACGACCCCTCAAAGTTACAGTGGTGCTGAACGATGGTACTTACCCCTGGTCCCTAGTTACAGCCGTTGCAGCACCTCGGCAATCATGTGGTCAAAATTCAGGTGCTCAGCAGCCTGCCAACACTTATGATCATAAGGTGCTTAAATTCCCCCACTCACCTATCTCTTGCTCATCTCAGCCGTTGTGGCTTCCCTGCACGGTGCCATTCTTTGGTGGCAGTGCTGGGGTTGAAGATTGAGCAGCAGGAGGAACATGGTGAAAGTCAGCTGCGTGTGGCAGAACCTGTAGAGCATAGAGTGATGGAGGCAGCTGGCACTGGGATGGCTGACTACGGTGCAGGGCTTGAGACAACCCTGAGTGGCATTGGAGTGGCACTGCAGCTAAAGTAGAGGTCTGGGGACAATGGCAGCTGGCTGAGACCGTTGAAGGCCCCAAGCCTCTACTGCAGCCTCAGTGCTGCTGCCATCGAGGAGTGACCAAGTTGGGAATGGCTTGGATCAGGATAGGTCCTCACCTAACAACCAGTGGGATTTGGTTAACAATGCAACAGGGATTATTAGGAACGTCATTGCTAAGCAATGCAGTCATGTGACATTGTGTTTTACGACTGCATCACTTAGCGACAGTAATTCCAAACCCAATTGCTGTCATAACTCAATGATTACCTATATGGTAGAATTTGTTGTAGAATTTTTTTTCTCTGCAGCTCCCAGTTGGATCTTTCTTTTTCCAGTTTCTCCCTCCACACCAAATTTGGTTGGTTTGGTTTGGTTTTGGAGAATTGTTCTGCCACTGTTCAGACCAAATTCCAAGTTGTTTAATTTATTTCTAACATTTTACTGGATTGGAAAGAATAACAATAGATTTTAATAAGTTCAGAGAATGATAAAAGGGTCACATAGCAAGATAACTAATAGGAAGGCGATTGGAGATGGGGGAGATTTTCTAAAGAATGAGGTACTGAAAACACCATTGTAAACAATTCCAATTAAAAGCATAAATGATACAAAACAAAAGAAGCCAATATAGCTACATAAAAAACTTAGTGAAGATGTTAGAACAAAAAGAGGATATCTGGCTTATTATCTTGCAAAAAAAGATTTTGAAGTACTATTTGATTGCAAACTGAATATAAGCCAGAAGTATGATGGGGTACAAAAAACAGAAATTAAGCTTTTCCAAATAATTGAAAGTAATTGTTCCATTCTGTTCTGCTTTGGTTAGACCCCACCTCAAGTACTGAATCCATTTCCATGCACTTCATTTTAAGAAGATTTCAAAGTGTCAGAAAAGGCCAGTGCGGATGATCTGAAAACTAAACTCTCTGAGAATATATTAAAAGAACCAAATATGTTTAGTCTTGAGAAATGATAATTTAAGGGGGAAACAATGATTCTTCAAATATCATAAATGTCACATAAAAAGAAAGTCAGGATATTTTGGGGATGGGGGTGATCTATTCTACAACATATAGTATAAGGACTATAACAGCCACTGTGTAGGGCAAACAGACAGAAGACTAACAAAGTACATCTATGAACACCAACTAGCAGTCAAAAGGCAGAATACAAATTTCTTAATCTTGCAATACATGGACATACCCTTAATTTCAACTGGAAAATTGTGAGCATCCTAGACCAAGCCAAATCCAAAAATGATAGATAATTCCCCGAAGCTTGTTATTCAGACAATAAGCTTGTTATTCAGACTATCAGACAAGATAGTCACTTAGAGATAAACTTACATATACATACTATTCAAAAGAAACAATTAAAAAATTAAGAAGGAAACAAAAAGACCACAACACGTCCTATACCCAGGAACCTATACCCAGATATGCAGTGACCTTAAGCAAAACAAGCCATTCTGTTGCTGGGCCATGTGGCATGACCCTGGAAGCAGCCGCCATTTTCCAAGCAACCACAATTCAGTGTTTCCGGGACTGCATCATGTGGCCCAGCCACAAAGCAGCTTACTTTGCTTCCTTGACCAAAGCTCTGCAGCATCGCACAGCAGTGCAGAATGCTATGATACACTGCAGAATATTGAGGAGCTCACATTAAGGAAACATTGCTGAGCCACGTGGCACGGATTTGGTAGCAACCACGATTTAATGTGGCTGCTCAGAAAATGGTGATCGCTTCTTCTGGGACTGCAGTACACAGCCCAGCAACAGAGCAGCTTTTCCTAACCTGAACCCCAGAGCTTTGGAGATCTTCAGTAGATGAGGAACAGGTGTGGGGCCCAGTGTGATGGGAAGCAAGCCCAAGGCCGGGGGGGACCCAGGAGGATGGAGGGAGATAGACGGAGGGACACTGCAGCGTCCCTGCAGTCAGTCACAAGGGCGAATGACCATAGGGGCGCTGCAACAGCCATAACTTCAGCACCGCATCGTAAGTAGCTTTTGGGAGGTCCACTGTAACTTTGAATAGTCACGAAGCAACCATTCATAAGTCAAAGACTACTTGTACCATACTGTTCTTTTATATGAGTATATCATACTAACTTTTATTTGACTAGAACACATTTGAAAGTGTAATTATGAAATTGAAGGAGGAATATTAGAAAGACAGAAAAACTGGCAGCAAAAAAAGACCTAGTGGTCTAATGAGTCTGCCCTTTGAATTTATTTTTTGTTTTCTTTTTAATGTATTTATTTTTTTTACTTATTTTAATGTTTTATTTATTTTTATTTACTTTTATTATTTTTAATGTTTGTCGGATGATGGACATGTGCTTCTCCCAAATATGTTTAAATTCAATTTAATGTTCATAGCTTAAGACCAGAATTTATACTAGGATGAAAGTGATACATTTTGAACGTTGCAAGCAAATCATAATACATTAAACTAAACTTTCACTGAAAATTCCAGCGAACCATAAATTTCCACCTTTACATCTTGAAATGAAAATATTAGCATCAGAACTAATAGAGGACTGGATTTAAAGAAGAGAATTATGTTCAAAACCTTGTACGAATTTACATTTTGTTTTACTATGTGACCATCATGAATCCCTTCCCACCAGCTATTATTTTCTATGACAATGCCTTGGATATTGTTCCCAAATGTTCCTGGAAAGAAGTGGCAGTTTGAGGGCAATATTTGACTTCTTGGTGGGAAAGAACATCAGAGTAGAAACCAGGGGACCATGAGTTCTAGTCCCACCTTAGGAATAAAGCCATCTTCTAGGTGATGCTGGGCCAGTCACTCACTCTCAGTTCTAGCAAGCGGGCAATGGCAAACCACTTCCAAAAACCTTTGCCAAGAAAACTGCAGGGACTTGTTCATGCAATTGTCAGGAGTCAACACTTATTCAGAGGCACTTAAAAAAAAAAAAGCAGTGCAAGTAGCAAAGGACAACCATCAAAAAAAAATTAATTACTCTTGATGGTTCTTCCTGTCTCTAAAAATTGCCCCCATTTGTATTTTACACATTCCTTTTTTGTATATACTGTATATTTTTAATTACACATTCTTCGTTATTTCTGTTTAAATCTATTTTAGTAGCTCTTCAGAATAGAAATATATAAAGGTAACACAATATTTTTCGTTTGCTTTTGCAGTCGTGAAACTCACAAGATTGCAGTAGTTTACATTGCTGAAGGACAGGAAGATAAATGTTCAATATTGTCCAATCCTCAAGGAAGCCAAGCATATGAAGATTTTATTGCTGGATTGGGTTGGGAGGTAAATATTACCCAAATGTCTTGTTTCAATTAATAATATTAATTATGGTAGTGGAATATTTGAGCTGGTGATAGTAATTTCTCCACATTTTAGGTTAACTGTCCAATTTAATTCAGCATTTCTTTTGTTTACTGAGCCTGAGTGCAACTCTCACATATTGCATGTTCCCAGCAGACATGTACCATCACTTAGGTTAGTACTTAGGAAAGCTAATCCTATAATTTTTCTTTACTCGGAACATCCATAAACTTCAACATAACGTCTGTTGTGTTACCAAATAATATAGTACCAATGGCTACTGCAAGAATTTTGGTTCTGAGCACTTAGTTACCCTAATTCAGAAAATCTAACATAAAATGTTTATAAGGAGAACTTTATGCACCTTTCTGGATACTCTTCAACCCATTAGTTAATGTACTGGTAGTCCCTGACTTGAAGACCTCATTATTTAGTTGTCACTGAAACCATTTACTTTTCTAATACATCTGAATGGTGTATCATCTGTGATAATATGACGTATGATATCTGTGGTATATTTGATATCTAATCTGAAGTGTTCTTTGTAGGAATACTTATAAAACAAACTGATTTAGGTGCCTAGTGCTATGTGTTTTGCTTTAATGTTACTTTAAAGTTTGTGATTGCTGTTATTTTATTGTGGGGTCTTGTTTTATACCAATTAATGAAGACTGAGATATATGCCACCAGAGTGGACTTCAATCAGAATGACTTATAAGCTAAAATAACCAAAACAAAACATTAATTTTAAGTTTGTTTAGTAAAAATTTTAAGTTTGTTTAGTAAATTCAGAGGATATTTCCTTTATCTTTGTTTAGAATTACAGATTAATATCTTTATTTTTTGCTTGATTAAGGTTGATCTTTCAACTCACTGTGGGTTTATGGGTGGCCTTCAACGTAACGGTAGCACAGGACAAACAGCCCCATATTATGCTACTTCAACTATAGAAGTAATTTTTCATGTATCTACACGAATGCCGTTTGACTCAGATGACTCACTGACCAAAAAGGTAAAATATAAACCTAAATATCAAATAATATAATCCATATTATCTTTTCAGAAGTGCCTGTTGCCTCCTGTTAGCAGCATGATTGTTTATTGTGTTTGGGGGTTTTGTGAAGTAATTTTATTAAAGATTACAATTACAATCACTCACTTGCTTTGTTATTTGCATATCCCTTTTCATTATTAAGACATCACCTGGCTTGTTTTGTATGTCCAATGTAACATCTTTTTCCACGTCATTCTTGTGACATTATCATGTTTAAATCCACTTTGAAATCAGTCTTGATATTGTATGGTAGAACGTGTTCCTCTTCTATAACATCTTTTAGTAGTCTATCTATAGAGGCAGACACTTTTAATATTTATATTGTAGATTAGGTTTTATATAAATCTGTATGTTTAAATCTCTTGTTAGAAAAAATAGACATTTTAAAATTGCTTCTCTATTTAACAATGTATTTTGCCTCTTCAGCTATTTAGGTGATGCTTGTATTCCTGTTATTATCATTCCCCCTTGCTTTTAATTTGCCAATTTCCAAGCATTGTAAGGAGAAAGCTGAATAACTTGCTTAGCTGACAAACTCAATAGCATGACAGAAGGTCATACCACCTGCTGCCCGGAAAAAACTGCCTATAAATATGACCATTCTGCGGCAGGCAGTATAATTTTTGACCCACAGTGTAGGACAGATGTCATAGAAATATTTAATAAGAGAGTCTTTTTTGTGTGTAAAATAGTTGCACCTGCACATGACATCTAAAATGAGTATCATAAATTTGACAACTATTGAGGAATATTAATGGTTGATTTTAAATAAAATAATTAAAGACATGTTTTCTTAATACCAGCCAGCAGGACAACCCTGTTTTCTGTTTTCTTTATAGTCTAGTGAAAAAAACAGTAAAGTAATTGCAATTTGCTGACAGATTTGTGAAATAACCATTTGATGGTATTTTTGGTCTCAAGGATTTGTATAGTTTTTCATTTTTGTTTTCAATCCAGTCATCTTGTAACCATAATGGAGATGCATGCACTGCAGCTAACTAACAACTCCTTGTCAAAATTATATGTAGCTTTTTTATTTAAAAAATCAATTAGTGACAGAAAGCCGCTCAGTTGAGAAAAACAGCTACCACCCCCCCAATGAACTTTTGCTCCTTTACTCAAGAAATTCATTAGTTATAGCTAGATTAGATTTCTAGCAGCTAATCTAACTGCTGTAGGGGTTTCCAAAGTGGAGACAGAGCTGCGCTATTGGATTTGTTCAATTCATTTGACTCCAGGACTATAATTGCACTTATGTCTTACAAGGCTTTTTATAGCCTAAGGCTGGCTGGCAGCAGAAAACAAATTGGCAGTGAATACAGTAAGAGTGAAAGGGAATGAAAGGCACACATTATCAGTCTCCAGGCAGCAGTGTTCTGGCAGGAAGTTTCTTGGTTAATTTACAAATAAAACTTCGATTTTAGGATGGGCACTCTGTCAGGAAGACAATGGGGATGTCAGGACGGGCTATTACTCAGTAAAAGTAGCACCCATGCCTAACCCTAGCAGAAGTTCTTCAATCATGCAGACAACTCCTTTCTGAAGCCAGCTGGCTCCATAATACAATTAGTAGGGAAAAGAGGTCAGACTATTAGGTGTCTATACCATGACCACAGTCAGCATTAGTGTGTAAGCCTGGCAGACAAGGGGAATAGCTAAAGATCCTTTATCACTATTTATTAAGCAGTAGTTGCAGAATGACACATAGACTTGCATGCCCAAACATGCAATTCTTGTTAAAAGGCTTGGAAAAATAGCAAATGTTCAAAAACTACAGGGTATCTTCTTATGCAAATACATTCAAGAAATGTAATAATACTGGACAGGGTTGATAGCAAAATTTAAGTTAGAGTCTTTACTAACTTTTGTCCTTTGAAGATGTCCTTCTATTTGGGATCATTTAAAATATGGATCCCGTTTCTAATTTTAATTTCTGCCTTTTAGAACGCAACACCTATTATAAAAAATTGAGACTTGCTTTTTAAACCCTTGGTATTTTAATGGACACACAGAAAATGTTTATATATAATCTGTAACTTATTATAAACAAACAGTATTTTAAGTTTGTTTATTTCCAGTATAAGCATTTGTTGCTTTCTTAAATATTAACAGCTTGGGCTATTATTAATACAGGTAATCCTTGATTTATGACAGGCAGTTTAACAACCATTTGAAGTTACAATGGCCTCATAAAGGGTGCTTGACGGCCCATAATGCATTTTCAGCCATCGTAGAGTGATCGTATGATCATGATCTGGGTGCTTGATAATCTTTTCTCACAACCAGTTTCCAAGCACCCATGTGATCGTGTGATCACCTTTTTCAGTCTTCTCTCCCAGCTTTCCCAGAAAGTTAGTGGGGAAAAGAACAGGAAAAGTTGCAAGCTGCTGCCACCTGCCATGAAAGTAAGATTCCGCCCTGGCAGGCAGCCGTTTGAGAGTGAAAGACTACAGAAACGGAACTCAGGTCTCGGAGAGCTGGGCTCTGTTTCTCAGGCCTTCAAAGGAGTTGTCTACCCATGAACTCCTCCAAAGGGCAGCAGAAACAAAGTTGCTGGAAAGAGCTCCATTCCTGCAGCCTGCCAGAGCCGTTCTCTTCCACACATTGGGCGGGGGGGGGGGTAACTCCTCTGTAAGGCTGCAGAAATGGAAGCCAGATCCCAAAGATCCCAGCACCATTCCTGCAGCCCATCAGAGCATTTCCTTTCCATGCACAGAGGAGAGCTGAACTCTTGGCATGGAGTTCTTTCGCTCGGTCCACTTAATGACCCAGGAGATTTTTTGGTGACTGCAACCAGGAGGGCCAGGATTGCAATCGTTGAGTGAAACAGTCATGGGGGGGTGCTTAGTGACCACTTTGCTGAATGACAGTCCCAATTGTGGTTCTAAGTTGAGGACTCCCTGTACTAACTTTACATACTTACAGAGTAATAAGCACTGAAATTTTTATACACGTAGAAAAACTTAGAAGTAAGAAATTGTCTTGTATACTGTTTGGCAATGTTGGACTAACAAATTCTGTTTTTTTCTATTAGCTTTCTTTGTGACTTTTGGTTTCTACTGTTAAAATTATGGCAGTAATCTAACTGAGATTTAATGTGTCCTATAATTATGCCTTTTAATATCTCGCAAAACGGTTTTGTAGATGTGGGTATAATTGAGGCATAATTAGTTAATAATTGAATATTGATTGTAGTTTTTTTTACTTGCTGTTGTGCAAGGCTATATATGATTACTCCCATTGTGTTTAGTAAGACTAATTTTAAGTAAGTGGAAATTGGATTGCAGCTGCTTTTATAAATAAATAAATAAGCAATTTATTTTCAGAAAGAACACAACTTTCATTTTAACCTAAGTCTTAAGAACACTGGTTTTGCTACAGCTTTCGAAATTGTAAACTGTTTCTGTAATATTCAAATTGTTAATTTCAGCTTAGATTAACTGAATATAGTTATTAAAAATTGAATGAAAATTACTGAATTGCAGTGGATACAAAGCATATCTGCTGTGAATTTTCTCTTGTTGATTCCTTCCTTTTGTTGATTTTCTAGTCATTATATTATTACTCATTTATCACAAGGTAATAAACCATGTAAGGTCCCATAATGTTTGAAAGAAGGAAGTTATTTAACACAGAGAAAATATTTTTTATATAATTTTCTCTCATGAAGCAGATATACCAGGGGTGTCAAACTCGCATTGTCACGTGACGTGTTGCGACGTATCGCGACTTGTTTGCCATTGCCGGCAATGGGGTGGGCGCGGTTTCACTATGATGCATCCGGCCCGCGGGCCGGCAGTTTGACACCCCTGAGATATACTGTTGGCATTGTAATTTCATTCCTATAGCCTAGTTCCTCAAACTCTTCTGTCATTCTGATTAATAGCAAATCCATTTGCTGTTACAGCTTCGTCACTTGGGAAATGATGAAGTTCATGTTATCTGGTCTGAACACACCAGAAATTATCGCAGGGGCATTATACCAACAGATTTTGGTGATGTTTTAATTATTATTTATCCAATGAGGAATCGTATGTTCTACATCGAGATTATGAAGAAACAACAGGTAGGTCCTGAAGTTCAATACAACACGGTCAGGTTCTTATAATAGTAGAATCATTCATAATGCTAAAGAAAACTGATTTTTTAAAAATGTTTTTTTCCTTAATGAAATGAAAAATGTAATGTTAAGTAGTCTGACTTATATTTATGAATGGAGGTTATTTGATTTAATTACTGACAAATGTGTAACTTGTACCTCTTTAGTAACTTAGCAGAAAAAAGTATATGTGTTATATACACATACATACACATTCATTCATTTATTACAAGGACATTCAGAAAAATGAGAGAAAATAAAATAAAATTACTTCCTTTAATGTGCAAATATGACTTCAAAATATACAAAAAAATAAGTTCAACATTTAAATTTTAAATTAATATAATAATATTTAAATGATATTTAAAATAATAACTGCTTTCCCACCACCACCACCACCAAGATGGATCCAAAGCAACTACAAAAATAAAATCAGATAAAAATCAAAAGTGGAAAAGTTAGGTTTGATGTTGAATTGAATTTGAAATGATATTGAATTCTTTCTGTACTTGAAACTAACATTGATATAATCTCAGGGTATTTTGTTACATTTATGCTAATATTGATGCATGGTATTTTTTCCATTGCCTTTATACTGTATTTCTTGAAAACATTCTTACTACTGTTGTAAGTACTATAACTAAATCAAATATTGACTTCTAGCTGTGTTGGTTTTCAGCTTCTGTAATTGACATGCCACTTTATAATTCCCCAGAAAAGAAACGATCCTTCAGAATAAGATATTTGGGGTTGCTTTATACCCTCTTTCTCAGGAATCCTCCTGCATAGCAAGACATTTCCCACTGCTTGTTGTGAGCCACCCTTCAGATAGTGAACGCAGAATATACTCTCTAGACCATTTTTCTGAGATAAAAACCTCAGACCTCTTTAGCAAATTTCTATATTTTAATTGGAATTGGGGTACTTGAACCAATAATGAATCTTTGTGAATTGCTCTTGCTCTTTTTCTTTACTTCATTGAAAAAAATTGTCCTGGTCTTCTAATTTTTGTATAACTGGGACCACATATCTGAGGAATTATTAGCTTCTATTTTTAGTTGCCTGTACTTTTAAGTCGCCTGTACTTTTAAGTCGTCATCAGCAAGTTTTTCCCCATGTTCTCCCACCAAGAAATGAAACCTGCATGTGGAACATTCCTTCTGTTCATTCTGATAACTTCCGAGCCACAAGTAAATATCTTATTTCCACAGGCTGTTTTATTGATGGGTTATGCATTGATAGTTTTTGTCTTTGATACATTTTTCTGTTTGTACAGTTTATTTTTAATTTAGTATGCGTTATTCCTATTTATCATGCTTTTGATATTTTGTTGAAAACTGTCCTGATAATATGCTTGAAAAGATGTAAAGTCATCCTTAAAAACCAAAAATAAGTAAAGCACAGAACCAATAACAATAAAGCAAAGTTAAGATAATCAGATAGCACCCTGGATAGCTCCCTGCAAAGGTTAGACTGGTCTAATAAATAAAATCTAAAGCAACAACTGCAGCTTGTGTGATTAAATCTGCTATGGTGTGCTACCCAGGAGAAAGATACAGGCTGTTTCAGTAATTGCAAATGCCAGCATAGAGAAGTGACGGTTCTGTTGGAGCTTCCAGGTTTGAGAAAGTTCTAACTTCTTAGGCCACAGTTGTGTAAAGTTAAATAGTTTTTTCTTCTATTAGAGCTTCTCGGATAGATAGAGGGCACATCTGCCTCCCATATCATTATTTCCTCAGTGCATAGACATGTTCCCCAGAGTTAAAGCAGTAGGGTGTTTTTTTAAATCATAAATGCTTAGAAATATTTCCAAAATGAATTTAGATTTTAAAGTATTATCTATTTATGTGGTTGACATTGACTTGATGGCATCTAATCAATCTATGCTGAAGATATTCTGGAAAGTGAAGTCAAATTAAGAAATTAAAATGCAAAACATATAATGGAGATGTGTGGAGTGATTTAACTTGACGAAACCCCAACTGTTGGAACAAAAAAGCCAGCGAAAATTCTAAGAAGTGGCTTCAGAGCCAAGTGTCTAAGATAGTACTGGTAATATTCTCATTTCTTTGATGATGAGGTGAAAGGATGCTATCGTTACTGTGGCTGTAGAGGAGCAGATATAGTTGATGAAAATGGAGATTGGGCTGTCTAGCTAGGCCTCCTGTAGTTAAGGATAGGAGAAATGAGAGCTTAAGATTAAAGTTTCTGGCATCATATCTTCCACAGAAAACACAGGGCAATCAAAGCCCTGGTCACAAAATAAACAGGGCTGGTTTAAGAAGAGATGTGAAGTATCTTTGATTTGTTATTTTAAAAAAAACTAGACAATCCATGCCCTGTTGCAGTGATGGCGAACCTTTAAGAGACTGAGTGCCCAAACTGCAACCCAAAACCCACTTATGCATCGTCGAGTGCCGGGTGGGTGTGGCCCATTGGCTGGGTGTGGCCAATTGGGTGGGCGTGGCTGCGGTGGTAACGGCAGACTGGGTGGGACTAAAAAGTTCAATCAATCAATTCCAACTTTGCAAGATCTTTTTTTTTCCCGCGAGAAGTTGAAATTGACTGATTGAACCTTTTTTTTTTTTGCACATGGTGGCGGAGGCCTAAAGCGAAAAGGTTTTATAAAACCCAGCTGAAGGCCTAGGACTGGGGCGATGGCGTGCGTGCCCACAGAGAGGGCCATAGGTTGGCCACCAACCCGTGCCATAGGTTGGCCACCACTGCCCTGTTGGGTCATTGTTTCAGAAATATTTCCTTATTTAAACAGAGAAACAGAATGACAAGGGCAGACAGAAAAGCAGGAGAAGCAGGAACAAATTCTGACTTGCTACTGGCTTCTCCATTGAGTTTCCTTGTGAGAATCTGGCAGGGAGAATTAAAAATCTATCTATCCAGTTGCCTACCTTCCTCCCCTGACACTTAGGTGCTTACAGGCTGCCTTCTCTGTAAGTAAGCAGCCCGTTTTATCCATCAAAAATGCATACACCTCTTCAAAATCCATGAAATAAGTAAAGGGGAGGGAGGAGACATCAATGTTTCTCAGTTGTGGCCCTATACTATGAGATGGCCTCCCCTCTGAAGTTAGAATGGTGCCCTCATTACTGACTTTCTGGAAGTTTTTAAAGACTCAACTGTTCCAGCAGTATGGAGAATAAGAATTACACCATTTATTGCTTATTTATGCTACCTGCATTTTATATTATAATTTTATCTTCCTTCTATTATCCTTCACTACTGCTGTATGTCATTTGAAGTCCAGCAGTTTGTGTGTATACACATACATACATACATACACACACACACACACACACAAATACATGTATTTAATGTATAAAAATAAATTGAAATAAACAATAAAAAAAACTGGCATTCATGGGATCTTTAAATCCTCAATGATCTGATGAAATAAAAATATTCACCAACCTTTTAGTAGTAAAAAAACTACTGCTTTTAGACAAGGAAATTCCCTATCATTTCAAATTGATAGTTTTATTTTTGATTCAATGATACATGGTTACATAATCTCAAAATGCCTGCTTATGTTCCATTAGAAAGATCTGATATGAGAATTCATATCAAATGACGAATAACCATCATTGCAATTTTTGAACAGTCATGTGCTCTTATTTTACCTTCTCTTACTTTACTCTCTAGTGCCTTCAATCGTATCCAGTAGCAAAAAGGATGAATCTAATTTTCACCTGTTCAGCTGCTGTAATTTTTCACAGTTTACACAGATTTTTCAGTGTGTGTTTATTAATGTCACCCTGTGGCACTGTTTGGTGTGGGGAAATTGTTCAGCTGCTTAATAAATGCATTTTAAGATGATGTCAGAATGGCACACTGAGTCAGCCTTCTGGGATAGTTCTTGCTGTTACCCTGAGGCGCTGAAGCACCCAGAGGGGGGAAAAAAGAAAGGGGAAAAAAAGAAAAGGGAGTTCAGATTCAGAAGCAGATGACGTGTAGAGAATTAAAAGACATTTGCAGTTAGAAATTTGCATCAGAATGAAGAGAAGTAATATCTGACATATAAATTTACATTTTGAAGTTTGTTGAAATCAGATGCATTCAGTAATGAAATCTCTTTCATTGAAATGTATTTATATAACACTTTAAGGTTATTAATATTAAAGTTTATCAATTTGTCACGAAGGTGTTTTTTTTTTAACTGAGCTTCTTGCCTTGTTTTCAAGCAGTGGGTTTAAAATTCAAATGTATAACTTGATTAAAAAGATTAAGAAGTAAAGCTCTGAAAAAGAGAAGAGAGAGAACACTGTGCTTTTGAGCAGAAGAATCAAATTTCAATTTTAACCTGCTGAAGGTTTTGTTGACGACCTCTTTGTGAAGAGGATTCAGGAGTATTTCAATTAGCGTAACAGCTTACCTGGGTGCTTTCTGAGCTTGCTTGTTTGCTTGTAAACATCCATTACTCAATCAGGTAAATCATCAGTGCAAGTTGTTGTAGGTTTTGCATAGTAGCTTGCCTTGCCAGAGCATATTTATTCTCTTTTATTGGAGCTTATCTCTCTATAAATCAGTAATTTGATTCAAATAGTCCTCATTTATCGACCACATTTGGGACTGGCAACTTGGTCATTAAGAAATTGGTTGGCTAAGTGAACCGCAACTGGGCTTGCGATCTTCCTTAGTTTTCCTTTATAGACCTGCGAAGGTTGTCGGTGCTAGGACTGTTTGTCAGTTATTTTTTCATCACATTTATAACTGCAAATGGCTGCTGAAGGCTACTTAAATAGGGTTGTGAGAGATATTATAGATTTCCGGAAACTAATTTCTTCTTTCCCATCTCATCCCAATATTTTATCAATATCAATAAAGGGGAATATTTGCAGCTGAGGGTTGAAATGAGGGGTCCTGAGTGCTCCCTGAGCTTGATTGTTCTCTTGTAGACTATTTCAGAACCGGCTGATGATGTTACCTAGTTTGGGTAATGAAATGTCTGCAAGAAAACAACCAAACTCAGAGAACACCAAGGACCCTTCAGTATTAATATTCCAACATTGGGATTTCTCCCCTCTTGGAAGGGACCAGTTGGAAGAAAATATTTCAATATTAGAATCTCCCCCTCTGATGCCATGTCTTTTCTAATGGTGGTTGCTGTAAAGGTGGTTGCTGTTATTCAGTTTATAATAATAATAATAAAGTTGGAAGGGACCTTGGAGGTCATCGAGTCCAACCCCCTGCTCAGGCAGGAAACCCTATACCATTTCGGACAAATGGCTGTCCAATCTCTTCTTAAAAACTTCCAGTGTTGGAGCATTCACCGCTTCTGGAGGCAGGTTGTTCCACTGGTTAATTGTTCTAACTGTCAGGAAGTTTCTCCTTAGTTCAAGGTTGCTTCTCTCCTTGATCAGTTTCCATCCGTTGCTTCTTGTCCTGCCTTCAGGCGCTTTGGAGAATAGCTTGACTCCCTCTTCTTTGTGGCAGCCCCTGAGATATTGGAACACTGCTATCATGTCCCCCCTGGTCCTTCTCTTCATTAAACTAGACATACCCAATTCCAGCAGCCGTTCCTTATATGCTTTAGCCTCCAGTCCCCTAAGTTTGTAGACAACTTTCTTAAAACAACGATTAAGTGTAGTCTAAAATATCTTTGCAAACATATGATAGGAAGAAGTTTGTCTGTTTAAGTTGTGCATTAAAAAAACCCCGTGGAAAGAATAAGACCGAAGTGGAATTTACTGTCCATTAAAAATATAATTATAATGATACAATCAACTATTCAACACATTTCAGGGGCAAATGTGACCAACCTTTGGTCAATCAGCTACTGACCATGGGATGAATGAAAGTGTCTTGTAGAGATAAATGGCTGGTGGGTTGCAATTCTTGGTATTTAAATTGAGTTCTCTAATCAAATGAAAAAGCTGTCACTTCTTTTTCAGGTTTCAGGATCCATGGTAACGTTTGGCCTTTTACATTCATAATGTTAGCCTTTTTGTTTGCATCCAAGTAGAGACACCTGGAGTAATGTTAACATTTACCAATTTTGTATTAATAGCTTCATGATATAAGAACCTCTAATGCGATAGCTGTTACTTTTGTTATTGCTGCAGCTTTATTGTTTTCATTTTTATCTTCCTGCCTGGTAACCATGCAGTGATTGACAAACTTTTTTGTCTGTTTAATTAACCAATATAATTATTGGGAACTATGATTCAGTCTTTTGTTCAACAAAGCCTCTGAGAGAAAACAATAGTAAGTCTTTTAGCATGAATGCATACCACCCATCACAGATGCATTAAGATATTCTAAACAATGAAGCAAAAAGCTGCCTGTAAAAGCAGACAAAGAATGCCACACAGACTCATACAGTGTGCATACCGCCAGGGACACACTCAGAGGTCCCTGGGACACAGATGCCTCGTTATATTGAACCTAGTCAGCAGAGATTAATGCTCAGCCATTTGGTACAATAATTTTCTCATTCACAAGCTTTCAAACTATGTTGCTTACTATCGAAGATAGGGCTCTGAACTAAAATGGTTTGTTTAAACTTGACTGTATTTTAATTGAGTCCTAGCACTACTTCATTTTGCTCAATAATTACAGAATAAGCAAAAATGTAAATGAAGATTAATATTGCTTTACAATCACAAGAATTTTGAAAATCTATGGGACACTCTCATACGAAACCATATATGTTGTAATGCTCATACTTTTCCATATATGTCGTAATGGACTACAGTATAGTTTTATTAAACATGGTACATTTTATTTGATGGTTTCTCAAACTGAAATCTCATAGTTATTTTAATATCTGTAACTTCATTCCTAGAACTTGGAGGGCAGTTTTGACACCCCTATCCTCTGTTTGTAATCCTCAGGAGGTTTGTCGCCACAGGTTTTGTGTTCCGCTTTTCATATAAGCACACACACATGTAAACAGAAAGAATACTGTATGTTGAAGAAAATTCAAATATCTCTACATTTTATTGGCTGCTAGAAGCACTACATTTGGAATCATCAAATATCCTAGCCCATTAAACTCATTATCAATCCCATCCAAAAAGTTATTTTCACATATTATGAATGAACCCCCCAAAATAAAGATTGATCTCACATTGGCAGCAGACTTTCCTATCATTTTGAGGATGGAACATTCAGCAAAAAAGTTTTTGTAGTATATACGCCATAAAATAGGGTTGCTTTAGTTTCAAAAGCAGCAAAGAAAAACCACCTCAAATTCCTCCCAAATATATTATGGAACATATAGAAAAGTTAAGGAGGGAAGGGGCTGTCTTCAGTTACAGGGAACTTTATTTTTACATTTTTCTCATTGAACTAGCAGGCATGTTGATTTGTCAAAGTTGACAATGATTATTAAGGGATGTACTTGTATCTAAATTCAGAATTCATATTTTCATATTTAATGGGCTATGTAGTTACCATAATACGTAATTATATTTGTTGTTTCTGAGATGATGATTTTGTTTTAAAACCAGTACATAGAGACAGCTTTGTTGAAACTATTAAAGATTTTCAAATGCTATAAATATTGATTTATGTAATAGCAGTCAAGTTTAGCAAAGATTTCCACCAAAAATATGGAAATTAATCTTTTACAGTAGTATGTGTGCACATAGATGTTATACTTTTGCTGCTAAAAACTCCCATATAATATGAATTCTTCCTCAGGAATTTCTTTCACTTCTTTAATGCTTTATATTCATGTTGTTTGTTTATCGACAGGTCCCATTTTTTGGTCCTTTGTTTAATGGAGCAATTGTGACTGCAAAACTGTTGCCAAATCTTGTACGGGCCACATGTATCAATGCCAGCAAAGCCGTGAAATCTCTTATAACTCTCTATCAGAGCTTGTATCCTTTTTCATTTGTTTCTATATCAGGATTGAAAAATTCATCTATTTTTGGAATCCATGTGTTGAAAAACATGATATATCTCAATCTCTTTAATAACAGCATTTTTAGATTCATTCAAGTTTAAACCTACTGATACATTTAATGCATACAGATTGACGAGTGCATAGACATAGCTGCATTCAAGATTACAAGATTTCCTCAAAACTGGTAAGTGGATATTGAAGAAAAATATGTATGTGATGTGTGGAAGGGAAAAAAAAACCTGGCAAAATTCTCAATACAAATTTGTATATGAATCACATTCGATGACAATGTAACAGTATAAGTTTCACTTTTTATTGTTTGTATGTTTGACATATATAGAGTCTCTGGTTAACAGTCAAAAGGCTCTTAACATCATTGAGAGTTTTTCAGTTAATAAATTCCTGTTTGCATCCCCTAATAACTGATAGTGACCCAGAATCTGGCATGGGCCTCTGAAAACCGGGTAGCAAGCCAAATGCCTCAACACTATTTTATCCTGATATTTGTAAAACAAAATCATTTCATTTGTCTTCCCTCCTTTACCAGAAGGGCAAAAAATGTGTGCAGGAGATTGGACACACCTGCTCAGTCTTTCACTTCAAGGATGATGACAGGTCCATTGGTGCAGAGAGCTAAAAAAAAGTTTGGATCCTAGGAGGAGGAGAACGGTTGTGATGTGAAGCCTTAACGGGGCACAGCTTAGGGTGACAGTGGCTAAAGTTCTTTCAAATGCTTGTTTTGATCCCATTAAATAGAACTTTTCCATATTTTTATTTGAGTCAAATAACCCAAGTGGAAGATAAGGAACATTAGGTATATGTGATGCTTTGGGGGTTCATTTGGTATCCAAGAAACTCAGGAAACAAAAGCCTTCAGTTTTTTCAGACTATGAAACTCTCACCAGTAAAGAAGCAATATATGGGCACATAGTTTGGCCTGATATCAGGTCATTAGGTACTGTTTGGGGGCTTATCTATTATTGCAGGGAATTTTCATAATCCATATTTGATTAATATACTGATCAAAACTTTTTCTGAATAACCATGATAGTATCCAGTTCGTTATTTAAACATTGAAACAAGAAGTGGATCCCTTGGAAATAATTCTGGACACTTTTTGGTTGAGTTTTGCTCAAACAGGAGAACTAGGACAAGATTCTTAGACTAATTTCCTCATATTTTGTATCTATAGAACCCGATACCTTGTTTTGGGAAGAGCCATCATCTTGATGACTTAATGTCTACTTCCCTATCAGGAAAAATAGCAGATCACTGCCCTCTTCAAATCCAGTTATAATCATGCAGGAGTTACAGTGATGTTTACATTTGTTCATTGTAGATCACAACGGGATGATTACAGCTGGATGCCAAAATCCTTTAAATAATGAACTTTCCTCTGAAACAATTTGATGCAGACCTTTGGCTATAAACTCTTAAAGATGGCCAGGTCAGAAAACAAGACGCCATAAGAATGACTGGAACTTTACTTTATCAATACAAGAATAGAATAGAATAGAATAGAATAGAATAGAATAGAATAGAATAGAATAGAATAGAATAGAATAGAATAGAATAGAATAGAATAGAATAGAATAGAATAGAATAGAATAGAATAGAATCTTTATTGTCACTTTAAATGTACACTAATCAGCATACATTAAAATGAAATTGCATTGCATTCAGCTGTCAAAAAAATACCATTATGCTTATATACACATACACACACCTATATGACACAGAGAAACATCACAGTCTAGTCAGGCATGTCAAACTCGCGACGTCATGTGACGTCGTGTGATGTATCGCGACTTTTTCCCCATTGCCAGCATTGCCAGCAATGGGGTGGGCGCGGTTTCGGCGTGACGCATCCAGCCCACGGGCCGGCAGTTTGACATGCCTGGTCTGGATGAAATGAAATCTTGAAAGCCTAACTCCCATCTTCTTATACTCAAGAAATTTAAGGGAAAGCTGGTTTGAGTTTCTATTATTTTCTTCTCCTCCTGAATTTAAATTATTTTTTTCTAACAGCCTTGATTAGTTTCTCCAAGACTATCTCTGATTCTCTACACTGGCACATACAGTACATGAATTCCAGAAAATGGCTAAAAGTTTGAGCCATTGGGTTAGCTGTAGAAACTATTATATGTATTAGAAAAATCTGCCATGATCAAATCATAGAAATGAATTGGGAGGAACTTTGAAAGTCAGCTAGTCATCTTTAGTTAAGGAATTTACTAAACCATCTCTAGTAGTCATGCAGCCCACTTGAAAACCTCCACTGAGAAGGACTCTGTTGCTGGTCTAAAAAAAGCAGCTTCTACCATCAGAGAATTCCTCCTAATATTCAGCTTTAATCTTGTCCTTTTAATTTTTAATTTAATTTTAAACTTTTTAATTTCAGACTCTTGGAGCTTTGTATATCTTCAGTTTCAACAAGAAACCAACCTCCTTTTGTATATGAAAACAGTTTAGATATTTGTAGATTGCTATTGTATTTTGCCTCAGTCTTCTAATATGCAGGTTCTGCAGGCTCAGCTCTTTTAATCACTTCTCAAAGGGATTGATTTCTATGTCCCTTATTTATCCTGGTAGCTCTCTTCTGAACCTGCTCTAGCTTTCCCATGTCACTTTCAGTCTGGTAGTTAGAACTAGATACAAATGTGTTGTAACTGAGTACAGTTCGGCTGTTATCTCCCATGAGCTGGATGTTCTGCTTCTGTTAATAGAGCACAAAATTGCATTGATCTTTTTAGCTGCTGCATTGCATAGTGCCCTTCCATACTATGAATAACGTTTCAAACTGTTAAAGCAGCTACATGTTTTTCTGGATTCATGCAGACAGCTTCAACAGTTCCGTTCCTCCTTCCGTTATATATTCAAGATGGACAGTATTTAATATTTATTTGCTACGTATATGTAGGGGTGTGGGTCTATACATATGTTCATAGTGTGTTTAGGTGTGTGTCATGTATGTGTTTCACTTTGAGAGCGGGCAACTAAATTTCATTTTTGATGTGTGCCGTTGTGCCCACAGTAAAAAAATGACAATAAAGGTTATCTTATCCACCTGACTCCTTATGTGCAAAACCATTTCAGTATTCCCAGTTATCTCAACATATACATTCATATATAGCCATGTCACTTTGCTGGGAAAAATGTTAAATAGCACAGGGCTAAGGACAGAGAACTGGGGAGCCCAGCCAGTACTTCATCCTCATCAATGTACAGCCATTTATAATATGAGCATGATTATTCAAGCAGTTGAAAATCCAGTGGATCACACTATCCTCTAGCTAGCCCACTTTTATCTGTGTTGTCCACAACACTATGAAAAACATAGTAATTTTATTGAGATCCAGGTATTTTATATCTACAACTTTCTCTTAGTCTATCTAAGTATTTATTCTGTAATAAACACAGATACCATTGCTCTGACATAGCTTCTTGACAGATTCATGCTGGCTCCTGTAACGGTTGCAGTCTTTTCTAACTGCCTACAGACATGTTGTTTGTAATCTCTTTTAAAACTGGTCCATAATTTCTTATGTTTTTCCTTTTCTCTTTTTTTGGAATATTGGAAAAATGCTCACTCTTCTGCAATTTTGTGGCACTTCATCTTATCTCTAGGTTTTTCCAAAGATTAACTTGTAATCATGTCTGCACCTTCAAAACAAGGGATGCAATATGTCTGGCTGTAAAGAGGTGAATTTGTTTAAAGTTCCATTAAAGTCAATTCTGAGTTGTCTTCTTTCAGACATATAGTATTTCTGTGAAGCCTTCTGTCAATCATCAGGACAAAATAAAATCCAGTTTCTTGAACAAGGAAACATGAATAGGCAAAAAGTTATCATTTGTCCATCAAAGCAGAACACCAGCAAGGAAACTATAACATGGAGAATTGGGGAAGAGAGTCATTCAGGAATTGAATATTAAATGGATCCTAAGCATTTCAAAGGCTCACAAAAATATTTGTAATATGGATCCCTTTGCCCCAACAAAAAACCAAAACTTACTGCAGTTCATATTGATGTTCCTGATCTTAAGAATTTTTTTGCTAATACTACTCTGCAAAATGTAAGCAATTTTTTTCACCCAGGTACTGTAGTTTTACTTAGCAAAAAGAAAAACTTTCCAAAATAATAAAAAGATTGAGAATGAAATGACCTTTCTGGAGTGGGCAAAACTGTAAAAGACCTTGAGTAAGTAATTCAACATACAAAGAAGAGGGGAAGTAAGTTCTCAACAGAGACTTGATCATGTGAAGCCTTCCAAGGTCCAATGTATGAAGGGAAAAAAGGAAGAATGGAATACTGTCAGGACCAAGCTCTACACAGTGAGATCCACTGTTTTTAGGCAGAGGAGTTTAACCCTTTATTTGATTGCACCTAATGGAGAGAATCTTCCCAAATTATAGTTATAACCTTCTAACCTACTAGATATATCCTGAGAGATTCTAGGGTGTGTTTACATAAACTTCTTACCCCTCCTGTCCCCAGGAGTGCATAGTCTCTTACTCCTGATCTCTTTCTGGGAAAGCTTTGAGTTGCTGGGGTTAGGTTGGTTCCTCTAGAAGTTCAGGCTATTATAATAGATGTTCCACGTAGACTTTTGTGCTTCAAGGAATGAATTGATTGAAATTCTGAAATATAAATTATATGGCAAAAATACATTAACATAGTGAGTCAGTAAAAACTTAATCATTCTTTTGAAAGTTGTAAAATTTTGCATTTACCTTTCCCATGCAGCAAATTGAAATGGCCTCACTTCTTTTCTTTCTTTCAAAATTATTAGCTTTATCTCACCAAAGGGAAAGAAATATAACTTGTCAGCCCAAAACTCTGAATGGTACTTATAAGCTACTAGGCTTAAGATTGCTCAGTCCTATCATACCAATCTCTGTAGTGTCTTGATAAGTATTATTGAAGGTTTAATAAATGGTGTGAAAAAGTACTGTCCTTCTTTTGGAGTGCTGTTTCTTTGTTGGAGTAGGTCAATAGCTCAGCTGACTGTCACTTCCATGTGCCTGGCTTCTCACAGAAAGAACATTCTCTAGGCAGCAATCAATAGCTGTAATCCTTTCCAACCTATAAATAACATGGGAAGCTTTCAGAGCAGCATTAATATTGGGTTATTATTTGTGAGTGATATAGGTTTGCAAAGAATTAATATATTTCATAGCTATTATAAAGGAATTAATAATATCTCTCAGAGATATGAAGATAGTTAATTATTACACATGTTAGTTGCTCTTATTTTAAGTTCTGTTCTATTTTGGACTTTGGAATCTCATGCAGCCGAATTATAAATCTTGCAGAATTTATTTAGGTTTTTCTCCTTAATTACATGTTCTTAATTCTGAAATTATGGTACCATGTGGTTGCCCCACAAGATTTTGTTTCTGTATATATTTCAAAGTTCTAAATTTACTTTAATTTAAGTTAATTTTAAAAAAATATGAGAAATTTCAAAAACGAATAGGTCAGGGATGGGTACTTTTTTTTCTTTTGAGGGCCTCTTGTTCAAAGAGCAGGTAGAATTTTTTAACTGTTGTTGGATATATTAAAGTTTATATTTTGTTAGAATAACTCTCACTGTATATATACTATCTATATAATTTTTTCCTATCTTTATACTCTGGGAGAAGAGAAGGATCTCTTCCCCCAGAGTATAAAGAATACTCCACCACCACTCCCAAGAGGAGGTCTAGGAGAATAAGAGTACTCAATTACAGAGCAATTATAGTGCCTGTGGCCCAATATCACAGGCATTTACATCCTGTCATCTATAGGGCATAATCCCTGCTCACTGCAAAATCATCTCAGGCAGTAATACTTACTTTCCCTACCCTGGCTTTATGGCCGATGCAGAATCATTTTGGGGTCCTGCTTGTGCATTGCCCATTTGAATTGAATTTGAAAGAGGACATATGCTACCCTCTCCCAGTAAGGATAATCAGGTCTGCTCACTGAGTAATGGCCAAATTGTGGACATACTTGATCTTATTTCACATCAATCTAGCATTTAACAGCAGTAATTTGATGCCAGTGCTGCTGTTGCATTGAAATAATTGGCCAAGAAGAGGAGATAGGAATCAAATAGTCAAGTTCCTTCCTCTGGAATGGCTTGCCCAACTTCTCACTTCATTATCTTTCTTGACTTGCTACTACATCAGGTAGTAACTATAGGTTTCTCTTAAACAGTATACCATATTTCATAGGGTTGTTGTGGGAAAAATAGAAGTAGGGAGGAGTATTATATATTGTTGCCACCTTGAGTTATTTATTAAAAGAATAATAAAAGCAATAAATAAATAAATGAATGTCCTATCTCTGATAGTTCTGTTCCAGGTTTGGCAGTTCCAACCAGATCTTATAGCCTATAATCATTCCTATCACATCTTTTTCTCATCTCTACCACCTCTAGAGACTCAGACACAGTGTCTGCCATAACCATGCTATCATCTTTCTCTGTGTCTGTCTTCTCATCCTCACCCATCATCCCAATTACTTTTCCTTATTCCTGTTTCTCCCTCCCCCCCCCCAATTGTTCCTTCCTCACTGAAGTACAAATGAGCCCAGGCTACCCTCTCCCATTTTCCACAAGTAGGTCTCCTTGCCTTCGTCACACAGTAACACTATCCTCCAAGCTGGTACATACTTCGTATGTTGTTTAGCCAGGTCCTGTGATGTCAAAGCCCACACATGGAACCTGAGACAGGAGTTCAGGGCTCCAAACAGACATGAATGATCCATGTTGACTCTCATGACCTCACTCATACTAGCTGAGACTCTCATTCTACTTTCATCCTGCAACAGTTTTCCTCCAAATGGTAGCAATGGCACTTAGACTTATGTACTACTTCTTAGTGCTTTATAGCACACTCTTAAGCGGTTTACAGAGTCAGCATATTGCCCAACAATCTCAGTCCTCATTTTACTGACCTCAGAAAGATGGCTGAGTCAACCTTGATAATAGAGAGAAAATCGTGGCACCTCTTCAACCTGAGCAGAGAAATGAAATGGCAGCCAAAATCACCATTACCCTTCCCGGTGTTTATTCTCATCAATCATTCTTCCTCTCTGGTAGTTGGCAGGAATACTTTAACCTTGTTTTCTTCCCAGCTCTCCTGTTAGTCCTCATCATTTTGCATGTTGTGACTTCGTGTCTGGTATCAGTCTTCTGACTTTTCATCCTCATCCAACTCTCATTCTCTTACTCTTACAAGTCTGTCAGCATCTCTACCACCTGTGGACTTCTTCCACTCCTTCTGTTTATATTCTCTTTCCCTCTTTTGCTTACATATATCTCATCTCAGACAATTCTTCCTGTTCATTTCCATGCAACCTCCATCAATTAATCTCAGCTATCTAATCCAGCTCAGTGCTGCCTTGGCTGAATTAATTGCCTAGGTTCTTTCTCTGGATGACTAAAAGGTACAAACTGTTAATGTGCTCAAAGGAGAATGATAGAGGGGAAAAAATATTTTCTTCTTAAAAGGTAGAAAAATGTGGTGCTCCAGATAGTGAGGCTGCTTTCATTATTGGCAAAAAGAAAATACTGCACTCAAGGGAATCGACCACATGATTAGAATTATCTATAATTTGCTTCTCGGTTTCAGTTGCTTTAGAAATCTATTGCCATGAGCAATCTGAAGAGTTTCTCTGAAGTTGTCAAGCTTCCATGAGAATATTCTTCTGTAATATTTTCAAAGTAATTTTTAAACTATGCTAATAAGATTCCAAGACAGGGCTGTAGAGTGTAACAGCTGGAGCCAGAATTGGAAGTTATTGCAGACATCACTGCCCAAGTTCATGAGATCCATGCCCACTCCATTGCATGTAGAACATTGGCGCATCCAGATATTCTGTGAAATTTTGCAACAATAGTGCATCAGCTATCCAGTTTTGTGGTTAGGAACCAGAACTGGGCCGTGCAAGCGGCGGGCGAGTGCATGTGCACAGCTCCACTTGTGCAAGCAGTGGGCATGTGCACTCAGGCACACAGTTTCATTTGTGCAAGCGCCTACCACTCACACAGAACCATCCCCTCTTCTGCCCGCCACAGGCCACCAAGCCAGAAAGGTTGGGGACCACTGGTTTAGACCCAGGAAAAGAAAACCTAGACCCAATAGTAGAACTCTCCTCAATAAGTGACACTGTCTTCCCCTGATATTAAGGCATTTTTATTGTGGCTGTATGTGGATCTTGATTTCCAAGCACAAATCTTTTCAGAAAAGAAAAATAAGTTGAGCGATTGTTCATGTTTTTAAATTGTTATTTTCTTTCTGCTGCTTCAGTGCCATTTTGATGTTTTATAATCATTAGAAATAATGTTGATAATTGTATCCAATCAGGAATTATATAATGAACAGGATAAAGTCAATACTTCAGCATGAAACAAATTAGGTTTGTTTATATAATGATTAAAGTCAGAACAAGCTAATTTAGAATGGGGCAATGCATCTTGAATTACTGAAAGTTTTGTTAAACAGGCCTTTTTGCCACTTCCAGAGACATGTTGAGGGCAGAGCTTCAGCAGATGGAAAATCTCAACCTCACTTCTCAAATGCCCATATATACTTTTTTGCTACTACTTCTGTTTGAGTACAGATGGAAGAGCAGCAAAGGCAGCAGGGCATGGATGCTCATAATAGAGAAGATTATGAGGGAAGTGCCTGGTACCCAATGAGTCTTTGCACCAGGGGAATACTGGCAAGGCTTCATGATATTACAAACCCCCTCCCCTTCCCCATTAATCAGTCAGGCACCATTAGTTAGAGCTTGGCTGCTGCAGTCAGTCAAGGTTGGGAGATGCATTCCTGCCAGGCCATAGCAGTCAGTTATGTAATAGTGAGGCTTGTTTTTTTCAACTACTCTCTTTCCCTTAAAAGACTAATAGACAAAATGGAGTAAATATTGGGTTCCTACAGCACAGCATATCTACACTGCCAAGTTGTTCCATCATGCCCTCCCCAACATTCTTGAGGACAGGAATGGGTTCTGTCATTTTCTATTCACTTCCAGGCCCCCTCCACAAAGTATGGCCTCTGCCCATGTTTTCCTGCTCCAAACTGAATGTAACACTTTCCAGCCTGCGTCACCTAAAACATTGCTGCCTATTTTGGCTGCTGTTCTTTTCTTTGTTGTACCCCTGCACTTTCAGCTACTGTTTGGGGACAAGAATGCTCCCTCGCCTCATTTTCCCAGTGTTTATACTCAAGGAAGTCTGCTGTAAAGTTCTCTTTCTCAATGGCAATGCCATATAGAATGCAGGGGCAGTTGCTTGTCATATACAATGTCCCTGGCTTGAAATGTACTGTTCTTGTGTTTTTAAATTAATATTTTTTCTGTCTCTGAGCCACTGGTTTTTCTATTGGAAACTGCAGTTCAGAGTTCTTCCACCTCAAATTATTGAGAAAACACTGGTGGACTTATTTTAAAAAAGCAGATAGCTCACAGTCACATATACACACATGCACAGAAACATATCTAAATGAAGTAGTTTTCCTTTGGTTTTTATAAAGTTAGCAATAGTCAAGGATTTATCTTGCTGATCCAAATGGTTAATTATATTATATATAGCCAAGTACATAAAAGTATTTTGAATTGCATTCCTATTTGTAGCCTTTAGTGTCACGTTGATATTTACTTAAGCTAAGCTAAAATGGTGTTGGGTCTGTGATGTTGAAAACAAGTAAAATATGTTCTTCAGTTCAAAAAGTACCTTCCTATTTTTAGGGGAAAATGCAAAAGTAAGTAAATCTAAAGATGCCTTGAAATCCTGAGAATCTTCATTAATAATTACCTGTTTCATAACTATTTGAACTAATGCTTTAGTCAGAATGAAATAGTATGTTTTCAAAAAGAAAGAAATCCAAACGATATGTTACATGAATGAGTAACATAAAATGAATTTGACTTTTCCCCCTTTGAGACTAACACTGTGGTTTAGCTCATACATTCTCATTAACATTCTAGTTCGGTATTGCCATTGCTTCTTCCTAGCTTACCAGCTGTTCCTGCTGCTAGTTACAATGTCTGATGTGTTCAGATCACTGGGTTCCTGTACTCACTACAGAGAAGAGACAGTCTTTCCATTGGGGATATCCACGTGTCTGCCTGTCAGCAACAGCACCGAATAAAGTAATAGGTCCTCGCATGACATATGGTGTCTGGGTTCATACAAGATGCAAAACTATTCTAGCTCTAATGCACAATGACTCATAGCATTGCTAATTTTTCAAACAAAAGCCCTCTTCCACACCCACACTTTTAGCCCCTCAGGGAGAAAATATTTTGCTTCAGTCACAGATCTTTGGAAATCTAAAGAATAACTTCTTAGACAAAATGTAGATTAAAATGCAAGAGAAATATTTTACCATAAATTTCATTGAATGGAATAATATATTAAAAATGAAAATACATTTGTTAAAAGTCTGGTTTTAAACAATATAGTTAGACTTGGGTAATTAGTTGAATTCTTGTATATTCAGCCTTATGCTTATCTAAAATGATTCTGTTATGATTAATAGGAAGAGACTTTCCAAACTTCTGTTACAAAGTAATGAACTAATTTGGATTTGAAAAGTCAGTGTTGGTTAAAACAGCCTTCCGATCAATATGTGAATTTATACTAAAATCCTTGTTTTTATGTCTGTAGTACAAGTATTCTACCATTGAAAATTGCATCTGAACAATGGGAAGTACACAAAAGCATAATCAGTATCAAATATGAAATGAACAATCTGCATCAGTTTGAAGATGATTGCATTTAAGATGCATTTAAGATATTCAGATCCTTACCAGTAAACCATAGCACAGAAAATCTTGTTCTGACATATCACTCTCTATCACCAATGTCTGACAATTCCCAAGCTGACTTTTACATATCAAAGACAATGGCAACTTAAATAGGCGCTTATTATCTATTATCTATTATTAATAGTTCCAAAACCAGAATGTTAGGTTCTTGTTTCAGTTATATATATGATGGGTGGCCAGCCTTTTAAGCCAGCGCTGGGCTGTTCGGTCTTATGTGACATGCTAAAAGCAGCATTCAAAAATAACCAGTTCTGGAATAAAATTGTTTTAGTGCAGATTAGTAAATAGACAATACATTTAGAAAGTACTAACTCCTTGCAGTCAATCAAGTGCTTCCAAATGGTGTAGAAGAAAACCATGAAAATCTTCAGCCTGTGCCATTTATCATACTTTTGCCATCATTGCTCGATACCTATTCTTAAAATTGAAGAAAATAAACCATTTTATCATTAACTGGAGCAACTGAAATATACCACATAAACAATACAGATAAGTCCTTGCTTAACAATGGTAATTGAGACCAGAATTTCTTTTGTTAAGCAATCAGGTCATAAAGCATTAAATCTCATCACATCACTTAGTGATAGCAGTCCTTGTCATTAAGTGAGGACCTCCTTGCAGCTTCCAACAAGCAAGGTCAGTAGGGAAGCTGGTAGAAAGTTGCAATTCCCAGGAGCTTGCAAGCAGGCCAATGACAGCTAAATGGCTGCCGCGGCGGCAGTGCAGTGGAGCCAGGGGTGGCTGCGGCCTAGTGAGGGGAGGCTGTGCAGGTAGAAAGGTGCTGTGGTATATGTGCCAGTCTTGTACGCTGTATCTGGGCTGCTGAGCTGTTCAGGAGAAAAGGCTGCAGGAGTGTGACTTACCAGAGCACTCACAATCTTCCCTGCCGTCTTCTCCATTGACTTTGATTGTGGGAAGCTGGCAGGGAAAGTCACAAATGGCAAATCTTTGGCTATGCGATGCTGCAACCGTTGTTAAGTGAATCGGTTGGCCAAACTCCCAGATTGCGATCGTGTGACTAGGGCTGCTGGGACGACTAGAACTCTGAGGACTGATGGGTCATAAGTACCACTCATTAAGCGCCTTCAGCACTTTGAAGAGTTGCTGAATGAATGGTTGTTAACTGAGGACTACATATAATAAGCAAATTAATTCAAAATGCAAAGTTTAACCATATATCTGAAATATGCCTTGGATGTTTTAATTTTCTTTTCATATAACTAACCCGAAACACAGAGACAAAGAGTTTCTAACGGCTTGCTACAAAAAAATTGGCAAAGTAAGAGGGAGGGCAAAGGCTCCTCAAAGCCTTGGGCTATGTACATATCTTAGGAAGGACAAGCGACACTGCCTGCATTTTAGTGTTTTGAAGTGGTGACAAATAGAGGCAGCTTAACAGGGTTTTTTTTTATCTGGGGATATGCATGTTAATTCCTGAGACAAAACATAGAATAGACACAGTTTAGAGGGGAGAAAGATTTTAAAAAATAAAAATAACATTTAATGTAATTTTGTTGTGATATTTAAATGTTAAAGATAAAACCTAATGCTATGTTTCCAGTAATGGGAAAGGTTTAAATTGACAGAACAGGAGGGGGCAGTGCCCCCTTACCTCCTTGACACCCCCCCCCCAATTCTCTTGCACTGTCAGTTTTGAGAATGCGCAGGGTAGAAGAAAAGAAGGACAACAATCAGTGTTAGTGGAAATCAGTTAATGCAATGTTGAGTTCCAATCATAAGGCCCAACATAATGTGCTATTAAGAAAATGTAGGTCCCATTCATGTAACGTAGCAAACCAAGCTCTACTCTAAAGCTATGTTGCTTAATGGCTGGAATAAAGAAATGCAAGGACTGTTCTGATATTAGATATTCAAGGCTGTGGCTTGCAGAATGATTTTTAAAAACCATATTAACCCTTTGCAAACAGCATGTACTATAGTTCTATAACATTTTTTGAAACCGTCGCTGTAAAGTTATTTTTAATTTTTGATTATGTATTCTGTTCTCTGAACCCTAACAATAAAATTGGAAACTATATTGGAAATTTGTGTAGCTTCCACCCTGATGGTGTTCCAGAAGACCTGGCTGTTTTCCCAGCACTAAGCTGCAGTAGATGAAGCCCTTGTGGAGTGTATTTTGTGTGTAGTTGCCAGTCACCATTTCGTTGCTAATGTGTTTTATTTATTTATATTTATTTCTTTTGTCATTGATAATTCACATTGCATCTTTATTTTTGTTATGTGGTGAGCTACCCAGACTTGTCTTAAGTCAGATGTCACCTAAATTGAATACATTAAATTTTATTCCATATAAAAATTATATTTTTTTAAATAGAAAATAACTGGACCTACCTGTCTTCAATGAAGTGGTTACCATTAGTCATATTTTCTTATTCATATTATTTCCAGATATCAAAAGCTTTTATTAAAGCAGATAAGTCTGAGCTGAGAGTATCTATACATATACCAGAATACACAAAAGTAAAAGTGATAATTGACTGACACTGACACTGGCCTTTTTAGACCTATGACTGAAACATAATCTTTTACGAAGTCAAATGGAAATGCCATTACTAGCAGCATATTCAGTATGTTTAATGCTGATTAAAAATTTGAAAGTCTGTTTATTTCTACAGCTAGATTCAGGTTTTGGAAAAATAATGGGAGAGGGAAAATGCTAGAATTGATCCATGTACATGAAGTGAAAGAAATTGTGCAAATATCCTCAGTCTTTTTCCCCAGGGGTAAAGATGGGTTGTTTAATTCCTAATTAGAGTTTCCAGTGCCTGTTGTTCTTTGTGTTTCCATGCTTGACATGTTACCATTATTATTCAGTCTATCTTATTGGTATCTCTAATTGTGATTGATATGTAATCATTCATTTTATTGAGCTTGTTAAAATCTGCAAACTCTGGACAACTTAACATAATTAGATCCCAAATAACCATTCCATCTGTTCCACAAGCAGTTTAATTAACAAATTCTTAAATGTTCCTGAGCACTGTAAAAGGCATATACATTTTTTCAACTGTTAAACAGAACCTGCTTGTGAACGTTCGTACATCTTTTAAAAAATTCTTATAGTCATATTTTGCTGCCCACTCTACTGAAAAAGTAATCTTACTGGAGTCATTCTAGCATGAATCCACCAATGTAAATTCTTATAAATTCTTATTTATGTCTTTATGATAGTTTGACATTGAGTGCAATAAATTGTCATTACTGAGAAAGAGAGGCATGAATGCATGAATGAAAACTGAAATATATGATTACTGTCAAAGAATTGTTCTGATCCATACTGAATATTTTTAAAGTTCAAATTTATATACATTTTTCCCTTTTATATCTTGATAGTCTCTTTCCAAAAGAAAAAGAGGAATATTAATCTTGTTTATGCTTAACTGGCTAGACAGTAGAAAAATGAGAAAGATATGCAAGCATTGGTAAAGTTGCATCATGTTATAAAAAAATAGAATATGTTATATCTATAAATCTATGTTTTAAAAATTGCAAACAAATTATGTAGTTGTATGTTCCCTCACTAATTTCTCCAAACTCTAGTGGATATTCATTCACAGTTCTCCAAGTATATTTACCATCATGGAGGGTTATGTTTGTACCATTTTAACATTATCCAGAGTTGAACTCTTAACAGGCTTTGTAGTAGATTTTCAGCTGGAGGGAAGTGTGTGGTTTCATCTTGGAGAAAATTCACTTCTGGTTTTCCATTTCATTTAATTCTCTGGAGATGATGAGTTACTTTCTGAAATTATTAATTCATTAGATGTAGGTCAATATTAGTGAAATAACAGTGGCAATGATAGATGAATATCATTCTGGAGCATTATTATATTTATGTCTGTATGTTTTTTTTTATTTGTAGATAATACTTTCCCTCTAGTACATAGAAATAGAACTACAAATTGGCTTCTTCTAAAGACATCACTGACCAGCCAACGCCTAATCGATCCAGATCCATACAGTTAAATCCCCTCATTTTACCACCCTTTATTAATAAGATTGAAGTAGCTGCCCTCCAGACATGTGGATTTCAACTTCCAGAATTTCCTTGCCAGAATGGGCATTTACTGAAAATTATGGGAGTTGAAGTCTACAGGCGCACATCTGAATGACACCCAGCTTTGGGAAAGCTGGTCAAAGGATTAGGTAATAGTTCTGACCACCAATCCCAGGATCTTGTCCAATTCCTTAGGCTGCAGTAACAAACTGTTCCAAAGTAAAACCTAATAGTGTCTCCATGATCTCCGCATGTTATGTATGAACTATGCCAATTGATTTGGTGTAGATGTAAGCATTCTGTCTATTGCATTTTTAATTAAGTGGACAGCTGAGATTCCTTTTGGATTAACCTAATCTTGATTAGCTATCCTCTACCAAAGAAAGCACTACTAGGCAGTTCACTGAGCATGCAGTAATACTATAGAAGTCAGCCCTCTTAAGTACTTCCACTGCCATGTGGCAGATATGATTATGCACTCCCACTTCTGCTCAGTTGTATTTACTGCATGATTTATGCCACCTGCACTCTAATCATCTATCAGTTTGCTTCGCTACACATAACTTCTCAAAAATAGGAAGCATTCTGAGCTCCTGTGGACAGAAATGGCACTCCAGAACAATAGTGTCCAATAACCCCTTTCATCTTCCTGTTCCATTGTGCGACAATGGTCTTGAGAAAACTGCTCAATTCAGTATTCTGCTGATATGTCCCGCTGGGTCTACATCTGGTGATATTTCACTAATTCTCTCTCCCCCCTCTTCTTTTTTTCAAAAACCATAAGTCACATCTCAGGTAATTGGTGGCACAATCTTGGGATTCATCTGTTATATCGATTCTTATCCCAACCGTTTCATTGGCTCTTAAAGGTCATTAAGAAATAATACCTTATACTATCTAAGATGGCTTCCATTGGATGAAAATTTAAAGGCATTGGTTGCTCTTTATATCACAACTTAGCTAACTCCACTTCTGATAAAACAGACAAAATCCTTACTATAAGATAAACATAACACCAAGCGATAGTGGAATAGAAGATAAAGGATTGGAGAAGGTCATAAAAGTATCAAGATCTGAAAACAGAAATTGAAATAATATGGCATAAACCAGGCATGGTGTTCCCAATGGTTATCGGCACATTGAGTGCTATATACAAAAATCTTGGATGGCACCTAGAAAATATTCACATTGACAAAATTTCCACCTGTCAGTTAGAAAAGGCCACAGTGCTTGAATCCACACATATACCATGCCAATATGTTAGAACGTGCTAGGTCAGTGATGGCGAACCTTTTAGAGACTGAGTGCCCAAACTGCAACCCAAAACCCACTTATGTATCGTCGGGTGCTGGGTGGGCGTGGCCCATTGGGTGGGTGTGGCCCATTGGGTGGGCATGGCCAATTGGGTGGGTGTGGCTGCAGTGGTAACGGCAGACTGGGTGGGACTAAAAAGTTCAAACAATCAATTCCAACTTTGCGAGATCTTTTTTTTTCCCACGAGAAGTTGAAATTGATTGATTGAACCTTTTTTTTTTTTGCACACGGCGGCGGAGGCCTAAAGCGAAAAGGTTTTATAAAACCCAGCTGAAGGCCTAGGACTGGGGCGATGGTGCGCATGCCCACAGAGAGGGCTCCGCCTGTGGCACGCGTGCCATAGGTTCGCCACCACGGTGCTAGGTTTTTGGGAAGAGAGCCAGCTTTGCATAATAATTAAAGTGCTGGCTGAGATATATGGAAACTGAATTATAGTCCCACTTTAAGCATGAATGGCAGCTGGGTGACTTTGGGTCACTCACTCTCTCCAACCACCTGACAGGATTGTTATGGGGACAATAGGAAGAAGAAGAAGGTATTAAGTATGTTTCTCACTTTGAACTACTTATAAAGCAATAAAGGCCGGATAAAAATCAAATAAATGAGTTAATGCATATGAAGGCCAACACCAGCTAAAGAACTGGCAGCTGTGACTTCACATTTTTGTGTATAATAATTTATAAAATTATGTATGTTGCCTGACTCTTGATTCCCTATAAACGCCATCCAATAGTATGTATCATAGGCACTAGGCCTTATTTTTCCTGTTGACCAAAAATGACAGGCTTTCAATCTTCAGAATTTGTATATAAGGATGAATACAAAATTCTGTGGCTACATTCTGCAGTCAGCATTGTCTCTATAATGATGGTTGATAATACAACCGAGCATACAAAGTCTGCTAATACTGCATTTCAGAGGATTTAACTGAAAAATCCTTCCAGTAATACAGATGAAGAAGCACTCTTTTAGATATAGTGATTTCAATATTTATGCAATCAATGTTGGTTAATTACATAAATACTATACCTGTCTCTGTCTTTGGAGTTCCACATAGCAGCAGTGACTGTACTTTCCCACTGAAGTTAATGTGGGGAAAGAGAGCCTACCCACGTTCTATGATGCCACCCTATGTGAAAATTCAGAGACCTAAGAACAAAATGAAGCACTTAGATGATTAACTAGAATTGTGAATTTGGATTACATAGGTTTTTTTTAAAACAAACAAAAAAAAAAACAGAGTTGACATCTGTTTCAGTGCAAGTTTCATCTTCTAAGTTCTAAATATATAAAAATAGAAATTATTTATCTCCAAAGCTACTATTACACAAAGTTTCATTATAAAGCAAAGTCACTCCACTTGCTGCTAGTACCAGTTAAATATAAAACTAGTCATTTAAACACAACACTTGGTAAGTAATGAATATCTTTATTGTTTCTTTGGCAAAAATATTAGACGTCAGTGAATGTGCCATAAGCACAATAAAACCTCTCGCATTACTAGAAGAACCAACAACAAATACTTTGGAAAACCTACCAGTAAACCTTCCTTTCTGCCATGATAGCAGTAACATAAGACTCATTATGGCAATATAATTAAAAATAAAATGTAAATTTATAAAAGCACTAAATCAATCATGACTGAAATAAAAAGATTAATACCACAAATAAATATGTTGTTTTCCTATGCTTGTCTAGCAAGCGTATGAGTAAGTCACAGGGTAATAATTTTCTGGGAAATGACCAGACATGCTATAGGCAGGAGAGATCTTGTGTTTACTACCAGTGGTGTACAATAATCAGTCCTGGCAACACAGAAGGGAAATCTATTGCTGAAGTTTTGATTCCATGAATGAGAGCTATTGTAATCTCAGTAATGCAGTTCTAATACGTGTGTGTGTGTGTGTGTGTGTGTTTCTGTGTCTAACAGTATGCTAGTATTTTGCATATTTTTATTTGGGAAACTGAAATTTCTGATACATGTTTGCGATTAATTTTTTTTTAATTTAGAGTATTTGATAGCTGTAGTCTTAGTCAATTGTTTGAAAGTTGTAGGATTCTGCACTTCCTTTATTTTGGCAAAGATGCCCTTGTATTCACAGTTGTGTCAGAAGTCTCTCCATTCATGAATAGATTGTCAAAAAAGATTAAAGTGTGTGCCATGTCTTATTTTTACAGACAAGTACCTTTGATGTGCTAATGTTCACTTTCACTCTTTTCATTGACAACTGCCCATCATTTTGATCTGAAGATTGTCTCTTCATACAGAAATGTTGCTCTAGTTTAATAGTTCTTGCTTGAGCTTGGCAAAATATGAATGCATTATCCTAATTAATCTTTGAATATGTTAGCACTAAATAATAGCGAGAACAAAAAAGTACAGATCAAAGAACATGCTCGATAGGGACATTGTTGGAAACAATGCTGCCTGAGCTTTGAAATGTCAAGAAAACTGAAAATATTATAAATTACAGCATGCGTTTCTTTATATTGTAAATTTGGAATGATTATATTGCAAAAAAAAAAAAAACCTGTATAGTTTTTTTTAAAGCTCAGGCTGCTTATTTTCATATTAAGCTAATCAGAATGTCAGAAAATAATATGCAAAGGTTTGAATTATTTTCAAAGAATGAAATGGATGAGCTAAGCTAAGGAGGGGGTGGTTGATGTTGAAGCCATGTGATTTGAATTCTGTCAGTTACAGAATGAAATGTGAAAGTGGAAGCCAGCTTTCTTCTGGTGGTTTCTATCTCTGATACTGATGGGGGTAAAACCAGTGGCTATCCAAGTTTATTCAAATAAACAGAATAACCTGCCACATGATATACAGTATATCCAACTAGACCTGTTGATTTCTCATCTCACGTTAGCCTATCTAGCATATCCCTTATTCCCTTTTCCTGACTCCTCCTGTGTCACCTGGTGAACAGGGAGGAATCTTTACACACACACCCCAACGGAAGTGTGCCATGTCCAGCTGCTTTTCCTTGCTACCAAGCAAGTGCAACACAATGGTGATTGCTCTGATAAAGTGAAAACAGCTGACAGCTTCCCAAAGGAAAGTGGTGGATGTTCTGAAGCCACTCATTCCATAATGAGGTGTTTCTGCTATTTCTAAACATCAGATTTATATAGTTAGTAATCTAAATGCCAATCAGTCCAACTTTGAACTTCAGTAACATAAGTGTATTTATTTATTATATTTGTATCCAGCGTCTTCTTGGGAAACAAAATCTCTCCTTTATTTCCATCCTCACAACAGCCCTCTGAAGTACACTAGGCTTAATAGTAACAATTGTCCTAAAGCATTTGATGAAAGATGGGAGGCATTCCTGTAGTCCATCTTGGATAGGGATGCTTTTTTGTCAGCCCTCCTTCCCCGTGGCCTTCCCATTGTTTCGGTTGTCGTCATCTCTCAGTGATTTATGTGTTTATGGGGACAGGGGGGGGGGGGAGAAGAAAGGTGAATCTCTGCAAGAGACAATTGCTATGTGCATGGTTTATCTTTTGTGTATTAGTTTTCTGGATAAAATATATGGCTTTTATTTCCAGCAAAACAAGAATAAAGTGTTACAGCAATGACAGGTGGCTTTTTTGCACAGTTGTACCTAAACTATCATCCTTGCCTGCTATATAAACTAAGACCACATTGACCAGGCTATAGATAATACAGCACATAACATCTTACCAATGTGCTGCGTGCTAGGAAATTAATTCAGAAAAACCTTCTGAAACCCAAAACATAATTATTTTAGTACTATTTCCAGAAAGTTTTGATATATAGAAAATATGAATCAAAGATATAGCAGCAATTCTCATTTAATTTGTAATAATACAGGCAGCCAATGCATAGTACTCACGTGTATTTTTATTTTAATAGTTTAATTTTCTCTTTTGCATGGAGAGAGAGGGGGAAGTAACCTAGAAGGAAACCCCAATTTATATGGGCCCAATATTTCTGGCGGTGGATAAATTCTCTTGCCCTCAGACATTTTGGCTGGAGAGAGTTTCTACTTATAATTTTTACTGGGAATTTTGATATGAAGAAATGACTTCCAACCTTCATTATAACAAGTAGAGGCAAATTTAGTAACTCTTCAGCCTGTATAAGGTTATCAATATCTGTTCATCCCAAATTCCCATCCCTTATCCATAAGCAAATCCAGAAAACATTTCAAATCTGATTTCAGTAAGGATTGGATACATTGTGATCTTCATTTATACCTATTAGCAATCATACTATCAAATGAGTAGCAATAGTTTAATTAAAGTATTCAATAATGTATAAAAAACATGAAACTTTCATGGGGAATTTGTTATTTTGAATATGAGTAGCAGATATAATTAAAATGCAATCATAGGCAAAAAAAAGCCATTAAATGTGAGAAGGCAGGTGTTCTCCTTGGCCTCACTGAATGTTACAGGGAAGTAAACATGCTACTTTTCCATTCTTAGGAGCTGTTTTATTTTTTAATATAGAGCAGACTTTGGACTGTTGTGGGTTTCCCACTTTCCAATGAAAGATGCAACCATATGTGAAATATTTTTCTCTTCCCCTTAGTTGCTATTCTTAGAAATAATAGTTCATCTATTACCTGAGAACAGAAGAAATTGCTTCCTATATTAAGGCTATATCCTTAAGTAGCTCCTGGCACAACTATGCCCTGGCAACATCAAGGGGATTTTGGGGGTGTGGGATGTCTCTATAGCATCATGGGCATCTGCAGAGGCAACTGGCAAAATGTGTCATGATGTAATGCTGCAAATACAGCAAATTACAGATTAGTTGAAAGTGTGACTTCAGTTTGCACTGAGTCTTCAGCATCTCATAATCCAGAGGTCCCCAACCTTTTGGGCACCAGGGACCAGTTCCATGGAGAAAGGTTTTTCCGTGGACCAGAGGGTACGTGGTTTTGTGTGCTGCCTGCATCCTGTGGATGGGGCTTTGCTTGTTTGTGCGGACCGGTTGCTGGCATGCTGCGGACCGGTACTGGTCCACGGACCGGGGGTTGGGGACCCCTGTCATAATCTTTTGACTATAAGGGCAGTATGGTATAGATCAAAGGTTAAGGGCTTAAGATATGCCTCCTTGTGGTCAGCGAGATTAGAAATCTCAGGTCACTATTTCTTCCTCTATTCCCAAGCATGCCCTTGACCTAAATATCAGGGTGCATCCATTTGGTCATTAGAATGCAATTCTGTGGTCTGACGTATACCTTATTTGGGAGAAGTTTAGAATTATTTATTTTGTGACAAATGTGTAAGACTGGAATTGTGAGTACTTTTTCTTTGCCCTTACTAGTTTTGTGCAAGGCTGAACAGTGAAATGATGTGACAAAAACCACTCTTATTAGATACCACAAGGGACTGAGTTCATTTATCATTCTGATTTGGTTATTTTTAAAAAGAATATTAAACTTGTGTTATGACAGAAAGAAGTTGATCTGTTAGGCAGCAGATTTCATACCAGCATCATTTCTTGTGAACTCAAAAGACAGATGGAGTCCACCTTAGTCCTTTTCAGTTGTTTTCAAAAGAGTTTGTTCGTGTTCCATAACAACTTTTAGTTCCAGTAAAGTTAAAAAGCTCAAGCACTTCATATACCCATAGATCAAAAATTTCCTTTAAGATAACTATCATACAGTATGTCTTAGTAACTGACCTTAATAGTCTTGTTTTGCATTGGAATGTAAACAAAACAGATGTTTCTCACATGAGAAACTCTCTAATTAATTTCAAAATCTTTGTTTAAATCTTTAAATAGTGGAACTTGCGACTATTGGCTGATCTAGGAACCTAGATCTAGGAAACCTAGGAAAGATTCCATGGATGAAAATCCTAAAGAGGAAAACAACTCAAGAAGCATGCGAAACTCTGAAAAATGCTATCATAAAAGCCCAGTCCAGCAAAATACCATTGAAAAAGAAAAACAAGAAATCCAAGAAGAAACCAGCATGGCTGCACAAAAATCTCTCTGACAAACTGAAAGACAAAAAGGACAAGTACAAAAAATGGAAAGAGGGAAACATAACTAACACTGATTATCAGCAGACAGCCAGAACATGCAAAGACAAAGTCAGAAAAACAAAGGCTCAGAATGAACAAAGACTTGCAACAGAAATCAAAGATAATTAAAAAAGTTTCTTTCGACATATTAATAACAAGAAAAAAGTCAAGCAAACTGTAGGTCCACTAAAAAGAGAAGATAGCAAGGAAGTAACAGGCAACAGGGAGAAAGCAGAGTTGCTTAACTCATACTTTGCATCAGTCTTCACACAAAAAGAAATTATAGCCCAACATACCAAAAAAACTACTGCAAAAGACAAACTAGAAACAAAAATTAAAATAAGCAAGAAAATGGTAAGACAACACCTATCCGACCTTGACGATTTTAAATCACCAGGACCCGACAGATTACATCTCAGAGTTCTGAAGGAGCTAGCAGATGTTATCTCAGAATATTGCACCATATCTTTCAAAAATCCTGGAGCACCGGGGAAGTACCTGAGGATTGGAAAAGAGCTGATGTAGTTCCCATCTTCAGGAAAGGGGAAAAAACAGAACCAGGAAACTACAGACCAATCAGTCTAACATCAATACCTGGGAAGAGCCTAGAAAAAATAATCAAAAAACAGATCTGTGAACAACAAGAAGCAAACAAAGTTATAACTGGTAGCCAGCACAGGTTTGTCAAAAACAGATCATGCCAAACCAATCTTATTTCATTCTTTAATAAAGTGACTAAATTAGTAGACAAGCGAAATGCTGTGGACATAGTATACTTAGATTTCAGTAAGGCATTTGACAAAGTACACCACAATCTACTGTTTGGTAAACTACAAATAGGTGGAATAGACAACATCATCACCAGATGGATTCGTACCTGGCTGACAAACCGTACTCAACAAGTAGTCCTCAATGGTACTACATCCACATGGAGAGAAGTAAGCAGTGGGGTACCACAAGGCTCCGTCTTAGGCCCAGTACTCTTCAATATCTTCATAAATGACTGAGATAAGGGAATTGAAGGGCAACTCATCAAATTTGCAGATGACACTAAACTGGCAGGAATAACCAACACCCCAGAAAACAAGCTCAGGATCCAAAAAGATCTTGACAAACTTGAACAACGGCCCCTACCCAACAAAATGAGTTTTAATGTGGAGAAAAGCAAAGAGAGGGACCTTGGAGTCCTAGTGGATGATCACTTGACTATCAGCCAGCAGTGTACAGCAGCAGCCAAAAAACTAATACAATCCTGAATAGTATAAACAGGCATAGAATCAAGATCACGCAAAGTATTGTACCACTTTATAAAACCCTAATGAGACCACACCTGGAATACTGCAACCAATTTTGGTCACCATATCACAAAAAAGATGTTGAGACTTTGGAAAAAGTACAGAGAAGAGCAACTTCTCCAAAGCACCAGAGGGCAGGACAAGAAACAATGGTTGGACATTCTGTTCTGTTCTGTTCTGTTCTGTTCTGTTCTGTTCTATATTATATTATATTATATTATATTATTATATTCTAATTATCTCAAGTAGCTATAAAAATTTTGTCTGCTCACAAAAATCAGCTGTCTGAAGTACATGTGGACAATCTCCAGATCTCTCTTCCTCCAGAGAGAATTTCAGCAATGTGGATCTTACATCCAGTTGCCTTTTTGACTGAAATGCTTCTGCAATCCGCATGGAGCAGAGAAAATGCGGACACTAGCTTGCCTCACCTCAATGTATCAGATTTTTTTCAGTCAAGGAATAAATATTGGCTACTGCGTGATATGCCTTCTCTCTTTATACAATTATAATTACTTAGTTTGATTTGTCTGTAGTTGCAGAACACAAATAACAGCTGCTGTAAATACATTGATTTATCTTTAGTTTGCTTTTATTTTAGATTGTCTAGATGAAATCACTTACAGCCTTTTTTTTATATAACAATGGAATCCTTTCAGGCACTAGTTGGGAATCAACATCTGCTTGGCAAAGATTAGAGAGGTCCATGCTATTTTAGTAATTATCTATCTGTGATGTTACCATGAGAAGGACAGCAGTCTTAACTGTAGGCAATCTTATGGATCACAGGATCAATTTTGTTTGTTGGAACAACCATGAAATCCATCAAAGAGAGCCTTAGTGCAAAAGCTGTACTATTTTAATTGGAATAGAGCATACAAGTGTTCCATAGAAGAACAAAGGCAAAACGTGCATTTTTGTTACCTGTCATTCACGCTTTCATTATTTCAGCAATATAATTGGTAGAGAGGGGGAGTCACTATTCTACCACCAGTATTATTAAAAAATTTATCAAACATAAGTCCTTGTCTATCTACAACAGATTATCCACAGATCTCTTAGTATGTTCACATGTAAACATTTGTCCATTCCTCCTGTTTTTTCTTCCTCTCAGATATAGAAGTTGTCTCTCTTAAGTTCCATGAATATCTTACCTATAATTGATGGTACTTCTGCTGAGGGCACTATTTACAGATACGATATTAATTAGATAATTTGGGGGGGTGTAATCCTAATCACAGTCTCTAGTCCCTTAATTACTTACCTTACTATATAAATAAAATATGATTGCAGTGAATGAAATGGGCTATTAAATTCAGTTAGCTCATTGCCAATGTTAGGGACAAAACTACATGGCCCTCGACCTATGACGGTTTATTTAATGGCAATTTAAATTAATGACAGCCTCTGAAAAAGTCAGTTACAACTTAAATTCAGATTACAACCATTACCCCATTCCCATGGTCACATAATCGCAATTCAGGTGCTTGGCACCTGGCTCACATTTACATCTAGTTGCAGTGTCCTAAGTGAATTTTGCTCCATTTTACGATCTTTCTTGCCACAGTTGTTAAGTGAATCACTGTAGTTGTTAAGGTAGTAATGGTTGTTAAGTGAATCTGGTTTTCCCATTGACTTTGCTAGTCAGAAGCTCACAAAAGGTGATCACGACTCCGGGACACATAAATATGAGTCAGTTACCAAGTGTCTGAATTTTGATCATGTGACCATGAAGATGCTGCAATGGTCATAAGTGGGAAAATGGTCATAAGTCACTTATAAGTTTCCAGCAGTAGTAGGCCTCGATCAGCATATTTTAAGAGCATATATACAATACCAACAGAAAAATCTAAAACCAGGTAATGGAAATAGATTAGAAATTGTACGTGTTAGTCTTGTGCTATTGATTTACACTAATTGTTTGAAAGCATTTTAAAGCACTATCTCATTGCCAGCTGCCATTGCAGTGATTAAGTCAGTTGAGACATACCTACAGACATCTGCAACAAATTGAAATTATAGCAAAATGTTGGCATGTACAGTAACTTCATGGTGTTAATGCTGTAATTACATAAGTTGAGATTATTTATCAGTAGGTCCTTTGCACACTCCTTTTGAAATGCATTTCTTACGTAACAATCGCTTTGCAGTGAAAAGAATTTTGTTTACACCATTTTTAAAAAATTATATAGCTATATTTTTGGGTGGCTGTAATCATATGTGGCATTTCACATCTCAGCTACCTAGGAGATCATACTTTTAAGGGTATGGCATGTTACATTTATTTTCATGGTGTAGTAAAACCTGATTAGCTACAAAACAATACAGAAATAAATGTCTACACTCTCTCTGACATCATTCTTTAAACTCCTTGAATATAGTTTTATAGAGTTCTACGAAACTTTAATCAAAAAAGTTATTGTGATCAGTAATAGTTTGTGGTTTGATGATTAGCTATATAGATTGGATCTATAGGGAGTAAATCCTGTCAATGTTAGGATTATTTCCCATTTATAGCACAATACGTGTTCTAACCAGTCATTGTGGCAGTGTTTTCCTTCCAAAATATTTTTTCCCATGCCTTCAACATTTTGGTTTTTATAAAGACAAGATTTATTATTGTCTTTACAGGAAATTTTCTGTAGACATTGGCTATGTTTGCACAACATACTAACCAGGTCAATTTAAATCTAGCAGCTAGATTTGTACATATCAGGTTTTGATGGTATTAATCTTAGATAGGCTGTTGTTTTTTGTAACACTTTGTTCTGCAAGCCAAGTTTATCTGTCTTGTTTATAATTCAGAGTATTGCACAAATACAGAAAATGGGTTAACTAAGTTATCTGAGCACAAATTATTGAGAAACGTTATGGAAGTTACTGAATTTGCAGGTCATCTATATGCCTATAAAATTGAAATACCTGAACTGATTTTTGAAAATCTACTCATGTTCATAGATATCAGTAGTGAGCGTTTGCAACCACAGTGCTGCTAATCATTAAAAATATTCCCTTACTCCCCAGCTAACTTTCAGAAACACCACTAGTTTCCTACAGCAAAATATGAATAATACTGCAATTACAAATCTATAACTTGTGCTCATATTTTGAATATTGCAGCTATCACACAGTATTGTTTAACATAAGCCTAGTAAGCAGCAGTGGTGTGTTTTTTTTTTGGGGGGGGGGAAACAATGCCACAGTGCTTCATATGGAAGAGTGCCCAGGGCAAATGCTGCTTAAGATGGTAGAGAATATCACAAAATAATAAAGCAAAATCTGTGCAGTTGTATGCTGTTTTCTTGTTATGTATGACCTGTACTATGTTAACATTAATGACCCGTTCTATTTGTGTCAACCTTCTTTTCAAAACATTACAAATAGTATTGCAATCCAACAATATAGGTGCCAGTAAAGAATAGATCACTCTTTTTCTATTGCTATTGACAATGGGAAATGTTAAATAGGATGTTAGGGAAAAACCTGTTGCTTCCCCCATCGTATCCTTATGCAGGAATGCTGATTCCTACTGCTACTGGTACAAGCAAATTCAGTATATTTTGAGCAAAAGTTCCCAGAAGGAGAAAAAAGAATTTCTCCCTCCTTCCAGCTATCCTCTTATAATCACTGGCTTCCTACAGCATGATGTCAGCTACCTGAAAGGAGAATTCTTCCTTATTCACCACTGAGAACCAGTGGAGCATGGTGTAGTGATTAAGGTGTTGGCTGCCTTGACTTCCAAACAAAACATAGATTATTAATCTAATAAAAAAAAACACATGAAGCTCCCCACTTCCTCCTAACACCCTTTATCAAGATTGCTGGGAAGGGAAGGGCAAAGCAGTGATGAATGAGTCTCACTGGAGGCACATACGTGTGTACCTGTCAACTGATGCAGCTGCAGGAGCTAAAAAAAAGGTGGTCCATTTTTGTTCTAGAACACTCCTATGATCAAGCCCCTCCACTTCTTTTCCTGGCAGGCAGCAAATAATATCAGGGGAAATTGTGAATGGCTAATGCTGACAGAGAAAGAAAGGAACACTCAGAAGATTGCTTGGATACTAACTATTCCTAGCACATAGCTCCTAGGATGTTACACACATGTGAATATGTAACTAAAAAAATAGGGCCAAAAAAAGTTCACCATCCCTGATACAGATAATTCTTTTAATAGCTTTTAATAACCAGAAAGGATATGGGTCCAAAAGACGGGTAGTGATTTCCAAGTACACTTCTCAGATATGTCAGACTAAAAGATACGCCTGGCCAGGCAGCATCCACACTGCAGCCAGTTCTAAATCACAATGTATGATTTGCACTCAAAAAATAACATAGCCAAATTGGGTATAGTTTTATGAGGAGTCTTGAAATCTTGGCCCAAGTCATCACCCGGCTGTCTTTGTGTCCAAGGCAGGACTAGAACTCCCGGTCTCCTGATTTCTAGACTGGTACCTTAACTACTACACCAAATTCTCCACTGAAATCTTTCTTTCCCTTAAATTTTTAACATTCATTGACTTAATTAAAATGAAAGTAAACCAAACCAAACCTTATTATGCTATGTCTTACTTAATACCTAGTGATTACTTCATGTAGAATAACCTAAGAATCCTATAAATTATCTAAAATTAGGATTAAAAATGAACAGGAATTTTAAAATGTGTTGCCTTTGCTGCTATCGAATGTAGCTGTTTTTTTACATTCTTACTTTTTTCAATATGCAGGAAATACTGATTTAAACTTATTCTCTAATTACTGACTTAATTAGAAAATTCCCTTATATTACACATAAGGAAACTTTTAAAATATATTATATTTATTCTTATTTAGACAATTTACCACTGGAAATACTTAGCTGATCTTAATAGATTTTTGAAGCTGCCTAAGCAGAATTTAGTTTGATGAAAGCTAACTGGGAAATAACCACAGTTGTATGCTAGACTGGGAAATTTAAATCTAAACCAGAGGACAATAGCAATAGCACTTCCACATAGCTACCAAGAAAACTACTTGGAAGAGTGCTTGGAGGTATTATGAGATTAGCTCCACTGAAGGGGATCTTTGCCTGTCCCAGTGTATGTCCAGGGCTGGGGAGGGGATATTATTTTGCAAATCTATAATAATTTCCAGATGTTGTTGCTAATCATTGGCAGTTATTATTGGGTGAATGTTTATCCTTCTCTGAAGTACTATTATTGATTCCATTGTTTAAAATCATTGGCTAGTCAGACTTTCTGATATACAATACATTCCCGCCCTTTCCCCCCCCCCCAAATTGTAGTGTCTTCTCTTCCATTTATTATGTTTATAGACATAGCACGGAAACAAGGTTTATTTTAACCGTTTCCACAAAAGTGAGGCTGCATGCAGACCGTGGACTTAAAGGGTGAGGGGGGGGGGAAGGAATTGAGGAGAGATGCCAAGCCCACAGAGGTCCACAGGCTCAGGTGGTTTTCAACCATAAGTTTAGCTTAGCTCTTTCAGTAATTTGTCACGCCTTGGCTTTCCCCTGCTGTGCCAGCACGTGCCAGCTTAGTGTCAGAAAGTCTGTGCACCAGACGGCCACTCAGGCCTAACATCCTGCTGTTCAGGACCAGCATTTGCTGTGTCAGTGAGGAATTGAGATCCCTAGCAACAGCCAAGCACCAGGCAGAATAAGCATGTTCATAATGAGAAGTGAATGGCATCCGTCAGTCCCTTTAGAATAGGTTCTAGGCGTATGGCTCTCTCCTAGGAAGTTTGGCAGGCTAGTCATTAGCATCGAGTCATCAGCAATTCAGCGTATAACAGAAACGCATATCTAAATATACCTAGGAATGGGATATAAATAAACCAGAGGAATGGGATATAAATATACAGTTATGTAGTGTGAAATACCTTCTTAGCTTCTGTCACTGCACAATAATGACACAGAGATAGGGGGGAAAAAACCCTAAAACATATTGACCTTATTTTGGTTTATATGATAATCAGTTGATTTCAATAATAATGACCAAAAGAGAAGTTGTTTGACCTTTTAGAAATGGTTTACAAGTTGCTTCTGTTGTATTTTTAAAGTGAAATGTGCTGCTATGTAAGAAATACATTTGTAAAATATTAAGGAGTAACAAATACACCGATGAGAGTGTAGTAAAGAATTTACTGTTTGTTCCAACCCCTGAAGGAGTCTTAAAACAACAGCAATAGTATTTTGTATATATCTAGTGCAGACAAATTTGCCATATATTGGATTTTATGACTTCAGTGGTCAGTCAATAATCATGTATATATTGCGTTATATATTCAAGATGGACAGTATTTAATATTTATTTGCTATGTATATGTAGGGATGTGGGTCTATATATATGTTGTACATAGTATGTTTAGGTGTGTGTCATGTATATGTTTCACTTTGAGAGCGGGCAACTAAATTTCATTTTTGATATGTGCCATTGTGCCCACAATATAAAAATGACAATAAAGGTTTATCTATCTATCTATGTATATGGTTATTCAGATTGAAAATAGGTTTTCAGTTGTTTCCAATGTTTTTTTTTAATATGATAAAATTGCTTACTTTTATAAGTGTATAAATTATCATCAAAGAAATTAGAAATTGCACACAGAGAGATTTGCTGTCTTCCGTATGAAAAGATATCACAAGCAGGGGTCCTGATAAAGACAGCTGGAAAGTTGCTTCTGCATGTTATGCTTGTAAGCTTTATTGGTGACTGGCTTTTGATTATGCATTTATATGGTGTGTGTGTTCCAGGTTGCTGATTTTTAATTAAAGGTAACATCTTTGGTTTTAGATGCTTAAGACTAAAGTGTACTCATGTTCTATTTTTAAAATTTGACTAGCTCAGGAAATTGCCAATTCTTCTGGAAAATCTCAGGCATGAAACATTAACATGTCTTGAGAATGTAGTTGATAGCTATATATATTCTTATTTTAAAATAACATTTATTTTAAATAAAATAATTAACATTTCTAATTTTTCTGTCATAATAGCTCAAATGTATGTGCATTCATATTAATGCATTAGGGTAGAGTATATGTGCATACTATAACACTTTTCCTCATTATTACATAATTTTAATTTATCACCGATGAAGACCCATTACATTTAATTTGAAAACCAGTGTTTTTAATACTATAATTGGCTTAGTACTGAAAATATTACATTTATGTAAAAAAGTCTAAATGTTAATTACTGCAATGCTTACAATTCTGTGACTTTGGAAATATACCATAGCAACTGTGGTACACTTTTCTTTCTATATGTTATGTATCAAATACAAAGTTGAATAGTTAAGGCTTGGTAACAGAATGTATTTCCTTAACCTATGTCCAACAGCTATGAGGAAAGAGCAATATATCTTGATGAAATAATCCGGAATCACAAAGAACAACTGTCATTTGAGGATTTTGCTGCTCAGGTCTTCTCTCCCTCTCCCAGTTACTCCCGTAGTGGATGTGGTAAGTCTCTGTGTTATATTTATTACTACTGCAGTTACTACCATTACTATTATTATCATCATCACTAAGGATGACTTGAACAGCAGGTGTACACCTGTTTTTCAGTGATAAATAGCTGCAAATTTAAGAAAACCACTTTCTCTGTGAATTAGCTAATGAATATCAAAAGAAATGATGACGTTCATTTTAATTTGTTTTGCAACAGAGCTTTTCACTCCATTCCTTTCTTCCCTGCCCTGTTAACCCTCCAAATCTAGCAAGGTTAATGAACTTTCTCTCACTAATGTGTTCTGGTTCATTCAAGAGTGCAGACTTCTTGCTGAGCTGAGAATATGTTGTGCAAAAGCTATTTGTGAATCAGTGCATTCTTATAAAAAAAATAGTCCCTCACAGTAGGACCCATTGCTAGTAATGTTAAATGGAGATTATGCTAGGAGAGTGCAAGATAAATACTATGTTTTGTCAGGCAATATCAGTGCTTAGATATTTGATTTGTTGCAAACCCAGTTTTTGTTATGAGATAAATTTATTAATTATTGTGTAATTTTTAAAACATAATTGTTTTATTTTGATGGTCCATTTTATGATTTACTGCTGTCTTGCAAAAGAATAGAAAACAAACCAGGTGCCTTTCTTGAAGAACATTCCTTTATTCCTTACAGTCAGTGTCCATCTTCTGACACTGACATTTCCTAATTATATTGCAATGCTGTGTTGCATTGTTAAGTCAATGGATTATCCCTATTACCAGTGAATGTCTGGATGCATCTGTTTTCTTTCTTATTCTAACCGATCAGCTATTTTTTATATATGAACTAAATACAACAGAGATTAAAGGTACTGAAATGAATCACTTTACAAATAAAACCAGACATGCATCACGGTTTAACATGACTGGCTGTACTTCTTGAGCTTTGTTAAGAGATATGGGATAGATGCACATACTGTATTGGTCGCCAATGGCAGCAGGCAGAAGGCTTTGGAGATAAGCAAGCTGGCAGAAGTATAGAGGAACTGGTGCTATTTACATAATCGCACCTCTGTTTCCTGGAGAGGCGTCAAGAGACGGGAATGGCCTCTATTGATCTTTGTTGAACTGGAATACTAAACAACACTAGGCAAGCTTATAAATAAAGCTTTGATTAATCTTTTCTCTATTAAAATGTGCAGCTGTGAATTGATTTGTATATATTATTTATATATCCTATCAAACATAGATTATTTGTCATTATCTTATGAAAGAGTTTCATAATTTTATAGAACAATTTCATGATTCGAGCATTGTGAACAACTGAACTGTTTATATAACAATAGTGGTAGAATGATTCAAAAGAATACATTATAAAAAATCCATTCATGAAAATTAAATTTTATGAAACAGTGTACATAGATTATGGAGAACTGAGTTTCAGCCTGCATCTAGCTGAAATGTATATACAAATCACATGTGATTTATACATAATTCTATTTGGCCATTCTAGAATTCATGTATGTAATGAAGGGGAGAAAACATTCCCAGCAATTTAGATATGAAAGTTAATTAGTCAGTTTGAATAGAGGGCAGCAAATCTCATAAAATTCAAATTAATGAGCCAATCAAGTCTCTTCCCTTCCAACAAGCATTGTTAAAAACAGTGAGAGAATATTCAACATGCTTAATTGTAAGACTGCAGGTACCAGGTGGTGTAATTGGGAAAAAGTTAAAATATGGATGTGATTTACTTATGGCTTGTCATTGATCCTCAGCCTTTTGAATAAGATCAGGTGTACCTATGATGTGCTGGATTCCCTTGTACTAGATAAAATGTAAAAACTTCAGAGAAATCCATTAAATATAGCTGGGGACGTATGGGACAGAATTTTGGTTGAAAGAGTACAAGCACTAGAATGGACAAAATTTGGGAAGGTCAGTGCAATTTTATGCTGGGCAGAGGATGTCAGACTAGGTTTTTGCTCTTCCAACAGGTTATTGAAATTGCATGAATGGGAGAATGAAAGGTTATTTTACAGTTGTTGATTCAAAAAAAGATATAATAAGGTTGATTAATATGGAGTTGAAGATTGGCTGACAAAAATAAGAGAGTAAATGTTGGAAGTAAAGCATGATTCAAATTAAATGAAATGCTTAGTTAGTAAATAGTTCAACATTGAACTATGATGGTGTGATGTCTCCTTGGTTGTTTAATATAATTATCAAAATATGTATGAAGAATGTTTGGGTTGATGGTAAAGGTATGTTGACTGGGGATATGACCATAGTATATTTTTGTTTGCAGATGATGCCATTTTATTGAGTGACAACATAATGATGTGCAGTACAAGTAGTCCTCAACGTACGACCACAATTGAGCCCAAAATTACTGTTGCTAAATACTGTTGCTGATAGTTGTTAAGTGAATTTTGTCCTATTTTATGACCTTTCTTCCCACAGTTAAGGCAATCACTGCAGTTGTTAAGTTAGTAACACAGTTAAGTGAATCTGGCTTCCCCGTTGACTTTGCTTGTCAGAAGGTCACAAAAGGTGTTCACAGGACCCTGAGACACTGCAACCATCATAAATATGAGTTAGTTGCCAAGTATCTGAATGCTGACTATGTGAGCATGGGGATGCTGCAATGGTCATGGGGGAAAAGGTAATAAGTCACTTTTTTCAGTGCCATTATAACTTCAAAGGTCACTAAATGAACTATTATAAGTCAAGGATTACCTGTAAATATTAGTTACTTATTATAAGATGCAATGAATAATACGGATCTCAAAATTAATGTTATCAAAGACAAGGGTAATAGTGTTTGTCCAGGCAAAAATGGAGGGAACAATTTTACTTTATACTACCATAAAGCAGAAGTATTCATTTCTGTATCATTTCTGTATATTCATTTCCAGGAATGGAAAATGGATGGAGAAATTTAAAGATGTGCAAATGTTAATAGAAAAGTAGCAGGTATTAAATATTTGTTTTGTTTAATATATTATTGGTAAAATATAACAACTAGAAGTACAGCCCAAAATATAACAGTGCTACTAATATTCATTACAATAATTAAATGAGTACCATTTGAAGAAACTATAGATATATCTATAAATTAATATAGAAGTAGCTCCATCCTTTAACATATTCTTGAATCTAGCCATATAGACCATCTGTTGCTCTATCTATTCAGTTTTAATACAATGCAGTATGTTATTTCAACACAGTGATATTTATATAATATACTTAGATTCTTAATATTCTATTATTTAGGTGCCTTAGAATAATGGATACAGATAAGAGAAAGTAGATTTTCTACCAATATTAATTATAGTTGTGGATATTAATATTACACATATACTTTTCTTTCAAAATTAAATAGAACATTGGAAATGAAATTTAGAAATTAAGGAAAAACATAAATCAAGCTATTTATTTTCCAATAAAGATGTACGTCCTAATCTAAATTACTTTATATTAATCTACATTGTGTTATTACTGGAGGGGGGGCTATGTGTATGAATGAATATGGATATATGTTTTATACAAGTTGATAAGGGAAGGAAAAGGGTCTAAAACAAAACAAGTTTGGCAAACTTGAAATACTAAAAAAGTAAATTTAAAAAATGCAAAAGAGGGAATAAAAAATTTAGAAAGAGAAAAGCAGGAAGAGGAATAAGCTGCAAGTTTAGAATGATCCCAAACAATAAACTTGTACTTGCAGGAAGAGTGCAACCTCATCAAATCAGGGGTTGTCTCAGTCTCTGAGTCCAGTCTCCTTACCAACAGCATCTCTATCCATAAACTATTAAAACGTTCATGTCTTTAACCTTTAACTGGGTGAAATAGTGCATAATAATGTAAAACCTTTTTTTTATTATTTTTTTTATCATAACAAGTTTTATTAGTTTTTGTTTGTTTTACAGCCAAGTGCTTGTAACACATCGTGGAGATAGGGCACTCCAGAGAACACAACAAAAAATACAGTCATACATATACAATTTAAACTACTACTTTAAAGGTTCCCTCTTATGGTAAACAATTCGAGCATTCCTAAAATATAAATTGTTTCTCACCTCTATCTATTATTCCAATTTCAATTTATATTTCTCAATCAAATTATATCTCTTATTATATTTCACTTACATATTATGTAAATAAACATGAATTTATATATTTTAAAACTATTTCATTAGACATAGTAGTATAATAACATCATCATAATAATAATAGGACAATAATTATTTCTATCATAAACAAGTAATATAACTATTATATCTTAATATTTCTCAACTATATTCTATTTCATATATTCTATCCAATATTTTCATAGATCAATCCACGTCCCTAAAAGATTCCTCAATTGTTTCAGTTTAATCCATTTAATATCTCACTAATTACCATTCAATTCTTATAAATAAAAATATCAATAATATTTCACCAGTCTCAATCTCAATCTAACTCCTTTAATTATAAATTTTCCAATTATTCTTATTGCCATTCCAAATCATACTCAAATCCATAATTTAAATCTAGTGTTGACTCATACCAAAGTGACCTTAAAAATCTCAAAAATATTAGTTCAATCAATGTCCAGAAGCCCTTTTTACCCATCAAATAAAATTTTAACTCTTATTTTTAAATCTAATTCTAGCTTTCTTTTTGTGCCAGGTAGGTTTCCACAACAGGGCTTCTAAGTCCTCCCATCTTAGTAACTGGCTAAAGGCCTTTTCCCACCATTGAGTCCAATCATATTCTTTTTCTCTTTTATCCAGTATTGTCTGTACTGTCATGTTGTCAACGTTTTTTGTGCCTCGTATTTGGAAGTCCAATCCTGTTGCTTTTAAAGTTGTAAATGTTTTAGTTGAGTTCTGCCTTTGATCATCAAAGAAATCCATCATGTAGGATGTGTCCTCTTCCTCTTCAATAAATTCAGTAGATTCAATAGATTGTAAATGTATTCCATCCATCTCATTAAGTTGTAGATCTGATTGTCTATCATAGTCAATCAAAGGTTGAGCTTCAATTTTTAATTCTGAGTCCTCCTTGAATCTAAACGATCTAATATGTTCTTTAAGTTCCAGTCTTGCTTCTAAGATTTTTTCTAATATAAGTCCATAATTAATCTGTGAGTAGGATTCCATCTTCTTCTTCTTTTTTTTTTTTTTTTAGAGAAGTTCAGCTTAAAAAATAGATTGCAGCGTTATAAAATATAAAATGCAGACAGAAATATATTTCCAAAGAAAGATAGAGGAAAAAAAAAAACCCAATAGTCAAGACCAGCACAGAGATAAAAACTGGCAGTCAGTTGTTATATTGTAATCCAGTCTGGGCATCAGGCCAAAATCAGGAAGTGGGAGTTCAAAGAGCAAGTTACATTGTATCAGTCCGTTTCTGGGCTTCATGCCAAGTCCCAGGATGCATTGTATCCAAAATAATCTACATAAGTCCGCCCAGAGAGCAAAACGTTTTTTAGGCAGTACTGTTCAGGAGGGGGGGGGGAAACAAAGAACATTCCACCCCCTCCCTAAGGATTTTCACCTAAACTGAAGATAAACAAGCCAAAAGAGAAAGTCACAATAATCCGGATGCTCGAGTTCCAACTGCTTATGTAGACAAAATAAAATAGTAAAAAAAAACAATAATTGTTTTTCCAAAGCCCGTTTTCCCCAGCAATCAAACGCTGCTTTCTCAAAATAGGGAAATAGTTCTTAAAGCTGTTAGCAGGGGAAAAGGTAAATTAACAAGAGGGAAGGAAAGGTCTCACCCGGATCTTCCACGGTGGTTCTTTTCGCTTAGATGTTGCTGTGACTTTCGGCTGGAGCAGCTGAGTGATCGGCCATGTTACTGGCCGATCTTTTCCCCGTCGGCCCAAAGGTGGTTTTCTCGGACCGCAGAGGGAGCCGCCGCTCCCTCCGCGATCAACGAGTGCCCTCCTCTACGGTGGTCGTCCCTACAGGGCGACTTTCGACCCTATCCAGGGTCTACCGGCGGGGGGAAACCGGACGGCCAAGAGAACGAGTTCTCTGCACGTCCGCGGGCGCTGCGACCGGAACCGGAAGTCAATGTAAAACCTTTTTAACCATGATACCTCAAATAGGCTAATTTGCGGAATGCAACCAAAATCCGGGACCCGTGATTCCTATAGAATTGAAATTTGACAAATTTTATAAAACATATTATGATATACAAATGTCATAATAGACTTCCTAGGGGAAAATCCTGATATTTGACTGCTATACAGTTCAATATGGGCTACTCTCAAGAGGTCTGTGACACCTCGTCGCGGAACACCTTACCCCGGCCAACTTGCCACCAGGACAACTCACTGCAAGCCTGGGCCATTTGCTTGGTTTCCAAAGCTGGCCCAGCTTAAGGAAGGCAAAAGCTCCTGCCAGCCCACACTCCTTCTATGAAGGTTTCCCTGTCTTGTTTTCCAACGCCCCCCTGCAAAAGGCAGGGTAAGCGGGAGTCATTGTTCCACGTGCGCCCGCGCGCATACACACGCACACGCACGCACGCACATACACACACACCATTGTGAGCTGGGGATTTTTTATCTGCATCCAAGCTGGCAAGCTGGGGAGAAAGACCTCTCCTTTGGTGTACTGTATTAGATAGACCCTACAGCTCCCAGGCAGGGAGAGGTGACAGGGCAACTCTCTCCCCCGACAGCAAAAGGCAGGCTATGTGCGACACACACACACACACACACAAGCTTGAGGACTTTTATCGGCATCCAAGCTGGCAAACTGCCAATTGCGCCCAGACTTGGGTAGAAGGATCTCTCTTTCAGCATGCTGAGCTGTACCCTGATGGCTCCCAGGCAGGGAGAGGGGCAAGCAGGGACAGTAATAGTGTGACTCACTCCTGACAGCCATCGCTGTCTTCCCGCTGAAGCGTCCAGCCTGGATCAATGACTCCCACATAGTCCACCTGTACTCCTTCTCCGAAGGCTTCCTCACCTCACTTTCCAACGCACACTCCCCCCCCCCGAAAAGGTGAACTAAGCCGGAGTCATTGTTCCAGGCTTAGTGGCCCTGTGACTGTCCTTGCTTGCCCTTCTCCCTGCCCGGGAGCCGTCAGAGTCCAGCTTGGAAGCGAATAAAAGTCCTGAAGCTCAGAATGGTGTGCGTGTGTGTGGCGTGTGCACATGTGCATGAAATAATAACTCATGCTTAGCCTGCCATTTGCTGGGGGGTGCTGGAAAGGGAGCCTTCAGAGAAGGAGAGTGCGCTGGCCGGAACTTTTGCCTCCCTTAAACTGGGTCTGCTTTGTAAACCAGAGTGAAAGGCCCAGGTTCGCAGCAAGTTTTCCCCACAGTGAGTGAGTTGGGACAGTGAGTTGGCCAAGGTGAGATGTCTCACAACAAGGTGGCCATGACTAGGTGATGGAGGTGAGGCGGTGCCGGCGAGGTAGCAGCGGTAAGATAATGGCAAGGTGGTATCAGCAAGTTGTCCCGTTCCAACTTTCAAGACTCCAACTTTTAAGGGCTGACTTTTTATTTTTAAAGTACATTAGAAGCAATGCCATTATTGAAGGCATTGAGGAATCTGGAAAGGAAATATCTCTGAAATGATGACCAAATAGGTCATGGGTTGTCTAATCTTACTTGAAATTATTTTCAGCTTGTTCTCCCTTACCCAGACCAGTATCAAATCTAAGCAACATTCAAGGATACTGATTGTTTTCTCAGAATTAGATTTAAGAAACAATAGAGCTGCATCAGTATATTGATGGCATTCTGTATGAAAGCACTAAATGACCTGCCTTAGTGATTTCACATAGATGTTAAAAAGCAAAGAAGACAGAACCCTGAAATGTCCTGGTGTCAGAGAAACATCCTCCACCACCATCTTCTGGTTATATTCTGAACGGATGCCCCAAATCACTGCAAAGCAATGCCCTCCCCCAAAGCCCTGTCTCCATAAGACAGGTCAGGATGCTGTGGTTGATGGTGTTGAACGCTGCCAAGTGATTCATGAGATAGCAAGATATCTCCCATCTAATTTTCAATATGCATCACCCACAAAGTGATTAGAACAGTCTTGGTATCATATTTATGCAAAATCCACCCCACCCTGAGCCTGCCATCACTAGTCCCTATTACAATATTGTTCAATGCCATGTCAGCACAAAAAGGGTAACTAATATCAACTTTGTTGTCTCATAACATTTTTGTCCAGTCTTATATCTGGAGCATACTATTTTCTGTGATATTTCCCAGTCTCTATATTAAATGTAATTTCTGTGTTGCAAGCCACTCTGATAGAGATGCTGTTGGATCTACATACATAGCTAGATGAAAAGCTAACCCCTCTTTTTTTATAGTTTTATTTAAAATCAGTACTATCTATGATGATAGGTCAAGATTGCAATTTAATCTGGATACCCGAGCAAGGTGTTCTTTAGCAGGAAGAAATGTAATATATTTAAGGAGGAAACATATATGGGGATTCATACCTTGGAAGCAACACATCAAATATATTTACTTGCACATTTTAGATGGTTGGACTGAATATAGGATCTTTTATGAACCCTTGAAATTCCACAATTCTATGGTGCTGTCTATTCTTTTACTCTTTTTAGAGAATATTTTTGAATTATACAATGGCTAAAGGTTGTAGGGGAAGAGCAGGCAGAGCTGGGGGGGAGTTAAACATGTCATTAGCTTAGGGTCCTTATGTTGCCACAAATAATCCAATTTCAGCCACCCTTGAATTCCGTTGACTTTTATTTAGTGCTGACCATTAGTTGACTAGATTCTTGTATATAGGTTTGAATATATCTGTGTGCAACTCAACATATGGCCCTGATCCTTTGCACCTGACAAGGTTATAACTGTGTTTTTATGTGACTGATTAATCTTAAGTATACAGGTAGTCCATTCAGCAACTGTTATGATGGCACTGAATGAAGATGAAACAGAAACAGAATAACAGAGTTGGAAGGACCTTGGAAGTCTTCTAATCCAATCTCCTGCCCAAGCAGGAGACTTTATACCATTTCAGTCCCCTAACAGCTTCTCTAGAAACAGGTTTTCTGGAAAGGGTGGCACCATCAAAATTGGGCTTTCTTAGAAGTTCTCACCAGTCTTCCTGCCAGCTTAAGTGTCATCTGCAAATCTAAGTAATTTATGAAGATATTGAAGTGTACTGGGCCTAAGATGGAACCTTGTGGTATCCCATTGCTTACTTCCCTCCATGTAGCTGTAGTACCACTAAGGACTACTCATTGTGTACAGTTTGTCGGCCAGTTACAAATCCATCTGGTGGTGATGCTGTTTATCCCACATTTTTCTAGCTTACCAAAAAGTAGGTTGTGGTCTACTTTGTCGAATGCCTTACTGAAGTCTAAGTATACTATGTCCACAGCATTTCGCTGGTCTACTAATTTAGTCACTTTGTCAAAGAATGAAATAAGATTGGTTTGGCATGATCTATTTATATTCCTCAAGATCAGACAGGTATTCTCTTACCAGTTTCTGGCTTACTTTAATTTTTATTTCTAGTCTGTCTTTTACAGTTGTGTTTTTGGTAGGTTGGGCTACAGTTTGTTTTTGCCTAAAGACTGATGCAAAGAATAAGTTAAGCAGCTCTTTTAGGAACTTACAACCTGAGCCCAAAGTTATGTCATATGATCAAAATTCAGGTACTGGGCAGCCCGCACACACTTGCAACCATAAAGGAACTTCAACTCCTCCCACTTGCCTAGCTTCCTCCCCATCTATGCCCTTTTGACCCCCTGCTGCCCTGCGCTTCACCGGAACCTGACCTTTGGTGTCTTCTTTATCCAACTGCTGACAAGGCATGCCCGGACTGGCTGCAGGGACTGAGACTGAGACTGGGCTTCGTATTCCCCCCCCCCAAAAAAAAGCCAAAAGCAGAAAAGGCAAAGGGCATGCTGTAGCTCAGGGGCTGCTTCTGGCTTTTTTTTTTTTTTTTCCACAGCCAAAGCCCAGCTCAGCCCAGCAGCCAGACTAGAGACACACCTTGTCAGCAACAAGAGCAAGAAGAGCTCATTCATAAGCAGGCTAATGATTTGGAAAATAGGAAAGACTATTTTTAAAATTACCATTAATATTATATTGCTATATGGCAAAAAAGTGTAATACAGGCACAAATAATAGAATTTATTACAATCAACCAGACGTTCACTCTCACCAAATGGTAGTACAAGCTAATTGACTAACATAACTTCCGTAAAGGAATTATACGTAACCTATAGAATATCTGTGCAGAACGTATTAGCTGAGAACCTGGCCTGTTAGTTGCAACTGATCAGTGTTCAGGTTTACAGCATACAGTATATTGTATATAGTATATATACTCTGTGTGTACAAACGCGCACACACAAACACACACGTCTTGAAAAATCTTAAATGTAAACTTTAAATCAGCTTTCAGTTCTACAATACTTTGATGGAATAAGAGGAGAGATCATGGATCAGAGGCTTCTGATATTAATTTAAGATGTTGCATGAAGACATCTCTGTGCAGCAGTAGGGATAGGCAGTTCCCTAGCCTAATTCCTGTCTTAAAGCGTGTATTGCAGATCCATTGTTACCCAGTTTTTATTAATGGTTTGGTGCAGAGACTCATGATAAAGGAATGTCATCTGCAAAAGCAGATAAGTAAATCTTTTAGCGTGCTGTTGCTGAAATGCAGTTTGTAGTATTGGATTAAGAGCTTTGGAAGCCATTAATTTCTACTGTGTAAAGGAGGACCTGGTTATTAACAATCCTCCACCAGTGGAGGATTTGCAAAGAGGCCAGGTGGACAAAATGGCCAAGAGGAGGAAATTTTAGATCTTTATATATTTTAGAGTTATTTTTCATATCTCAGGCTCTTGGGATCCCCAAATATACTTAGTACAGGCTATAGTGATAAAGTAGTCCAAAGAAGATGTTTACATTACGCTTTAAAGTGTTGCAGCCTTGCATCTTCTGTACTGTTGTTGATGGGATTTGATAGTGCCAAATGGTTCTTTAGTCAACATATTAGGGTTATTGAATTACAAAAGGATATCAACCAGTTCCCCTCATACTTCATTCCTGTGAGAATTAAGGATGGCTCGCTCCTGCGTTGATATCTTTATAACATCATGTCTGTGAGCAAAGGAGTAATCATTTTGACACACTGTAATGTTCTGCCATCTGTGCTCTGAAGGGTAGATTTGCTAATAACCCAAAAGATTGAAAATGCTGAGCCAGAGAATAAAGTATGGGGAATGTGGTTGTGTGCTGCAATACGTATTTTATTAGTCTTCTACAGCAGAGGTCCCCAACCTTTTGGGCACCAGGGAGCAGTTCCGTGGAGAAAGGTTTTTCCACGGATTGGAGAGTGCGTGGTTTTGTGTGCTGCCTGCATCCCACGGATGGGGCTTTGCTTATTTGTGCGGGCCGGTTGCTGGCATGCCGCGGCCCGGTACTGGTCCATGGACCTGGGGTTGGGGGGCCCCTGTTCTAGAGTCTATACAGTATATAACTTCCCATATCATAAGATTATCACAGAGGGCCAAGCTACCTCCCTGAATTATTTGTTAGCTCATCAAAATTCAGAATCCTAAAAGTTATTGTATGGCATGGGGCATGTTCAAAATTCAAGTGGTAAAGAAATACTTCGTTCTGAATTATACTTTTTAGTATAAAACCTAGTTTATGAAGCCTTTAAAAATTGAGAGGATTGGAAAATACAATAAGTGCAATAATATCCTATAATGTTTGCCAAAAATACGAACTTCCACCATGCTGTAAAAATAAAACAGTAGGGAGGGGTTCATTTGTTTAATTGGCGGTATCCATTTCTTCTGAATATTTATTTACAAGTTCATAACTGTATAAAGGGAAACATTACTCTGAGTTTTGGGGGGAGACTGTAATAAAGTTGAATATATCAATATTCTGCTCTATCTGCATGATAACTCCAGATATAATTTTCAAGCTTTTAATAACCCATGTTAGACAATGTATTCAAATAAGCAAAAATAGCACTGTAGAATTACTGCTATCTACATCTTATTTCATAATGTGACTGATGCTCATTAGGTTTATTTCCAACTTACGTTCTCCTCCCATTAATAACTGTAATAATATGTGTATAAGACTGTCATCAGAGCAGCAGGTGCACTATTCCCATATTTACATACATTTGTGTTCTTTCCCTTTAGATTAAAATATGTAATGATCTCGTTACGGTAATTGAGAAAGGTAAGAGTTTGCTCACATGGCGTCATTCTCAATTTACTAACTAGATTCCTTCTGTTGCTTGCATGGAGCTGAAATAGCTGTCATTTAATTTGGATTGGTCTCTTGCTTTTCCACTGGGTTTGCTCTGAGAACAAATGGTCCTTGTTTATGTCTGGTTCGCTAAGGAGCTCTAGGAAGAGTATTATTGATAGCTCTCGGGCCCTGAATGTGTAAGCTTTGCTAAAAAAAATTCTCTTTTTCTTTTCTCTTTTTCTTTCTTTCTTTCTTTTTCTTTCTTTCTTTCTTTCTCTTTCTTTCTTTTCTTTCTTTCTTTCTCTTGCGCCTGTTTGCTTCAGGCAGAATTTGACACCAACACCTGCCATGGTGGAAAATGTCTTTGTTGCTTTGCACTTTTGTTTGAATTGCTGCAGGAGAGCCAATGGGAGTTAAAACCATTTACTTTTTTTTGTTGCCTAAGCACCATGGAATAGGATCTTGAGATGGTGCCGATAAGGAGTGGCACGTGCTGTGCTGGCCCTTTGAGTTAGCTCAGCTTAATAAGGGGCTCTTTTTCTGGGAAGGGCAGATTGCTGAGCTTGGGCCTATGAATGGAACAGCTGGGGGAAGAAAAGGGAAACAAAAGAGGGAAAACATAGGCTGCCCTGAACCTGGCAATTGGGGGTGCAGTTTTGGAGCCAGAGAGCAAGCTGGCCACACGCCAGGTGTGACCTTTGCAGTCTGCTTGGTTCTGCTTGTTTGGGCAATTTCCAGTGCAATCCTGAAAAGGAAAAAGGAAGCTGCTGGGCAGCAGGGCATTGCTGGATGGATGCACTCCCTGGGTTGCTGGGACACTAATTTAACTCTTGCAAAACCAGCCTGCAGATAAGGAGAACTGAGGCGTTTACTAAGAACAGCTTGCCTAAATGGCCAGCTCTTCAGGTTGGTCAGTGAGTCTGCATTATATCCCTGCATCAGCCAAAAACTAGCCTTCTGTATCAGAGTTAGATAATCGTTTAGCAAATTTCTATGATGAACTATCCCTAAGGAAAGGAAGCCACTTAAGTTTCAAAGGGCAACATGTCCACTAGTTATAAATGTTTCACCGACTTAACTTTGCTCACCTTACTTGCAAGTGATTCCATTTAAATCAATTTCCTAATATTTTATTTGGAGACTGAGTGTGTCTTTTATTATTCAAAGATGAATGGTGTTGAGATACACTTTCCAGCCAAATATGTTTTTTTTAATGGTTTGCATAGTTTGCACCAGGCAAAAATATCTGCCTCTTATTGTAATAATCTCTCATTATAACATTTGAATTATTTTATGGGAACAGTATTTGCACTGTTCTTTTCTATATAGTGAGATAGGAATATGAATAGGGTTCCATTCCTAATGATGAGAATAAAAACCTGAGCAGCTGAAACTTGTGTCACATATGACTTACAGGTGAAATATTTATATAACAGGACTGTTATCATTTGCATTTATTTCCTAATTCTGCAACTTTTTTCTACACATCAATCAAATGGGAAAATGTATTCGCATTTTCCAAACCAGAATGAAGTAACATTTCAATACAGTCATTTTTCAAAACCAAAAATGTGTGGAAACAGTTTATATCAGTGAAAACAGTGCAAGATTACATTATGAAAGGAATATACAATGTCCAAATGTTTTAGGAAAAATATGGTCATATGTAAGTGTGTATGAGAACCTTTACATATGAACTTTACATATGAAAAAGGATAGTTACATACATGAGACTGTGGCGTTAAGTTTGAAAAAATGAGAAACTAGGCAGAATTAAATTCAACAGATTAATCCATCCCTCCCTATTAATATGACACAAGAAAACACTGACTGATTAAATGTATGCTTTTGAAATACAGGCAGTCCTTGACTTGCAACGGATCTACCTGGGTCTACTTACGACTGAGATTCTAAGTTTCAGTAGTTCCCTCCCCCCCCCCCGTAATCATGTGACCAAACAGAGCGCTCAGCAGCTGAGCTGCATTTACAGCATTTGCAGGGTCCCCCTATCACATGTCTTGCTTTTTATGATATTTTGGCAAAAGCCAGCATTTATTTCTGGTTTTCTGCAAAAATTGCACCCAGTGCGAAGCATTGGTTCACTTAATGACCAATGCAGTCACTTAACAACTGCTGCAAAAAAAAATCGTGAAATCATGTGACTGACCTGTTTTATTACTTACTACCATTATGGGGAGGCTCTATCTATTACAGTCATAAGTCAAGGACTACCTGTATGGAAAATATTGCAAGACAAATAAGTAAGAATGGCTACAAATGAAACATTCCATTCAGCTGCAGAACATTCAATTAGAAATGTTCTGTAGATTAATGGAATGTCTCATTTCTGACCCTCCTTATTTATTTGTCCTGCAATATTTTCCATATTTGACGAACTGTTCTTGCCAGATTTTTGACTGAGCTTTGCTTGAATTTCCTTACTTGGAGGAGAAAAAGTATTGTTTTAACTCTCTACCACTCACTTAAATTTCCTAGATTAAATTGAAATTACTCTTAATTCTGTGAAATATCTAAATGTTCAAACACAAAAAGTATTCCATGTTAAATTGCTTAAATTAATACATCTGCAACAAAGAGGATAAAGAATTTAGCAAAAAAAAATAGCAGCATACCACTAGCCTTGAATTGTGTTTCAAATATCATTTATACATTCACAGATTTCTATTTGTACACTTACAGAGAATTTTGTCCAAAAAGAATTTTTCTGGAGGAAATAGCCCAATTTCTTCACCAGCAAACATGCCACAACGTAAATCTCGTTTCCATTTGGTTTCATAGTCACTGAAATGTAGGTACTTTAACTGCAGAACATCTGATAAGAAAGTAGAGTAGATTGAAGATGAATCCTCAAAGGAGCAGAATTAAACAGTCTGTTTTAGTATTTCTTCACAGCCTCTGTATAAAGAGCAATGTATAAAGAGCAATAATAACAAAAACACTTCCCTGCCTATCTATTTAAAAGCCATATCTGAAATAATTGAAATATTTAGGTTGTAACCAGGCAGTCAGAATGCCATAAACAATGTCGAATCTATAGTTGAGAGCCAATGTGATATACTGGTTAAGATACTGGAAATCTAAATTCAACCCTACATTCAGTCGGTCTAGGTGATTTGATGAATAATGTACTGTTTGCCCAATCTACATCATAAATTGTTCTTGTCAGCATTAACATTATGGGAAATACTCATATAAGACATCTCAAGCTTCTGGAGAAAAGGCAGAATATCCATTGGGGGTGGGGGGGGCAATGGCAGAAGTACATTTTTAGCTATTAGGCCAGAGTAACATTGTCACATACCTGACATAGTTTTGACATAAAAATGTACACCTGCAACACTGTCCTTCATGGTGATTGATAATAGGCTCATAAGCAATCACTTCCATAAAAGCATTTGACAGATACACTTGAATGCACTGGATCTGTGTTATATGGAGCTAATCTAATGGTGCAAATTGCAGAACTATGGTCCTTAGAAGATTTTAACATCCATACTGAAGATACTAAAGAAGGTGACCCCAAATTTAATGAAATCCATGACAATCAGGAGGCTGCCTCAAGTTTTCATTAAATCAACAAACAGCAACACAGCACTTCGTCTTAGATTTTGCTTTGAATGGATGCCTTGGATTATCAATTATAATTTTTCAGTCATTCAGAGGTGTATATTGAGTGGCGCCTTCTCTCCTTCCTAATGTTTGAGGGGTATATACTATTAGACCGCTAGAATGGATTAATAGATGATGCGATGGCTCAGAGGTTAAAGACACTGAGCCTGTCAGGTGGAAAGCTGGTAGCCTGGGTTTGAGACCTGAGTGCTGCACGACAGGGTGAGCTCCCATTACTTGCCCCAGCTCCTGCCAACCTATGAGTTTGAAAGCATGCAGATGTGAGTACTTTGGTGGGAAGGTAAATATGTTCCTTGTGCCTTTGGCATATAGTCATGCTGGCCATGTGACCACGAAAGTGTCTTTGGACAATGCTGGCTCCCTCAGCTAAGAGATGGAGATAAGCGCCACCCCTAGAGTTGAACAAGGGAAACCTTTACCTATGGATTTATCAAACAACAATTAAAACAGCAGCAGTATATAACCAATAATTTAAATACCAAGATAAAATTTACTACCATAAGATAGAGCAATTATTAATCAATAATACCAATAATTGGTTGATTATGTGCCATCAAGTCCATATTGACTCTTAGCAATTACATTATTAACCCAGATTCTTATTCAAGGTACAAATGGCCAGGCTCAAATTATCCATCTTCAGACACATTATATAAAGAGTTAGATCCATAGAAAAGGGTCTGATACTGGGAAAAATGTAAAGAAAGAGAAGAAGAGGATGACCAGCAGCAAACTAGTTGGATTCAGCTATAATGGCAATGAGTGCCATTGCTGGGAGATAGCAGTGTTGGGAGCAGAACTGCTCCTCTCTTAGTCAGTAGACTGTTGGCCTTATTTAGATAGATTTTCTCCATGAGGATCTATCCCTAATCTGGTCTTTCAGGTATCCCAACAGTGGCACCCATGAATGTTACTGTGTTATGTGATGGAGCCCTTTGACGTGAGGATGTGATAGGAAAAAGTGGGGGAGGGTGGGTGTTCTTCTAACAGAGGAATGTCCTATTCAGTCAGGTGCTTCCCAGGTGCTTGATGGTTTGCTTACTTCCAAAGGGAATTTGGGATTATTCCCGTTTCTCATGGACAAATCAACAGAGGCCTAAGTTGCTGTCTGGAATGCAGAGGTGATGATGGGCTCAGATCACATCACATTTGTGCAGACCCCCACTACATGTGGATCCTGGTTAGCCCCCAGGTTTTCAGAGGCACTCCAGAAGATAAAGTAGCAGAAGAGATGCATACTATACCCCTGGAAAAGAATGAAGAACAAATTCAATTGAGAATGGCTAAAATTCTTTATTAACATTTACTTTTGGTTGATAAGAGTGGCAAGGTATAATTAATGTATATAGTTGCAGATTATAGATTTTAGGTGCTGGAGTACACCCCAAAACTAAGTTCGGCTTGTCTACATATGGGCTTATCTGCAAGTGTATTCGATAATACTTTTTCAAAATACCCATATACCGCATATATACTCACATATAACCCATCTGCAGATAAGCTGATTTTCAAATTTTTACCCCAAATACCAAAACTGTGAGGATTGGCTTATCTGGAGATGGGCTTATATGTGAAAATATATGGTATTTTTCCACTATTGTCACATCCCCCCCCCCCCAGAGCTGGATGGCCATTCTGTTTAAGTGATTCGGCCCCTTCTGTTTAAAGTGGTATCAGAGGAACATATGCAAGGCCACTTTGAAGACTATTCCTCTCTGACAATAAATTCCCTTTTGTCATTCCATCAAGATGAAACATTATGCACAATGCAAACATTTTCAGCATACATAAGAATGCATTTTCCTATGTATAATTTTAAAAAAACCAGATGAACTAGCAGTGGTAGATACAAAGATGTACGTCTTTTTCTTCTGTTTATGGGAGTCATACAAATAATTCTCCATCCTGAAAGGAATGTGTATATTGCATTTGGCATATACAAACACCCACATGACGTTGCAGGAGATGGATAATGTTTTTTTAAAAGTTCTTTACTAGGAGAAAGCTGATGAAATGGCATTTGCATTTACGGAAGTCTCCTGGGACAGATCAAAGACACAGTAGCAACAACTGTGCTTGATTGCAACATGCATTTCTCTGTTCCTAGGAGCATTGATTATAATTATGCTAAAGAACTAACTAGAAGTTTTGCATCCTCATTGTCTTATGTGCATGTATATATACTCTTTAAATAAGTTTGATTGCTGTTGAATTAAGTAACTTTTTCTCTTCAGTTAGAAGAGATGCAATTTTAGCTGAAATTCTACATACAAAAACTCAAGTCACTTTAAAGAGACTAGAATGTATTTCTAAATAAAACCATGGTAAATTATGATGTCTTTACAAGAGAAATATCAATTTAAACAGAAACTGCTTTATATCTTTTAGGAAATTAGAGTATTATATAAAAGTGAACTGTTTGTACATAGGAGGAAATTACATCTTAAACAGAACATAAGGAACAATTGTTATTCCATAACGTTCACATTCAACCTCCTAATATACATTCATCCCAAGATTATGAATTTGGTCTTATGTCAAGCACAAATTGTTTATATGACTGTTTATTTGACTTTAGGTTAATGTTCATGTAAGCAGCAAACAACAGATTGCTTGGATCAACAATATAGTGAAAATAGAAACTAAAAACTCTAGGTGGGGAGCATAACTATTAGAAGTATCATAGCTATTTTATATTTCCCTGGAGTTTCACTTCCGAAGTATTTGTTTAAAAATCCAGCTCAGAAGCTAGTATCAATTTACTACTGCTCACCTGAATCCAAACATTTTTTACCCTGGCAGACACACAGACACACGTCACAGTAAACTGTTAATTTTGCTGGTGATGCTGTCTCTGTTTTGTGAGTGTGAGCATGTTACTCTTCTAGGAATTGCATCATGTGGTAGCAGCTAGTTTCCTTTTTTCTTCTTAACATTTGCATGTTTGTCTGAAATAGCTGCCAACATCATTTGCTAAGCTATCTGTAGACTATTGCCAGTTGTATTTTTGATACAAAAATATAAAATGGATGGCATTCATCTCTTTGGCTTACACCCCTTTGCTATGTTTGTCACCATTCAAACACCACTCCAGATTTTGAGCGTTCCTGTCAATATCTGAAGCTAAGGAACCTTGCTTTATTAAAAGATTTCTAAAGTACCTTTAACATATAATAGCATTACAAAGCTGAATAAAGAAATGTTACATTTTATTATTATTATTATTATTATTATTATTATTATTATTATTATTATTATTATTATTATTATTATTATTATTATTATTAAAATATTAATAATAATCTGCATATTTTCCAACACCACTCTAAGATCATAGCATAAAATTCACTCATGCTTTTAAAGTAGAAAAATGGATGACATTTTAAAATAAGTAAGTCTTTAGGGAGCACACTTTTTCCCCAAGAATCAGAGGAAGGTGGCCAGCCATAGCACAAATGTGATATAGAACATTGAAGTGGAAGTCACCACACTTCAAGCACTCCATCACACCAGCTATATACTTTATTAAAATCTGCAGTTCCCTGCAAGGAAGTCAGTCAGGAAGTGCTTGTCAACATCTGATAACTAGTCATGTTGGTGAACACAATAGCAAGAACATTTACACTGCATGGCCTCCTTCATCAGATTCAATCATTTTATAATAACAAAACACATTCAGTTGTGATGATCATCAAATGATATGTATTTATTTGTAATCTACCTATTGTTATCCAAGTCTAAACAGCCTGGAATGTATTTTTATTTGTATGGATTTTTTAAAAAAGATCTAGGGAGGTATACAATTCTGTCTGCTATCTGAAATGATATAGTCCTAAGGCAGTTGTGTGTACATACATACACATATTATACATATTATCCTCTTGCAGCTGAGAATTTGTACATCTTTCAGAGATCAACTTTAAATACATTCATTCAGATATTCAGAATCACAAGCTGCATGAATTTTACTAATCCACTATTTAGTCTACAGAGAAGGAAGAGTAGAAAGAGAAATAAATTACAGCCAAAGCAAGCCAGATAGACCACATAATGACTAAGCAAAAGTAAGTCATTTGTTAGAGAATTGACCAGCATAATCAAACCTACTTAACCAAAACATTTAAAATCTAAAATGCTGCAAGACTGATATGACAAAATTAAATTCACAAAAATGGCCTCACTATATCTCATGTCAGGCTCTATATGCTATTGCACAGAAATTTGTGACATTATATGTAATGACATTTTTGACAGAATTTACAAAATTGCTGTGATCAACCTGGAAAACTCAAAAAGGGTGAGGGTAATGCAGTCTCTGTAAAAGGTACCATAAAGTAGCATTTTCTCAACATAATTTTATTATAGATTATATTAACCAGACAAGACAAGTGCAAAAACAATACAAAAACTCATAAAAGAAAAAAAATTAGAAAGTGCACAACCCGCTTTAAAAAAGAAAAAGAAAATATAAGAAGAAATTTCCTTTACACCCAACAAATATATATTAAATATTAATCACTTATCAATGCTCTCAAAATACAGTGAAATACCTCTTCATTCCATATCTCACCCCAATTTCTACAAAAACATATCTAAATTTTCAGTTCTCCATATTAATCAGCAAACATCCAATAAAAATTAACAAAAATACTAATAACGGAGATATATAATCTCCCTTTCCATTTAATCTAAGTTCCCCTCATCCCTCTCTTAACAATTAAAACATTGTAGAAAAATAAATAAAAACTATTAAACATTACCAAAAATAATAATCTTTTATTTAGATATCAAAAACTAATCCATTATACCAGGGGTGTCAAACTCGCCATGTCATGTGACGTGTCGCAACGTATCATGACTTTTCCCCCATTGCTGGAGCTGGGGTGGGCACGGTTTCGGCCAGCAGTTTGACACCCCTGCATTATACCATTAAACATTTTCAAAAGACAAACCATCCAATCCAAATAATCATTAAGCATCATCAAAAATAAGAACTCATTGTTTAATCATAATCAGAAAAAGCAGTGTGTGAGTGTGTGTGTGTGTGTATGTGTATGTATAGGTCACGTTATTCTCCAAAGCACCAGAGGGCAGGACAAGAAACAATGGTTGGAAACTGATCAAAGAGAGAAGCAACCTGGAATTAAGGAGAAAGTTCCTAACAGTGAGGACAATTAACCAGTGGGACAGCTTGCCTCCAGAAATCGTGGGCGCTCCATCACTGGAGATTTTTAAGAAGAGGCTAGACAGTCACTTGTCTGAGATGGTATAGGTTCTCCTGCTTGAGCAGGGGGCTGGACTAGAAGACCTCCAAGGTCCCTTCCAGCTCTGTTCTATTCTATGTATATATAAAATTTTCTCCAGCCACTCTTAAATCGCATAAATAAAATCCTAACCCTTGTTTTCTTCTACCGTAATATCTTTTCCTTTTCTCTTAAAATTCTTTTAAACTTTCAAGTCCACTTGTAACCTTCATAAGTCAACTCCAGTAATTCTCTTATATTTCAGTTTAAAACGATCTTTCTTAATGTATTGTTCCATTTTTTAATGATCATCCAATTGCATTTGTAAATCCAGTATCTCCATCTTTGTCTTATAAGTTGTAATTTTAAATCCACTCTAGATCCATCTCAGTTATGTCCAGAGGGATTTGTTCATCTTCAGTGGTAACTTTTGGTTCCTGTAAAAATATTCTAGTACTTCACAGACCCATAAAGAAGCCATCTTGTGCTCTAGTAATCAACTTTCAAAGTCTTGTTTTGTAAACAAGATATATTTGCCCACACAAAAAGCTTTTTCTAATTAACTTCAGTCTTTGTCAGTTTCACAAGTCTTAGCATTTATAAAGCTTCCCAGAAACAACTCTTGAGATCACCTTTTTCTTATATACGCGTATTAGAAGCATTTTAAAAATATAAAGATCTTACAAAGCTAATGTTCTTTCTTTTTAAACTGACTGAAGAGAATCCAGTCCAGCAGCTGGTAGACTTGTGGTTCTGAAGGCTTTTCAATCTTAAAGAAAGGTAAAATTCCAAATTTTTAATGATAAAAAGATGAAGTTTGGTCAAACCATAAATCCTGAAAGCGGCATTTACAACTCGGAGCATGATGGGACTGTGACTTCCAGCTGAGCACAAGTGGCTGCAAAATGAATGTTTCTGCTGTCTGCTCACAAAAATGCTGTCTAAAATACATATGGGCAACCTCCAGATCTCTCTTTCTTCCAGAGAGAATTTTGGCAATCTTTAGATCACATTTAGCTGCCAGTTTTAGCTATGATGTCTGCAAAAAATGCAAGCATTGGCTCTCCTCACCTCACAGAAAGTCTTCTGAATAAAATGGTATTTTCTATTATTCCTAATCCATGGTGATAATTTCATTTATTATAAAATATGTTTTGAAATCTGACCTTTAGGACTGCCAGCAGAAACTCAAACCTTATTTTTGTGAAGGCTCTGTAGAAGAGAAAGAAAATATCTGGCGTTTTCTCCTTGGAGGTGTACAATTGGGGCATCTGGTTTTTGATGTCCTTAGTTTGCAGCCTTGGTGACAGTTTGACAGTCTGCAAAGGGGGGCAAGTGATGTACCAGCTGGGCAACAGGTTTAGGTATCATTTGACAAGAGCAGTGCTTGTGCAGATTTGTCTTATGCCACCTCCCTGAAAGCCCTTTTCCATCTGCTTGTAGAGGGCGAAGCTGGACATGATTCATGAAAGCAAGCTGATCAATTTCAAATCTTGTGTGGCTTCTGTTTCAGCCCCTGGAACTTCCATGCATTGTAGAATCTTTTTTAATCAATAAATGCAGAGTTGCCTATGTTGTAGGTTCTTTAATGTATGTTTTAATATGATATTCTTCATTTTTCAGACATTACCTCATGTTTGACTGATGATTTTACTGCACATGTAAGGACCGAATAAACAGAGCAGATTTCACCAATACCGACAACTGTCAAAAAAAAAGTTTCTGGGAGGTTGTACTCATTGACCAGTACTCTCAGTAAACCTTCAAGTTAAATATTTTGGAAATTTAAAATAATTGAAGAAACCTATATGCTCATCTGCTCTATCTTTTCCAGGTGGTAATTTTGAAGACTGCAAAATGAAGGGTTTTTTTTATTTTCTGTTTTTTTCTATGAAATCATTATTCCTTAAATTTCAAAGTTAAATTTTTCATATTTTCTGGTATTATTTCCTGGAGCTCACTTAATAACTTTCTGCTATGAAAGATTGAAGTCCAGACTTTTTATTGCCAGTTTAAACTGTGACAAAATACTTGCTTTAATCTAATTTTAGTTTGCCAATTATGTGTCATCTAAAGGACGATTCAGAACAGTAATTGAAAGCCCATCTTCTCAAAAATGTCTTAAATGTAACATTATTAATCTCAGTATAAAGGTAAAGCTGACAAGCTCAGCATCTTTAACTGATGAGCTGTCATGCTCCTGGAATCTCAGTGTGATTTAAAATTTACTGGAAGAAAGTACTGTTTTATTTCATTGATGGAGAATCACATTTAGCCAAAATGAAGGACTTTTGACTAATGATTTCCTTTTTATATTAAAGAAAAATGCTGCAAAAAACAAACTGCTTAGTATATAGATGAAAAGTGATTATGCCTTTACAATACCTTTTCCAATGTACCATCATTTTATATTAATTATTTCCAAAGTTTATTGTGCACATAACCGATAATGACTATTTAGCAATCAATAGCACTTTTAAATATTTATATAGTTAAATAAAATACAACAGTAGTAGAACCTACATTTAAATTGCCTGGTAAAATACTATTTCATATGCAAGATATACAGTATGAACCTATGGCATTTAAATCTTACAATGAGTAATTAAGTGGCTTGTGCCAAGTCAAGGTTCCTATTTCTGATTGTTCTGTTCGACAAAATTTCAAAATTAATCCCTTAATCTGTGCTATTATGAATACTGGCTACTTTATCAACACAGAACAGCTACTTAACTGATCACCTGGGGAAATATGGATCATGGTTTGCTTAGCCCAGGGGTAGGCAACCTTGGCTCTTTTATGACTCGTGGACTTCAACTCCCAGGATTCCTGAGCCGGCATGGCTCAGCTTGGAAACTTCTCCCTTGCCCCTCAGCATGGCTGGCTCAGGAATTCTGGGAGTTGAAGTCCACGAGTCATAAAAGAGCCAAGGTTGCCTACCCCTGGCTTAGCCCATCTGCCTGGATTCATGCAATACATTGAATCGTAAACTCATGATACCATCTGAGCTTTGCACAAGACACATTTCCTGGCAATTTGTTTGAAACTAGTCAGAGCTTACAAGGAAAATAATTTCTATATGAAGGGGAATCATATTCAGGTATACAAAGCCTTTTTTTGGAAAGTGATGTTTGAGATATTGGCGCAAACTACCGAAGTCCTTGCACAGTAGACACTTGTTAGTAATTAGACACATCTCACTTATGAACACTTGCCAATATGGGCTACCTTTTATTTATTTTTCTGTGATGTTTGCTGAATATAATTACAGAAGTAGAAAAAGTCTCCAAGCTGAATTTGAAATCTTGAAGAGTTTATTGATACATTCATGCAGGATTTTTTATTACTATTATTATCTCATAAGAAGATAGCTGACCCTTGCCTTCTGCCAGGGTGGTTTTTAACTTCCCAGTAGAGCCTACAAACCCAGAACTTCTTGATTGTTTTCTATTTAAATAGCAATCAGTCCCAATCTTGTATAGCTACAATGAAGACAGCCAAGTTTTATTACACAAATTCAAGAGAGTAGCAAAAATTTATGCTGTGGGGTCTTGGAGTTTTCTGAACTTGGTGGTACCACCAAGCTTAGAGAGCACCAAGGATCCCCCCCCCCCACCATTCAACCCTGAGTTACAAATATTCTGTCTGTAAAATCTGTTCTTGGTCTCACTTATGAGAATCCTGTTTTCAAAACTTTACTGCAGCAGCATGAAAAGGCTCCCTATGACTGTAGTAATGGTTTTTAAGGTACTGTACTCTCTTTTTTCAGTCATTTTATCAGTTTCTTTGTTTGCTACAGATGACCTCTTAGGGGGCTGCACAATATCATTATCACAGAATCTGATAGTAGGATGGATACTTCTTTCTTGTTCTGCCCTCCAAATTGATTCTTCTCTGCTCCTTCCATTAAATGGGTTTCAGAGCAGATTTAAGGAGAACACCATGAGTCACCCAAATACACATTAATTTCTATGGATCTACAAAAAGTCAAAATCTAGCATGTAGTTTTTTATTTATATAATTCGTAACAGACAATAATGCTTATAGATGAAGCAACAGTATTTGGAAACAATGTTGGTGGGAATGAGGTGAGTGAAAAAAAAATTGTTTTGAAGGCATAGCTTTAATTTATTTCTGGTGCTTTTATTGCAATTAATGCACTCCTTTTCCTGACATAGAACTGGATATAGCAAACCTAATTCATAACTACTGTACTAAGTTATATTCATCACAAGCTTAGAGGCTTGAATTGGGCCAATTATCAAGAATATAACATAGTCAGTTGTTGCCTATGGAGATTCCCAGTCATCCAGGTCATGGTTGTCCCAAAGCTGCTTTTTCAAAAGGCAACTGGACTTTGTTTTTCCTGGAAGACATTTCACTTCTCCTCCAAGGAGAAGCTTCTTGGATGAGAAAAGAAACATTTTCAAGGAAAAACAAAGTTCAGTTGCCTTTTGAAAAAGCACCTTTGGGATACTCAGTGGTTAATCCACAAACAATTATATATACATCTTTGCACTTTATAATTATGCATTGCATCTTTGAAATATATTACCATATTATGAAAGTTGTTTGGCATATAAAAGAAGCGGTAGAATTGTGAATGTCTTGCATATATGTTAAACCAAACAGAATCAAATTGCAACAAACTACTAACAGCAGTTTAAGGTTTCAGTGGTTAGGAAACTCACATCCTTCCAGCAAACTGTAGGCATTTAATGATATTTGGGACACACTAAAACTTCTCATATGCTCATTGTAGCTTACTGACTCTAAATACATAAGGGGATAAAAAGCAAACCATGTGTTGCCTTCAGGGATAAAGTTACTCAAAAGCAACTGAATATGTTTAATGATTAATAAAGTCTTTCATTACTAAACAACATAGCCTGGAATTAATTTGTCTTGATAAAATAATCTTATTTTTGATATAATTAATAAATAAAAATAATGTGTTAAATTATAATTATAAGTAGATAAGATTATTGTTTTCCAAAACACAATACAGTATTATTGGTTACATGTAATATTTATTTATCAAAATTTTACACTGCCTATCTCACCTAAGTGACTAGGCAGTTTACAAATACTTAGCGGACCAGAATGACATTAGCAGGACTACAACCATAGGCCTGCCTAGAGAGACGAGGGGGAGGAGGAGCGAAGCACAACAAGTGCATTATTTTATGATGAACATTATTTAATTTACATACTTGCGTTTACTTCCAAGTTCTTTGCACGATGACATCATGATGCATATTTCACCACATATTGACATCACTGCAGCTTGTAAGGGATGCCACTGTTTGTAGATTGTAATAAACAATCATTTACAAATAAGTAATATATTTGTATACCACTTGACTCAACGAATGTGGGTGACCAACAATCAGAGAAAGTACAACTAAACCATAAAAAATAAAGTGCTTAAGAAAGAAACGTGTGGTATTAAGCTGAACTCATTTAAATACTAAACTCATCTGCCCTACTAAAGCAGGAAAATATATCCAAAGCTTTTACTTACTGCATAGCCATCATGTAGCACCTTTATGTAAGCATGGTTGCCATGAGACATCTCTTTATTGTTCACCCTAAGAACCTCAACCTTTTGTCAGCACTGTTAGAAGAGACGTGACGCCATGCTACTGAGTAATGATACTTGCAAGTGAACTTTTGTTGAGTGGAGGCACTCAGAAGGTTAAGGGAAGGAATGTCTAAGGAATGCAATTTGGACCATATTAATAGAATTGAAAAGATGCAGACTGGCCTCTGTCGAAAATTATCCAAACTCACATTTTCACATCTTTGCCCAAAGCATTTTAATACATTGTAGAGAAGCATACATATAAAGGTGGTTTCATTGGATTTATTAAATGTTCCCTTCCCAACTTTTATTTTAAAGCAGTATTGTAATGCTGTGATTAGATCAGTTTCTCTATATTAGCTATTTTCAACACTCCTTACTCTCCCCTACCAAGAAATATATCGACTTATGAGTAAATCACCATATAGAAGCAAAGGCTATGCCCCAAAATGTGAAATTACATCAGATTTCTCACTCATGCTATGGTACCCTGACTCGTGGATGGTTTTCCTGCTGGCTGGTGATTGCCAACAAGGGAGAGTAGCCAAGCCAGAGGAGAAGCAACATGCAGCTCTAACAATTGACACCCACACAAATTTGGACAGTGCAATTGTCAGAGAGTCACAACATGCAGAAGAGGAGGATGCTGTGAACAGCCCAATCCTAGGACAACCTTTTTTGTGCCAATTCAAGTAGCAAGTGAAAAATTTTTAAATCTACAGTGGGAAATTATTGTAGTGCTTGCAAATGTATTTAGTTGTTTGGCATCTTGAAATACTGACTGAAATCAATAGCCATTTGTCACTATAATTCAAATGATCCACTGCCGAGCTCTATAAAACTAATAACAAAAACAAAACCAGACCACTAAAATTCAAATTTAATTGTAAGTGAAGGCCCATTCATCTGTACGCTACAGAGCCTAGGAAGGGATGAAGGGCTTCACTTGATATAAAATGGATTTTGAATTTAACAGCCAATTACCTTCTTACATGAGAACATACCACATTCCAGTTGCCTCAATGGAAAAGAAGTGCTTTCTACTGATAGGCATCAGTTCAGAAGAAGAGTGGACTTCAATCATTCTTTAGGAAACAACAGCCTTGGATGGACCTACATAAATGAAGGCAATTGTTTAGAAACCTGAATCTCAGCATTTTCATTCTTTACAACCCAACAGAAAATTGGAAAGAAAGCATACCAAAGTGCTTGGGATCTGTCTAGCCACCAACAGATAATTCCAAAACCAGGGTAGAATGTGAGCATATTTTTTTGTATGATCAGAGAGCTAATCAGAAGAATCAAGTTAGATCCAGCTGGGCGTTGTGAGGAGAGAGAGAAAGGCGCAGGAAAGTTTCCGTAGTGCCTCCTTATGGGGAAAAGTGGGCAACAACTTGGAATGCTGCTGACCACACAATTCTTAAATTTACTTCCACCTCCCTGGTCACATGACCCAGAGAGGAGCTGCTTTGAATGAGTCAGAAACAATTCCAGAAGCCTGACTCTGCGGCATGTTTTCCCTGCCATGTTTAAACTGCAAAGGACATACCTGTGGCCACTTTAGTTTTTTACTCCACTGAAAACCTCTATGCTGGGAAACAAGATGGAGTAAAAGTAATTATAGATCAATTTTGCATTACCACACAGTTTTATATTATAATTAAATGTGTTGATGTAGCAGAAATCAACAAACCATGCAAGCATCATTTTCATTCTCTCTTTAAATATAAATGTTTAGCAAGTAATTTCCTCTGCTAAAATTACAAAATAAACCAACAAGGAAGAAACATTTCTTAGGTTTCTGATCAAGGCTGGAAACAAAAATCATATTTCTCTCTCCACCCAGGCATAGATGTTCCCTCATCATTTCCCCCAACCACTAGATGCTTTAAATTGTGAATATTTTTAAGCATATATTGATGCCCTGCCACTTCACACTTAGATTGGCATATTGTGGTTTGCACAATGGACAGCCTGCAAAGGTGTTTCTCTCTTCTGGATATATTTTTCTATATGACTCCATTCCTGCTTAATATTAATTATTCTTTCTACAGTCACTGTTTTTATTTCTTTTGTTTAACTCAAACATCCCACACAATTTATTGACTAATCGTATTTTAAAATCCTTTTCAGTATAATTAAGTGAATTCAAAATGAACATTCACACCAGTAGAAGTGATGGCATTTTGAAGAAAATGCAACAAATTGCAATCTGAGAATCCAGAATATATTACATTTATGATATATAGCATTTTCTTAATAATTTGCAAATTAGTTCAAGTGAAACATTCTATTAATCATAAACTATTTCATCTTGCAGTTCATGATAGGTAATACCTCAAATATTTATATTAAATAAATTGATTTCTAAACATGCTGTCCATTCATGCAGTTTAAAAATGATAGCAATGACATTATTTACAGATTTACAACAATTGTTTTAGTTAAATCCATACAGGAGCTTCTTAAACTTTTATTCCACTGGCATCTTACCCCATTAAAAGCCATGCATAAGTTATAATTGTATCAGCTCAATACTGGATAGCGTTTGAACACTTTGGCAACTGCTATTTTGCTTTTAATTCACTTTGGGAGGAAAATGATTCCTTTATTATTCTGGATAAACTGCGGTAGATATTTGGGAAGACAAATCATAACCAGTTTATTTACAGGGATTTGAATTTATCTGTTGGAGTGCAATTCCCAGACAGTGTCCACTGTCCTATTGAACTGTCTCATTCATTAGCAAATTGTTGCTGTAGGGCATCTCTTTTAGAATGTGAATCTTCAGTCAACATTTCTGGGGTCTTTTAGCTCCAAAGTCTGTCATTAAGGCAGACTGTCATTAAGGGTAGTTATCCCACAGAGAGTGAATAGCATCCAACTCTTGGCACTCGAGAGGGACACACACACACCACCAAGTTCCCTATAGCAAGTGAGGCCAGACATCTTGGATCTCTTCATTTTGGGGTGTTGAAGAAAAATGTTTGAGGCAGTTATACTATTTCAAGATGCCTTCATCCAGATTTTTTCCCTTTCTTAAGCTTTTAACACCGATACAGAAACTCAAAGAATGGTCTAAACAATTCAGCCTCATCTACATCACTGGTCATGTTGTAGTTCCCAGGAAAGTAAAAAAGAGGAACCAATGGCAAAAGATTTGCCTCCAATTTCAGGAGAACTAAAGAACAAATCTCTTTGATAAGAAATTCTAATCCCTGAATATTATTTCAGGCTGAAAGATAGAAATCTGTTGCTTGCCCCATCGCTTTTCAGGCACATGGACTTCCTTGCTGAAGCAGGATATTCTAATTTTATGGACCATCTTTTAATTCAAGGAACTTATCCTAAACGTAATCTAGGAGCTACACCATAAGTCAGGCAATTGTAACTTAAAACATTTTCTTTTAACAAAAAGTGATGTGTTTTCCTTAAGAATAAAGTGTACAATTCTGTCAAAAAACATCCCCCTCTCCTTTCCACATTTACATTTTTGCATATCTTTGTCACTGAATTTATCAGCATTCTGTGTGGATCCCACTGAATGGAGCCCACATATGAATGGAGTCTGAGTGAACAAACAGCATCAAAATGTGGGGGTTTTTTTTTCTCATTTATTTCAGAAACAAAGTCATTTACCATGCAGTCATTAATGTGAAAAAAATAAAAGTGAAAAGTGGTGTAACCACATAATGTCAATAACTGATTATACCATCTCTTACTTAGCACTTTCTGCAACTGATGGCCTCCTTCAACTTATTTCTATTTGAGGGTTTTCTAGCCTGAACGGCTTATTTGAAGTAGTTTACTTGTTCACTTGATCCTTGTGAGCTACTACTACCTGGACAAAGCAACTCAGTGGTCAAGAAGAAATGATCACTTCAAGCTATTAGGATAATATCACAATTTATCACATTTACAGTCCTAAAAATGGAGGTTCATGAACCATAAGTTGCGCTCAGTTCATTTGTTGATATATACATAAAACTTCATGGATTATCCTAGGGATTATCATTAAGTTGTTCCTTTTAGGCACAAAACAAAACCAAGAAGTAAAGGCCAGCAGTGTTTGATTTAGTAACCATTTGTTAGAAGGGGATAGCAGACCAGTCATTTTGCCAATTTAATCTTAGCCCTTCCAATTCTCTCATAATACTGAACATTACACACTCGCTTTCTAAAAGGTCTACTACTTCATTCCACAAGGCTAATCAAAAGGCTAATCAAAAGATTTAAAAATTTCTCTTAAGGGAAATAAACACATTAATTGAGTTTTTTCCAACTTATCAAAGCCCCACTATTAAGAAAGATAGGACTATTTCTAATTTAATTTGTTTTGCTTCCTCCATCTCTGGGCTAACAAGATGACAATGCCGCCAGAATGGCAAGCTATGAGAGATATGTTCTTTGAAGGAACAAGATGTGTTTCATAACCTTCCACATGAATATTTTCTACTTCCACTTCAGACATCCATTATACTTGGAGAGAGAAAACATGATAAGCTGGAAGAAAGTAAGAAATGTTCTCTTAGCACTACAGAATTCTGCGTGGTGATATTCCAACTGCGAAAGGAAAGCCCTCTTGAATTTACTAGAAATTTTTCCAGAGCAGACTGTATGAGTTCACTTTAAGATTTAAAACATGAACTCATTATTATCAGGAGACATTTGGTTGCTTGAAATTAATTGAAAGAACCAATATCTGTTATAACAGGCAAAATCTCTGATAGCTTACATGAATTTTTCTTTCATGCAAATAATTAATGTGTGCAGTTATCTTTAGGGTTTTTCCTCTTGTTTTCTATAGGTAGTCCTTGAGTTATGACCACAATTGAGCCCAAATGTATGTTGTTAAGTGAAACATTTGATAAATGAGTTTGCCCCATTTTACGACTTTTCTTGCCACAATTGTTAAGTGAATCTTTGCAGTTGTTTAGTAACATGGTTCCTAAGTGAATCTGACTTCCACATTGACTTTGCTTGTCAGAAAGTGGCAAAAGATGGTCACATGACCCCAAGACACTGCAACCGTCATAAATATGAACCACTTGCCAAGCATCTGAATTTTGTCATGTGACCATGAGGATGCTTCTATGGTCATAAGTGTGAAAAATGGTCATAAGTCATTTTTTTCAATGCTGTTGGTCATTAAATGATCTGTTGTAAATTGAGGACTACCTGTGTTGGATTTCATGAGCATAGTTTAAAATTACTATTAAATGGAACCTTTGGAACAAAAATAGTGGCTTCACCATGCTGAAAATTGTTTATCAGGAAACCCCAGCAAAGGATCCAAATGATGGATCAGCTTGATAAGAATGGAAAATGTCATGAAAGGCTGTATCAATAAGGCCCAAAACAGACTTCCAAGAAGCCTGTATTTGCCTTAAGATTGCAACATCTATTTTTTATTTGGAGCTTTGCTTAATTTTCTCTGTAATGCTTTTGTTTGCTTGCTTGCTTATGTGATTTATTGAATAATTTGTATTGTCATGTATTTCAAATAAAATTGTAGATTTTATCTTACCCATCTTGAAGCCAAATAAAAACTTAATACATTGACTCAGAAGATTTGCTATACAAGAAAGTTTTAGCAAGCATGACTTCCCCCCAGAATAAGACAATTTCTGTGAGCTCTTTAAAAGGAGTCAAAACTCCAGTTCTGCTGAAATCATGTTCTGTGAGTGCTCTTCAGAGTATCTCTTGTGCTTTTGTACAAAGGTATGATTCCTAGAGACTCTCTCACTGCTTTGAATATAATTCATTTCAAAACATATCATGTGTTTCCATTGTCCATCCGAATGTTATAGAGTGTGTAAGAGATTCAAGGATGAATGGACGACTGATCCCAGAAATTGGCTAAAGCAATCCTGTAAGTAGCCTGTGCCCAGCCAGTTAGGCTTCCATAGAGGGAGCTCTGACCCAGAGCTGAGTCAAAGAATTTCCCTTCGGTGCATAACAAGAGTGAGAGAAAGAGGAATAGATCACTCAAGACTGGGAGACACCCTGCAGGCAAGAATACAAAGCCCGTTGCTTCTGTAAGCACAGAAAATAATTAGATTAGAAGATTGATGTTTGGGTTCATTGATAACACATAAGAGTTCAAGACCATCAGAGCCATGCAAAAAGGGGAATCAGTCTATCTACCCAAGCTCTTATCACACTTTAGCATCATGAATCACAAAGTAATTTAGTTCATTCACACTTGCATATTAAGAATTTTCAGAGACCCAAACAAGATCCAATAAAAAAGCAAAGATGGGAAACACCTCTGTGTGTTTCTGCATGCTTCATTCCCCTGGATGAGAACTTTGCGTTGCCCAGGTAATTCCCCATTCCTGTAGTGATTGTTTTATGTGAAAATAATAGGGTAGATGAAAGATACATATTTAGGGTTTTTTTTATAGAATAGAGCTGGAGGGGACCTTGGAGGTCTTCTAGTCCAGCCCCCCGCTTAAACAGGAGAACCTATACCTTCTCAGACAAGTGACTGTCCAGCCTCTTCTTAAAAATCTCCAGTGATGGAGCGCCCACGATTTCTGGAGGCAAGCTGTTCCATTGGTTAATTGTCCTCACTGTCAGGAAGTTTCTCCTTAATTCTAGATTGCTTCTCTCTTTGATCAGTTTCCAACCATTGTTTCTTGTCCTGCCTTCAGATGCTTTGGAGAATAATGTGACCCCCTCTTCTTTGTGGCAACCCCTCAAATACTGGACAACTGCTATCATGTCACCCCTATTTCTTCTTTTCTTTAGACTAGCCAGACCCAAGTCCTGCAGCCGTTCTTTGTATGTTTTAGCCAGGGCTTTTTTTCTCATAGAATGCCCAGAACGGAGTTCCGGCACCTTTTTTGGATGGAACCTTGCAGGGTATGCAAGGCGGGTTGTATGACGTTTGTGAGTTCCGGCACCTTTTTTTTTTTTTTTTTTTTTACAAAAAAAGCACTGGTAGCCTCCAGGCCTTTGATCATCTTAGTTGCTCTTCTCTGAATTTTTTCCAATCTCTCAATATCTTTTTTGTGATATGGTGACCAAAATTGGTTGCAGTATTTCAGGTGTGGTCTTACTAAGGTTTTATAAAGCAGTACTAATACTTTGCATGATCTTGATTCTATGCCTCTGTTTATACAACCCAGGTTTGTTAAAGAATAGTTCAATAACTTACTAAAATAAAATTTTCCAACTCCTCCTTCCAACTATCTTGCAAATCACCTATATCAACTAGTATCAGTACTCTTTACTTGTATATTTTATAAACCTTTTTTTAGAATCTTCCAAAACTCTTTCCAGTGATAATAATTTAGGACACTGCTAATGTCTCCTGTCCAAATAGTACAGTCAAATATATTTTAATTGAACAATGGCCATTCAGCATTTTTAGACCATATAAATTCTTCTCATACCACTGCAAAGATTTCTAATAGTGATCAAAAATAAGGTATTCTAAGGTATTTTGCACAATTGTTTAGCTGCAATTCTGAAGCACACATTGTCCCCAAATTTGAATCTGCCAAGATCAAATGTGAGCTTTCTTCTCAACATATTCCAAATATAGCTTGCAGCTTTTACTGGAGAAAATAAACAACTGGAGGTTTTTTTAGTAAAAACAGAGCTAGTCCCTTACTAGATAGTGTAAATCAATAAATCTAAAGATTATTTTTTTTTAAATCAGTTACGTTCTGGAAAGAAATAAATGTCAAAACATAAGTCCTGCCACAAAACAAATCTAAATAAAATAAGAATTTCTTTACAAGGAAGTTATACTTAAAATTATATATAGAGTAATATATTCTTTATATTTCAATATTAGAGTAAAATTCATTTTAACCACATGACCACCATAGGAGCATTTTTACCAGCTATTAATATCAATAACAATAATTAAAATGAAATAGAATTCAAATGATACATAACATCCCAATCTTTATACTTTACTATATATGCCTTATATCCTATGAAAAGTATATAAGATCTAGTCCAATTTATTTTACTTTACTAAATTTTTATACTGCCCATCTCCCCCACAAGGTGACTCTGGGCGACTGAATCAGTTAACCATATAATTTTATAGTTTATCAATCTGTTGTACTTTATTCTTAAATTTTAGTAGAAAACTTAGACATTTGCCAATAAAGAGTAGAATATCACTAGCTTATTACAATAATTTATGTTCAACACCAGCCTCTTTCACACAAAAAGTATAGTTGAAATTTCAAATCAAACAGAAGTAAAGTTCCAAAGTCAAATTAAATATAAAAGAACAAACATCATTGATGACTTACATAAAACATCCTGACCTCTAAGGGGGGAAAGTAAATTATTCTAATAAGCAGTTCCACATCCTCTTTCCTTATGTCCAATTTCCATTTTTCATGTTGGGAGATTATCTTCTACCACTTTTTCCATATTGGGCTTATATTTTTTTCTTCCTCCAATAATTCTTTCACTCTTCTTTCTCTCATTTTTATTCCATGTTATATTTTCCCCAGGATGGATGGATGGATGGATGGATGGATGGATGGATGGATGGATGGATGGATGGATGGATGGATGGATGGATGGATGGATGGATGGATAGATAGATAGATAGATAGATAGATAGATAGATAGATAGATAGATAGATAGATAGATAGATAGATAGATAGATAGATAGATAGATAGATAGATAGATAGATAGATAGATAGATAGATAGATAGATAGATAGATATAGATAGATAAATCAAACTTTTAAATGTTCATTCTTTGCCATGTCTCTGTATCTATTCACTTATGTTTAATCCACATATTTTAAACAAATATCTTTCTCTAAGCAGATGCCTGTTAGTCACCAATCACTGTCTTTATTCATTTTTGGGTCTCCAACATTTTCTGTACTCTCTCATCTCATTCCCCCCCCCCATTGATATCACATAACAGAATATTTACCCCAAATTGCATTCATTCAAAAAGTTCTACAACTTTTCCCAAAACTCATTCCATGCTCTTCCATTCTTACCATTCGCTTGGGCGTAATAAGCAACTATCACCAACCTGTACATATCTACTTTTATACATTCACAATAATTTAGATAATACCAGTTCATAATATGCAATTATATTTTAGACCTTTCATTCATAATTACACCATACTTTCCCAGTCAGTATTCATCAATTCCACTCTACAAGAACAAACCATTTTATGTCAGATATATGGTAGGTAAGGAATTGGTAAAAGAATCCCTAGCTGCTTTGAAGGAGTACAAGTCTCCTAGATCAGGTTACTCAGGTAGCTGGCAGATGTGATCTTGAAGTCAATGAATGAAATCTTTGAGAGCTCCTGGAGATGGAGGGAACTGCCAGAAATAATGTGGTTCCAACTTTAAAAAAAAAATGGATCCAGGAAACTACCTTGACATCAATACCTAGGAAAATCCTGGCAAATCCTGCAGCAGCAGATTTGTGAGCACCTAGAAAAGAGCAAAGTGACTAACAGAAGCCAGTACAAGTTTATTAAGAACAGATCATTCCAAACAAATCTTATTGCCTTCATTGATAAAGTGACTAAGTTAGTGGACCAAGGAAATGCTGCAAATGCAGTATACCTAGGTTTCAGTAAGGCATTTGATAAAATAAACCACAGCCTATTTCTTGGTGAGATAGAGCAATGTGGGATAGATAGTACCACTACCAGATGGATCTGCAGTTGTTTGACCAACCACACTCAGAATGACCCTCAATGGAATTACCTCTATGTGAATAGAAGCATGCAGTGAGGTGCCTCTTGGGCCCAGTGCTGTTCAACATCTTCATAAATGACCTAGATTTTATATCCTAAGGGATTGAAGGAATGCTCATCAAATTTGTCATAACGCTGGGAGGAATTTCTAATACATTAGAAGATAGTTTCAAAATTCAAAAGGATCTTGATAGACTTGAGCATTGGGCCCTATCCAACAAGATGCAGTAAGAAAATTATGGCCCTGCACTTAGGCTGGAAAAAAACAGGCATACAGGTACAGGATTAACAGTACCTAGCTCAGGGGTAGGCAACCTTGGCTCTTTTATGACTCGTGGACTTCAACTACCAGAATTCCTGAGCCAGCCATGCTGAGGGGAAAGGGAGAGGTTTCCAAGCTGAGCCATGCTGGCTCAGGAATTCTGGGAGTTGAAGTCCACGAGTCATAAAAGAGCCAAGGTTGCCTACCCCTGACCTAGCTCAACAGAAACATCTGTCTGTCTGTCTGTCTGTCTGTCTGTCTGTCTGTCTGTCTGTCTATCTATCTATCTATCATCTATCTATTTTTCACATTTCTTTACTGCCCATCTCCCTCAAAGTGAGATCTAGGTGCCCTAATGGACCACCACATAACTATGTCATTAATGTGCTGCAGTTGCCAAAAGAGCCAATGCAGTCCTAGGTTATATCAACAGAGAGATAGCATCAAGAGCACAGAAAGTGATAGTACTGCTCTCTACGTCACCAGTGAGGCCATATTTGGAAGACTCCATCCAGTTCTGGTCACCACAATACAAAAAAGATGCCAAGGCCTTAAGAAGAATGCAGAGAAGAGAAGAGCAACGAAGATAATAAGTAATTCTTAATAGGTTGTCAGCCTTAATCATAGTGATGCCACATGCAGCATTCCCTGTTTTTAATTTAATTTAATTTATTCAAAATGATATGGCAGCCTTCTCCAGAAAACTCTGGGCCTACAAAATCCACAAAAAACACTAAAACAAATAAAACAATGAAAACCCACAAAGATAGGCAGCCCAGATTAAAGCAACTATAGACTACATAAAATTTTTGAAAATGTTGGTGGAAAGGCCCCACCAACATATCACATTCATATTAACCTCTGGCCCGGAACAGAACCACATTTAAGGACTTTCCAGACCCCCCCCCAAAAAAAAGAGTAAGTGCCCTTTGTATTTCTGTTAACATTAAGAGAGTGCTAGGCAGCTGGGGTATGTTTTGGACAACATACTTTAAGTACAACAAAGGCTAAAAAGCATCCTATTTATGCAAGGTCAGACCGCTAATCTAGGAACCACCTTGTAGACTAATATAATTTTACCTGCATTACATGGGTCAGTACGTGCAGCATTAAAGTTTAGATAAGATAGCCAGAAGTGAAATATTTATTGTTCACATTCTGAGGTTAAATCCAGTGGGACATCTAATAACATTCTAACTGAATGTTACCCACTTGTTAAGAACACTGATACATTGGTAGAGGTCTGCCTGAAAGTATACAAGCATGAAGAATTCCAGTTGGAATTAGGAAGTGTAGGAGGCCACATAGGTAATCTATGCTACATGGATCCCAGCAGCCTGATGCATCTTTGCAGAGATATCACTTTCAAGGAAATGTAAGGTAGGCAGTGGGAGGCCAGAACAAATGGCCATCTGTAAGAATAAAGACAGACAGAAATTGTTAAGCGAAAATTGCAATTATGTAAACATTCAATAACCCATTAGCTTCAGGGCCACCAAGGACTAAGCAAAGTGTCTATTAATTCACGGAAAGAGCAAGGGAGAAAAGCAACGAGTGTAAATCATGCTGCATCCTTATACTGGGAAAGAGCAATAAACTGGTTTATTAATTCTTCTTTAAAATTGAGATTGTTACATATCCAAGGTGCAGTCTGGAGATTTCTGCCAAGTTCTAGCTCAGGGCCAAGTTAAGTTGTACTAAGTCAAGAATTCTGTGTTTCACTGCTAAGCCTGACATTCAAGAAATTCCACTGAGTAGGAGGAGGGCTACCTGAAACCTGATTTGATTACCTTATGTTAGAAGAATAGGTATTTCTGTTAATTTTGGTTAATTGAAAATTCTATTGTTAACTTACAGAGTTGTAGAACTTTATTTATACTAATTAATTGACCATCAAACCAAGGAAGTACTAGAAAACATCTAGCTCTTTTGGTGGCTGTAGCAAATTCCTTTTACTGCTATTCAGGTTGATGTCTATTATCTCAAATTATGCATTGTGTAAAGAAGTATTTCCTTTTGTCTGGTCTAGATCCTTTTCCAATCAGCTTCATTGGCTGTCCTCTGGTTCTAGTGTTTTATAAAATGGGAGGGAGAGGGACACTCCCTGTGTTCATTTCTTACTCTTTTTCTTTTATATATTTCAATCCTGTCACCCTTCTCTCTTCTCTATACCAAGCTGAGCAGTGCTAGATAGTTTAGCTCTTTCTATAAAAAAAAATTCACTCTCATTGATCACTTGGTTGTCCTCATCTGCATTTTTCAAGCTTTATTATATCATGCTGACAAGAACTCTACACACTATTCTAGATATGGAAATATCATAAATTTATATAAGGGCACTACAATGTTGGCCATTTTTCATACATATAAGAGGATGGGGAGGTCAGGGAGATGCCCCAATATATTTGCACATATTTAAATTGAATTATATTTCAAATTGCATTGGTCCTCCAATTTAAAGAGATTCTCTGGAGATTTCCATCATCATTTTTAGTTTTTACATTATAAATAGTTCAGTATCATCTACACTCTTGTCTGGCTTGAGAAGGTCTGTACCCCGGGATCTACAAAGCATCTGTACCACACTTGGTCTCCAACTGAGAATGGATCTGAGCGATTTTATTTGCCAGGTGTACTGAACATTTCTCAGCAGGGCCCTGAAGATGAACTTCAGGTTCCCCCTTACCAGGAAGGGCCTGGGTAACTCTAAACAGGCTGTTTAGAATAACTATGCCATGAGGTGTGGGAAATTTTATGGATTTTTATGTTGTGGGTCTTTAATGTTGTAAGCCACCCAGATTCACCTTTGTTTTAGTTAGACGGCCATATAAATTTGTTCAATAAATAAACAAAGTATTACAATGACCCCTTCTTGCCTCTTACTATGTTAACATGGCCATTATTTTTTAACAATATTGTTGACATGAGCATTTATCATTTTATTATCTCTGTCAGAGCCCCTCAAATGTATTTGCCTTTAATCCTTCTTTTTCTTTCTTCCTTTCTTTTGCCTATGTATTTTTGGGGCTTGCCATACTGTTGGGGGAAGGTGCTTGCATTGGGATTGTTATTTGCTTTGCTCTGCTCTGTATGAGATGCCCTCCCTCTGAGTGAGAGGAATGCAACCTGAAAACATCTGTCTTGTCTCCAGACCACGGGAAACGAAACCGATAGAGACCTTGAGATGGGGCACTAAATCTCCAGCTTCCCATAACACTGTGGCACCTGTGGATTGGCTGGATTTCAACTGACGGTTGGACACTGAGGGGAGGAGTTTTGAATTGACTTTTCATGTAATCCTTTCCACGCCAAACCTTTAGACCTTGCTTTGCTCTCTTGCCATCACTAACTCTTATTAAAAGTTTCCTTTTGAAACAATGCCCATTTCAAGAATTCTGCTTTCTTGGGAGATCTAGTTGAGGCAGGTCCTTATAATCTCCTTTTCATCTCCTGATTATTGATATATTAATTCAACATTGCTCTTATCCTATTCTAATTCAGCACTTGTTGGATTTCCTCAGACATTAGTTTAGAAAATATTTTCCCACATTACATACCAATATTTGGTTCCATTTATTCCATCTGGAGCCTGTCTCTCAGCAGTTTGGCTTGTCCAAAAAGTTCCCCATGTCCAAAAAAATCTAGAGCTCTCCACCTAGCATCACCAACTCATCTACACCCTAAGATCCCTGAACTCTCCTTTTCTAGGTGACCATGCAGTGCTGAGAATGCTCTCCTGGTGGTCCCAGATTTCAACTTGCTACCCTAAATTTGCTCATGCTACAAGATTGCCCACTTCCATTTAAAATGCACTTAGTACTTCAATCTTTGCCCTTTGGGAATTTGTTTGAACTTGAACTTTATCAAGGAAATCTGGTTTTTTTCCACAATGGGTCTCTCATTATAGAACTGTTAGAATTAGAATATTCTAAGCCATTCAATGCCAATTTTAAGAATAAAATGGGTTGTTTTTTTTATCCAAGGTATATTGCTTGTCTGGAGGAGAACTATACAGTAATTCTGAAACTTCATTTTCCCATTGATGATCCAGAGAAATTACTATTTGCAGTGAATATTAAGCAATGCAAGGGCAATAATAGTGATGATGGTTGAGGGGCACCACAAAAATGTTTCTGACAGTCTGAGAATGAAGCCAGTGACTTTGAAAGTATCATGTGTGGTCTATAGTTTCTCGACTCTTCTTTTTTCCTGTTCTGAAGATAGGGGATGGTATTTCTACTCTATCTCTCATCTGGTATTTAAATCTTTCTCCAGGATTTCTCAGAGACAATGGACAGCAGTCAGGAGAAAGCTCCTCTAGCACAGGGCTTTTCAACCAGTGGTACGGGTACCACCTGTGGTACATTGACACCTGGCAGGTGGTACGCGACCATCCTAGAAAAGTGATAGCGGGGGAGGGGAATGAGCTGAACCGGTGACAGCACCGCACAAGCCTGAGCGAGAGATGGCTGGAGCTGCAGGGCTGTCAGAACTCAGCGGAAGCGCCAGGATCAGCGCCAGGCTCCAGCTGGAGCTCGGCGCTGATCCTAGTGCTTCTGCTGAGCCCAGAAGAAGCACCAATCAGCTGGAAAGCGGCACTGATCCTGGCACTTCTACTGAGCCCAGAAGAAGCGCCGATCAGCTGGAATGTTGCAGCATCTCCAGGGTCTTGTGATTTACATTCAGATGCTTGGCAACTGATTCATATTTATGACGGTCACAGTGTCCCAGGGTCATGTGAAGTGACTAAAACCTGCTGCAACCACCCAGCAGACGGGCGGGGGGAATAAAAACCAAACACCCCCCACCCCACCCCTGCTGCCAATCCTCAACAGAAATGCTCACAACAATGAAAACCTCGGACAGGAGGAAGAGCGCCGCCGGGCGGGCAGGCAGGCAGGTGTCTTGCTCGGCTGTGGCTTGGGGGGCACTTTTTTCAGTGCCATTGTAACTTCGAACAGTCACTAAGCGAACTGTTGTAAGTCGAGGGCTACCTGTACTTTATCACTTTTTTCTTTTTTCTTTTTTTTGGTCATCAAGTTTTTGACACCTTGCTAGGCGACTGGTGGTACTCGGATATTGCCATATCCTAAAAGTGGTACAATGGGTGAAAAGGTTGAAAAGTCCTGCTCTAGATTGCAATGGAGAAATGAAGTATTCAAGGATAGTAAATATCCTTCATTTCTATAAGCTAGAATCCTGTTCCCCCAAGTTGCTTTTTGTAATTGCCTGGTAGAATGCAGGTCCTCTTCTCAGTGAAGTAAATCTGAGCCTAAACAAGAGTAGGTTAACTTTTCCTTATAGTAGTAGGTGCTGCTATCTGTTAATTTGTTACTATGTTGACTGCAATGCTGGCAGTGTACTTTTCTCTTCCTACAGTACAGTATTTTCAGCATAATAGAAACCCTTTTTATAGTTGCTAACATTCTTTGCTCATTCTAGTTCTTTCTTAATTTGTTCTAGCTCTGCCTATCTGGAATCCCAAACACATTTGGTGGGTGACCAGTCTCTCCTTCTACTTCCTATATATATATATATTCTTTTTGAGATTTTCACACAGTTCCCTAAACAGATTTAGTTCAAGTTATAAGTTTTCATTCTTTTCCCCATGTCATTTTTCCAGCTAATATTCTCCCCTGGCCCTGAACGCTGCTTGTTCCTCTAGGACAAAATAAATATGTACCTATATAGGTTTCTGCCATTTAATAAGAAAAAGAAAAACAGAGATATACAATGGAAAAAGTTTGGGGAAAATAATAAGACTCCTTTATTCAGCAGCCTGCATTTGACCCAATGGGGAAAATGGGAACTACTGGACACATGTTCAAATTACATGAGTCTTTTTTATCACGTATGCTTTGATTTGTAAATACTATGAGTGCATTCTTTCCAGGTATGCATTAATTTATAATATGAAATTATACCATATGGATGATTTCTTTTGTGGATTACATTCACAATATCATCAGTCACTCTTATGTGTTCAAGGCCACATACAGCAGCATCTGTGATCTGTAGGTTTATTATGCAGGAATAGAATCTCAAACATAATTTGGGCACTTCCAAATACTAACATTGTATGGTATGCCAGGCTTTGGAATCTTCAGTGTGAAACACAATTTGAATATTAATAATAGATTCTGATGAATAGGAACTTCTCAAATGTTAGAGACAGACCCACTGCTATACCATTTACATACTCAATAGGCAAGAAAATAGAATAGTTGCTGTTGCTATGACATTTTACCAGGAAAACAGACTTTGATGTTTTCCAGGAATAACAGTACAGATTAAAAATGAATTACACCACCAATCTATCTGCAGTTACTTTGTTGGGTTCTTGGTTTGGATTCCCCCCACCCCACTTTTTAAAATAACTTTATAAATATCTCTTTATTATTTCAAGTCCTAAATTTTATATCATATAATACCAGCACAGGTATTTAATAAATAAATAGATAAATAAGGCAACAATAGGTTCCAACAAAAATTAGCTCTTAAAAATGATAAATATGAAAGTATCAGGACAATGCAGCTTTTGAAAAGATGTATTTCAGCAAAGATTTTTTAAAAGAGAATCAATTAACAATTACAACCCTAACAGCTTCCAAATATCTTCTTGATTTTTATTTCTTTTCCTTAAAAAAATGTTTTCCTTGCTTAACTCTACCTTGACACATGTTCTATAATATTGCTGTTCCATATGTCAGATATTCTTAAAGACTTTATTAGCTAAAACACATCAGCTGCAGTTCTACATTCATTAATCACAATTCTTAGAACTGCATTGTTCTAATTTAGAATCTAGAGTCCTTCTGAACTAAATAAGCAGAGTGCCCACAAAAAAACTAGAGGACATTGTCATTTATAAATGCTAGTTATACACATCCATTAAAAAGGAATCAATAGGATGTAATGCTTCCTTAGGTGTGTAACTGCAAGTATTTCAGTACAATTACAACTAAGTCAAAAACTCCAAATATAGTAGACAAGATAATCAAGATTGCAGTTCTGTCAGGCTCTACATAAACCAGTCCAAAAAGGTCAGATAACATTTTAATACTAAATCAAAAATGAAACATTCTAATTGGAAAAAACATTCTAATTCTAATTTACTGGAAAACTTCCATTTTCATTTGATATGAATTTTTGCTCTTGACTGGAGCAAACGTCAAGAGTTACCTCTCAATATCTAGGCCCTAGCCATTTCCTCAATGTGTCGCTAAATAACATGTTCATAAAGTGTGATGTCACATGACAACATCACTTAGCAACTGAAATGGTGGCAGTCACAGTTGCTGTCATAACCAGGATTGCATGGGTTGTTAAATGAGGCTCTCATGTGGCTCCTACGAGGAAGAGACAAGAGTCCAAGACAAGCAGGCTGGCAGGTGAAAGCTACAGGCTGGGAGATGGGTGTTGTGGGCAAGCAGTAGGGCGTATGCCTGTGTGAAAGTTGAAGCAGCACTCTGCAATGTTGGTCTTCAATAATCTTAAGCCTGCTGCCACTTCCCCCTCTACTTCAAGCCCAGCACCAGCCAGAGGGCCATCTCAACCACCGCACCAGGGAGTGTTCATAAATATGGAAGGGCCTCCCTTCTGAGGAAGCAATGGCAGACGGAAATGGAGCTGATGGCCATAGCAGAAAGAGCAGTCGGTGAATGGATCAGCTCTTCGTAATTTCTCTCTACAGGGGTAGGCAACCTTGGCTCTTTTATGACTCGTGGACTTCAACTCCCAGAATTCCTGAGCCAGCATGGCTCAGCTTGGAAACCTCTCCCTTTCCCCTCAGCATGGCTGGCTCAGGAATTCTGGGAGTTGAAGTCCACGAGTCATAAAAGAGCCAAGGTTGCCTACCCCTGCTCTAGAACAAGGAGAAAACCAGGATCACCGACAAGTGCTCCATATAGAGGCTCTACATGAGGAGATTGGAAATCAGTGGACTCTGGCAGGTTTTTGAACTCTTGGAGCCAGGGAGAAAATCATGTTGCCCAGGCCATGGTGCCTTCAAACAGACGTTGGGTTTCCTTTCTTAACCACTTTAGGAAATTGCTTGTTAATGGCTTTTTGAATGTTAAGAACCTTCAGAAGGGCAAGTTTGATTATATCAGGTGAATTTCCTTCTATGGGGTCCAAATTCCAGCCCGTACCTCCCTTACCAGTAGGGGGTCTGGGTCTTTGGGCTTCACCTGCCTACCTCAAAATATGAGAGTGGCGTGAACTAGGAGAGTCATGCCAGTTCAGATGTTGCCCAGATTAACAAGGTCTGCATCAGATATTGAAGAATCAGGGCAACCTGATGATAAGTGGGGCTACTGGAACAAACCATTCATGGAGGAGACACAAGAACCTGGTATTGATGGAATGCTATTACAACAGTGAATCTAATGAAAAGGGGTGGATGAAACATACGAGGGAACTATGGATGGATAGAAGATCTGCATCCACATTAACTCAGAAACAGCTCAATGCTTCAACATAGTGAAAAGGAAATTACTCTCACAACTTGAGATACACTAATTTTACATTACATCCCATTCTCAAGAAGATCTGAAAGAACAATTGGATGTGCAGCCAACTCCTATCACTACCACCTTCCCCATTACAAAGCACAACAGCTGATATGAGGTACAAGGACATGGATAAACTAGCTACAAACAACCCTTGAGAGTGGTTACCAAGGGTCAGTAGAGAAATACCATCAGATTGTATGCTAAAAGATGCCAATAGAACCCCCTCATAACAAGCCCTACTACCACGATAACTCAAACCACTAAACTGATATATGTTACAGCTGCTGTAATCCTGGAGATATAACACATAAACACACACACATACACACAAAATGCAGGAAATAAGGTTAGAGGCTAAGATCAAGGGCAAGACAACTCAAAGAGAGTTTATCAGTTGGTAAAATTACAGAAAGTGTGAAGATTACGGATAACACCCAACTACTGGAAAAAAACCTTACTTCATCTGAAGCCATTAAACAAATGGTAGCACATAGGAACCAGCCACTAGCAGCAGGATCCTATCCAGACTGGCTAACACAAAGGCGGCCAGTGCTGATCATAAAAGGGCCCCACAAGGGAACAGCACAATCCAGTTATCAGCCAATAACCTGCCTCTCCAACTACATGAAAAGTCCTATCAGGCATCATAGCCACCAAGCTATAGGACCATATAGGTCAGTACATGAGCACAGCTCAGAAGGGCATTGGGAATGACACTAGAGGAAATGTTTTATGGAATTTTGTATGATATCATGAAATGCTTTCCAATAATTTTTATGTCATACTTTATAGAATTTGCCAAATTTCAATTCCACAGGAGTCATAGCTCCCAGATTTTGGATGCGTTTTGTAAGAGCCCATTTGAAATACCTTGGTTGAAAATGTTTTGCCTTATGATGCCCCATTTCACCTAGTTAAAGGTTACCGACACAAGAGTTTTAGTAGATATGTTGGAAGAAGTAGGTTTTATTCTATATTTTTAGAGAAAGTGATAAATTAAAAGGAATGTAAAACTGACTTATTGGGTTAAGGTTAATATATATATATTATTTCTAAAATATATGTGTGTTTCCTTTTTCTGAATTCAGACAAAACCCTGCATATTCATTACTGACCTCAAAGAAGCTAATCTTGAGGAAAATAATAAGACCAGTGTCACCACTAAAGAGACATTGGAAGATTTAACACTTCTTGATTGAACAAAGATAAATGCTTCTTTTTTACACTTAACCAGCTCATTAATGCAAGAATTTCTGCTCAACACAAGAATAAACAATGCAAGAACACTCTTCCCCTCATCCCCAACAGAAGTTGATATAAATTGTATATATAACATATAATTTCATTCCCTGGATTACATACACCTGCTTAAAATGACCAGGATTTGTGGACATTTAAGCAACATTAAATAGGTTTATCTTTAAAGTGCCAGAGCAGAAATCATTCTTTTATATCGAGTGCAAATAATATGTTTGAAATAGAATGAAGGTTTTCATTCTAATTATAAGTCACTTGGAGTCATCCAAGTTAGTGGCATACAAATAATCGTCACAAATTATAAATAATAAATTGTGGGAAAGGGTCAGTCAAACAGAATGTTCAGACAAATATCACATGTGGGTTGGTTGATAAGAAATCTTTCACATGTAAGAAATTTAAGCACAAAGGCACGGCATCCATGAAGGAGGTCAAACCACCCAGTTGAAGTCCTGCCTCTTTTGTATATGCATATAAAAAGGGTTGATGCTTCAATTGTGTAGCAGTGGCCACCCATTTGACTTTTCAGGCATCTCCTCCCCCCCCCCCCCCCCCCCCCCCCCCCCCCGGCTCTTGTGGGTGCAGGGTAAGGAAAGTGCACCTTCTGGCATCCTAGCCGCCCTTGGGAGCTGAATTTCTAAACACTCTTCCCAGGAGAGAAATGTCTCGAGATTACATAGAAATTGCTCAGCACCGCTTGAAAAAACTAAAACTCCTCTCGGATAAGGCGATAAGGCGAAGTATTGGCGAAATACTAAATACTTCAAGAGAAAACTGTTGTAGACCTCTTCTTTTTTCTCCGAAACTTCACGTCCAAGGGACAAGGAAGGCAGCCGCAGGCCAGAGACAGCCACGGATGACGAAATAATCCTCCTCACCTTTCACGTCAGAACTGAGCTGAAGATGTTACAGCCTGTGTGTGTGTGTGTGTTTGTGTGTGTGAATAATCCTCCTCACCTTTCACGTCAGAACGCCCGCTGAAGATGTTACAGCCTGTGTGTGTGTGTGTGTGTGTGTGAGAGAGAGAGAGAGAGAGAGAGAGATGGGGGGGACGGTCTGTTCAGGCAGCCCGCGTTGGGTTCGAGAGTGCCTCAGGAGGGAGGAAGAGGCTCCGAGAACTGCTGCCCTGGAGACCGGCGGCGACCCCCACCTTCGGGGAAGCGGAAGGGCTCCTGAAGGCCGCAGACAAAGCGGGGAGGGAGGGCAGGAGCTGTTGTGTCCGGGAGGGGGGGGTGTATTTCTTAGATGCAAGCCAAGCGCCTCCAGCTTCCCCTGCCTCTGAAATATCTGGGCGGAATTGCTAAAAGCCCCCCTGCCCCTCGCGTGAGGCCTTCCCTCTGAGGTGCGCCTTGCACCACGCGCCTCCTCGGCTGCGGAGCTGCCGCTACCTTTAGCGAAGGGGGCGGTGGCCAGGCCGGAAATGGGCGACGCTGTATGAAAACCCACAGCCGTGGTCCTCAGGGTCACCTGGCCTGGCCCAACCTGCGCGGCTCCCCTTCTGCGTAGTTCCCGCCTCGGTCTCTGGAGGGTAGCCGTCGCACCCTGGCCGATGTGTGTGCAGGCAGGGCCTCCTTGGCCACTAGAGTCCCCTGCCTTTGGAAGGGGCACCAGCCAAGAGATGGCGGCTTTCTGCAGGCCTCCATGGAAGGGAGACTGGTCTGCAAGAGGGGGGGGGGGGAATCAGATTGTTTTGGGAATGAATGAGGGTTCAAGCCAAAAGGAGTTTTCCCCTTGTTTTGGTTTTCTCTGACCAATCACGCTCACATCCAGCCAGGAAACTCCATCAAAATGAATGGGACTCACCTGGAACAAACCCACAAAGAACTGGGCTGTAGTTCTGTACTCACCATTGAATTCTATGGAGCCTGGTAGCATTTCCTTTCCCTGGAACTGGTGGATTCCCGCAAGTTTGTTCTGCCCAACAACTTGTGCTGGAAGACCATTTTCTCTCCCTCCATGCTCCACAGCATCCAGAAGAAAGAAAAACCCCAGTTTTCCAACAAAGAACTTCCAAACTATTTGGAAAATCTGCCCAAAATAAGTTTATTCATTTTCCTGCATTAAAATACTGATAAATTCAGGACTTTGGAGTGGTTTCTTGCATTCGGCACAATAAAGCAGTAAGAGGAAAATGAAATTTAGGTGCAGGTGGAAAATAGGTCTCTGAAAGGTGAGCTGCAGCAGGATAGAGTGCTTGAAGGTTCTAGGAGGCACCCTTGTTTAACTGTGTTTATGCTCACTTAGTCTAACTCAAAGGATGGCCACCAGGCTGGTGCTGTCACTAGGGTCACTCTGCATTTTTTTCCCAAGGGAGGTTTAATTCCTCTTTCTGTTTCTGGGGCCGAGCTCAGGCAGTGAAATGAAAAATCTGGAAATGAATGTGTGGTGAGCTCTGATACTTATTTGGCCTTTGCACCTAGGTTGAAGAAAGAGATGCTCTCCCCCCCCCCTCAAATCGCAGATAATTCACGATTGCCAGCTTGCAACTTATTTAACTACTAAAAAGCACAAAACTTTTCTTTTTCAACTGCAGCCTCAGCAATCCCAAATGGAGTAAACTTGGCCAACCAGAATGGTTAAAGGCCATTCTGTAGAAATGGATAAAAGCATAGAAACATGAAAAACAAAACCCAATGTACACTTGAATTTGAAAATATTTTATTTGAATAATAAATAATTATACAGTTAAAACAGTTCTATTGAAGCATTCTATAAATAGCTAACAGTTAAGAAAATAATGTGTGTAGAAAAGAGATTGCATCTAAAAGTAAGCTGAGCTGTTTGAGAGCCCTCCAAGCAAGAATAAGAGTTGCAGTTGTGTGGTTTATTCTAGATATAAAAGTTAAATCCCTTTCGGCAGATTTGTTTTTTGTTTTTAAAAAAGAAGGTAATCATGCAATCCCATGTATGTTTACCTAGAAATGAGCCCCACACATTTCAGAAGGACTTATTTCCAGGGAAGTGAGTTTGGGACTGCAGCACTTAAGAGCACAGTGAAATGGTAAGAGAAAGGCAAAGCACATCAAAAATGATATAAACACCATGATTAATAAATAACCAATAAATAACAATTGCGCATAAATCAACCTATACACAGAGTGTCAACAAATATCTCTAGTTCAAAAAAGAAAGAAACCGGAGCGGTTGGCATTTTATAATATTAAGGCAGCGTCTACAACATTATTCAACAACAATAAAGTCAAGGCAATTGTGGCTATACTAACCAAAGTTATATTTTTAAGCAGTTTGATTTTGTTCACATACAAAATAAAATTTAAGGAAACGAACCAACCAACGACAACAGAAAGGTAAAGCCAGATCCCAGCAGTTCACAAGCCATAATAAAGCTAATCAAGTAGGTAAATGTTCAATTCATAGCCTGTGAAATGTAAAGGCATCCATCATCATTCCTTAAGATTCACTCGGGGCAGCAGGAGAGAGAAGGGGAAATTTTTTTCTTTTCTTTAAAATAGCTCGGACACTTTGGAGCAGCTCCGGGTGCAGGGAAAAGAGGGACGGGCTGCTCCAGAGCGCACAGATAAGACGCCTTAAACCCCAGCATCACACAGATGCTCAGCGGCTGGCAGGGGTCGGTGGGGGGGGGAAAGCCCTACGAAACAGCAGCAGCAGCAGCTGAAGGATTATCGCCGGTTGGCAAACTGACCCGGCCGGACTCCTGCAGGAAAAGTCCTTGCCATTCCGCAGGTCGGGCTAGCGGGCGGGCGGCGGTGGTGCTGGAGGCAAGGCACTGCGGGACTCCCTCTAGCAGGCTGGGCGCACGGGGACCTGGAGCAAGATGACCTGCCGGTTCTCCGAGGGGTGGCATTTGTTGATGTGGCGGGTGAGGCCTGGCGAGCTGTAAAACGTCGCTGGGCAGTATTTGCAGGGGAAGGCCTGGGCGGCATGGAGCACGCGCAGGTGACGCTCCTGACCGCTCTTACTGGGGAAGGTCTCCCCGCACACTGGGCAGAGGTGGCACTCCCCGGACAAGCTCAGCGGGCTGTGGCCGGCCGCCGCCTCTTCCAGACAGGCCTCGGGAAGCGGGCGAGCCTGGGACAAGCCGTCGAGGGGCTCGTGGTGGAGCGGCAGGTGCTTACGCAGGGCGCTCTGGCGTCGGAAGCGCTTGGCGCAACGCGGGCAGGTGAATTCCTCGGCTCCGGCGGCCTCCGGTTCTCCGCTGCTGCCGCCCCCACCGCTCCCGGGACTCGGCGTATCCCGCTCGCTGCTGCTGCTACTACTGTTGCCGCCGCCGCCGCCTCCTCCACCCCCTCCCTTGGCAGTCTCCTCCGGAACAGGCTTGGCCTTGGTCGGGGGGCCGTTGACCGGCCGGGGCTTGTGCCATCGGCGATGCGAGGCCAGGTTGGCCGGACAGCTGAAGAGCTTGTCGCACTCGGGACAGCGGTACTCGACGCGCACGATACGCGAGCACTTGTGCTGAGCCAGAGCCAGCGGGTCCGGGTAGCGTTCCTTGCACAGTTGGCAGATGAATTCGCCCAGCGGCTGCACGCTCCCCGTTCTCAGCCCCGCGGCCGAGCCGGTCGGTGGCGGCTGCTGCGCTTGCTGCGTCGCTGGAGCAGGCTCCGGCGGCCCTTCTTTGATCCGCAGCCCCAGCACCGGCGACGTAGTCACCTCGTCCTCGAAGTGCAACTTGCGGGCTGCCTTGGCCTTTCTGCCCTGAGACCGCTTCGGTGCGCCTGGGCTCGGCCCATGGCTGCGCTGTGGGGCAGGCGGCGGGCCAGAAGCGATGGCGGCGGCGGCGGCGGCGGCGACTGCCCAAAGCTTGAGCTCTCCTCCAGGGCCCAAGAGTAACGGTTCCGGCGCCGGGAAGGACTCGGCCGAGACGGGCGAGGCCAGGTGGAGGCTACGTTCCTCGCTCACCGCTCGCGCTGGACTGTGCAGCGGCGCCGGGGAAGAGGGGCCCTCCGGCGTCCCAAACTGCGGCACGGCGGGCGCAGGCAGAAGCGCTGCTTCGGCGGATTCCGAGGCAGAAGCCGCGCTGAGGAAGTGAGGGGCGGGAAAAGGTGGCGGAACCAAGAGCTGCACCGGATCGCCTCCTTCCAGCCCAGCGGCCGGGTAGCAGGAGCAACGCGTCCGGTAAGAGATGGGCGTAGGTCTGCGACTCCTCTTCACCAAAAAGCCCCGGGGCATCCTCGGGCAGCTCCGGAAGGCGTCTGCGGCTGGTGATGCTGCTGCCTCAGTCTCTGAGCGGCAAGCGCGGTTCTAGCATCCAGCTGGTCCTTCTTCGACCACCCCGCCTTCCCTCCGTCAGCCGAGCCAAGCGGGAGAGAGAAACAGAGGTGGTGGTGGTGGTGGAGGAGGCCTCGCCTCGCCTCGCCTCGCCTCCTCACTTCGCAAGCTCGCAGTCTGTGCTGCGGCGGACTCCCCGGGCGTCCCCGCCAGAGCGCCACGGCCGCCGCCTCTCGGTGATGTCGCCCCCCCAGTCGCCCAGCCTCACCGCCCGCTTTTTAAGGGGGGAGGACAGCATTGTTCTGGCCTCCTGCTCCTCCCCGGAGCCAATCAGCGCTTCCCGCGGCTGCTCCATTGGCTTTGAGGCAGAAAGGGGGCAGGCGCCCGCCGAGCTAGTGGCTGAGCTAGGTAGGGCGCAGCAGATGTACCTGAGGGGTTCGGCGCTTCTCTTTTCTTTTCGTTTTCCCTCCCCCTCCTTTTCTTTTCTTAGGTCTTCCCTTCCCTCTGCCCTCCTTGTCCCCCAAAAGGCACACGCCCAGCTCCGCCTCCTTTCACGGTCTGCTGCTTTTCTATGGGAAGGCGCACGTGCCTCCCTTTTGTGCCTTTTCTCCAGGCGGGGCACAAGAGCTGCCAAATCGAAATACCCATCAACATGACAATAAGGGATGGGGAGGACGAGTGTGTTGGCAGTTGCGGGGGGGGGGAGAGCCTGTCCACACCTCCGCGAGCAAAATAGCAACAAAAGAGAAGAATGAGTCGAAATATGTCGAGATGAGGGCAAAATGCAGGCGGGAGAAAAGGAGGGAGCCGCGAACGGCAAGAGAAGGACGCCAATTGTTTAAAAGCCCTCTGGGGCCAGGAAAATCCTGAGGAAAGGAACGGCTATAGAAATCGCGGGGCGCGCGAGCTTCTAGTGGCGGAACAGAAGCGGCCCAGCGCCACACATGGGGGGGGGGGGGCGGCGGAGGGAGGGAGGGAGGGATGAAAGAGGGACAAGGCGACGCGCGCGAGCCGGGCCGCGCCTCCAGCCGCTTGTTGTCTTCGCCGAGGCAAAAGCTTCTCGCGGCGAAGAGCTTTGTCCGCAGAAAGTACTGCGGCTGCGCTGGCGCTTTTGAGGGAAAAAGCCCTCTCGCAACTCTCTTCCCTGCCGTCCGGGTTAATCCTGAACAAACCTACTCGAGAGTAAACCCATAAAGTTCAGTGGGGTATTGCTATTTTTAATTTAGCTGGCAAACCGGCAGGGTGGGGTGGTGGGAAGCGAAATCCCAGGCGCTCTTAGGCGATTTCCTTTGCCAGTTCTAGCCCGGGCGAAGAAAACGCAAGCAGAGGATTGCAACCACTTGCCGGGGAGACCTGTGGCTGTTTCAGACCGCAAAGCTGTGCGCTGTGGCGCAGACGCTCGGGAAGGAACCGCCGCTGCCTTGGGGGCGCGCATGTCACTGCTGCTTCAACGGTTTACCCCGTTCAAGCGTTAATGTATTTATGAATGCGTAAAGGCCATACTGAGCAGAGTGAACTGAGCATTTATGCCTTGAGATATTTTGATATAGAATTGGACTGTAAATACAGGTAACACCTTGGGCCTAAGAGCATCCTGCACAATGAAGCTTTTACTTGCTTTTCTAAGACCATCCGGGTGGGAGGAAGGGCTCCGTCTCTTCCAGCCGCCGTCGGATCCTAGTTAGGGAGAGGATCTGACTACGAGTCTTTGCAACAAGTCAGACTGAAAACCCGGCGGCTGTCTGGAACAACGGCGATTGTGCAGCTCCGCGGCTTAAATTCCCCTCCTGGCCAGCTTTCTACCCTGCTAGGGAAGCAGCGAGGCCGTTTCCCCTCCCCTTGCAATCAGAGGCTCTCGGGGCCCCTCAAGCAACACCCGGGGACCCTTCCCATCTGCCGCGTCTGAGCTCCTCTGCCTTCTGCCTGCCAGGTTCGAAATTCTAATTTTTCTGACCGCTTTGCCACCCTGTAACGTGTAATTACAGCGAACAGAATTCTTTGGAAACCGAGTGCGCTTATTTCGGCTTCCTGTCGGTTGATAGGATTGTTTCTTTCCACCTTCTGGCCATGATCCGATATTCTCCTGAGCAATCTTCGAGGAGGAGCTGAGCTGCATTTCAAAAGGGGCAGAGAATCGCCCCCTCCTTCTCGAAGCACCAGATGGTTCAAAACCGAATTCATTCGGTTTAAGTGGGCTGATGGTGGGTCGCCATTCTGATACAGACTCTTTAAAGTTGATGAAGGCGCCCTCGGCGGCTCAGGGAGGGAGCGAGAGAAAAGATGGAGCCGGCGGGGGCTCATGCATTTTAATCCAGTGAGGGCATTTTGCTGTTTGACATCTGATGCTAAATCAAGGGGTCTAATCAAGTAGCCAAAGCGGGAGAGAGAGAAAGGGTCTGTCTGCCCAAGGAGGTCTTCCTCTGTCTCCCCCGCCACCTTTGTCAAGGAAATTAACCTCTGGCTATTGAAAGGGAACCGCGGCCAATCTGGAGCAGCAAGAGGCGCGTGCTGCTGGGGGCCCGCCGCGGGAGGGGGGGGAAGAGGAGCGGGGGTGCAGCGACCGGAGAGACTCAGCGCTAAGCCTTCCTCGCAAACTCCTAAGCGCTAGTAGCCAGTTCGGATCTTCGGGCGCTGGGAGGCCTTAGAAACAAGAAGTTTCTCCCGCCAGATTTTGCGCTTGGCCCGTAAAAAAAAAACCGCAAACCGGGCGGCGTAATCGGGGAAAGAAGAGCGGGAGAGGGAGGAGAAGCACCGCCCGGTTTCCTACCCGCTTTGCCGGCGCTGGCTCGCTCAGCTACAAGTCGCCCTTCAAGGACGTTCATGGGAAGCATTCGAGGCCCAAAGGCGCGTTTCGTTTTGCTGACTGCTATGAAGTTAACCAGAACGCGGATTTGTTCAGGGCCGGCTACGGCACTAGGCCGAAGAGAAAAGGACAAGAGCCACCTAACCCGGCACTTCCCTCTTTAGGTGATTTCTCTCTCTCTGTGTGTCTCTCATAGCACTACTGAACGTTGATAAAGCCAGTGAATTGAATTCACTAGCTTTATCAACATTCAGTATTGTAATCTGTAGTTTGGGTATGTACTCCATATATTTTCTCAACTACTCTCTGTAGTGACTCAGATACCTTCTCTCTCCTCCCCCCCAACAACACACACCACTAATATAATCGTAATTAGTCTCTTCATTCAGATTTAGGGAACTTTTCACTTGCCAGGGCTAAATGCATTGGTAATTTGTCCCAATTAAATTTGATCCCTGTAGTGTACTGTACAGTTGTCACTAAATTTTAGATGGATTTAAAATACAAAGCAGGTTATTTTAATTTTTAAGCAAATTGCTGGGGACACAAAAGATGTAAGAGGTTTTAACACACACACAACACACAGTAAACTCTTGATTATGCTTGGGATTTTTTTTGCCTTTTATCCAATGCCACATCAAAGTAAACCCTCTTGGTTTAAGATCTTGTCCTCTCAAAGGTATTTGGAAAGAACAGTCTGAATTTTGCAGTGAGAAGGGAGAAAAAAGGAGAAACATGGCAAGCACCATCTTTCAAAGCAAGTGCAAGCAGCTCTTGCAGAAGTGTGTGCAACTAGTCAGGGAGAACCCAGTTTCTCTCATTTTTGCAAGCAAGCATCCTAGGATGCCTGGCAGCCCAAGGCCTTCCTCCACCTGCATCTAACTGTTTTTGCAAGCATCCTCTGAAAGTCTCTGCTCCTCTGAAACAAGGTGAACTCAGCTGGACTGTTGTTAAAAATTGCCTTTCCCCCCTTACCATGAGTCCACCCATTACATCAGAGAGAGTCAGGTGACCAACAACCAATGGGGTCAGAGAGATATGCTTATTGGCCATTTCAGACTAATAGGGCACGCCCTCTTCCCTGATCCCTACTTGACCTTGCTAGCCACCATTCTTCTGATGTCTCCCTAGGGAACTGGACGCTGCAGCACGTGAAACACAGATACCTGCCTGGGCTTGAAGTAGAATAACAGTGAAATGGTATAATAGAATACTGTAACAGATTGAAATAGCATTAAACTGATGTGATAGTACCGTACCTTCCCCCCCCCTTCCTTGCCTCCCAAACAGCACAGAGGAATCCATTAGTAGACATCTGTGCTGGTGGCTGTTTTTCTTGCTGGGTGGTGTTATATTGAAAGAGAGGGGCCGTAGATTCAGAGGTCTTAACCATCTCTCCTATGCTGCCCATGTAGAATAACCCTACTTAGCCACTAGTCAGAAGATTGGTAGTAGGAGCAGCAGGTGGATCAGCAGTGGGGACATTTTTCCCCCTGCAGATTATAAAATAGGTGGAACAGCAACAACAGTGAGGAATGCCTCTAACGCAAGAAGCAGATATTAGGGCTAGAGATGTTGGACTTCACAAATTATTTATTTATGGAGTGAAATTCTGTTGGTTGGATTTTAAGGTACCAGAATCTTAAAAGAGGATGAAAAATGGAGTTTCCTGTGACATTCCAGTCAAGCACAAAGCCCCCCAGAATATCTAAACAAAGAGCGATTCCTACTAGTGATTTATGACAGGGGTCCCCAATCCCCAGTCCATGGACCGGCACTGGTCCGCAGCATGTCAGAAACTGGTCCGCGCAAACAAGCAAAGCCCCATCTGCAGGATGCAGATGAAAAAAACCTCTCTCCACGGAACTGGTCCCTGGTGCCCAAAAGGTTTGGGGGCCACTGATTTATGACATCTTCTAGGTCATCCAACCATGCAATAATCCCGAGAATGGGCTTCAGAGTGCTACAGTGATGGAAAAATAATGCTAAATATGTTGTTAGTCACTAATGGGAAAAAGCGTGGTGGAGGATTTTCAGTGTCATGTATTGGAATGTAGATCCCATCAAATTAGGCTAAAACATGAGAAGCACCAGGTTGAGCATATACATGATTAAGAAAGAATAGAATCCACCATAAATATATTCCAGTGAAAAATAGTAACTTTTCTCTTTCTCCCACTAAAACTAAATGGGACTTTCTAAATCAATTTACCTGGAAATTAAGTGTGAGCTTCACTTGAATTGTGACTCAATCACTCTCTTGTTAATGGAAGATTTACAGTACATTGCAAACCAAGTGTTAAAAGAAATATTGGTTGGCTGGATTCACACATTACAATTGGCACTAAACCAGGTTAACTAAATGCAATAGCTGTGATTGTAACACATGCTATGTTCAAATAACTAAAATATAGCTTAATATGATACAGTAGTCTGGATCACTCAATATGCTTAAGACAATCATAGCATTTCCTGCAATATATTGAACAACAAACTGCCCAACACCATTTCAGCCTGATTTAGTGTGCTGTGTGAACCCAGATATTAAATGGGTCACTGGCAACTTTTAGCTAAATTGCTTACTTGTTGTTCAAATGGGGATAGCACGGTTAACCAGAAAAGACTAGTTTCAGTACTTGGGATCTGTAAAGCAGAAAATATTGTGTCTCTGAGTACATACAAAGATTGGTGCCTTCTGAAGGCTTTCTTTCAATCACCAAGGCACTCCACTGAAGGGGGTAGAGCAGACTAGATTTCTCTCTCCCATTTCTTACATGAATTTCCCCTTGCTGACATCGATGTATGCACAAACCATACTCCTTGTGAAAACAGATCATGTATAGGAGTTCAATAAGTCTCCTAGGAAGCCAGGACTCCAAGCTTCTTTCCAGAATTATTGCCATTTTTAAGGCTTCTGGCTCTCTTATTAGTAGAAGTACCAGAAAATCAGACTGGCAGTATTTCATCCAAATGTTCAGCAAGACATAAATCTGATCTGTTATGCCTGCCTTCCAGCATTCTGGCCAACTGGCATTGCTAACTAATAGGAGTCAAAATATTATTTAATGCCATGAAGTCCTTTCCAACGCAGGAGGCTGTAAATGTTTAGGTTCTTAGCACTTTCTCTCAGTTTGCCCACTCTTGCTCTATCCTTCTTAGTACATGCTCAAGATTTGCACCCTATAAACTCTCTAGCTAAGGGTCCCTGTGGTCTGATTGTGGTCCTATTGCAGCAGACTTTAGCAGAGTCTGTGGTACAAACGTTAAAATGGGAAAATGGGATAGACCAGAATTCTCTACCGTATCACAAATGTCTCTGCCACCTCCAGCATAATGACAGTAAACAAAGTATGGGTCATGTATTGCCTTTGATTCTTTCTTCACTTAAAATTGACATCAGCAGCAGAATGTCCTGGCATCTCCTGTGTTCTCTCCTAGCACATTGTTCCTATCTTGTTTCCAGCATCAGACTTCCATTTAAGCCAAGGGAAACATTTGTTCAATGGACAAAGATCTACCTCTAAATGCTCATTATTCCCACTATTCTTGCTTAGTATTTTCATGCACTGTAAAATATAGTGCAAAACATTGTTAATTACTTCCATCTCTGGATTGCTCCTGACAGTCAAGTTAAACTATTCTCCACCAATATGTGAGGATCAGAAAATTTGTTGGCATAAATTTTGCTTCTTCCTGTTGCCAGACCATGTTGTCATAGTAATGAGGTTGGCAAGTGGTCTTGTCCTTCCTTACTCATTATTGTAGCCCAAGCGATTGAAGGAGAGCGAATTCTCTAGCTTTGTTTCCCCTTCCATCAAGATCCACCTGCTGGGTGGAAAGATATCCACCATTCTCCTTAATATGGGTTCAGGATGAGGAGAATTTGAAGCAGATAAAGAACAGAACTTTTCTGAAAAGTTGCCTAATAATGGAAGGTGGCAAAAGGGAAAGGTGCACTCCAGACCTTCCTCACAACCCCTCTTACATGTCCATTGACTGCCACTTGGGTTGTTACGTTTTAGTATAATTACAACGAATCTCAGAAATCGAAAGTGTCATTATCTTGTTAGTCACACTTAATATTTGTATTACATGTGCTAAAGGAAGAAAGAAACAAAAGCAAGCAGCATCTACGTGTAGTGGGGAGCGGCCTTCCGACAATTTTTCGGCTCGGGAAAGAAATCATGCAGTACAGATTGACGCGCAGCAGCACCTCGCTGGGTAAATTTGGAAGGCCGCCGGTTGCCCTCCCATTGATCCGAGCAGCCTTCCGCATCTTTTCTCTCCTCCTCCTCCTCCTCCTCCCTGCTGTTCTCCGGCGGGCTAGTCGTGCACCTTCCTCGGCTTTGGAACCACTGCTCTTACTCCCTGCGCGGCGGAAACAATGGTGGCATTGCTGAGTACTGTTTGACCCGGGCCAAGCGGGGCCTCGGGAGAGAGGCCTTTGTGTTCACAGGAATTAGCGATTGTTGTGCCAGCCCGAGGGACACGCGAGAGACACGCGAACTCCTCCGCCCGCCTCCCCGTGCCCGGCTTCGGCCTTTATTTTCCTTTTAAGCTGCGCTCCCTCCCTCGCTTGTCAACCAACCACCCTCTTTGTTCGGCACTATTAGCATAAAGCTGCCACGGATCTCCCGTTTAAATAATTACGCCGCAAAGAAGGGGGGATATGAAAGAACGAAAACAAGAAAAAACAAAACCCACGAAACAGAGGGGAGGGAGGGAGGGAGGGAGGGAGGGGAGGAAGAGATCTCCTATTTTCTCTGGTTCCATTTTCACGTCCGCGCATTGAATACTGGGACCAGCTTGGGTCCCACCGCAATTTAAGTGAACCTGTGAAGACGCAGCCCTTCACTCGGCTGTTTTGGTGGCAAATGAGGCTGAAGCCCCCCGGAAGGGCCAGTGGAGCCAAGCGTCCTGAAGGGGAGGAAACGGCCCACTTGGCCTCGGGAAAATACATTGGGCCATATTTCCCGCCTCAACGAAGCCGGGGCCAAAGACTTTCCCGGATAAGCGGAGCCTGATTTCCATCGCCCTTTTCAGCCTGAAGAAAGTATTTCGAGAAACCTGAAAAAAACACCGCCCAGGAGGAACGGGGTGGGGGTGGGGTGGGGGTGTCGCTGGTGGAGTTGCAGCTCAAGCCACCTCGGCGCTAACTTTCGAGCGAAGCTGCTTAGAGACAGTTACAGGCAATCGCAGCGGAAAGGTCAGGCGCCAGCTGCCCGCCCCCGCGGCAGGAGATGCAGCGAGGCTTTGGGCGCCCCTCCCATATCTCTGGCCCTCCACTTCGGGGGCTCTTTGTCCTTTGCTCTGTGGCGGCGTGTGCGGGAGTGCGGTGCGTCAAGGGCGCGCGTGTTTCATTTGTCCGGCGCAAATGTGTTTGCTCAGCGATGTGTGCCTTCCCTGCCTACTCTCTACTTAATGAGGGAGGCCGTCGCTTCGTGTTCATTAGCATACAGCTGCGGTCCCTCCTCCTCCTCCTCCTCCTCCTTTAGGGGCGAAGCACACTTTATCCGGCCTTATCATCTCTTTCCTCAACTAGAACAATCAACAGCTTCTCACACATGACTGAGCCCACTCCCAGCTCTGCCCTCAGCCCGCCTCCTTTCTCTTGTTTTGCCTCCCCCCCCCTCAAGTCGGAAAATAATATAAGCATGTTTTACATCTTCTTCCGATCTTTCCTTCTTGCTTGCTGAGAAGGAAGAAGGGGTACAAACCCCTTCCAAGCACCTCAGGCGCCAATTCTGTGCCAGAGTTGGAGAAGATTCAGCTTTGGAAATTCACAGTTGGAGGAGATTGGCTAAGTTTGTGACCTGTGACCTCTTTTCAGAAAAGAGGCATTTTGCGGTTCTGCTTCACATATCCCCTGCAATCCCAATCTACAGGGAATCACCCTAAGGCTGGGCAGGGCTCATTTTAGATTCTGGCCTTGTAGGTCCTGGCAAACATAGAAGCCAAGTCCAATCCACTGCACTACTCCAGTTGGGAAAGTTGGGAAATGGGCTTTTCTTAGAAAATACAGATTGCTGGGCCTTTTTCCATCTTGCTGTTCAGCACACATACAATTACACAAGCCCTGGCAACTTGTTTTTAATTCCTCCTTGTACTCATGGTTGATCTTAATTTTGCTGTGAGCTTATCAATAAGATAGGCTTAAGTCACCCTTAGCTGTGTTAATATTAGTGCTCCCATTCTGGCACTGTCCACAGGCAGCTTGCACAACCTTCACTGATCTCCTTAGATGGACATCTGGCTATTGTGCTGACTTGAAACAAACCAAAATTGAAATCAGCAATGAAAACAGCAAATTACATACCAAAATGGTTTCTAATGATTCAGGAATGCAGTGAAAAAAATCGAATATTAAAATATAGAACCTTTAAATAAAACTCTATGTGAAATTAAGTTCAGATAACATATTTTCTAACAGTCCGTGGATGGTTATTCTGTGAAATATGCTAGATACAGCAATAACTACAAATCTGCTTATCTTTGCAAAATTATTAGAATAATTTATAGGGATTAGACTGTTAATAGGCACTTGTAACAATAGCTATATATTACCTCCAGTTGGATTATCAGTAGATATTGTTTTGAAGATTGATTGGGAAGGTGTGTTTATGTTCCTCTTGTGGACATCTGGTCTGATATGTGATACTGGAATGGCAAACTAAAAAGGATGAAGCTTTGATCCACCACAATTCTTTTGTGAAGATCTTCATTTAAGATTGATTAAATCAAGAGATCATGAGCACAGGTGACATTTTTTAAAAGGGCCATGTGAAAGATCATCGCTGCTGATAAAATAATGGACAGGAATATGGTCAACCTCTAAAAGTGAAGAACGCTTCCACTATATACCTTCTATAGCAGTGGTGGCGAACCTATGGCATGGGTGCCAGAGGCGGCACTCAGAGCCCTCTCTGTGGGCATGCGCGCCGTCGCCCCAGTCCTAGGCCTTCAGCTGGGTTTTATAAAACCTTTTCACTTTAGGCTTCCGTCGCCATGTGCAAAAAAAAAAAAAAGGTTCAATCAGTCAATTTCAACTTCTTGCGGGAAAAAAAAAAGATCTTGCAAAGTTGAAATTGATTGATTGAACTTTTTAGTCCCACCTAGTCTGCCGTTACCACGCCCAGCCAATTGGCCATGCCCAGCCAATTGGCCACACCCAGCCAATGGGCCACACCCACCCGGCACTTGACAATGCGTAAGTGGGTTTTGGGTTGCAGTTTGGGCACTCAGTCTCTAAAAGGTTCGCCATCACTGTTCTATAGGTTGAGGGACATTATTCAAGGGAAGATCTCTTTGTAGCCTCTATGGAGTTTAGTTCCCTTTATGGAAGTCTAACAGACTGAAGTACAAATGTGTGATTACTTTGCATATAATGACAAGTGCCCAAGGGCCACCCATAGACATAAGGATCAGATAGGCAAAGAGGGACATATAGAGAAAAAGAGTGGCAGGCTGCTTTGCAAGATGAATAGGTCAATAAAAGGTCTAAATCTTAGTTTTTGTTTTGCATGTTTTGTAGCCAAGTATTTTATAGTTCATTTGGTGAGCTTTAATGGATTGTGCAAATCCAAAATGTAGGAATAATTTAGTGACCAATGAAGCTTAATGCAGAAATCCAACCAGTGAAGAGCACATACATTCAGAAAGACAAACTTATAGACTGGGATCCATGGGGAAGGGTTAAAAAAAAACCTAAAATCCTCCTTCAAGATTCATGTACAGTATAGCCTACATCAATAGAGTTTCAGCATTCCTGTGGAGCCTGTTTTCTGATAGGGTCTAACTTCAATCTTGAAAACCTGACTCTGTTTTTCCTTCACTCCTTCTTATATTCAGGTAATTAAGGTGGAATCATTTAAAGTTTCTAGGGTTCTCTTCATTTCTTGGTCCTAATGTGCTTTTGTAACTGTCCCCTTATAACTCTTTCAAGATCATCTCTTTGGCTTTCCAATAATTATTCTGTACTATTGTTTATTTATATCATTATTTTTCAACCTTAGCAATTTTATGATGTATAGACTTCAACTCCCAGAAGTTCCTAGCTAGCATGCTGGCTGGGGAATTCTGGGAGTTGAAGTCCACACATCTTAAAGTTGCCAAGGTTGAGAAACAATTATTTATATTGTTGTTGTTAGTGTCTATCCTGCATGTTTTTGCATTATGCTTGCCTATTTCTTATAACAAAGCTTTATAAATGCTTTGATTTTGCTTGATGTGATGGTTTTTTAAAATCATTTTCTTACAGACTGACCCTGACCCTAATTTGGAATGAGAGGAAGTGATTTGCTCAAGGTCACCTAGCTGGCTTTCATACCTACAGGAGGACTAGAGCAGGGGTGTCAAACTGCCGGCCCGCAGGCCGGTTTCATCATACCGAAGCTGCGCCCACCCCATTGCCGGCAATGCAAAAAGAATTGTGGTGACATTTGACACCCGTGGACTAGAGCCTGGGCCTCCATGGTCTTAGTCCAGAACCTTAATCATTACACCACACTGACTCACTTTTACTTATTATATTTAATAGTTCTAGTGTTTAAAGCCTTCTCCCATTGAAAATAGCATGTGTATGCATGTAAAGACTAAAAACTCCTCAATTGATGTTTAGTAGGCGAGGATTGCTTCCTACTAAGGGAGAATCCTTGCTGTAGTGGAATTCTAACTTCCCACAGTTATATTTAATTGGGATGCTTCCTCCCCATGCAGCTATATGGAGATTTTCCTTTGACCACATATATGAGATAAATAGCCTAGCAAGAACCTCAATACAGCCATGAGCACAATGGTGTTGTGTTGGAAATACTGGAACTGATGGACAAGAAGCATTTGAGGAGTAGGTAAAAGGAGAAGATACTAAATCTAGGAAGAATGTGATGGTGAAGCAGGACTGATAAGTCAGCACACCTCCACACACTCTGGAGATCTCAGAAGCCTCATGGCATGCATACCCAGATGATGTACAATTGACACATTATGTCAATATACACTACTAATGAAGACAGTGTAAACAGTATCTTCTAAAAGAAATGGAGGAACTATAAGAATTTTACTATCACTCCAAACCAAAATCATAATTATCTAAGTCTAAGAAACTGAAGTAATGCAAGAAGAAAGTCTCTTTGTACATCCTCCCCAAACTCAACTGAACACAGAGAAGTATGTTCTATTGAATAAAATTGGACTAGGGATATAACACTTCTGAAAAATTTAAAGTGATAGAACAAACCCCATTTTAGTAAATATAGTTTATTCAAACAATAATGACACTATTGTTCTTTATTTTTATTTCAAAAGGAACAAAGCTATTAAACTCTTAAGGAATTAGCATCTATTTATTTTTCCCAATTTAGGAAAAGAAGATAGGCAAACATAGAAAACAGAAGAAATCATTAACATAGTATTAAAATGAAGAAAATATGTATTTTACAAATACAAGTAATTTCAGAAAAAAGATGGAAAGCTCAAAATGCAGATTTTGTCATGTAATCAGTTTTTCTTGATCTAATACTATCACTATTTCCAATGTTTTATTTTTATTATTTTCTGGACTTATAAAAGCTAAACCTTAACTATATGGAGGGAACCTTTCTTTTATGTCATTTAGTTCTTGATTTACTTTCAAGCACAGACCAATTACTTTTTATTTAAATATATATATATATATATATAATTTTGAAAAAAAATACTAAAACTGTTTTTAAGCCATTTTCAGTCATCTCCAGGTTTAAGTGGAAAAATACCTTCAGTAAGGAAAACTAATTTTCTTCCTAGCAAAATAGGACAGGTTCTCAAATATCTGAAATTATTATCAATCATAATCACACTGAATCAGATCAAATATGTTTACCTGAACTGAATAAATTGTATAGACTTGCATAGAATTTGGAGCACTTAAGCTCATTGACTTCAATCAGTTTTTCAGTAAGTAACCAAATAGGAGTTCACTTTTCTTGGCGTAGTGTGAATCAGCACCCCAAAATTACAAGGTATCTTTTCTCATTAGCAGCCATCCTTTGGAATTAGTATATAATTTTCAAGGGTGGAAGTCAACTTTCTGTGTTTTTTTCCTTTTTTCCACTTCTTTTTCTTCTTTTCTTTTTTCTTTTTATTGCTTTTATTTATATTTTTATATTTTATATTGCAATAAAATTCTAATGAAAGTATTTTTTTTAAAAAAAACTGATACATAATTTTAATGAAGACAGACTTAGGTGCAAATTCTGAATTGAAATTTTTGTTGAGTTTTCTACAATGTTTTGATGTAACAGTTGGGTACTGGCATCTGAGTATTATTTCAAGGAAAGTTATCCATGCGCTTTTAGACCAATTTACTTAGCTCCGTAGGCTTAGGTATTCTTTTATTTGTGATTTTAAAAATTTAAAAATTTTAACTATTATTTTAATAGTTTTGACTTGTTTCATTTTTAAATTTATTGTGCACTGCTTTGTAATGTCGCTGATAGCAAGTACAGAGAAATTGTTTCAATCAAACAAATGAATTGTGTACAATTTGTTAAAATGTGTATGCAACCTTTTTTACTTCTCTAAAGCTGTGTACTTCTGTTTTAGTGCTAAAATGAAACAATACACACCTTTTCACATTACATGATATGACCTTAAATAATTCAAGAAATAATCCTATTCCTCATAGTTATTCCTGATGTTATGATATTGCTGACTAGTCACAATATGATATGTATAAGATTATCCTTTCTGACTGAATAGAGCAGCAGTTACTGGAAAAATGCCTGCAGATCATTTGATAGACCTTGTGTTATAATCTCCATCTTCCATCTTTGACCATCTCTTCCTACTACTATCCCATCTCTTTTAAAAGATTTTAGTTTATGCCAGAATTGTTGATAACTCTTTAGTTATCTCACTATATACCAATTCATTTTCATCATTTGGTATAAATAGAAATGTATCTATCAGTTGGTATACATTTATTCACTTCATTTTCCTTAAATTGGTGATTTTCCCTTCCTATTGGCTGAAACAGTCCACTGCTTTCTGCAGCTAATCTGCAATTGGTCAGAGTTTCTGAGCTGCCCCTTGAAAGAGAGTTAACCCTGCAGCTGCCAGGTCACTAACCAGTATATTAGAAAACTGACCTTCCTCCTACTACAATGTACCTTCTGTCCAGGAAGACAGAGAGATACAAAGTTCGCATTTTGAATGAACAATTAAAAAGCTAAAATGCAATATGCAAATCTCACTAGCCATCTGTCAAGTTCTGCTTGGGAGGGAGTCCTCAGCACTGCCCAGGAGGCTACAGGATTTAAAAAGCAGCAACATTTAGAAGCAGAGTCAGATTGATGAAATGACATACTTTATTTTACTTTTATCATTGAGTCTGTAGCACTGAGACATATCTTATTACTGAAGTTGTTGGCCTCAGATCAGATAAATAGAACTTTAGTTGATTCTATTGTCTTAATATATCTGCACGTGTGGTTTTATATACCCTTGTCTAAGAGGATGGTTTGCTTGTATTGTTTTTATTTTTAATTATTTAACATGTACAAACAGCATATACTTAAATGGCAAGCTCTATCGTATTCACTGGCTAATCATAAAAAGTTAGAGCTTATTTACAAATCATTTCTAAACACTTTGCTGAATTGTATATTCATTGCAAGAATAGTCATAGTTAGCCATTCATACCTAAACTATTCCTGGCCAGGCAAACATTGGTAGATGATAATTATTATAATTCAGATAATTGAGAATGCTTTTTTGTACCATGCTATTGCATATACTTTGTTTAAAGGATTGTTTGAGATATGTCTTTGGTCTTTCAAGTAATGAAATTTCACCTTCTACTATTTGACGGACAAGTTCTTGCATTGAAGGTGTCTCTTCTTCCTATAAGCAAGAAATGAGAAAAGTAAATGTCTAAAGATAATCATTAGCTTGACTGAAGTGCTCAGTGCGGCATCACCCTCTTCTGTCAGCCTAATATGAGTAATGCACAAGAATTTCAAAATAACCCACAAATAAATAAATTTAGCACACATTAGTAAAATGCTGCCCCAAAAAGAGAATTCTAATCAAAAACCAAACTCAACCTGGGATTTATTGCTTTGTGTGTTTAGCCAGAGGCTCTCTCTTAAGCCTCTCTTTCACCTTCACTTATTCCCAAAGCCCTGACAACAAATTCAGAGAAGCAGCTGCTCACCACATTCCCTGGAACGCAGGCAGATATGCCAGTTGATCCTCAAAGTGCTGCCTAGCACATGCCATGTTCATTTCAATAGAATCGGTGCTGACAGAACACTTTTATTACTCAGATTTAGGGAAGCCTGACACTAGTGAAAGTGCAGGGTTTATCGCACAAGTGCGCGATAAACCGTGTGAGGATAATTTCTCATTAATCTATAATGAGAAAGGAAAATGTACATATGCTACATTGTTGTCACTATTTTTCCATCCCCATTTTTCTTTCTCAATCCTTTCTCAGTTATATCATCTTTCAACTCAGAAGGTTTACTTTTAAGGTATTTTGTAAAGCACCATTAATGCAGCCTGTCCCACATAAATTACAACAAAAATCAATAATGTTTTCTGTTCCAAATCATATTAATAGGACATAGTGAAATTATATATTTGTATACATATAGCATTGTTTAATGCCCAGATGTACTTGCTTTCTTCAAAAGAACCATTTGAATTATAACTGAAAAAGAAATAAGACGCATCACTGTATTGAAATACATATGATTCACACTAACAGCACACTTCTGTAAAACATCCAGTGTGCTGACAACCTACTGCATCACTGATCAAGATAGAAAAGGAATTTGATCCACAGAAACTAATGCAATTACACTGACAGAATTTCACCTTATCTTTGACAGTGGGCTCACAGTGCTTTATTCACCATTAATATATGTTAAAATCCTCCAGGCTACCCTAGTACTGGGGCTCAATAATTACTCAAATTATTGATTTGGGTCTGTATGACAAGAGTTCATATTATCTCTAAGCTGTGGAAATAAGTGGAGATGAGGTTCAGCAATACAACTTTCGCCTCATCTTGGATGGTGCAATATTGGTACAGCAGCCAATCAGGCTGAATCTCATGATGATGAAAATGACGACGACGACGACGATGATAATTGTATAGTGGTATCCAGACTAAGGAAAACTAAGGAAACAGGAATGCAGTGGGCTTAATGGGAGTATTAAGAATATAAAAATTAAATACAAAGGGATTTAATATTAGCTGAAAAATCACAGAAGGAGAAAAATTGGAGTTCTCAAGTACAAAGAGTAAGGAGAAAAAAATGAAATGCCTAATAACCATACGTTAAGAACAATAGACCATACTGAACAGTATAGAAATGACTCAGAACATAGTGATATAGAAAATAGTTTCTCAGAAAATAAAACATGTATTTATGAAAGATTAAGAGATCAAAATTATATATATTAAATATGTTTGTATATTTATATCCACCTTTCTAAAAGGCTCGCTAATAAAGTAAAACATTAAATAAAGTAATCGCAGAAAAGCAAAGATTGCAATAATATAGCCCAAGGTAAAGTGCATTATAATAATTCAGATGAGCTGTAATAAAGGTATCTGACAAAATTGCATTCTGCGAAAATGGATTAAGTTGTTGCATTATCTTTAGTTGGAGAAAGGTTCTTAGCTGCTAATACCAAAGTATCAAAAGTAAAGACAATATCCAGGAAAATCCCAGGTGTTAAAAAAAGTAAGGCTAACAGACAAAAGTATGAACACGTTAAGGGCAGATATTCCAGATAATTCTCAATCCATTTTACATTAAAGGTAGCACCTTTTCCAGACAAATGAAGCAGACTGTAGGCTGAATATGAGTAAAATATTTGGAGAAAAGCCCATAAAACAATTGAAAAATACATATTTTGCATTCAAAAAGGTTTAAGAGTTAATCCTAACAACTCCAATTAAATAAACTCAGTAAGACCAAGTAACCATACTGGTTTTGTCTGGATGTCTTTTGTTCTTCCTTCTCTCTATTATTTTCTGGGAGCCTTTAGTATTTCATTTTTCAGTTTCCCATGCATCCTGAACTGCTTCTTCTTTCTAGGATTTCCATCCATGGAATACAGTTAGTCCTCGACTTACAGCAGTTTGTTTAGTGACCATTCAAAGTTACAACAGCACTGAAAAATGTGACTTATGACCGTTTTTCATAGTTATGACGTTTGCAGCATCCTCATGGTCACATGATCAAAATTCAGATGCTTGGCAAGTGGTTCATATTTATGACCTTTGCTGTGTCTGACAAGCAGTCAATGGGGAAGCCAGATTCACTTAATAACCAGGTTACTAACTTATCAACTGCAATGATTCACTGAGGCAAGAAAAATCATAAAATGGGGCAAAACTCACTTAACAAATGTCTCGCTTAACAGAAATTTTGGGCTCAATTGTGGTCGTACGTCAAGGACTACCTGTACTTCCTAATCTCTCTCTTAGTTTGTTAAAGTCAGCTCTCTTAAAGTCTTAAGAGTCTGAGTTGTTCAGTCACCTGGTCCTGCATTATAGTGAATTCTAGTATGACACGGTCACTTTCTCCCAAAGTTCCTACAACTTCCTCTCCTTCAATCATTTCACCCCAGTTAGTTAGGATTAAGTCCAATATAGCTGACCCTCTAGTTCCCACCTCCACCTTTTGAGTGACAAAGTTGTCAACTAGGCACATCAGAAACCTGTTTGATCTCCCACTCACTGCAGAGTTTGTTTCCCATGATGTCAGGGTAGTTAAAAACCCCACATTAGTACAGTGGTGTGTTTCCTGTGTACCTTGGATAATTGATTAGCAGAAAGTTCTGCTTGGTTGGTGACCTGTATTACACACTTATGGCAATGTCATTTATTTTTCCTCCGGTATTCACCCAAATGCTTTCCAGAAGGCTTTCATCCCTAGTATTGTGTATTTCTGTAAAGGTGTAGTAATTCTTTACATACAATGCAATTTCCTCCCCCTCCCTTTTTGAGTTAATTCTGTCTGTTTTCAACAATTTATATCCTTCTAGTAGCATGTTCCAGTCATGGGTGCCATCCCACCAAGTCAGTAATAGCAATAATATAGCAATAATATATCTGCCTTGATGTACTAGGATTTCAAATTCTCTCTGTTTGATACCCAAATTCTGAGCATTAGTGTAAAGACATCTAAGCTCATTATGGCTGACCTTGCATTTGCATCCTATGTCTCCTGTTTTATACATGGATGCAGTATTGCAAGTGTGGTTTTACTAAGGCTTTATAAAGCGGTACTAATACTTCACATGATTTTGATTCTATGCCTCTATTTATACAACCAAGGATTGTATTAGCTTTTTGGGCTGCTGCCACACATTGCTGGCTCATATTTAAGTGATCATCCACTAGGACTCCAGGGTCCCTTTCATAGTTACTATTTTTGAGCCGGGTTTCGCCTAATCTATTCTTGTACCTTTGGTTTTTACTGCCTACTTGTAAAACCTTGCTTTTCTCTACATTAAATTTCATGTTGTTGGATAGAGCCCATTGTTCAAGTCTGTTAAGATCTTTTTGGATCCTGAGCTGGGGTGTTGGCTATTCCTGCCAGCTTAGTATCATCTGCAAATTTGATGAGTTTCCCCTTCTATTCCCTCGTCTAAATCATTTATGAAGATATTGAAGAATACTGGATCTAAGTTAATTGTTAATTGCAAGTTAATTGTAATAGTTATATAACACTTTCTGGGAGTTGGGTACCAGCACAATTGATTACATCATTATTTCAACCAATGAGTTTAACTTATTGGACTTATTTTAGATGATAATGAACAGACCAGATGGTGGTCACCTTCTGTTGACCCTGGATTTATAGTTTCCTCAAAACTGCATACATCTTGACAAATTTCACCATACTGATTCAGAAGGGATGTATTGCAATGAGGATCAAATGAATTAACAGGTTGAATAAAAATTCACACCAGATACAACAAATTTCTTTTAAACTACTGTAATGAATGAGGGACCATTAATTTAGTAAAATTTAAAATTTTGACTTGAAGTCTGCAGAGCCCCCTGCTGGAAATCAGAATAAAGAGTTCATATCCTACCTAGACAACCAAGATCTAAATCTTGGTTTAATCTACAATATGTGCATGTTTAAAAATAACTTATTAGCTCCCGTCCCCTACTTTGGAAGAACTGAGATCAGAACTTTGTCTTATATTATAAAACTGATAGACAGTCGATTCAAAATCAATAGAAAAAAGAACTTATTAATGGAATCTTTAATTTACTTACAGAATTTTTTGCCTCCAAATGTAGAGGTCATTCCATTATAGCCAAACTACCCAATACAACACATTATAGCCAAACTACCCAATACAAATTTGGATAATCTTTATCCAAATTTCTATTGCTGTTTAAGCTAAAAATGATCAGCAGAAGAAATCCCTCTTCCCCCAAAAAAGTATGACAGAGATGCTGTTCTAAGTATTTTTTTTTAGATAACATCTGTGTACTTTGAACTAGGACTGCAATACACATGGATTTATTCAGAGTTATTAGTCATGAAGGCTAGCAGGAGCTTTCAGATTCAGAAACTTCACAGATATTTTGAAATTAGGACTTTGGAGAGTGGTCCAGATATCAGTTTTTTTTATCTCTATGTTTTTCTATTGCCTCCTCTTTAAAAAAAATCATGATTAATTAAAGAAGACAAAAACCAAATTATTATTATTTTTTATTTCTCTTACATCTGGAACACCCATTTTCTAAACCTCATTCTACTATCCCTGTGTTGATGCAAAAGATAGATGCCTTTAGCAAAATAACAGATTACTCTATTAATTGGTCTAAATCAGAATTGATGCCAATAAGTTAAATTACACATCCATTTAAGGAATATCAATTCTGCATTTTTACCATCTCCATTAATTATCTTGGTATGTGTATACCAAAGAATATAACTCAGTTACTAACATGTAATATAAATAAAATATATAGAGAGATTTCTTTAGAAATTGATCGACAGTAGTAATTATCTTCTGGGGAAAGATGAATGCTGCCAAAATGAATATTATTCTCAGATTAATTTATATTCTGTTAGGAATTCCAGTTTATATACCTGGAAAACATTTTCAGAAATTAAAATTTCTGCTTAGAAAATTTTTATGGGTTTTTCAAATCAGAAAATATCTTTACAGAAAATGCAGTTACCAGTTAATGAGGGAGGGTTCAGCTTTCCACATCTGGAACTATATCATCATTCTTACCTATTGTCAAGTATTAAATATTGGAAGTCAATAATCACGTTAATTTTTTAATTGGGAGAACTTTAGAACATACATATATAACACCTTTGGTTGGATCGATAATATTAGCATCTAAATATACTAAAACTCTAGAAACAATAATGTCAATTAGAAAGCTATGAATGTGCAACAAAAATATATTTGACTCTTTTTCTCATGTCAGTTTGACTTTATGGGAAAACCCAACTTCAAAAATTAGGAAAAAGATGGTGGTTCAGAAAAATTGAATAGAAAATGTGATATTGTCTTTAAATCAACTGACAGATGTTGAAGATGAATTTTGAAGATACTCTGTGTTACAAGACAAATATCATCTATCAGATATTACCCAATGGCAATATTTACAATTACATTTGTTACATTATTTGGACCAGTAGCATTTTAGCTTCTGAAACACCTGGGACATTAGAACAACTGTTAAATCCTTTAGAACTAAAATATCTATTAGTTTTTATATATATTTGTTATCAGTAAATCAATTTAATATGCAGATGTTCAGAAATGAGTGAAATAAAGGATTAGTGGTTCCTATATTGCCTAGACAATGGGAGAGTGTCTTAATTTTTATAGCAAGTATCAATGGGCCTCAAAATATTACTTACACAACAAAAAATAATATTTAAAACTTATTGGACTCCCTTACATTTGTATAGAAAAGGACTGTCAAAAACTGCATTGCTGGAGATAATGGATAATGCTTCTTTAAGACAGGAATCCCCAACCGGTCTGTGGCCAGGTGGAAACCAGGTGGCGCAAGTGGCAGGTGAGTGTGCAAAGCTTTATTTGCGGGTGTGTGTGTGATCCGGTTGCGCATGTGAAACCATCCCCTATGCCCCTGACGCTGCTGCTACCAGTCCATGGAACCAGAAAAGATGGGGACCACTGCTTTAAGATAAATGCTTCTACTATGTCCTCTACTTACTAAGTAGTAGTATATATAAAAAAGCTAAAATTTTCAGAGGCTAATATTCTTTTGAACTATATGTCCTCGACTTACGACCACAATTGACCCCCAAATTTCTGTTGTTAAGTGAAACGTTAAGTGAATTTTGCCCCATTTTTTTACTTTTCTTGTCCTAGTTAAGTGAATCACTGCAATTGTTAAGTTAGTAACACGGTTGTTAAGTGAATCTGGCTTCTGACTTTGCTTGTCAGAAGGTTGCAAAAGATGATCACACTGCAACCATCACAAATAACAATCAGTTGCCAAGCATTCAAATTTTGATCCCATGACCTTGGGGATGCTGCAATGGTCATAAGTGTGAAAAATGATCATAAGTCACATTTTTCAGAACTGTAACTTCGAATGGTCACTAAACGAACTGTTGTAAGCCGAGGACTACCTGTACTTAATACATGATATTTGAAACTCGGATGTAAATGGATTCTCCATTTCCTTATATGGCTAAAAGACTGATATTGCAGCATTGGAAAAATAAATGCATGGTTCCATTTATTCAATAGATTGAAGAGCTGATTGCACTTGCCTCTTACAAGCATATTGCCTGTAGATATAGAATTTGTATAAACAAATATAGATAATACTAGTGACCCCACAAACACTACTTATGACACTGTTTTGAAGTTACGGCTGCTGCACCGCCCCAGTGGTCATTTGCCCTTATGACTAACTGCAGGCATGTTATAGCACCCTTTCTCCCCCCATCCCAACTCAACAGGCCTGCTCCCCACTTCCCATCACCCACTGCACACTTATCTTTTGAAGATCTCAAAAGCTCATGTTGGGAAAGGAGGGCAGGCTATTTTTCCCGGGCCACATGGCTGGCTCCTGGAAGTGGCCGCCATTTTTAGTGTGCCCACAATTACTTGTGGTTACGCTGAAATGGCGGCCACTTCTGGGATGGGCCGCACCATTCTGCTTTCCTAAACCGCTCTATGCAGTGCTGTGGAAAGCTCCGGAACTCCAGATATTTTCAAAAGGTAAATGCACTATGGGTAATGAGGGTGGGATGGAGGCCCAAACCCTGGCCTATGGGGACCCAGTGGAGGTGAAAAGGCTTGAGAGTCCCAGGGGAGGGGTAATCAGTAATCAAGGAATTACCAAGAAGAAAACGGCATCCCCAACAACACTGGTAGGGCAAGCTATTGTATATAAACAGGGAGCAAACTCCAGATTTACAAGCACTGATGATGTTACTTTGTCAGGTAATGAAATATCTGCAAGCAAAAGAACTTTACATCTGGTAACATTCAGTGAATGCAAGAACCATTTTGATTTGATTTGATTTCTATAGCTGTACATCTGAACAAGTGCCTCTAGGGCAGGGGTGTCAAACTCGCAACATCACGTGACGTGTTGCGACGTATCGTGACTTTTTTTCCATTGCCGGCAATGGGGTGGGCGTGGTTTCTCTATGATGCATCCGGCCCGTGGGCCGGCAGTTTGACACCCCTGCTCTAGGGCAGGGCTTTTCAACCTTTTCACCGATTGTACCACTTTTAGGATATGGCAATATTTGAGTACCACCTAGAAAGGGGTCAAAAACTTGATGACCAAAAAAAACCCACCCCTGTTCAAAATTGCAATTGCACTGAAATGACTTATGACCATTTTTCACACTTATGACCATTGCAGCATGCCCAGGGTCATGTGATTTATATTTGGATGCTTGGCAACTGATTCATATTTATGATGGTCACAGTGTTCCAGGATCATGTGATCCCCTTTTGCAACCGTTTGACAAGCAAAGTGAATGGCAGGGCTGCTGGTGGCCAAGTGCTAAGGCGGGACTTCCCTCCCTCCCTCCTTCCCTGCCTCCCTCTTTCTCATGCCCACTTCCTTCTGAAGGAAGAATTTGGAAAAAAAACGTATTTTTCCTCTTCCATATATTCATCAAACAAGGAAAAGCCTCCAGAGACAGAAAAGACAAACTGCTGAGTGAACTAGCTTAAAAAGGCACATTCCCTTTAAGAATTAGCTACTGGCTAGAAATGTAAGTATTGGCTGCCGGCTAAGGCAGCCTCCCCAAATGGCTCCATTCATAAGGAATGCTACAGGCAAAATCCATTCAGGAGAAAAATACTTCAAAATCCCTTGCAGCAAAACTTACAGCTAACAATAGCAGAGCAATAGAAGCTAACATGAGACATCAGCCAAATAGAAATTGCCAAACACTCCTTAAGAACACAAAGCCCTCATTGCACAAATCCCAGAACTTCAAAGTCACAAAAGCACATAAGAATCCTTCCACTCTCCATCTCCCTCCCTCCGTGTCTCACCTCCAGCTGATGCTACCTTTCTTCATTCTTTGTGGAGGGCAACCCCTCCCCTGCTGCATTTCTTGCCTGTTTTGTTGCTGCCAGCAGAGGTGGCTGCCACAGAAGTTGTAGATCGGCTCATGGCCGGCCTGCTTGGCCTGCTTGATCTCCTCTCCTCTCCCCCCCACCCTCCTCCTTCCCCTTTGGTGCAGCTAGAGCTGACTCCGCCTCCTCCCAAAACTGCTGCTTTTTTTCTCTCTCCCTCTCCTGTCCAAACTGCCTCCTTTTATAGTCTCTCCTGTCTCCGCCCCCCTCCTCCTCCTTTCTCATGGGGGAGGGTGAGCCAGAAGTGAGCCTGGGGCCTTTGCCTCACCCCAGCCACTCTGCAGCTCCAGAGGACTCTCTCACAGTAAGTCCTTGCCTGCGCTGGCTCTTTCCCTTCCCCACTACACTTGGCTAGGCAGGGCTGCGTACCACCTGCCACTCGTTAATGTACCACAAGTGGTACGCGTACCACCAGTTGAAAAGCCCTGCTCTAGGGAGTGTATATCAAATATACTGAGTAATAGCTGAAAAGCAGGTATAACTATTCCTGGACATACAGGTATAGGCATGTATGGGACACTACTTTGCGAGTTAATAAGAGGTGTTTCCCGATTCCTGATTCCTTCTTGCTCCCATGTGTGGAGAAGTACCTCATTTGAATGCTTTACGCAGTCCTATTAACAATTAACTTCACACTTGGCTATGGCCTTTCTAGAGGCCAACTATTGAAGGGGATCTTTGCACTAATAAACTGTTGAACTGATCCTGTAGGACTATTATGTTCTTAAGTAATTATTCTAGGAAAATTAAAGCAATTAATCCATTCAAGAAAATGCAATGCACACGTACAGTAACAGAAATAACAGGACATTGAAATTGATATAAACTGTGTATAAAACTCTTCCTAAAGTTCATAATTATTTGTTTGTTTGTTTGCTTGTATACCACCTTTATTATTTTAACAAATAACTCTAGGTGGCAAACATATCCAACACACCTTCCTCCTCCTATTTTCCCCACAACAACAATCCGGTGAAGTGAGTTGGGCTGAAAGAGAGTTACTGGCCCAAGGTTGCTCAGGTTCTAGGTATCATGAGTTTCCCGCTTTCTAGTCTGGTGCCTTAACTACTGGACCAACCTGGCTCTAATAATATCCTGGAGTTTTACAGTTTAAGAGTAAAGAAGAAACAACAAACTTCCAGTTTGTTGAAATATGAAAGCAAATAATCAGCAATAATAAATGCTTATATTAAATGCATATAGGAGGAATTTTCTTTACCTGGGCAGATACTAAGATCTGACGTAGTTCCTTCTTCAGATCATTAAAACGATCTTGATAGATGGCCAAGGCCCAAGGTTCCTTAAAGTAGCTGGTTAAAAAAGACAAAATTTAGTTACCCAGTGTGCCTCTCATTAAGGGCTAAAAAGTGTTTACCTGCTTTTTTGCTTTTATAAATTACAGTTCTGGACCCATCATGATAGCTTGTTCATAAAATGCCTGCCATAACAGCATGGTCAATCAATTCTTTTAATGGATGTTCCTGATGTACAGCCAGCTTCAGTAATTACATTTAAAGTGGCTTAATTCAGAGCTGTGGCAAGAGCCAGTGAAGAATCCTGATTTTATCAGAATTTAAAAGCCTGAAGACCTGTGAGGAGCTGTGTCTCCATTATCTGTTCTCATTTGAGAAAAGCAGATGGTAGGATTAACTGAACTTCTGCATAAACAAATTACATTTGTGTAGACAATGACACAAGTGTTGTTTATCATTTAGGTTTCTGGATTAATAAAGCCAGAAAAACAGGCCATAATCATGTTGCAATATGTTCCTTGCACTACTGCACCGCAGCTAAATTAATTGGTCAAACAAGGAAATCCTCAGTATGTCTATTCTCAAAATTAAAAAAAAAAGTAAAACAATAGTATACAGATAGATATTTATGTAAATAACCCACATTTTATGACAAGGCAAAGGCTAAAACTGAATACATTTTTAAAATAACAGATGATTAAAAAATGGATTCTTGGGAAGCCCTTCTAGAACAACGAAGTTCCATTATATACCTAAATGATACAAATATAAAGTATAGACAACTGAGTTACTAAGGATGAAATAGCTGCTTCTGAAAACCTAACAGCGTCATGGCAAATAAGTTACTTTGATTGTTTTATAGAACTGGCAATTGTTGTTTTAAATAACTTACATAATGAAAAGCAAAAATGCTGTAGCCAAAGTTAGAAATCCTAAAAGGGACTTGTTAATGGAAGCATGATTAGATATGGCCAAAAAAGAAAGCCAATTATATAACTAGAATCAGCAACTTTAGATTTTCTTCATGGTTCAATAATATGTAATTTATGGAAAGATGTCTGTAAAGCTTAGGTTTGCACGCTTCATTCTGCCATCTAGGCCATTCTTGTACTTAATTAACTTTAATTAGTTCTAGTTTTCATTCGTGCTAGGAGAGATTCAATACTGTCACTCCAAACTGATAGTTCCAAGATGAGAAGCATGAGGAAAATATGGGAGTTTGAGGCTAAAAAAAGAAATACTTTTTTTCCAATTTTGTTTTTAGTTTGTTCATCTAGATCCCCTACTTTGTATATATGGTGAAATAATCAAATGTTTATTTTATTAAATACTGGAAAACACACATTTGTTTTGTGTATGATTGTTGCCATTGTTATCATTGTTATCATTGATACTGTTAGCTTGATTTTAATTTTAATCTTTTTTCTTTTACTTGCTTCTCAAATCCATTTGGTTATCATATCTTGCTTGTCAGTGAGTACTGTACATTTTCATTCCTCTTCATTACATTTTTAAACTCTGCATTCAACCTACAATGGTATGTTTTTTCTCTCTTCCTGTCCTGTCAGATGTCAATTATCTATACAAAACATTTTTGTAGTTTTTCAAATATATAAACAAGGCGCACTCTTGTGGATTTGTGCACTCCATTCTTTCATTCATTCTGATTTCACTTCAGACTTGGTAGCTATTTTTATTCTCCCTTCAGTGACATTGGATAATCATCCTGTGCATGGACATCAGAATTTGGCATTTGACAACCTACTAATGATAGATCATGGTTGGGAGGGTCAACGGGGCCACAGCAGCTGCCTGAATTGATTGTGAAGGTAATAATGGAGCATAACTTTACAATTAACATCTTACAGAAAAGGAGTAAAAAAAGCTTAATGTTCCAGAACAAGACGCACAGCTGATCCACTTGACTGATACTGGGAATGACAGATTAGCCTCCAAAACCTCATGTTTGTTTGGGGCCAATCTAACTTTCATAATCAACTGGCTCCACCCATGTCATGCAAATTACTTACTTGGAAATGAGTTGATAGATTTAAACAATGTCGTAGAGAGACCTTACAAAAATGTGGTGGATGAATTAAAAACGACAGCCAATCTGGATTATGTACTTTGGGCATAGAAAGGTGAGGTTAATGATGGAGTGAGAAGGGATGGCTGGGTAATTTCTATCACACAAATACAGCCAATATGTTAAAAAAACTATGTGATAATTTGAAAATCAAAAAGGACAATTAAAGGGGTTGAGAACAGCTATGAAGAAATGAGGACCAAAAAATAATCAAGAAATATAGAGAGGAAAGCTAAACCTCAAGAAGCTGGTGTGAGATGTTACAAATGCTATGATAGTTTTTTTTAAAAAAAAACTTCATGTCAAAGAAGAAATAATTATTACAATTTAGAGAAATTGGTCAATGTTTGGAAACAAAGGCTGAACTGCTCAATTCCTATGTTTGATCATCCTTTTCTCACAAAGCAAATATAATGAGTTGAGACATGAATGGAGTTAAAGTTGGTCACAGAGTACCTAAGGGCATTAATTGAAGTTGCTTCTCCACATGCTGATGAACAATTTCTCAGTCTGCTAAAAGCATTTGCTTCTGTATTATTTTAACTTCTAAAACATAGTATAGGTGTTCTTGATAACTATAAACCAGGGGTGTCAAACTGCTGGCCCGCAGGCCAGATGCGTCATGGCAAAATCGCACCCACCCCATGGCCGGCAATGGCAAAAAAGTCACAATACGTCGTGACACGTCACGTGATGTTGCGAGTTTGACACCCCTGCTATAAACATTCTTATTTACAAAAAAACTAAACATGAAGGATCCAGGAAATTATAGCTGGCCAATCTATTACCTATATTCAAAAACAGAATAAAAAAATAACAGAGATGGAAGGGCACCCTGGAGGTCTTCTAATCCAACCCCCTGCTCAAGCAGGATATCCTATACCATTTCAGACATATGGTTGTCCAATCTCTTCTGAAAAACCTCCAGTATTGGAGCACCCACAGTTTCTGGAGGCAAGTTGTTCCACTGGTTAATTATTCTCACTGTCAGGTAATTTCTCCTTAGTTCTAGAATGCTTCTGTAAGGACCCACCTCAGCTAATCACCTAAGAAAGCAGAACTCTTGAAACAGGCATTGTCTCAAAAGGAACTTTTATTAGGGGTTAGTGACAGTAGGGAAGTCAAGGTGAGATCTGGGGAAAAGGGAGACACAGTCTTTTCTCAAGTGGATAGAGGCAGGAGAGGAAAAGCAGAAAGCGAAAATTATGCCAAGCGAAAGCAAACTCTTCCCCCCCAGCAGAATGCCAGGCCCCAAACAAGAGCACATATGCAGGGAAAACAATAAGGATTTTGGGATCTGACATACGGCCCTCTAGAAGAATGGGAAATCCACCTAGAAAACAGAAAAAAGGAAAGGGGAAAAGAAGCAATACAGACATATCAATCAGGTTTATCAGGATATTTAACATGGAAACATTTGAGAAGTCTAGGGGCTCTAACATGTCTCTTGTATACCCACTCATTCTGGGAGGAAGGGAAGTCCTTCCAGGCTACTAAGTACTGTGTCACCCCATGATGTTTTCGAGTCATGCCTTGATTGCATTACTTTAAGTCTGGGACATAAAGTTTCTCTCCAATCCAGGCTTTTAACACACACAGGTTATTATGATTCTGAAACCACTCGCCAATTTCTAACGCAGTTTTAAAGTCCTGCAACAAAGTTTTTCCGATAGGAGCCACAGGTCTCGACTGGGCCCTGGTGGTTACAGGGGCTGCTAATTGATGATGTAGAAATGGTTTAGTCACTTCTGCTTTCTTGCTGTTATATTGTGGTAGTCTGGACAATGCGTCTGCTAAAAAATTCTTTCCCTCAGGGAGGTAATGGATAGTGAAATCAAAGCGATGAAAGTGTTGGGACCACCTTGCTTGTTTGGGTGAGAGTTTATGATCAGTCCACACTTGAAACGGTATTTTACTCACTTCCAGGAAATGCCTCCAAGTGAGGAGAGCCCATTGTACAGCATAGGCCTCCTTCTCCCAAGCTACCCACCTCTGTTCAGTCTCTGATAATTTTCTAGAGGTGTAAGTACAAGGTTGCAATTGTCCCTCTTTATTTCTTTGTAATAAAACCGCTCCTACAGCCACATCACTGGCATCAGCTTGAATTATAAATGGCTGTTCTGGGTCCGGATGTTTCAAAACCGACTCCACAGAAAAAAGTCTCTTAAGTTTCTCAAAAGCGGCTTGACATTCCTCTGTTCATTTTAACGGTTGACTGGTTTATCCCCCCCTCTGGTTTTTAATAAGTTTGTGATTGGAAGGGCAATTTGTGCAAACGACGGGATGAATTGTCTGTAAAAGTTTGCAAATCTTAGGAAACTTTAGAGTTGTTTCCTGGTTTTTGGAGGAGCCCATTCCAAGACTACTCTCACTTTCTCTGGGTCCATCTCTACCCCTTTGTTAGATATACGATAGCCCAAGTAATCAATATGATCTTTGTGGAATTCATACTTTGACAGTTTGGTGTACAGTATAGCTGAGCGTAGCTTTTTCAGTACTGCTCTGACTAGCTTAATGTGTTCATCTTTGGTCTCTGTGTCATCCAGGCAAACCATACAGGTGCTCATGCAGAACTTCATTGATTAATTGCATGAACACTGCAGGGACCCATTGTAGTCCAAAAGGGAGAACTTTAAATTGGAAACACCCCAATGGACAATTGAAGGCAGTTTTCTATTCATCCCCTTTCTTTATTCGTATGCGGTAATAAGCTTCTCTCAAGTCTAGCTTGGGGAAAAAATTTCCTTTTGACAAGTGCGCTAACATGTCTTTCATTAAAGGTAGTGGATACAAGTTTTCCATGCACACAGCATTCAGACTTCTATAATCTATGCACAGATGAAGAGAGCCATCTTTCTTTTCTCTGAATAATACAGGGGCTGCTACCCGGGGTCTAGCCGCTTCTATAAAACCACACTCTTAAAATCTTTCTGATAAACTTTCCCAGTTCGTCCAACTCCGTGGGAGTCATATACATTTTTGGCTTTGGCAGTTTTGCCCCTGGAATGATTTCAATAGCACAGTCTATAGGTCAGCGTGGGGGAAGTTTTCTGCTCTCTGTTCACTGAACGCCTCAGCCAGATCTCAATATTCCATTGGGAGGTTTTGCAAGTCTGACTCACTGAGGGCGGAGGCAAATTCACGGTGTAATTCACATTTCCCGCCATTTTTTTAGAGATGAATGGGGTTTCCCCCTGTGGGAATTTTAGCTGTCCCTCCCTCCAGTCTATCATGGGGTTTCATTTCTTTAGCTAAGCCAGTCCCAAAACTAATGGCCACTCCATTCCTGGGGCCACAATAAACGCTAGAGTCTCTGCATGGTCCCCCAGGTCAATATGTAAAGGTCTGGTGGCAAAACTGGCAGGCACCCCTCCTGCAACCGAGCCATCCAGTTGGCAAAAAGTAATTGGAGTTTTTAGTCTCCTGAGAGGTATCACCATTTTCCCCACTAGTTCTGGGCTGATCATGCATCTGGTGCACCCCAAATCCAGCAAGGCTGCTAATTTTACTGTCCTCCCAGTGCCAGGTATGGAAAGTTCTAGGGGCACTGTTATGGGGTCAATTGGCCCACTCACCAATGGGTCATTTTCGTAGTCGCTTTCCATCCCTTCTGGGTCATCATAGCGTGGAGTCAGAGCTCGACCCTCTCTATTGTGACCACGGGGGAGCTCTACGACCTCTTCGGATCTCATTGCAGTCTTCCTGGGGTGCAGTGAGGTTCTCGGGGGTCTTCCAGCCGGTAGACGATCCCCTTTCTTGGCAGGTGTCTTGCTGCGGCAATCCATGGCTCAATGCCTTTCTTTACCACATTTGAAGCAGGCAGTGGTGCGAGGCGGGGCAGGTGAAGCTTGAGCGGTCTCCTTTCGCTTCTCTGGCTGCAGCCTGAAGCTTGGTCTCACCAGGCGGTGTAGGTGCTTGATCGATCTCCATTTCCTCAGCTAGCAGGCACCAATTGTACAGTTGTCCTGGGGCTCCATGAGTTACGCAGGCATTGTACAACTCTTTGTTGAGCCCATCCTGGAAACAGCTTACCAGGATGTCTTCTGGCCAGTTTAGGTGGCTGGCCAATTCTCTGAACTCTTCAGTATATTCGGCCACCGGTCTTCTTCCTTGCTTCACCATTTTTATGCGCTCCCGGGCATAAAGCAGTTGAAATTTCTCGATTTGGGTGTGTTACAATTGTACAGGGTCACAATCCAATCAGCTGCTCCACCTTCCAAAGCTAGTGTAACTACCCGGACTTTTTCTACATTGGTAGGCACTGTTCTCCCGTAAATTTGCATGTAGGTGAACACTTGTGCCAGGAAATAACCCAATCGCTTCAGATCTTCATCAAACTTCACTCCGATCGGAATCGGCTTCACCTCAGCCGGTTTAGGTGGTCTGCCTCTGGTTCCTTGAGACGGACGGCCTCACCACGGTGCTGCCACTGGGACTCCAGTCGCTGCCATCTCTTGGACCTCCAATTTCTCTTCCTCTGATTCGCCCTCTGACTCTTCCTCCGATTCAGGGCAATCTTTCAGCTCCACCTTGAATTCATCAAGGGTCTTTTTCACATACTCCATTACTGCTTCCATCGTCTCTGACTTCGATTCTTCTCTGTCTTTATCAGGAGGGGCAGGTTCTCGATTTTTCTTCTTCACCTTTTTCTTCCCTCCACCTCAAGTAAGGGTGACTTTTGGGGCTTTTTCTTCCCATCCTTTTTTTCCGAACCCGAGTGACCATCTGGCTCGATCTTTTTCACCAGAAGGCCCAGCTTCTTCCAGGCTCTCCTTGGATTTCAAACAGAGGAGATCTTTGGCCGATTTCTCTGCCTGGAATTCCTCCATGTGGAATTCAGTTGCGACTTCCCCAGCAGAGCAGCAGCTTCTCCGGGTTGAGTACTATGCAGCTCTCGCCTTATGTAAGCACCCACCTCAGCTAACCACCCAAGAAAGCAGAACTCTTGAAACAGGCATTGTCTCAAAAGGATACTTTTATTAGGGGTTAGTGACAGTAGGGAAGTCAAGGCAAGATCTGGGGGAAAGGGAGACACAGTCTTTTCTCAAGTGGATAGAGGTTGGAGAGGAAAAGCAGAAAGCGAAAGTTATTCCAAGTGAAAGCAAACTCCCCCCACCAGCAGAATGGCAGGCCCCAAACAAGAGCACATATGCAGAGAAAACAATAATTATTTGGGGACCTGACAGCTTCTCTCCTTGATTAGTTTCCATCCATTGCTTCTTGTCCTGCCTTCAGGTGCTTTGGAAAATAGATTGACCCACTCTTCCTTGTGGCAGCCCCTTAGATATTTGAACACTGCTATTATATCACCCCTAGCCCTTCTTTTCATTAAACTAGACATACCCAATTCTTGCAACTATTCTTCATATGTTTTAGCCTCCAGTCCCCTAATCATCTTTGTAGTTCTTCTCTGTACTCTTTCTAGAGTCTCAACATCTTTTTTACATCGTGGTGACCAAAACTGAATGCAGTATTCCAAGTGTGGTCTTACCAAGGCATTATTAAGGGGTATTAACACTTCATGTGACCTTGATTCTATACCTCTGTTAATGCAGGCTAGGACTGCGTTGGATTTTTTGGCCACTGCAGCACACTGCTAGCTTACATTTAAGTGATTGTCCACTAGGACAGATAATAAAATTCAGGATGTGAAACACTTTAAAAACAATGCACCAATTATTTAGTGACAACATGAATATGTTAAGAATAAATAATGTCAGACTAACTTTATTAATTTTCATTTTGAATTATATAACTTCCTTCCCCATCAAGTCTCGCTATGTCATCGGGAGTTCTTGGGAGAGATGACAAAAAATGTCAGGAGAATATGACAAAAGTATACACTCCTAACAAAGTCACTCACACAGTGAAAGCCATTTCAACTGCCAGCTAAACAGAGCAGGCATCTATATTATAAACTGACTGATGATACAGTGTCAGATAATGGGCCTCTCAGGTCATATGGTAATCAACATGCTATTGAGAAAATGCTGAGAATCTTTTGAAGTACTAATGGTGTTTATTAATGGCTAGATTAAAGCTTTTGGGACACTTAGTTGCTGATGCTGTCATGCAGGAAAAGAAAATCCAAATCTTCAATCACTGAATTACAGTATGAATATGGACAACAAGAAGCATGAACAAGACAGAGAAAGATGAAATGAATTGACTGTGCATTGAATCTTGGCTATCAGTGATTTGTAAGAGACTGGAATAGGACACTTTCTCTTAGAAGATTATACTATTTACTATTAAGGACATGAAAAACAAAAGAATTTTGTATTTTAATTTTTTTTTAAATAAAATAAAAATAGAAAATTAAAAGAAAGAATATCTGATACTAGAAGATGAAGTAAAATTTGTTGCTTCATTGATTATAGAAAGGCCTTCAACTCTGTTGGCTGTGCCAAGCTGTGAAATATCCTTAGGAAAATGGCAATCCCAGAATATCTTATTTTGCTTTTAGGAAACTTACATTCCGGACAGGCAACTACAGTCCACATGTAGCATAAGAAAACTGGCTTCATCTTCACAAAAGGGAGGAACAAGTCTGATTTTGTTTAGTTAACCTATATGATGAACAAATACTGAAGGAAACTGCATTACAAGAACATGAGAATGATATCAGGACAATGATTTTAAGGCTAAACAGCTTATGTAATGATGTAATGCAATGTAAGGTGGATGATGCAATAATAGGAAAGATTCAGCAGGTTTGTGTATCCCTTTAAGAGTCTGAGTATAAAAGGGAAGGCTTTGCTGGAGTCTTTCTCTCTTGTCCGTTTCCTGCTGTAACTGCTGTGTGTTGGAGTTTGCTGTATTACCATGTGTATGTATTTTGTTCCTAGTGTATATTGTAGATAGTGTAATATAAACCACCATTTAATACAAACCACTGTTTGCTGTATTTACTCCTAGGTTACCTCAATAAGACTGTGCATGCTCTGACAGGTTATGGGCCCAGAGTAAGGAGAAACCCAGTGAGAGTTTGAACCAGAGCCAGAGAATTTGAGGCTTGTGGTTTGTGGTGGTTTGAAGAAGCAGGCAACAAGGCTTCCATCAGCGTAATGGGAGGAGGTTTTGCAGTATCTCAGCTGAATGAGACAAACTATCTCTCCTGGAGTCTGAAAATGGAGATGTACCTGTGAAGGGAGGAGTTGTAGATGATAGTTACTGATCCACCTGCAGCCCTGGATGATGGGGACCGGAGAAAGAATGAGAAAGCATTGGCCAGCATAATCCTGAGTTTAGAGGATAGCCAGCTGATACACATGAGGGGTCTCCAGTGTGCTAAGGGGTGCTGGGAATCTTTGCGCAGTGTGTACATGAGAGGGACTGTGAGTAGCAAAATAATGCTGACAAGAAAGCTATATAAAGCACAGCTGAAGCTGGGAGAGAGCATGTCTACTCATTTGCAGTCCATGAGAAAGACATTCCTAGAATTAGAGGAAAGAGGAATGACTTTTACTGAGGCACATAAGGTGTATGTGGTGCTCAGTTCATTGGACAATTCATGAGACATCCTAGCGACCAGTTTAGAGTCCATGAAGGAGAAGGACTTTACCACGAGTTATTTGACTGGCTGGTTGCTGGAGGAGGAACAGAAACATCTGGAAAAGCAGCAGAGAGGGGGTGACGACAACCCACAGCCCAAGCCTAGAACTGCTATGTCCCAGGGTGCCGGCAGAGTAGTTGAGAAAGTTTGCACGGTGAAACGCTGCTTCAAGTGTGGTTCTACAGAGCATCTCCAGAGATGCTGCCCGGAGAGGAGAAACAGAGGAGCAGCGAGACAAGGTTGTAGAGCTACACAACCGACATTTTCCCTGGCAGCAACATTAACTGATAAAAACACTTGGTTGTTGGACAGTGGGGCAAGTCAACATATTGCAAATGACCCACAAATGTTTTCTAATTTGAGACCAGCTAAACAAGCATTTGTTAGCTTGGCTAATGGACAACAGTCTGCTGTTAAAGGGGAAGGTAAAATTTATGTACCTGGTATAGGAGAAATGAATAATGTATTATATGTGCCAGAGTTAGACCATAATTTATTCAGTCTTTCGAGCTTGGATAAAATGGGGTATGAAGTAATGTTTGCAAAGGGTCAATATACCATAAGGAAAGGTGGTATAAGGAAAGGATTTGTGCACAAGGCATTAAACAGGATAATTTGTATGTACTAAGGAAGCACCAGGATGGTTGTGCACGAACACTCACGAACACTTCCAAGGATGATAAATGTGTACATTTATTACACAGGAGGTTAGGACATGCAAGTTTTAAAGTGCTGCAGAGAATGCCAGATCTAGCTGAGGGATTAAAAATTTAAAAATGGAACACATATTTAGATTGTGCTATTTGCAAAGAGTCAAAGTCCAGTGTGTATCCTGTAAATAAGAAAAGCATGAGGCAAACTAACAGGGTTTTGCAGTTAGTGCACGCTGATTTAATTGGTCCTATGGCGCCCTCTCTTGGAGGAGCTAGGTACATATTAGTCTTAGTAGATGACTACACCAGGTATAGGTTCTGTTATTTATTACATAGCAAAACTGAAGTTCTACAACAGTTTAAGCAATGGGGGAACTTTGTAGAGAGAAGGTATGGCCATAAGGTATGCCAGCTGCAAACAGACAGGGGAACAGAGTTCATGTCTGATAATTTCCAAAGGTGGCAGAGAAATGTAGGCATAAAGCATAGACGGACAAACCCATACTCACCAGCAGAAAATGGGGTGGCTGAACGGAGAAATGGTATATTGCAGACCATGAAGGACTCACTGCTGGCAGATGCAAGAATGAGTAACACGTACTGGGGAGAAGCCATAAAAACAGCCAACTATTTAGTGAACAGGGCATGGAGTGTTGCTATCAATGGAACTTCATATTACATGTTGTATGGAAGGAAACCTTCATTGGCTCACCTAAGGACATTTGGCAGTTATGCCTGGGTGCATATTCCAAAGGCACCAGAAGGAAAGGACAGAAAAAGGCCAGGAAACTTAGGTTTGTAGAATATGAGCCAGGTTCCAAGGAATATAGGTTTTCAGATGGAACAAGGAAGGTTGTGATATCAAGGTCTGCCAGTTTCGCAGAGCAAAATAACTGGAACAGGGTACATGCTAACACTGAGGTGTTCATGCCAACAAGTACCATTAGTTCTCAGGAAGGAGAGGCGACACAAAGCCCAGTGAAGGAAGAACAGGATAGCAGGTCAGAAATAATAGGGATAGATCTGAAATAAAAAGAGAAGTCATAGAAACACAGGAACAGATGATCCCAAGGACGTCTGAATGTAGTAATAAAGGTGTACCTCCTGATTGATTCACAGCAAGTGGGGTTAGAGCATATAGTGTAAGGTATGAACCCTGTGATTATCAAGAAATGTTATCATTACCTAAAGTAAAAAAGGATAAATGGAAGGACACAATAATGAACTGCAGTATAAGGCAGGAATGTACACAGAGAAAAATTGTTCAATTGTTCAAGCTAATATGTTGACTAAGCTTTAAATGCAGGGAAATGTAAATGTAAAAGCATTTTGGTTAACAGCTGTTTGGCTTTAAATGAGAGGAGTGTCAGGATAATGATTTAAAGCAGGGGTGTCAAACTCGCAATGTCATATGACATGTTGCGACATATCATGACTTTTTTTCCATTGCTGGCAATGGGGTGGGCGCAGTTTCAGCATGACGCATCCGGCCCACGTGCCGGCAGTTTGACACCCCTGATTTAAAGGCTAAACAGCTTATGTAATGATGTAATGCAATATAAGGTGGATGATGCAATAATAGGAATGACTCAACAGGTGTGTGTATCCCTTTAAGAGTCTGAGTATAAAAGGGAAGGCTTTGCTGGAGTCTTTCTCTCTCATCCGTTTTCTGCTGTAAGTGCTGTGTTGGAGTTTGCTGTATTACCACATGTATGTATTTTGTTCCTAGTGTATATTGTAGATAGTGTAATATAAACCACCATTTAATACAAACCACTGTTTACTGTATTTACTCCTGGGTTACCTCAGCGCAATAAGACTGTGCATACTTTGACATGAATGATTTTAAAATTGAGGGGAAAAATATCAATAACCTGCCAATATGCTGATGATACTGATAATGAAAATGCAAATGATTTAAAAGCTTATAATCATTCTCTGCGCCTTATTACAGAAATGTGAAGGACAGCTAATTCCCTGAAGTACAGAGTTTAGAATAGAATAGAATAGAATAGAATAGAATAGAATAGAATAGAATAGAATAGAATAGAATAGAATAGAATAGAATAGAATAGAATAGAATAGAATAGAAACAGAGTTGGAAGGGACCTTGGAGATCTTCTAGTCCAGCCCCCTATTCAGGCAGGAAACCCTATACCATTTCAGACAAATGGTTGTCCAGTCTCTTCTTAAAAACTTCCAGTGTTGGAGCATTCACAACCACTGAAGGCAAGTTGTTCCATTGATTTATTGTTCTAACTGTCAGGAAATTTCTCCTTAGTTCTAGGTTGTTTCTCTCTTTGATTATTTTCCACCCATTGCTTCTCGTCCTGCCCTCAGGTGCTTTGGATTAAAAATAAATTAATTTTTTTAAAAATCTCTTCTCTAGTAGTAAAGTTATACTGTAAACCAATGAAAGTTAAGGGAGGACTTGCTTCAAACCTTTAAAAATTACAACACACCTGATTTTCAGTCATTAACAGGTAAATTATCATGTGGGGCTTTGAAATGTGAATTCCCCTAAAGTACTGTAAGCCTTTTTTTTTTTTTTAAATGCAATTATTATTGATGGTTTACAATTTTCAGCAGTTTATTTCCTTAGTTTTTTGTTTAGTTTTGAAGAGAAAGATTTTTAAAAAGTACTGGTAGATTTCACGGCAGAATTCCCTTTTGTATTAATAAAAACAGGAGCTAGTGATACAGGTAATCCTCACTTAACAGCTGAAATTTGGATCATAATTTTGGTTGCTAAATGATACAATTGTAAAGCATGACTTCAAGTAACTGTGCTGTTTAGCAATGGCGGTTCCAGCAGTCTCTGGTTAATGGGTTTAAGCGAATCACCACAGGTCATTAAGTGTGAACTTTACATGATTGATCTTTGACTTCCTACTAGCTTCCCCACTGATTTTGCTTATGGGAAACCGGTAGTGAAGGCTGCAAATCATGATCACGGAACTGTGGACTCTGTGATAGTCAGAAAAATAACCCAGTTGCCAAGAATCCCAATTATGATCATATGTTAATGGGGTGCTGTGATTGCCAGAACTTTGAGAACCAGTCAGTCATAAGTACCAGTCATTTGGTGCCATCATAAGTTCAAATAATTATTGAACAAGAGGTCATTAATTGAGAACTATCTGTAGAGCTTCCATCTCTTTATGTGCATGGCGACTTCTATATGTATTGTATTGCTATGTCAGAAACAACATGGGTTTGTTATATTGATTTTTACAGATGCAAGAATTATACATTAATATACTTATGAAATATTTCTTAGAATAGACACAATCAAGCTAAAGTTAAGCCCTTAAAGTTCCAGCATACATATTATAAAAACCAACAAAATTAAATGTTATTATGCAAAAATCTCTAAAGAAATCTTATGTGGTAAATTATGGTTTGGCTTTAAACTCAGTTAGTCATGCTTAGATCCTACTGAAATCATTAAGACTAGTTAGTCATGGCTAATTGAAATGTCACTCTAATCAGTGGGGGAAAGAACAATTAACTTCATTAAAATTGAACCTATTACTTCTCTCCTACAGCTTTTTGCTCATGACTGTGTCTCAAGTCTTAGTCATTTTCAAAACTTTCTTGAATGAACTGTAATCCATTTTCCACATAAGAAAGCCATACAGCGTTTTAATCCCGATTTCTAGGCTGAGCTATTGCTCATTAGGAGCATAGTTGTTCATTTAAAATCCAGTAATGTAATACAAGAGTGATATCTCTAATGCTTGCTAGTGTTTCTTTGCTACTTATATTGATCTATTATAGAAGTCTGTTTTTAATAATACAATTCAAGGTTGGCATTTGATTTGACCAGAAAAGGAAAGCTCTTATAGCTTTTATGTATTCTTTTTTTCTGGCTTTTTTTCTTTAAAATGAACATCTAGTTATCCTAATTAGAGTTCAAAGTCTACTAAGTGGCATTAGACACATCTAGCCATGCTCACATCCTCAGTTTTTGTTTTTGTTATAAAAGGAAACTGATGACAGACTTAAAGAAATTTGCAAGAGAAACTGGAGTATAAAGACAACCCTTTTGAATGCATGCACACAATAATACTACAGGACGATATTCCACTGACTTGTGCACTGGCCTTGACATTTTGAAAATATGTTTAGAACTTCATATTCAACATTCATTCAGGTTTTATCTTGTTTGAATATCTTGTTTATAAAGATATTTTATGTAAATATATTTACAGAATGTTGTAATGTTCAGAATATCCTTGAATATCCTGTTTATAAAGCCAATTAATGTAAATATTTTTATATTAAATGTAATTTCAATCACACCTTTTGGAATACTTTCTTTTGTTGTGACATTCTAAATACATCACTAAAGATTTTAGCTTCAGTAGTTATTCTGAGCTCTTATTATAAGAACGTAGGCATCATGCTAGTTGGAAGTTGTTTATTAGTGGATTTTTTAAATAAAATAATGAAAGACTTAACTTGTTTTTGAGTTTGGAGCCTTAATGGTGCACACAACCACTGCAGTCAGTTCTCTTAAAAATAGGTAAATGTTTTAAGCATTTTTAAGACTATAAAATGTCCAACTGATGGTTTTTCAACTCTTAAATATTGGAACAGGCTAAATCTTAAAAATGTTTAAAGCAAGGTAATGATTTCATATTGGATATTATTTCAATTGAAAAAAAATACACTATAGTAAGGGGGTGATGGATTAAGATTGCATTCCATATTATATACGGGGAGAGTAACTCAAGCAGTTGTTAAAGCTCTTCTCTTACCCAGATGAGTTCTCTACCTTAGAAATCTTAGCCAAATAATATCATTCTCAGTACCCAGAATGGTGTATCCTGAGAATTGGCTTAGGTCTATTCTCTAATTCTCCTAACAGTCTCAAGGTTAGGCCTGAAAACTGGAAACTAATATTCTTATTTTTCCTTTTATATAAACCCCCAAATGGAATGAAAATAAAAACAAAAGCAGGGATTTAACATCTTTACTTCCCTTTTTAAGAGTATTCAGACATTTTTCCTTCTATTTATTTTTGTTTTCTTTTCCTGAAAGTATTTATTTAAGCAAAACATATTTTAAACAGGAGAGTCACAAAACTATGCCACAAAATCTCACATGTTTACAGTATATTTATGCATACAGTATTGTTTTGTTGTTTGATACGCTCTCTGAGTACATGGAAGAATAGTCTAGCACCTTAGAAATAATGACGGGAGTATTTTTAGTTGCCATTTTAATGTAGAGCCATCTTGGAACTATATTAAATTGTAAAAGGTTGCCCAAAAGGTTGGGGACCTTTGCTCTGGACCAAAAAAAACACCTTTCCTGAAAGTAGAAAAAGGAAATAGAATACAATGCAGAAGAAAGCCCTCTCCAGCATGCTGATAAGCTGGCCTGGGACAATTTTACCATTGATATTAGTTCCTGAACATGTTCATACAATTAGGGAATACAATTAGCTATTTAAGGATTTTAAGGTTTAACCCTAACCCCTGTATAGAATCTAAAAAAGAACTGGCAACCAGTGCAGGTCTTTCCACACACAATGTGGAAAGGCATAATATGATCTTGTTATCGTGCATTGATTAGCAACTGAACTGCAGCTTTTTACATCATTACAAGCATTCTTCAAGGCTAGCCCCACTTCAAATGTCTTGCAGTATGATTATACTAATGAGATAAAAGAGCTAAAGTAAAAAATAGTTACATGAAATAATCTACATATGGGCAAATCAGAACATTGCAGCACTGCAACATTGCAGATAAATTACACTATGTGGGCTTTGGAGCTCATCATAGAGCTACCAGTTGTTTAGCAGCCCAGTAAACTGATGCATCGGTAATTGACCTTGCCTCTTCATAGTGGGAACACATTATAAAAACGAAGAGGAAAGTGAAAAACAGTATTAATGAACAATAATTTAGTAAACAAGCAAGTTCTCCTCCTGAAAGGAAAAATATATACAAACTTTTAATACTTTTTTTTTTTTTACAAACTGTAGCATGGTTATATTTTTAATGATAGGTTTATGTATAGGGCAAGAAAGTCTTATGAGCAAAGAGCTATAGAATCATCAGTAGCTGTCATGAGCATGCATATTTTTCAATTTAGGGCTACAACAAATATCATAAAGTCAAACAATGCAAATCACCAACTGGGTACCATATTGCCTATGAAGCTTCTAAAAGATTTTTGTAAAATGTGAAAGTTAAATAAAAAAAATCAATTTTAAAAACTGAGCTGCACAAGTTATTAGACGCAATTCTCGATTCTAGCTATCACATTTAAAACTCTTCATGGCACAGGATCAGGCTGTCTGAGGGATCCCTTAATTCAAACTGCCTCTGCCCATTTGATACAATCAAGCAGAGTGGATGAACTCAGAATCCTATAAATTAAACAATGGCATCTAATATTGCGGCATCTATTTTCTGGATATGCTTCCCATCCTTATGAAATTAGAAAATTATTTTTTTAAAAAAAATTCTTCTTCAAGATCTTAGGATAGGGTGTTTGTCCTTTAATTATGTTAGCTACATTCAGTTTCTAATTTGTGTATTGTCTCTGGATGGCTGTGACCTTCTGTTCTATTCTCCACAATCATCAAGGCATTATGTAGGCTCAAAGTTTGATAAAAAAATAATAATAATTAACTAAAATAAATTGACATTTTTTCCTTAGAGTATCAAAGACTATGAAGTTTCAGGGTCATACAAATCATTTGAGATTTCATATGACAGAGCTAAAATCCCATCAAATTTCAAGCAGTATCAAATCTCATATGTGAGATTTCAGCATACCTAAGATCAAGGAAGATCTCAAAGGTAAGATAACAAAGAAAGTGAAAATGTGCTGATCTTGGAAAAGTTTGGCCATTTAATATAATTTTTGTTTACAATTTCTTGGGACTTGAACCACTGCAGGAAAATCCAATTATCACAAAATCTTAATAAAATATACTTGAAAAGATTCTGTAATAATTATTAGAAAGGAAAGCCTCCTTTGGCTTCTCTGTTCAGCTGGGCTGATTTTAAGAAAATGATTTTTCTAATTTATAAAATTCAAATTGTAGATTTGAAGCTAGTTTTTCACGGAAAAATGCCTTGTTAAAGCTCAGAATTGATTCCAGCATACTGAAATCACATTTGAAATCACAGGAAAAAAAAAATCCAACATGTCAAATTTTACCTGGCAACTGTCATTTGTGTGCATTCCCATCAAAAGGGCTTTTCCTATATTAACAAGAAGTTAAAGTCATATGTAATGATTTATCAGAGAGTATTTAGCAGACGTTTATAGTTCCCAAAAATCATTTTAATAGTGGGATGTTGACCAAAATCTACTTTAAAAGATATTGTGTCCTATTTTTTTCAGTTCAGTGAGAAACAGTGGAAAAACAGACTCGTCACTGTCAAGAAAATGGAATAGCTGCAAGGTCTTGCCTGACAAAAGCCAGTTTATCGGAAATTGAAAGAAGTGCTGCATCTGAAGCTCCACAGTTACAGATAGTAGGGATTAACCCAGATGGAATATAAATGATGAGCTTGTAGAAGAACCAGTATTGTCAGAAATGGTGGGATTTATTATTCTTGTAGGCCAGATCTAAATTTAACTAATTTTGAAACACAATTCTGCTGTCACAAAATCCATCACCAAAGAGTTAAAACTTTGAATCTGATGAATACAATTCATGGCTAGATATGGCCTCTAATTCAAAAGATAATTTGCATGTCACAAAGAGGCAAATTAACTCCCAGGTGACAGCTGTTTCACTGAGTTCATTCTTGGCATTGGCTACCATGCTGGGAAAAACTAATCCAGTTATAAAAGGATTAAAAAAAAAGCCTTGGAATGAAGAACTTAAAAAAATGCAATAACAAGTGTTCTTAAAATGGACTATATTATTAACTAATTGTATTTGTCATTTATTTGTTAGGTAATGTAGGGTAAATATCAGAGATATGGAATTTTAAGCCCAAGTAGATATGGATCACTTGGTCTATCCACTGTACCTTTACATGTACTGTAATACTATATTAACTGTGCTCTTTACTGCAAGTCTGTAAAATAATAGAAAAAAAATCTATTCCTATATTTTGTCCTAAAAGTGCTATAGTTCTAGGTTGCTTCTCTCTTTGGTTAGTTTCCATCCATTGCTTCTTGTCCTGCCTTCAGGTGCTTTGGAGAATAGCTTGACTCCCTCTTCTTTGTGGCAGCTCCTGAGATATTGGAACACTGCTATCATGTCACCCCTGGTCCTTCTCTTCATTAAACGAGACATACCCAATTCCAGCAACTGTTCCTTATATGTTTTAGCCTCCAGTCCCCTAATCATCTTTGTTGCTCTTCTCTGTACTCTTTCTGGAGTCTCAATATCTTTTTTACATCGTGGTGACCAAAACTGGATGCAGTATTCCAAGTGTGGCCTTACCAAGGCATTGTAAAGTGGTATTAACACTTCACGTGATCTTGATTCTATCCCTCTGTTAATGCAGTCTAGCACTGTGTTGGCTTTTTTGGCAGTTGCAGCACACTGCTGGCTCATATTTAAGTGATCATCAACTAGGACTCTGAGATCCCTCTCACAGTTACTACTATTGAGCAAGGTACCACCTATACTATACCTGTGCATTTGGTTTTTCTTGCCTAAGTGTAGAACCTTACTTTTTTCACCATTGAATTTAATTTTGTTAGATAGCGCCCAGTGTTCAAGTCTGTCCAGATCCTCCTGTATCTTAAGCCTGTCTTCTGGAGCATTGGCTATTTCTGCCTGCTTGGTGTCTGCAAATTTGATGAGTTCCCCATCTATCCTCTCATCCAAATCATTGATGAAGATGTTGAAGAGCACTGGGCCCAGAACAGAGCCCTGGGGCACCCCACTACACACTTCCCTCCATGTAGATGCAGTTCCATTGAGGACCACACGCTGAGTACGGCCTGTCAGCCAGCTACGAATCCATCTGGTGGTGATGCTTTTTAACCCACATTTTTCTATCTTTTCAAGTAGTAGGTTGTGATCTACTTTATCAAATGCCTTACTGAAGTCCAAGTAAATTATATCCACAGCATTCCTCCGGTCCACTAATTTTGTCACCTGGTCAAAGAATGCAATAAGATTTGTCTGGCATGATCTGTTTTTGACAAACCCATGTTGGCTTTTAGTAATGACTTTGTTTGCCTCTAGGTGTTCGCTGATTCGTTGCTTAATTATCTTTTCCAAGATTTTCCCAGGTATTGAGGTCAGGCTGATAGGTCTGTAGTTTCCTGGATCCATTTTCCCCCCTTTTTTGAAGATGGGAACTTTTCCATCTTTTCCAGTCCTCTGGTAGTTCCCCAGTGCTCCAGGATCTTTGAAAGATATAGTTCAGTGGTTCTGAGATCACATCTGCCAGTTCCTTCAGAACCTTGGGGTGTAGTCCATCTGGTCCTGGTGATTTGAACTCATCTAGGGTGGACAGGTGCTCACTTACCATTTTCTTGCTTATTTTAACTTGTGTTTCTAATCTGTTTTTTTACGATACTGTTTTTGATAGGTTGGACTGTTTTTTCCCTTTGTGTAAATACGGATGCAAAAAATGAGTTAAGTAGTTCTGCTTTCTCCCTGTTGCTTGTCACCTTCTTGTCACTTTCTCCCACTAGTGGACCAATCATTTCCTTAACTGTTTTCTTGTTTTTTCCATGTCGAAAGAACCTTTTTTTGTTATTTTTGACTTTTGTTACAAGCCTTAGTTCATTTTGAGCCTTAGCTTTCCTCACTTCACCTTTGCAGGCTCGGGCTATTTGCTGATATTCTGCCTTAGTTATGTGCCCCTCTTTCCACTTTTTATACTTGTCCTTTTTGTCTTTCAATTTATCAGAGTTCTTTATGCAGCCATGCTGGTTTCTTTTGAGAGCTGTTATTTTTCTTCTTCATTGGTATTTGGGCTTTTATAATCTCACTTTTCAAAATTTCCCAAGCTTCTTGAGTTGTTTTCCCCTTGAGGATTCTCATCCATGGATTCCTTCCCAAGCTCTGTCTAAGTTTGTTGAAATTAGTTAAAGATGTATTATACTTGCCACAATTCCCTTTAGTATCTTGACATTCTGGGTTCATACATTGTGTAAATATAGTTTTGATTCAGGTGTTGTGTGAATTACAGGTGTTGTGTGAATTACAGAATTGTGGAGTTACAAAAATAATGTAATCCAGCCCTCTGCAATATTCTGGAAAACCAACCCTTGAGAAGTGGCTGTCCAACTTTAAAAAAAACACAATTAACTCTAGAAATGGAGAATCCACAACCTCTGTCAGTACCTAGGAAATCTAGGTAACTGCAATTTATATCTAATCTGTTCTCATTTCTGTGGAAAATAGTTCCTAACCATCTTCCCTGTAGTATCTTTTTAAGTATATTGATATTGATATTATTCATCTTCTATGTGTCTTCTGTATTTATGTATTTACCAAATTTAGATATTGCCAATCTCTCTATCCAAGTGACTCACCCTGTCTTCTAAGGACATGTTCTCAAAGTGTTCCTTTGACACCCTTTTCTGAGCATTTTCTAACTTGTCATTGTGTTTTTAAAACTATAATCTAGAACCAGAGTCTGATCTAAGAACAAAAATTTTAAAACAAAGGTTTTCACATTAGTAAATAATATGAAATTTTACATGATTTATTCTTTAATTCAGCAGAGCAGGACCTTTAGGGATGCTATTTCACATTATATGAATTCTGAAATAACTATTGCTTAAAAACAAAACACCTAATTTGTGATTTAGCAGATATGTGGAATAATACACAAGTCTTTCTTCATTTGACAGATGATGTAGAACTGCATGAATTTGGCTTAGAACAACCAAATATAAATAAAAACACAAAAAAATAAGCATTTTGTATAGGATTGTGTATTCGATAAGCCCTGTTAGTGTTCCATTTTCTAATACTAGCATTTTTTTAAAAAGACATTTTTTTCAACATTGGGACAAAATGCATTTGTTTCCCTCTTACTGTACACCATTATGCAGGTCACTTTCTCATTTTTCATGTTTTTCTGATTATATATTCTGATCATTTATGTAGATACTAACCGTTTGATGTATAGCAACATCAAAGAAATGATCAAGATTCTTAGGTACATATGCAAATGATAAACCCACTTTTCAAAGTGCGTTGGAAACATTAAAATTTAATGGTTTTTTCCAAAGGAAGTGTTAGCAAAACAACTTTTCCTTATGCTCTAAAGTGGAGTAATAAAGAGGATTTCTTCTAGGGTTCTATGAATCAAAATCAGTTTGCATGCACATTCCCTAATTTACATTATTGCTAAAGTACACTACCCAAGACTCCTTGAAGAAATAGTCTTCATCATCAGGGCAACTTCTGGAGGGTCAAAACTTCAACAGGGTGTTGCATGATTGAAGTCCTGACTCCTGACCCTGTTTAACATTTGTTGCATATGTGGCATATGTAAAAAAGACACAGGGCTTTAACTGCACAAATGTCACACTAACTATTCTCTGAAGATATCTCAACTTATAATTATCTAATATGTTAAAAAAGAGATTTAATCGCTGTGTCAACAGAAGATTCATATATTTTTTCTTGGTAGTATGCAGCCTGAATGACACATTCAAGTATTAAAAAACTGCAAGTATGTGTCGATTGAGGCTGCTGGATGCCATTCCTCAACAGATGAACATCAAGCCACTGAGACTGGAAACATCTCTTAGTTCAAACAGAGAAGGGAGAAAAAAACTGGACACTCTTTCTGTGTAGAGATAATGGAGTGCTACTAACCCTTTGGCATTCCAAAATAAAGAAATACATGCACACCGTTCTCTCACCCTAGCTTTCTACTAGGAAAGGCAATCAAGCAACTACTTTTAAAAACCAGCAACAGGCAGTGTGCTGCCTACAACCATCAATATACTGCTAAAACAAAAATCTCTGCCCCACCCTCTTTTCTTTACATATTATTTTAATTTTTTAAAAATCAAGAACTGGCTTTCAGCAAAGCAAAACATTCGTTTCTGTGGCCTATTAGTATTTGGACAGGCCTTATCCAGCATAGTGAACAGGCAAGACTCCTAAAACAATAATTTTGTAGTACATCTATCACAAGTGCTCAAAATCTGAACCAGTACTATAGCTCTCAGCCCCAAAGACTAGCCACATTTTAATTAATTACTCTCTTTGAAAAATGGGTACCCCCCTCTTTACAATCAACGTTTCTGATAGTAGCTTATACAGTAGTATATTCAAATATACAGAGTAGTAAAGTCACTACATTCCTAACAATGTTCTTCATGGACTCTCTGTTTACCTTTCAGGAACAAGTGTCCATTATTTATGTTGCCTATGACCAGGACAAGATGCTTCTTCAAAAGTGAAATCTGCCCCAAATATCTACATTATAATAGATTTCATAAGCACAATAAAAATTTTTATCTTACCTATAGAGATTTGAGATAAGTCCCTCCCTCCAGCGAGAACAAAGATTATGAAGAAGACGTTCATGGTGTCCAAATAAACATATGTAGTTGGAAACAGGAATAGGTTCCTTTGAAAAGCAAGTAATGGTTTCTATTATGCTGTATTGATTGACATGTATTCTGAAGTAAGTTCCCTTTATCGCATCTCCTGTTGTGATTGCCATCCCCTATAATAAATTGAGAAAAGTGTTGGGACAACAGGCAAAGCTAGATCACATATCAATCTACTCACTCCAGGAAGAGAACAAGGAAGACAGGGAGGGAGGTTGATCAGTACAAAAATGCTTTACATCAATGCCTTACAATAGGATTTCTTGTTATACCACAAAGTTTATATTTTAACATTGTTATCAGCAGCGAGATTAGCTCTATTTAAATGTTCTATCAGTTTCTTTACAGGAAAAGACTTCCGGGCAATGGAAGTCTTCTCAGCAGAACTACTTGGTACATATATATTCAACAGTGATGCATAAAAAGGCAATGAAGAACATAACTATTATATATATTTGTTTTAAGGTGCTTATTAGTATTGCTAGCAAAAAATTCATGCATTTAATTAATATACTAGAGGACTGAAAGCACTGTAAACAATATTGTGACAGTCATGTCATTACACCTCATGTAGCATTTTGACTGATTTGTCTGATTTATAGGCTTATTATATGTCCATACGTTTCCTGAAAAAGAAAAAAAAATATCCCCAAGATATTTGTAATTCAAACCTCAACTGTTTATTACTCAGGGAGTACTTACATAATTAGGTTGTGATTCTTGTACATCCAAGCGGGCAGGAATCCCAGGTTTAAAAATATGCACATAATTATATTTTCCAGGTAGAACACCACCTGTGAAAAACAATGTTTTCAAGACGTGTAGATTATATAAAATCAGTAAATTTATTAATCATTAGGCCTTCAAAGTACTTTGTTATTTTTAAAAACCAATCCAGGGTGACAGATGAAACTTTGTTGCAATTCAATTGATGGTATGCACTGTAGCTGGACTGAAGTTCTAACTTCAATCACTGTAATCTTTTCAAGAAATGCAAGAGATAAATTCTGCTTTCTGTAAACACCACAGCTGAGAGGATCAGAATACTGGATGAACATTCAAGATCTTTTTAATAATGAAAAGGGATTACTGGATTCTCAGACCCGTGCTTCATGCTTGGCATAGGAGATGCCATGCAAATATGTTAAATGAAAAACAGGACTGTATGACAGAGAAGTGAGGAAACAGATTTACTCAGGCAACTAGGGTTGGTTATGATTTTCTAATGATTTTTTTCCTATTTAACAACTAATTTGATCATAAAAGTTGCAAAATGTGAGTTCTACTGCAACTCTTATCACTTCTTTTAAATCATTTTCTCTATTTGAAGAGAAAAGAAGCAGAAGGAAGAATGTGAGAAGAGAGGAAATTGTGTCTGCAAGAGTTCAACAAAGTAAATGGCAAAGTTTTGCCCAATTTTCTTCCATGTATTGTCCACCATAAGAGGCTTTCTGGACAATGCTTGTAGATCCTGAACCTCTTAAGTGTACTCCCTCTCTGAGCCCCTAAAACTTGCTTCCGATGAAATGAGGAAATTTATTAAAAACATTAGCAACAATCAAGTTAATTCTATTTTAGACTGAATCAAATCAAAATTAGTTTTTCTCTTTGTCAGGCTACTGTTGTAATTTGAAATGTGGCCGAAACCGGAGCCAGTTCTGGACTTTATGGCATCCTAGACAGTCATATTCTGGTAACCCAATTGTTTGGCTCATCTTCCAGTTTTGTTAGGAATTGCAAAAAAGACATTCTTATTTATTGTTGTTGTTGTTGTTATTGTTCAAGTTTCTGAGCACTATACTTATTATTTTCTGCCTTGGACTTTTTTCTCTCTCTGACATTTTCAATTAGAATAGACTAGAATAACAGAGTTGGAAGGTACCTTGTAGGTCATCTAGTCCAACCCCCTGCCCAAGGAGGAGTCCCTACACCATTTCTGATGGATGGCACTCCAGTCTCTTCTTGAAAGCCTCCAGTGATGAAGCACCAACAACATCTGAAGGCAGTCTGTTCCATTGGTTGATTGTTCTCATTGTCAAGAAATTTCCAGGTTGAATCTCTCCTCGATCAGTTTCCATCCGTTATTGCTTGTCTGGCCTTCAGGTGCTTTGGAAAATAGGTTGACCCCCTCCTCTCTGTGACAGCCCCTCAAATATCGGAACATGCTATCATGTCTACCCTGGTCCTTCTCTTCACTAGACATGCCCAGTTCCTGTAACCGTTCTTCATATGTTTTAACCTCCAGTCCCCTAATCATCTTTGTTGCTCTTCTCTGCACTCTCTCCAGAGCCTCAACATCTTTTTTATAGCATGGAGACCAAAATTGATTGCAGTATTCTAGGTGTGGTCTTACTAAGGCTTTATAGAGTGGTATTAGTATCTCACGTGATCTTCATTGAATCCCTCTATTAATGCAATTTAGGATTGCATTGGCTTTTTTGGCTGCCGCCGCACACTCTTGGCTCATATTTAATTGTCCACTAAGACTCCAAGATCCCTCTCACAGTTGCTGCTATTAAGCCTGGTTTCACCCAATTAACTTACACTATTAAATTATATTTAACTCTTAACTTATATTTAACCACTCTGGTTCACAGAATGCACTGTTACTACCTTTTGCTTTTTTATTGTGTTTTTTGGAAGTCTTTTCAATTTTGGGACCCCTTAAAATTTGGCGCCCCTAGGTGGGTGGCTACTTGGCCTTAGCCTAGACTGTCTTAGCCCCAGCCAGAAAAATATTATCTTTTAAGCTGCACGGAGCCATTCATTTCCCAGGGCCTGGAGGCTTTTTCTAAGTAATCTCTGCCCGTTTAATCCTGACAGCCAGAAAATGTGTTCTAATGGTTCCCTCTACCAGGAGGTGCAGCATGAAGAAGAGATCAGATATCAGAGTTCTTAGTGGCAGCTCCCCTCCTGTGAAACAGTTGATCTCCTGAGGTGAGGATGGCCCTCACACTCAAGGACTTGTATGTACAAATATACACAAATTTACCTATATCTGTTTCCTAATTTTTGTTACAATTTATTTACTGAAGGTTTACAATGTAATTTTATTTCATTGCTTTTTTAATATTTGTAAACCTTCTAGAATTCCTGAGCAATTGGCTGAAAGACGGGTTGGTGTGGAAGATGTCTTTTTGTTTCTACATAGTGTTTTTTGTGGGGTGTGTGTGTTTGACTGGCTGACTGATATTTCATTCTGATCTTGGATGGAGTAGCATTCAGGCCTTTGGCAAGGAAGGATAAAACCTCTCATTTCATCATACTTGCAATCTTTTATCTTTATCTTTTATGTTCCATTGCTTTCATTGTACTTTCTTTGTTATGAGCTACCCAGTATTACAAGTTAGGTGACATACAAGATTCATAAATTACAATGGTTCATTGTGCAGTCAGTGAGATGTTCAGATTGGATTTGGCATTTTTATCCACCTATCAAGTCCCTCCCAAGGTCCGGGAATAGGCAGATGTTGATTTTGGATGGTGTTGAAGTTATCATTGCAGGATGTAAACTGTTTGAGTAAAGCTGCCTTTTGCAATTGACTGATGGTGATTTTGTCAATGCTGATGGTGTTCAAGTGAGGCTCCAGTTGGTTTGGAATTGCACCCAAGGCACCTATTACTATTGATACTACCTTTTCTTTCTTTTGCTATGATTGTTCTATTTCTATTTGTAGACCTTTGTATTTTGTTTTCTTCTCCAGCTCTTTTTCTTATCTTCTGCTGTTTCCAGGTACTGTCATATCCACTATCTAGAATTTTTTGTCTTTTTTAAAACCAACAATTGTTAAGTCTGGGTTGTTATATGGTAGGTGCCTATCTCTTTAAATTCTAAAATCCCAGAGCACTGTTATTATCATTTAAATTGCGTAAATACGTAAGAGGCAATTCTAATTTTCCTGTATATAGCCATAACAATACAATTTTTGAATTTGCATTTGGTGCACATGCTAGGTAATCTTGGCAATAAATAAATACTTAAATAAATAAGCAAACAGAACAGGAAAAATTATTTTGCCAATGAGTAACAATGTTGTTTTTCTGAATTTGATATATCATGAATTGATATTTTTACTTCAAAATATTTTTGATATATCAAGGTGAAATTTATAGAAATGCAAGATTATTAAAAATAAATGTATTTGGCTCACCTTGAATTTTGCATCCCTTGTACATAGGAATTAGTCTATCTAAATCTTCTGGAGGTTCAAGAATTGGCTCTAGAGTTGGATCAAAAAGATTCAGCATGGTTGCAGCAAGCTGAAAACCAATCTCTTTTGAGCTGAAATTGCTGTGTGTCCATTCATTAGCATAGTAGATATTGGAAAATTTGGTTAAAGGACCTGCAGCTCTGATGCTCACATCATTAGTATGGAAGTTGGTATCAATCACAAGCCTCCCATCATAGACAAGGCATGCATCATTAACTGCTTTGAAAGTCTCATAATCCACTTTTCTTTTGGTAAAGTTAAAGAATGCCTAAAATAAATTGAGGGTCATTAGTCATCCTCTAAAGCAACATCCAGAATACAAATCTGCTTACTCTGACGGTGATTTTTGCTTAATTTGCAACCTAATATTTAAATTTAGCGGAAACTAAACACAAACAGAATGACAGTATTATTAAAGAATACTTTAATACTGGCAGTTCCATCACTAAGCAATGACAGTTGTTAAGAAAGACATCATGTGACCAAGATGGACTTGTGACTTTGCTTCTGCTGCAGTTCTTACGCGAGGCATCACATGATCATGGCTTGCGATTTTACTGCTGGCTCCTACATTGACTCTGCTTGTAGAAAGCAGGCTTCAAACTGCGCAAATGGCAATCATGTGACTGTGGGACAGTGAGATGGTTGTAAATGTCTACCAACTGCAAAGTGCCCAAATGTCAGTTATGTCACCATGGGAACGCTGATATATTTGGTAAGTGTGAGGACCTGTTGTAATTTCAAACAGTTGCTAAACAGGAGCATTGTTAAGCAAGGACTAGCTGTAATTTAATCATAGATGCATGTTACATGGTACATAATTTTTTTGCTAATTCATTCTTGGTTAAGGGGAAAGTATGTAAAATTCTAAATAAATGTGATGTATAGGGAAAAACATTTTTTTAGATGATAGGTGAAAATGAGACAAGACAGTACTGAAAAAAAGGATTTGTCCATTCGCAATCCCAAGCATGAATGAGAATGGTGACTGATGAGTATCTGCTTAAAAAAAGGCTGTATCAAGTATGCGGTTTAAACATAAGTCTATTCATATGTACACATGGAAAAAGAATCAATATAAAGCTAAGAGCCCAACTGATTTTACTGTTTAATCATGAATGATTAGAGAATTAGTGAAGCCATTTTTGGTAGTGTCAAAAGTCGAATTTAGGAAAAAAAAGACATTGAAGAAAGTATAGATATTGCAGAAAAAGAAAGTATGAGTCTTGTTTGACATAGAAATAATAGATTAATCTCCCAATTTATCAAATGGAAAAAAGTTGTAAGAAAAATGTAAGAAGATGTAAGAAAAAATGATGTGGTACTCCAATCCCATTTGGTGAAAATAGAGTTTAGAGTTCTGGGTATAATTATCCTCTGGGTAGGATTAACATGTTTCCCAATGAGCTTAGCTTTTTTCTCAGTGAAGGATAGATTCTGATCCTCACTATAAGCAAAATTAGCTTTATTAAGACTCTCTCCTTTCTACCTGCTTTTCTTTGGTTATGAGCAAGACAGATTTTTTTTTAAAAAATGAAGGTAACATCTTTTCTAAAATCTCTGTTTAATAATCCCTGAAGCTTATCATGGGCATCTTGGAGCTCTGAAGTGTAGAACATTCTTTTCCAGAATTCTTATATCCCAATGAGTTTGGGCACATTGAATCTATAGTACATGTTGTTCTTTATTCCTTATTTTATCTTAAATTTTCAGGACCTTGCCATATTGGTCAATTTCATGCATATTCTTCTAATTTAATCCTCCTATAAAATTTGTATATTTTGCACTGCAACTTGTGCCCATTAGTATAGAATATTTTGTTATTTTCATTTTCATTCCATTTTTAATTATTACACTTTATCACTTTTATTATAGCATATAATTATAACCTACTTAGTACATTATCACATGTTATTATATCATTAATAGTAATAACTTACTTTTTTGTCCTTTGTAGAATTATTAATTTGAAACTATCTCACCTTGTTATAGAATAGACCTTTGCCATCCTGTGGTCTACTTGGAGCATTACATGTTATTTTGGGATCTTATGTTTTAATTCATTTGTAAGCAGCTAACCATGATTTGGGGGTTCTATGATTTATTTCTTTCAGTACTGAATGCTTGCATTTAATATTTAAAGTTTAAAAAATATTTTTATATGCCAAGTTCTTTTTAAAAATAAAATGTAGTTTTGTTTACCTCCTGTTAAATTGGTCTCTCTCTCTCTCTCTCTCTCTCTCTCACACACACACACACACACACACACACTAGCGGTAACAGAAACTATCAAACTGCAATCTCAAAAGATCCAACAGGAGTTTCAGTCTTCCATATTATGGGCTCAATAATCTGCTTAAGTATCATCAACTTGGTGTTGATTCTTAGTAAACTCATACATAGATTTTTTTTAGGAGGACCTGTCCCAAACCTGGTATCTTCCAATATTGGATCCATTGCTGCTGAACATCCCCTTTTCTTTCCTTCCACCTTTCTCAGCATTATAGACTACTCCAGAAAAAAAGGCTTTTGCATAATGTGTCCAAACTATAATAATTTGAGGCTGGTCATTGTGCCTCAGGGTTGATTTATTTGATAATCCGTTTATTTATTTATCTGGCTATCAAAACACCAAAGCTCAAAAGTAACAATACTCTTTCTGTCCTGCTTCTTCAAACAGTTACCTCCTAAAAGCAGAGAACAGGGAACAGAAAAACTCATTACCTGCGTAATTTGATCTTTGTAGGTTTAGACACATCTTGAATATATTTTCCAGGGCCTTAATGGCTACTCTACCAAGCACCAGTTTGCAGTGTATCTCTTGACTGCTGGCTTCTTTACTGTTGATTCTAAATAGTAGACAGTTGATCATCTATCTACTACCAGTGAGATAGCTACCAGTTGAGCTATCTACCTCTTCAGTATCTTCATTGTCAATTCTAAGGCTGGTACTTGTTGTCAAGTACATTTAATCATAATTCTCTCTTTTTTTCATTTTGCTTCTTTACTCTCAGTACTACAGCTTGCAAATTATTTTCATTTTCATGTATCAAGGTCATTAGCATAATGCAAGTTATTGATATTTCTTTCTCCATTTTTAAAACCATGCTCATTTTCTTCCAGGCCAGCTTTCTTCCATATATATTTCACATAAAGGTTGAGTGAATGAATGAATGAATGAATGAATGAATCAATCAATCAATCAATCAATCAACCAATGTCTATATTAAACAGCTTTCTCTTATTTATTTGCCAACCTGAAGCCAGTTTGTTTTGTCATGTTCTGTCTATGCTATGGCTTCCTGGTCTGGGTATAGGTTTCACATGAAGACAATGAGATGTTTTGGGATTCCCATTTTTCTAAGCACATTCCACATCTTGACATGATTAACATGACTGAAGGCCTTTCTATAATTAATGAGCATGCATTCACTTATTTCTGGTATCTTTGGTTTTCTTAATTATCTAGTGTGCATCAGTTCCTCAGCCTTTTCTAAAACCAGACTGCACATCGGGCATCTCCATTTCCCTATTGGACAAACCTAAGGATTATTTTGCTGCCATGAAAAAAAAATTAAACCTTTTTTTTGAAAGACTAACAACCTTATATGGACTTTCTGTAGAAAGAATAAAAGATTGAATTGATGATTTAGGGATTTGGGGAATAAAAAGGGTTAAAAGTAGAGGGGAAGGGAATTATAAAGTAAGAGAAAAAAAGAAAGGAGAAAGAGTAAAGATGGCAACTACTTGATAGAAAACAGGGTAGAAATCATATTTTCTTATTTTTCTTATTTTATTTTTATTCATCTTTTCTTTATTTTTATAGCTTTACTGTATTTAAGAATACTATTTTTTTTTTTAAAAAAAAAGAACATCTGGCATCCCCCTTTTCAAATAGAGCTCAAATCTGCATTGGACAAGGATTAGTTTGCTAGTATATGAAGTTAGGATTATGTATGATAGCTGGCAAACTTTTAACTATTTGGTACTGAGATGTGAATTTCTTCCAATTTATTTGCTACATCTATTTTCCATTGTCTGAATTTGCTGGCATAATTTGGTTAGAACCAGTACTCATCCTGATTCTATTGCTTGCCCTATTTTTATAGCTATTATATTACTTCCTAGCCTTCCAGCCTGATATCAACCATAGTATTGATCTTATTTCATTTTCTTACACTAAAGGTTGTCACAAGTAGTGAATATTGTCTAAGCTATCTTGGATGTTTATTTATTTATTACATTAATATGCCACTCTGACTCTGACATGTCCTCAGCTGTTTCTCAGCCCGTGATCCAGCACTGTATCATAAATCATGCTATATTTTCCATCCATATGGTTTTCTTGGTAAAACACAGGAGTGCTTTAGCATTGCCTATTGCTCCGTGGTATGAAATAATGCCCTTGCCATTGTTAATAAATTGATCATCCGCTGCTGCCATCTTCCTATATTGCTGCTTATTTTAGCCAGGTGACCTTGGGTAACAGTGCTGGAAATATGTATTCTTATTTGCTCATCCCTCCCAGGAATAATACCATTACTCCATCAAAAGGACTTTGTGGGTGGAGGATGAAATTATCTGCTATAGTTTTTTTTAAAATTGGATTGGTATACATCACCTGCATAAAATTATGGGAACATGCAGGTATGAAAGGTAGACTATTTTTTGCAGACTTCTCCCAAACTCCAAAGTATAATTTTATTCTGTAAGACAAAACTAGCTTATTCTGTAAGATTGAGCAAACCAATACAGTTATGGTTAAAACTTAAAACATAGCGTAATCAAAGACTAAAATACAGTTCATACCCGAAGTTCAAGCTAGAATTCTAGAGTTCAAGCCTGTTCCAATTGTTTAGTTGATATATATTAAAATGCAGCAAAGGCACATACTTACAGAACATTGCAACTTAAATGACTTCGTATTAGTAGTGAAAGATGCACATGTGATTGGATCTGGGTGATTGCCATCATTCCACTGAGCCAATAGACTATCATGGTGTTCAGTTACACCAGACCTGGACAGTGCTTTCTTGATAGCTCTTTCTATTGCGTTGTTATTGAGAGAAGTAATATTGGAGTTCGAGGGAGGGTGCACAAGGTGTATACAATAGCCACTAATTCCTAACGATAAGAGGGATTCTATAGTGGTGTATACATCAATTGTATTCCCATAGACAATAATATTCCCTGGAGAAGGCAAAAGAAAAAAAAAACCAGAATAAACCTCATTAATATAATTAATATGATGAAGCTGAAGTTATCTGTGACATCCTTGTTGCTCTGATACTATGAAGTAAACAGAATTACAATAACAATAATAGTTAAAAATAATTTAGTAAAAAAATCTGCAGAATACATTCCAGAAATAGGAAACACTTTGCATCAAAGCAGGGAAACTTCATTTGTTTGAAATCCATTGGAAAAAGAGGAAAGGGAAAAAAAGTACCATCTTTTATCATATCACTTTATCCAGCCACCCTCTATTTTTGTTTATAAGATTTCCAAATAAAAACAATACAGTTTAAGTATGATGGGAAATTTGAAAAAAGAAAAGGAAAAAACATTGTCATCAGAATTCTCTTCACAAGTAGAGAACTTATTTATCCCTCATCTATCTGTTCTCTGTCAAATGTAATGAAATCAACAAAATAGAGGTACCAGAACATAAGATATTAGGGGCCTTCCACATTCATTTTCACTAATGTAACCCCAGAAATGTTGGGTTGCAATTCTCATCCTTAGATGGTGGGCATCTAAGTTATTGCATATGAAATCTAAAGAAACTGAAATTCTGTTAAATACTGTAAATACTGTACTGTAAAGTGAAGTTTTCTCTCAACACATAATTGTTATATCTGTTATATATTATTTCCTTCCACAGTGGCCTATCTGGTCCTTACAATCAGGAGAGGATGATCTACTGATGGGACTATGGCTTGTTGACATTCAGCTGAGTATGAAGACAATCAATCTCTGTATCGGTGCCCACATTGTAGAAGAAACTTTATTTGGAGTCAGTGATCTCCAAAAATAGAGTGTTGTTACCAAAATTTGAAAATTATTTATTTGCCTAGAGTAGACCTTCTTTTGATGTTATCAGCCAACCTAGTAATTGAATGTTGATTTTTAAAAAGCTGTTTTTGTACTTTATCCTCTATATATAGTTTTAAATATATTATATTCTTCTAAACAATTTTGGTATTTGCAAATTAAAAGTAGTGCAAAAATTATGAAAACGAATAATGACTAAATCTAGTTACTGTTATGGCTTAAATCTAAGTAGACCTAAGATCTACTGACTTAGATTAACATTCTTCCCCAAGAGCTCATCTTGACTGACAGTATTAGATATATTTCCTCAATCTGGAATAAGATTTTGGAAGTAAATTTACAAAGCCTATCTAAACTAGCCATGCATTTTTTGAGTTTTACCAAAGCTAAAGAATTTATTAAGTAGCAAATAATAGATATCAGTTTGCAGAAAGAATTTTAGGTGCTTCCCTTTTATTTTAAAGGGAAATCTTTTGTCCCATCCTGACTAAGTTTCTGTATAGATGTATAGATGTAGGTCCTTTAGTTTAGCATGTTTTAACATGCTGTGTTCAGTCTTACTGAAATAAGTTACCAACATATCCTCTTTTACAGAGATGTTTTGTCTCTGGAACAGCTGAAATTGTGAGTTATAAATTTCATACTGCTGATGTTATGATTAAATTTATCACCTGTATTTAACTCTGCATTTTATTTCTAAATATGTTTCTTTGTAGATTAGAAAAGATTTATATTTTTATTTTTCAAACCATGATGACATCAGCTTTAGTTACCAAATTCTGCTCCAAAGTTTTTATCATCACATGATTGATAGATAAGTGGTATTTTGTGAAACAAATAGGGAAATGAGACAATTATTAATCAGCCGGACTAGAAATAAAAGATGCAATTTGGTCACTCTAATTTTTATGTCATTTTATATTACTCTATTTAATGACACTGCTTTATTTTTATATTTTTTGCAAAATAGTTTTATAATGTAATGATAAACCTTAGGTTTAATTTTTTAGCACTTTAGTACTTCCTTTAATTCATTTTTATTTTAATGCAATTACATTTGACTTTTGGAATTTCTATTAGATAACTATATACCTTGTGGTGAGGGAAAGCAATAAAAATATTCTGTTTAGCCCAAAATCATTTAGTCCTTTGAAACTTATGTTTGAAACTTAAAACAAAGTTTGAATCTTGTTGTGTGTTTCTAGCCTTGCCTAATGCCTATATAATAATAATAATAGTAATAGTAGTAATAGTAATAGTAACAATAACAACAACAACAACAACAACAACAACAACAACAACAACAACAATAATAATAATAATAATAATAATAATAATAATAATAATAATAATAATAATAATAATAATAATAATAATAATAATAATAATAAAAGTTGGAAGGGACCTTGGAGGTCTTCTAGTCCAACCCCCTGCTGAGGCAGGAAACCCTATACCATTTTGGACAAATGGTTGTCCAGTCTCTTCTTAAAAACTTCCAGTGTTGGAGCATTATACTGATTTGCCTCACAAGTAATCTGGGATGCCTTGTGTCTCCTCATGATCCTAGCTAGTATTACTTTTAATTTAACTCTTAACCCCATTTTCAAGGACAGAGCTCACTTCTTACATCTTGACTGAGTTGTTCCCATTGGTACCTTCATATTCTGTTTGGATTTTAGAATGCTATATCCTGTGAAAACTGCCATGTTAATCTTGGGCCTCATGATTTGGCTGTGGATCATTTTTACACATTCTTAGCAGACAAATCTGTTGTGTAAAGTGTAAGGTTCCCATATCTAATGGTTTCAGTGATTAAAAAAGGAAACCACACTTAGTTATATATTATTTAATATCTTAGGCAAATTATGACAATTTGATTTTTAAAAATCTATCAGTCTCTCCCCACTACTGAATTAAAGTGGCAGCCACCAATACTTGAATCAACACAAAATGAGAGACTAGCATGAAATTTACCCTGAAGCATTTCATAAAGATAATGAAGTCCCCATAGTCTTTCATCAAGAAACAGCTGAAAATTTGTGCTCCCTTTTTGTTGGGCAAATGCAGTAATTGGGTAAATTTAATTTAAGTAACTACATTCAAAATTCAATCAATTTCTAAACAGATGGACAATACATTCACAAATTTGGAAACTGGCATACTTATGATCCATGGAAATGTTAAAACCTGGAAGTGCATGTTTTTTAATTTGAAGAAGATTTGGAAACCCTGAAGAGAATTAAAGATCTTAGAAGGATCAACTTCATGTAATGTATTACAAATCTTCAAACTGTACTAATTAAAATATATGGGCAACTCACCAGAAATAATTAGAAACAATCTACTTTTGATACTGAGCAGCAGAAATCTTTAATTACATGGAAGAATGCATAGGGGAATCCTCCCTTATGTCTTCCCCTATAACCAATAAATTATACCAGGGACCAGATTTTACATCTTTTGAGACAAACTATCAAATTGAAATACCATGTATGTAAAGTTATGTTTTATCTAGATCTCCCTTTACAAACAATCTTAATTTTTTTGTCTCTCTTGGACATGATCTCTCTTGGACAAATCCAAAGATTTATAATACCTTTTGCTACCATGGATCTTTATAGGCCCCACATTTCTCTGTTGAATAACACTTATGGTATTAGCTATTAAAAAGGAACAATTTGCAACAACCTGGATTTATACATTCTGAGAACATTACTTTGCAAGAAATACATATTCTATTAAATGACACCTCTTTTTGAGACCCAGGACTGGGAATGGACAAACTAATATTAATTGATATTCAAATAAAGCATATATAAGTATCTAAAAGCAATCTAAAAACTGATGTGTATCTCAACACTGCAACTTGAAAGATTCATTATTTTCGTGATAGCAAAGATAGCTTCTGTCACCCTTGTTCTAATTTACTTTTATGGCCCATTAAGAATATTACTGAAATAATTCAAAGCCTTTTTCTAAATTATATTCTGCAAACTATCAGTATATAATTTATGCTGGAGATTTCACCTCAATTTAGGACTTTTAGGAGTCACAGATATCAACATGATTATATTTGCATTTGTTCTGCCTTGGTAGATCAGCTTAGGGATTCCTCAACATGTTCCCCTGCAATCTCAGACCATGCTTTAGTGACTATAACTGGGAAATTTAATAATTATAAATCAGCCAATTCTAGATGGTACAAATAGTCCATGTTTAGCAATTGCCTTGGATAGCAACCATTCACAATTATGATAGTGATGAAAAAATAACTTCTGATTTTTGTAGGTATAGACAAAGAATTGGAATATCCAAAGTTTTTAATGGGTTGAGGTGTTAAGAAATGTAAAACATATTTTTTATAATTTGAAATTTAAATTAATTCATCAAAAATATTATGTATTTATTGGAGCATTTATTATGTACTCAAAGAATATTTTAAAATGGATCAAGATATAAGTTTGCTATCTATTTTTGAAAATTTCCTTTGTCCTAAAAATGAGATGAAGAAATATTTATATAGTCTAGATTTAATAATAAGCTTAAGCGTTGAATTAATTTTATGTGCCTGGTTATTATATCAATCTTTTTTCCCTTTGTTAATTAGTTTTTCTTTATCAATTTTTTAATGATTATAATATATTTAGGGACTTTTTTTGTTCAATGAATCAATCAGTATCATGTTTCTTGTTGGCATTATAGGGGTTTTTTGCATGTCAACATAAATTTAAAAAAATAATTAAATAAAAGCTGCATTCAATTTATTGTAATTTATAAGTTTATACAACACAGCAACAAACCATAAATTTTGGCTAAGATGAAACAGCAGTCTTTGGTTCAGTGATATGTAAACACAGCCTTTCTTCATCACCTAAACTTAGGGGATTGTTAGGTGGATTATATGAATGCAGCAAATGTGCATTCTGTATATTTAAAAAAAAACTAATATCACAAACTTATACAGATACTTAAAAACAAAATTTTATACTTGTGTGCACATGTACAGTACATGCACACAAGCATACACACAAAGAAGGACGCACACATGGCACTGCTTACTATCAAGTCAGGATCAAAAGTAAGGGCAGTTTCCCTGAATAATATGGCATGCAAAATGTTCTTTATGTTTCTTCCCCCACAGAATGCATTCTGCCTCTCAGGTCCCAAAGGGGTAGATCTAACAGAATAAGTAATTAGTAAATGGGACTGAATTGACTGGATTTGTCAACGCAGAAGCATTTTTTCCCTAACATCAATCAAATAAACTAAACTGAGAAACAAGACAGATTGAAAAGGCATCTTTCCCGTAATTGCAGATACGAGCAGGAGATTGTACACCGTATCATATATCCCATCACTTGCTCCTCAAAAGATAAGATTTGATTCCCCAAATAAAAGACATATCTGTACAAGTAAATTTATTCATCACACTTGCAATAAACAAAGCAAGGTGTAAAAAGTATTCTGTTTAGTTTTACAAAAATCAGCATACAACCACGTCATTATGAATGGGCATATGAAATGGTATTGTATATCCATAAAAATCCTGGTTCCTTATAGTATAGATCTTGTTTTTCTTTACTGTACACAGCAAGGATGAAAAATGAGCAGAGGATTCTAGGACTGCCATCTAGTCTGATCATTTCTCAGAAGTTTTGTCCAACAAAAAGAGTCAGTGAGGAGAAATTGAAAGCATCTATCATTGCAGAAACAGAAGTTTAAAAAAAAGAGGTAATCTGGCAGAGAAACTCCACACTGGAGGAGTGAATTAATACACACTCAATGCTATTTCCAACATGGAAATAAGGGAGCTCCAAAGAAAAAGGGCTAATAATGAGCAGCTGTTAGCAGCCAGTTCTGGAGCCAGTTGCAAAAGAAACAATTACAGGTAGTCCTCGACTTATGACCACAATTGAACCAAAAGTTTCTGTTGCTGAGATATTTGTTACGTGAGTTTTGCCCCATTTTATGATCTTTCTTGCCACCTTTGTTGAGTGAATCACTGCAGTTGTTAAGTTAGTAACACTGTTGTTAAATGAATCTGGCTTTCCCATTGACTTTGCTTGTCAGATGGTTACAAAAGGTGATCACTGACCTCAGGACATTACAACCATTATAAATATGAGCCAGTTGCCAAGCATCCGAATTTTATCATATAATCAGGGGGATGGTGCAATATTTGTAAGTGTGAAAAATGGTGATAAGTCACTTTTTTCAATGCTGTTGTAACTTCAAATGGTCACTAAATGAACTGTTGTAAGTCGAGGACTATCTAAATGCCTAATTCCAGGTCAGAAGATAACACTCCCTCCTCCTTCAGTACCAATGGTCACTGAAAGAAAACTGAACTGTGCTTTTGACAAAAGTAATACATCTGAGGCATATAGGTGCAATCAGTGGCACCTACGTCTTCAGACAGCACAGGTATTATGTCCAATACCTGGCGATATGTTTTGCTCCACGTAGCATAACAAATATGCTATACAAAAGAACTAGTAAGAAATTATTTGGGGAAATGAAGGCAATAAATTTAACGAAAATGAATTCATTCTTTGCATCCAAGTCTTCTGCCATCCATTCATGCATATATTTTCTAATTCCCAGATTATCGGCAATTAGCAACAGAAATTCACTGATCCCCATAAGGCAGCTTATATGATAATTAGTTGCTTTAGAGAAATTGATTAAAAGTAGAAAAGTAGAAATCTAAAGGAAGTTTGTACTGCTCATCTTAGGATACAGTGGGATCTCATTCCATATCTATATACTGAAACATTAAGCAGATCCATTGCTTGCTTTGAATATTTCTGTAATGCCATTCCATTTCTGGGTCCTGCAAATATAGGTAGATTTACAGAACCCAACCCAAATATAGAAGCCGTCTTGTAAATCAGGTACATGCAACTTAATGAAAGGCTGCATTTGTATCCATATAAACATAACACGCATGGTATTAGCCAACTGTAGTACCTTTTACATTTTGCAGCTAGTTCTACATTAAATTCCCAAAAGTCAAATTTTCTTTTCTTTTCAGTTTTTTCAGTCTAAAAAAAACTTGTGTCTAGCTGCAAAAAAACATTGACTAATGATATTACTATCTCATGTGTTAATTAACAATCCCAGATTTTGTGCTGAGGTCTTTCATTTCATTTAGTCTAATTTCATAAAGTAATTACAGGTAATTCTTACTTTCAGTCTTTGTTCCAGGTAAAAAAATATCAATGTCTCCAAAATTGACAGTAAATTGTAAATTAATCTGTACAATAAATAAGAGCAGATGAAACAGTTTGCAAAGATTAATTAAGCTATAACTATATGCTAGAAATGGAGACACAACTTGCCAAGAAATATATAAACCCCTGCTCTGCTCGTGTAGTAGTTGGTAAAGCCGTTACCTGTGGAATCAATCACTTTTTCTTTTAGCCACTTGATTGCTGCCAATGTGTCTTCATCATCAGAAATAATAAAAAGATTGGAGGGCACTACTCCTGTGTATCTTTGTTTATAATTGGTTGATAACTCTCTGGTGGTTAACAATTTTTTGATATCTGCACCACTAGGACACGGGACCTATATTTATAGACAAATAAATATTATTAATCATAAAACTCTTATTTTTTTTCACAGATACCACTTTTTATTAAAATATTTTTGTTTCAGCAATTCACATTTTTATAATAAATGAGCTATAAAACTACTAAGCAAGCAGTAACTCAGCAGCCAATCTATAAAAGAGGAAATGTACTACATCTGCCTGAGAAAATGAACATATTTTAATTAAACAGAAATATTGATGTTATAGATACTTGACAAATGAATCTAGGTCGTGAGGTCTACAGGCAAAATACAGATTTTATTTTAACAGATGTTACTGTTGTGTTCAATTTCCTAAGCTCCAAATATTGAGACAAATTGAGAAAGAACCATATCAAAGACATTTAAATTATACAAACTAGTCTTACACTTATTTTCAATGATACTCTAAACTTGTCTCATCTCAAGAATGAAAACTAATGTTTAAATCTGCCAAAAGGACCACCAGCTTGTCTGAATAAATTTTTCACTTTAATCTATTAATTATAACTGAATCCTATTGGAAAAGGAAAAAAATCAGAATGGTTAGAAAGCTGTTTCCCCCCTATGCATTATGTTTACAGTATTACAAAATTTGAGACTAGCCCTTCTTCACCCAGGATCTACGATAAGAAATATGGAGAACAATTGAACTTTTTGTGTCAGATTAGTTTCCTTTACATATCACTTTCCTTTTCAAGAAAATTAAGTGATTTCTTTCATTCAGTAGCATTACAGAAAAAATATTCCTCTATTTATCATAATTTCTTCTTTACTCCCTTCATTTCCCAGACTTCTCTGTTTTCTTCTCCATTTTCTGCTATTTTTTTCTTTTTTCCTTGTTTTGCCTTACTTCTTATTCTTATGAAAGAAAATATGTATAAAAAGTATAATTTGTGAATAATCTTGCCTTTGCAGCAACCACTTTGGGTAATTGCATCAAAGCACTTTAAAAATGCAACTTATGCAAAGAAAGTTTGAGGAGCCCTTTATTAAACTGTTGTAAATGGATATTGTCAAGCCCCTGCTGAAGTATTTCCAGAGAAACAGTGTCCACCATCTGCTGAGATGAAGCAAAATAAAAAGAAAACAAACAAAACAATTGGCTGAAACTAACATTTTCCACCCAGTTCTTTGGAACAACTTCTGCTTGAAGACATTTCATGAAAAATTGCAAGGGTTGAATAAAAAGTAATGCATTCAGTGTCCTTAGTTGGCAGTACTGATGCACTAGAATAGGGGTGTCAAACTGGCGACCTGCGGATTGGATGCATCACACGCAGGCTATGCCCACCTTGGCTCCACAAAGGCAAAAAAGTCACGATATGTCACAATACGTCGTGTGACGTGATCAAGTTTGACACCTGTGCACTAGAAGCTTTGTCATGTTCTTTAGCATTTGTTATTCTCTTTAAACTGACAAGAGACTATAATGAGAAAAGGTTGTGTTCCTATTTTTCCTGACATGTAACTCTACAGTTACTCTGAGTCAGTGCACTTTAAGATGAATTAAAGATAGTTGATGAATAACTGAAAGCGAAATTGCTTTCAAGAATGGCATTTCATAAGAAGAAAATTCAGCTGCAATATGACAATTCTAGGCCACACACCTCACAGGCCACACAAGAGGCCTTTGGATCTCACCAACATTTCTTATTTGCTATACACATGGCACATTTTCCCAAAACTAATGCAATATTTTTGTGAGCATCTGTTTGACTAAAATGAAAAGGTAAAAAGGACGGTCAGGATCTGGTAAGAAAAGTGGCTTTAAGAAGCTTGTCCATTGTTGGCAGAAATGGGTAACAAATGAAGGTGATTATGTGGAGGAGTGAATGCAGGCAATAAAAGGATATTTTTTCTGTTTCACTTATTAAAACATTTCTATTTAAACTAATGTTATAGAGCTATAACCAGCTTTTTCAACTACAAGAATTGGAAAACAATCTCCCTGGTTTCTTTTTAAAAAATGTTCACATTTGTCATTCTTTTTCCCCTAAGTTCCCTGTCATATCAGCCCATAAAACAAAGAATGCTTGCTAAATTCTGGTATCTGTAAAAGGCAGACAGTGGATTGTGTGAATTCACAAATGGCTATTCAAAAAACCACCATCACAAGAAACAATTTGCTCTTCTTTGTCATCTCTCTGCATCACGTATATGGGTGATAAGAACATCTATTTACAATCCTGGGACAGTGTTTGGAGGAGAACAGAAGGCAATGTTGCTGGACTAAAAGAAAGTAAGTAATCTTGATAACGTGGGAGGCTGGGATCACATTACCATTCTGCAACAAGCAGAGAAAAAGATTCTTCAAGAAAAATATATACATGAGGCAGTGGCCCTACCTCAGGGATGAAGAAATCTATCCCTATGAGAACCGTATTGTTTTCAACTCTAAAAGCCATTTGAGCTATGGTCATCGATGTAGCATAGTAAGAAGACTAAAGGGTTCAGTCCCTCAGCACTTCAGCCAAACTTCTTGTTCAACCTCCATTTATAATCTCACAAAGAGTCAGCCAGGGAATCTGGCATACGGGTGAGAAGAGAAATTGACGTCCAGTGTATTCACTTGAGAACAATGCCCTATCATTAACAATTCCAGGGCCCATAAAATAAAATAATCTGGTACTGAAATCTGACAATTATGACATAAGTTATGACATAAAAATTAACATCAAACATTTTATGACATAATACAAAATGTCATAAAACATTTTCTGTGGTCAACCCCTGATGTTTGACTGTGCTATACAATTTAACATGGGCTATTTTCCAAGCAGATACATCTCTGAATCTCCTTGAATTTGAAAATGAAAGGAATACATTAGAAAATCTGCCTTTGTTGAAGACATGAAGGAATCTGGTAAGGAAATATCTATCTCTGAAACAATGATCCAGGGATCACTAGTTGTCTACTAAGAATAAATAGTTTGTTGAGGAGCCTTGGAATTCCATGGCTGCAAGATTTGTCAAATCAAATAAATCAAATCAGATCAAAGACAAATTCTTATGCTTCTTATGCTGCAACAGTACTGAACTGAGTAGCATAGGCTCACATTTGTTGATAGATTATCTAAATCTGGGACTCGTTCTGAGATTTTCGTAAGATTTCTAATAAGCTACAAACTACAACTACTTATATTGAATTCAGCCATGATGATTTTTACTAACAGTCATTGTTTTTTATTCTTATAGACTATTTCTTAAACTATTTGTTCAATTAAGCATGGGATCACAGTCTTGAACATGGTATATTACTAAAAAGAGGATAAAAAATAAGTTTTAAAAAATATTTTGGATGTGAAAAAACAAATTATGTTCCAAACATATTATAATATATACAGTATAAATTAATTAATCTGAGTTCAATGTAAATTTCTCCCATTTAACTAGGTATAGGAGTGCTGACTCAATATTTGGACTTACCTGATACTGTTGGCCAGTGCAGAGAATGAGATGATCATATAGCACTTTTTCCCCCTTGGAAACTATTACATGTTTTGCAGATCTGTTTATAGCAATCATTTTTCCAGCCACAACATTAATCCATGAACCAAGTGACATCAGTGCATAATCATCCTCATTAAAACAATAACTGTGAAGAAACAAGAAGTTCATTTTAGTAATCGTACACAATTATTAATTACATGCTGCTCAATTGATTAACATCCCATAATAGATCAAGTCCTCTTGTTCCCTTTCAGAAAGTTTACTGAGGTCCATAGTAAGGAACTGTATTTATGCTAACAACAAGCTGACATTTCATTTTTACTCTCAGCTGAGATACTATTCTTTTTTTATTTCAGCTGGGATTTTGTTTTCCTTTTCAAATTTTATTCATCTATCATTTTTAATGTATCTGTGGATTGCAAACTATATCAAGAGGGCAACCTCAACATTAGCCACAGAAGGGACTAAAAGGAGAACTCAGAACTCCCAGAATTTCTGACAGTGTAAACTATTAACCAGTGAAATGGCTTGACTTCAGAGGTGTGGGTGCCCTGTCACTGGAGGTTTTTGAGAGGAGGTTGGACAGTCATTTGTCCAAAAGAGTATAGGTCCCTTCAACTCTGTTACTCTATTATTCTAGAAGACTAACATCTAAGAATAGAAATTTCAGTTTAAATTTTATTTTTAAAACATCTTGTGAATTTTGGCAATTATGAAAATAAACTTCTAGAATTTTTAAAATTTGGGGGAAAAAAATCCTTTAAAGAGGTGGCCCGATGTTCCAACTGAGATACGGCACAACTGAGAGCTGACCCAGCTGTGAAGCAGCCCAGTGTCCCAGCTGAGAGCCCAGCAGCCCAGCTGAAGATGGACAGGTGGCCCAGTGACCCAGCCGGGCAACTGAGTGCAGGCGGTGAGATGCAAAAGGAGGCCACCTCTCCGTCTCTCATTTTCAATTTTAAAATCTTTTTCCATTTTAAAATTCTAACTGACAATATAGTGACTTGCAAAATATGTCATACGTTCGAGCTTATGTCTACAGAAGACCCAAGCAATATATGTATCAAATGTAAATCGTATGAATTACTAAAAGAAAAAGTAAAGGGTCTAGTGACTCTAGCCATTCTGAAACTCAATGAACAAAGCAAGAATTTCTAACCTAAACAAGACAACACCAAAATTAAGTATAATAGGGAGTAAATAGCTTCTTAAAAAATGACCCCATATATGAACAAAAAGAAGAAAACTGATACACCCAAATTGAACACAATAGGGAACAAACAGCTTGTGAAACATGACCCTATATATGAACCTAAAGAGGAAGACCGATGGAAACATGTCATTCTTAGAAGACAACAGCAACCAAGAGCAAAGCCCCTACTATCTACCCTAGCCCACTCCAATGAAGCCCCTCTGGAACTGAACAATCACTTTCATAGCCTGCCCCTGGAAGAAAATATGCAGATACCTATAAAAGAGCAGTCACCAATAGTTTCTTAAAAAGAGGCACTACCTAGCATTCCTGTGATAGGAAGAAAAGTATTCCAGACTTCCCTAGAAAAAAAAAAAGCGAATATTGGTGATAGGAGATTCAATTCTTTGGGGAATAGAAATTATAGTCTGCAGACCGAATAGTTAATCTAGGGAAGTATGTTGCCTCCCTGGAGCAAAAACCAAAGATGTAACTAAGAACCTTATTAAAATAATCAACCCCACGGATTACTACCCTTTTCTTCTCCTTCACGTGGGGACCAATGACACAACAGTGAATCTAAAAATAAGAACAAGAGATTATAAACAGCTAGGGAAGAAAGTTAAAGAATTAGGAGCTCAAGTGGCATTTTCATCTATTTGTTAGTTGCGAAGTCATGTCCGACCCATCGCAACCCCATGGACAATGTTCCTCCAGGTCTTCCTGTCCTCTACCATCTTCTGGAGTCCATTCAAGCTCACTCCTACTGCTTCAGTGACTCCATCCAGCCACCTCGTTCTCTGTCGTCCCCTTCTTCTATTGCCCTCAATCTTTCCCAGCATCAGGCTCTTCTCCAGTGAGTCCTTCCTTCTCATTAGGTGGCCAAAGTATTTGAGTTTCAACTTCAGGATCTGGCCTTCTAAAGAGCAGTCGGGGTTGATCTCCTCTAGGACTGACCGGTTTGATTGCCTTGCAGTCCAGGGGAGTCACAGGAGTCTTCTCCAGCACCATAGTTCAAAGGCTCAATTCTTTTGCGCTCAGCCTTTCTTATGGTCCAACTTTCACAGCCATACATTGCAACTGGGAAAACCATGGCTTTGACTATACGCACTTTTGTTGGCAGGGTGATGTCTCTGCTTTTTAGTATGCTGTCTAGATTTGCCATAGCTTTCCTCCCCAGGAGCAAGCGTCTTTTAATTTCTTGGCTGCAGTCCTCATCTGCGGAGATCTTGGAGCCCAGGAAAATAAAATCTGTCACTACCTCCATTTCTTCCCCATCTATTTGCCAGGAATTGAGAGGGCCAGATGCCATGATCTTGGTTTTCTTAATGTTGAGTTTCAAGCCAACTTTTGCACTCTCCTTCTTCACCCGCATCAAGAGGCTCTTTAGTTCCTCTTCACTTTCTGCCATTAGAGTGGTATCATCTGCATATCTTAGGTTGTTGATATTTCTCCCGGCAATCTTAATTCCAACTTTTGATTCATCTAGCCCTGCCTTTCTCATGATGTGTTCTGCATATAAGTTAAATAGCCAGGGCGACAGTATACAGCCTTGCCGGACTCATTTCCCAATTTTGAACCAATCAGTGGTTCCGTGTTCAGTTCTCACTGTTGCTTCTTGACCCACATATAGGTTTCTCAAGAGACAAATAAGATGGTCTGGTACTCCCATCTCTTTAAGAACTTGCCACAATTTGTTGTGATCCACACAATCAAAGGTTTTAGCATAGTCAATGAAGCAGAAGTAGATGTTTTTCTGGAACTCCCTAGCTTTCTCTATGATCCAGTGTATGTTGGCAATTTGATCTCTAGTTCCTCTGCCTCTTCGAAATCCTGCCTGTACTTCTGGTAGCTCTCGATCCACATACTGCTGGAGTCTAGCTTGTAGGATTTTAAGCATAACCTTACTAGTATGTGAAATGAGTGCAATGGTGCGAGAGTTTGAACATTCTTTGGCATTGCCTTTCTTTGGAATTGGAATGTAAACTGACCTTTTCCAATTCTGTGGCCACTGTTGAGTTTTCCAAATTTGCTGGCAAATTGAGTGTAACACTTTTACTGCATCGTCTTTTGAGATTTTGAATAGCTCAGCTGGAATACTGTCACCTCCACTAGCTTTGTTGTTGCTCAGATTTCCCAAGGCCCATTTCACTTCACATTCTAGGATGTCTGGCTCGAGGTCAGTGACCACTCCATCGTGGTTATCTGGGACGTTAAGCTCGTTCTTGTATAGTTTTTCTGTGTAGTTTTGCCACCTCTTCTTAATCTCTTCTGCCTCTGTTAGGTCCCTGCCATTTTGGTCCTTTATCATGCCCATCTTTGCATGAAACGTTCCCTTCATATCTCCAATTTTCTTGAAGAGATCTCTGGTCCTCCCTATTCTATTGTTTTCTTCTATTTCTTTGCACTGTTCATTTAAGAAGGCATTCTTATCTCTTCTAGCTATTCTCTGGAATTCTGCATCCAATTGGGTGTATCTTTCTCTTTCTCCCTTGCCTTTCGCTTCCCTTCTTTCCTCAGCTATTTGCAAAGCTTCCTCAGACAGCCATTTTGCTTTCTTGCATTTCTTTTTCTTTGGGATGGTTTTAGTTGCTACCTCTTGTACAATGTTGCGAACCTCCGTCCATAGTTCTTCAGGCACTCTGTCTATCAGATCTAATTCCTTAAATCTATTTGTCACCTCTACTGTATATATATATCAGGGATATGATTTAGCTCATACCTGAGTGGCCTAGTGCTTTTCTCTACTTTCTTCAATTTAAGCCTAAATTTTGCAACGAGAAGCTCATGATCTGAGCCACAGTCAGCTCCTGGTCTTGTTTTTACTGACTGTATAGAGCTTCTCCATCTTTGGCTGCAGAGCACATAGTCAATCTGATTTCTGTGTTGACCGTCTGGTGATGTCCATGTGTAGAGACATCTCTTGGGTTGTTGGAAAAGAGTGTTTGCTATGACCATCGTATTCTCTTCACAAAATTCTATCAGCCTGTGCCCTGCTTCATTTTGTACTCCAAGGCCAAACTTGCCTGTTATTCTGGTTATCTTTTGGCTTCCTACTTTAGCATTCCAATCCCCCATGATGATAAGGACATCATTTTTTGGTGTTAATTCTATAAGGTGCTGTAGGGCTTCATAGAACTGGTCAATTTCATCCTCTTCAGCACCAGTGGTTGGGGCATAGACCTGGACTACTGTGATATTGAATGGTTTGCCTTGGATTCGAACTGAGATCATTCTGTCATTTTGGGGATTGTATCCCAGTATTGCTTTTCCTACTCTTTTATTGACTATGAAGGCTACTCCATTTCTTCTGAGGGATTCTTGCCCGCATTATACCTGATGGTCATCTGAGTTAAATTCACCCATTCCTGTCCATTTTAGTTCGCTGATTCCTAAGATGTCGATGTTCAGTCTTGTCATCTCTTGTTTGACCACGTCTAGCTTGCCTTGATTCATGGATCTTACATTCCAGGTTCCTATGGAGAAAAGATCTTTACAGCATCGGACTTTCCTTTCACCACCAGATGCATCCACAGCTGAGCGTCCTTTCAGCTTTGGCCCAGTCGCTTCACTCTTTCTGGCGCTATTAGTACTAGCCCTCTGCTCTTCCCCAGTAGCATATTGGACACCTTCCGACCTGAGGGGCTCATCTTCCAGCGTCATATCTTTTTGCCTTTTGGTACTGTCCATGGGGTTTTCATAGCAAAGATACTGGAGTGGGTTGCCATTTCCTTCTCCAGTGGATCACATTTTGTCAGAACTCTCTGCTATGACCTGTCCGTCTTGGGTGGCCCTACATGGCATAGCTCATAGCTTCATTGAGTTACGCAAGCCCCTTCGCCACGACAAGGCAGTAATCCATGAAGGAGATTTTCATCTATACTTCCAACAAAAGGCTAACATCCAAAGAGGGAGGAAAGGATTTTAGAAATGAACCATGGCTTAAAAACTGGTATCAAGAGAACTTCGGTTTCCTAGACCATGGTCTGCATTACCGACATGAAGGGTTACTGGCAAGGGATGGAATGAACCTCACAAGAACTGGAAAGAATATATTTGGAAAACGACTGGCTCATCTTATCAGAAGGACGTTAAAGTAAAATTGAGGGGGTGGGGGGCAATCTTCAAAATCTTTAGAATCTAATTCCAAGCAAAAAACACTAGATAACCAATCATATAAGGAGGTAGGGAGTAAAGAGAAAGAAAAAGAAGAAAAAAGTAGTAGTGAAGTAGGGAGTGATGGAAAAGATGGAAAACCTAGAAACAAAGTAGGATATATAAGAAACATACTCAAGACCCATAAAGGACTCAAATGCCTATACACTAATGCTCAAAGTTTAGGGAAGAAACAGGGTGAACTTGAAGTATTAGTACATGAATGCTGATTTGATATAGCTGCCATTACTGAAACTTGGTGGGATGAAACTCATGACTGGAATGTACTGATGGAAGGATACAAACTATTCAAAAGAAAAAGACCTAACAAAAGATGAGATGGAGTTGCATTATAAATAAAAGATCACTACATCTCTACAGAAATCCACAAAACCAAGGGTGAAAATGTCCTAGAATCCATGTGGATCAATATAAAAGGAAAAAAGAATGACATTGCTATAAGCATATACTACAGGCCACCCAACCAAGCAGAAGAAATAGATGAACTTTTTGCTAAACAATTCACAAATTTATGTAGGAAACATACCACAGTAGTAATGAGAGACTTTAACTACCCTGATATCAACTGGCAGACAAACTCCTGATATCAAGGGGGAGATCAAATAGATTCCTAACCAACCTAGCTGATAACTTTGTCATTCAAAAGATAGAGGATGGAACTAGAGGAACAGCTATACTGGACCTAATTCTTACTAATAGAGAAGAAGTGATAGAAGGAGTTGAAATTGCCGGAACTGGGTGAGAGTGACAATGTCATATTGAATTCAATATAATGCAAACAAAAGCAATAGAACACAATCCAGTCAGCGTTTTAAACTTCAAAAGAGCTGATTTTAACAAACTCAGAGAGAGTCTAAGAAAAATTCCATGGATGAAAATCCTAAAGGGGAAAACAACTCAAGAACCGTGAGAAACTCTGAAAAATATGATCATAAAAGCCCAGTCCAGCACAATACTACTGAAAAACAAAAACAAGAAATCCAAGAAGAAACCAGTATGGTTGTACAAAGTTCTCTCTGATAAAGTGAAAGACAAAAAGGACAAGTACAAAAAATGACAAGAGGGACACGTAACTAAGGCAGAATATCAGCAGATAGCCCGAATCTGCAAAGATGAAGTTAGGAAAGCAAAGGCTCAGAATGAACAAAGACTTGCAAGAAAAGTGAAAGATAATAAAAAAAGTTTCTTTCAACATATAAATAAAAAGAAAAAAAGTCAAGGAAACAGTCAGTCCACTTAAGAGAGAAGATGGCAAGGAAGTAACAGGTAGCAGACAGAAAGCAGAACTGCTTAACTCATTCTTTGCATCAGTCTTCACATAAAAAGAAACTATAGCCCAACCTACCAAAAACATAATTGTAAAAGACAGACTAGAAATAAAAATTACAATAGGCAAGAAAATGGTTAGAGAACACCTAGCTGATCTTGATGAATATAAATCACCGGGACCTGATGGATTACATCCCAGAGTTCTGAAGGAACTGGCAGATGCTATCTCAGAATCGTTGTACCATATCTTTTAAAAATCCTGGAACCCCAGGGAGTTACCTGAGGATTGGAAAAGAGCTGATGTGGATCCCATCCTCAAAAAAGGAGGGAAAAAAAACAGACCAAGGAAACTACAGACTAATCAACCTGACATCAATACCTGGGAAGATACTGGAAAAGATAATCAAAAACCGGATCTGCAAACAGCTAGAAACAAATAAAATTATAACTAAAAGCCAGCATGGGTTTGTTAAAAATATATCATGTCAAACCAATCTTATTTCATTCTTTGAAAAAGTGACTAAATTAATAGACCAGCAAAATGCCGTGGACTTAGTATATTTAGACTTCAGCAAAGCATTTGACAAAGTAGACCACAACCTACTTTTTGGTAAGCTAGAAAAATATGGGATAGACAACACCACTACCAGATGGATTTGTAAATCGTACTCAATGAGTAGTCCTTAATGGTACTACATCTACATGGAGGGAAGTAAGCAGTTGGGTACCACAAAGTTCTGTCTTAGGCCCAGTACTCTTCAATATCTTCATAAATGATTTAGATGAGGGAATAGAAGGGATACTCATCAAATTTGCAGATGACCCTAAGCTGGCAGGAATAGCCAACACCCCAGAAGACAAGCTCAGGATCCAAAAAGATCTTTACAGACTTGAACAATGGGTCCAGTCCAAGAAAATGAAATTTCATGTGGAGAAAAAAGGTTTTACACTTAGGCAGGAAAAACCAAAGGTACGAGTACAGATTAGGCAAAACCTGGTTAAAAACAGTAACTGTGAGAGGGACCTTCGAATTTTACTGGATGATCACTTAAAAATGAGCCAGCAGTGTGTGGCAGTAGCCAAAAAAGCTAATACAATCCTTGGTTGTATAAAGAGAGGCGGAGAATCAAAATCACGTGAAATATTAGTACCGCTTTATAAAGCCTTAACAAGACCACACCTGGAATATTGCATCCAGTTTTAGTGACATTACAAAAAAGATATGGAGACTTGGAAAAAAGTGCAAAGAAGAGCAACTATTAAAGGCCTGGAGACAAAAACATATGAAGAACGGTTGCAGGATTTGGGTTTGGCTAGTCTAGAGAAAAGAAGTTCTGGGAGGATATGATAGTATTCCAGTATTTGAGAGGTTGCCAAAAAGACTAGACTAGACTAGACTAGACTGGACTGGACTGGACTGGACTGGACTGGACTGGACTGGACTGGACTAGACTAGACTAGACTAGACTAGACTAGACTAGACTAGACTAGACTAGACTAGACTAGAATAGAATAGAATAGAATAGAATAGAATAGAATAGAATAGAATAGAATAGAATAGGAGCTGGAAGGGACCTTGGAGGTCTAGTCTAGCCCCCTGCTTGAGCAGGAGAACCTATATCATTTCAGACAAGTGACTGTCTAGTCTCTTCTTAAAAATCTAAATAAAAGCAATTTATTTTCCATCAGATAGTAATTCTTTAACTAGCTTGGAATACTGGAGGTAAACGTCTTGTCATATACATGTTTGTTTGTTTTTTTTTAAAAAAGGTTAAAGGACAAGAAATAACTTTCTTTTTAAACATGTAGTTTAATATATAAAAGTTCTATGAAAACATACTCATCTTACACTGATTTACCATAAAGGCTTCACTTCTTTACTATCCCCTTGCTCCGTGAATGAGGGACCTGACTAGTTAAGCCTTTGAGATCTTTTCCTTAGATCTACAGAACATTCCTTCTGTTGGGATCTTCATAATTCATTTTCAACATTCATTATGTCACTCTCTGTTTTCCCAAAGATAAATGGGTTTTCCTTCAAAATCCACAATATTACCAACATGGTGTTTCACTGAAAACCTAACCTGCATTCCTTCAGCTGGGAGGTATTGGGAGAGTTTTCGCGGGAGGGATTTCTCACCAAGCCCAATTTCCCTACGCCTATTGTCAACTCCAGCATTGTATTTCAGTCTGAAATAAGGGCATTGCAGCCAACTATTCTAATCGTCTTCAATATTGGGTTAACATCTTGTTCATGGAACTATCAAAGATCTGGTAGAAGATACATCCAAATATTTGAATCACTTAATTTGAGCAATGTAAAGGAACTGAAATATTTGAATGCATCGTCCCAGTGGAAAACTGGAAGCTCCCTCAACAGGAGAACCTATACCATTTCAGACAAGTGACTGTCTAGTCTCTTCTTAAAGACCTCCAGTGATGGAGCGCTCATGATTTCTGAAGGCAAGCTGTTCCACTGGTTAATTGTCCCCACTGTTAGGAAGTTTCTCCTTAATTCCAGGTTGCTTCTCTCTTTGGTCAGTTTCTAAAGAGGAGGAGGTCAACTTATTTTCCAAAGCATCAGAGGGCAGGGCAAGAAACAATGGATGGAAATTAATCAAGGAGAGAAGCAACCTGGAATTAAGGAGAAACTTCCTAACAGTGAGAACAATTAACCACTGAAACAGCTTGCTGTCAGAAGTTGTGAGTACTTCATCACTGGAGGTTTTTAAGAGGAGACTGGACAGTCATTTGTCTGAAATGGTATAGGGTCTCCTGCTTGAGCAGGGGGTTGGACTAGAAGACCTCGAAGGTTCCTTCCAGCTCTATTCTGATTCAGGTATTGTATTACCCCACAGGAAAACACATGAATTGGAATGAAACAGTAGGAGGTTTCTACATTTGCTGGTAAGAAAATAATGGATTAGCAAGAGGTACAGATTACTGCAGACACATGCAACCTTGACAACTTTTAAGACTTGTGGACTTCAATTCCCAGAATACCCCAGCCAGCCATGCTGGCTGGTTTTAAGGTTGCCAAGGTTGGACCTCCCTAGCATAAACAAAGCCTAGCTTAAATTCCACCCAGTTTTCTTTTCCATTTCTAGAGTAGCTTCCTCTTATCCCATCTCTATTCTGTTTTTTTTTCCTTTTTTGCTACTTTTGCTAAAAAGAAGAGGAAAGGATTATTGAAGGCATCGCTATAGTTTTTTAAAGCAAAACAAGGATAATGATTTAGCAAAGGGCAAAACCTGAAATCCATGACAAGGGGAGTGCAAATGTTAGAACTAAATTTAATTAACTCATTACTATATAAATGTACTGTATAGCATCAGAAGTATATTTTACCATTATAAAATAATGTTTATGTTTGTCTTTTTGGCAGTGTTGAAAATGCTCCAAACAAACCTGTTGATTAAAAATCGCTTATGCAGATTATTTGATTCACCTTTCCCTGGAAGGCCATGAGCTGAAATCAATGAAAGGTTGTTGAATTTCAGGTGTGGGCTACAAAAAAAAAAAATACCAAAATTTTTGTAAATTTACTTGAGTTATTTTTAATTCATATTATTGATAAGCAATTGAAATGTCAACTAAATTATGTTTTTTGGTGCTCAGAATTCATATATCTTATCCAAATATGCACCAGTATTTATATCAACTTTCACAAACTATGTTGATACCAATAATAGTAACAGTAGTAATAGCTGCTGCTACACATAGTCCTCAACTTACAACTATTTGCTTAATGATGGTTTGAATTAATGATGGCATCTGAAAAAAATCAGTTACAACCTAAATTTGAACTTACAACTGTTGCCCCGCCCCCATAATCATGTGATCACAATTCAGGCACTTGGCTGTGGTCACGTGATTGATTTGCAACTTTTTTTTGCCAGTTTCCCCAAAAGCGTATTAGTTAATCTGGGTTTGCACTTACAATCAGATGACTTAACTTACAACCATAGTGACTCGACTTATGACCATTGTAAAATGATTGTAAAAGCGAGTGTGGTCATGTGATAACTTGACTTATGTGACTGCAAAGATGGAAATTCCAGTCCCAACTGAGATCATAAGTTGAGGATTACCTGTATTATCATGACTGCCTTTATAATCATCACCTATACACTATAGACCTAAGTGCTAATGAGAACGCTCAGGTTTGGGGTGAAAGGAAATAATATTGGATGAAATACAGGGACTTCTATTTTGAAAATATCTGTTTCATCTTCCTTAACAGAAGATCTGGACTAACAAATCTTCATCAGTTCCCAGTTTCTTTCCTGTGTAGCTCAAAACTAGGGCCTGCAATGTTGTATTATGTGAATAGGCTTTGGGTTGTAAATACCCCACTTTTCTGTTCTCCAGCATCATCATGAATAGATCAGAAGTTTGTTTTGATCAAACAAATGGAATCAAGTTGTGCTCTATAATTCAGTAATATTTGCCACCCATAATTTAAACAAGGGGAAGCAGAAGTTAAATCAGAATCTGTTGCTAGGTAACTAGATGATTTACAAAATATACAACAAACAGACATTCCTAGCAGCATTTAATAGCATCGGTTATGGTTATTCCCCATTGCCACATGTGTATATATGCATGTTTTTCAATTACATATTTTTAACCCAATCTAAATGAACTCTGGACAGAATAAAAATTAAAACAATAAATAGACAATAGCACGCAATATAAATACTTAAAATATCATCAACACACAATATAAAACCTGTAGGTATCCATAAACCAAACTAATCTAGGAGGCAAATCTCTGCTGGAAAAGCTTTGCTTTAGCTGATGTTCAAAATTCCAAAATAGGGGCTTTGCATACTTTCTGGGACGAGTATTCAATAGAATGCAAGCTGTCCTAAAATAAAAAAAAGGATGGACAGCAACCAAAAAGCAATTTTTACAGCAACGATTTGTTAATTCTGGTACTCAAAATAATTCCTGGGTTTATGTATTTGTTACATTTATATCCCATCTTTTTTATAGAAGCTCAAGATAGAGTGCAAAGTATTCTAAGGCAGTGATTTTCAACCTTTTCACAGATTGTACCACTTTTAGGACATGACAATATTCGAGTACTACCAGTGCTTAGTAAGGTATCAAAAACTTGATGACCCAAAAAAAAAAGGAAAAAAGTACCGGTTTTAATTTCTTCAGTGGTAGTTCCTTTGCTGAATCACTTTCCTTTGCTCTGACAAACATATCACAAATTTATCCATATTTATTAATATGCATCGCTATGTAGGTGGTCAGGTGGCTGATCAGCCCTTCTTCCTCTCTCCCTCTGCTCTCTGTCTCTTTCGCAGCCTCTGCTCCTTCGTTGATCCCTCTGCTTGTCTCACAGAAGCCTCTCCTCTTCTCCCTTTCTTTCTCCATCCCCTTCTCTATTCTCATCTTTTTTCTCTCTCTCTTTCCTGCCAAAACCTCCTCCTTTTATATCCTCTCCTCTCTCCCCCATCCTCCTTTTCTCTTCCAGGTGCGTCACTCTCTGGGGCTCACGGAGACTCCAGCGTCAGTCACTACCTCAGTCTCACTCCCCCATGCAGTCACCCACTCCCCGGCTGGCCATTGCACATAGCGCTGATCAGTTAGAGCTGTCCTCCGATCCTGGGGCCTCTGTTGAGCCCCGGCAGCCCTGCAGCTCCAGCTGACTCTCTCACCCCAAGCAGCACCCTATCTGCTACTCCCGGTGATAGCAGAGGCTGGCGGAAGCACCAATCAGCTGGAGCTGCGCGCGCCAATCCTGGGCCCTCAGCAGAGCGCTGGCAACACTGCAGCTCCATCTGACTCTTCACCCAAAGACTGTGTGTGGCAGCCGGCCACCCGAGGCCGCTGTAAGGCCGCTGTAACCATCAATCAGCTGTAACCTAGCGCGCCAATCCTGGGCCCTCAACACAGCCCCAGCTGACTTTCCCCCAGGCCTGTGCGGCGCTGCCATCACTTCAGTTCATCCCACCCGCTACACTTGTCTACGTCGCATACCACCTGCCAGGTGCCCAAGTACCACCAGTGGTCTGTGTATCACTGATTGGAAAGCCCTGTTCTAAGCTGTTTCCCAATTTCCTCTTCTATGAGAATACATTGGGTATTATTTCTGGATTTCTTTTCTCTGCAGCTTCTGGTTGAATCCAACCATTTTCATATCTGATCTTCCTCCCCTGCCCAGATTTAGTTACATTCTGTCCTGTTTTCAGAGAGCTATCCTGCTGATGGACAGATGGATAACCAGTCTGAAGGAGATAATGTGAAGCTCCCTTAATAATTTCTTTACAACATTCCTTTGGATTGGAAAGAGAAAAGTAGAGAAAGCATTCAGAGCTTGACTTCTTGAATTCCTCCCAAAAACCTTTTTAGCAGTTGTCATATAGGCAGTTTCTCTACCTTTTCTGTGTAATGAATTAATGTCTTAGTCCATGTGTGTTGTGTGTATCTGCTTTCCTCTGTTGCAACTGTATGTGTGCTCTGTGTACAGGGAAACAGAGAGCAAGCCATACACTGTATGTTCTGCTCTGGGTTACACGAACAGAGGAGAGGAGAGAGGGGGACTTAATATGAACTAACCAGCAGCATTCCAAGTCACTGCCCAACTGCTTCTCTCATAAGGAGGCATTAGGGGATTTTCTTTTCTAGAATGTTTTACTCTGCAAGACCAGATTTGGTTCCCATTTTACTTTGATGTGTTTCTTTTGGCAGCTTCTCTCACCTTACCAAATTTGGTCCCATTACATTCAGTTTTCAGACATGCAGACAGAGTTCTTCTCATCTCTTTTACTCAGCGTTTTCCATTAAGATGGCAAGAATAAAGAGGAAAGATCTAGAGCTAGTTATTAGGAATCCACTTCTGCAGATTACACTGAAGCATGTGGATTGCAAATGGCAGCTGCAATTCTATTCTGACTTACTAGTCAACAACCTCGTTAAAGCAATACATTAATGTAACCTTAATTACAGCACTTAGACGGAGACTTTCACATCATGTCTATATCATGCTAAATATATACAATCTTTACATGTCATTAAACAAAATAATAGCTTAAAAAAGTAACCTCTTATGCCAAGTTGTCCAGCTCAGATATATTAGTCAATTGAATTCAATTGAATACTTTATTTGGTCAAGTGTGATTAGAATTTGTCTCCGGTGCAGAAGCTCTCAGTGTACATGCAAAGCAATGGAATAATAATAATAATAATAATAATAATAATATAATAATAATAATAATAATAATAATAATAATAATAATAATAATAATAATAATAATAATAATAATAATAATAATAATAATAAGTAAGCAGGATAATAAGGTGTAGGGGTAGCATGCGTGCAGCACACTGCCGTATTCTGCACTCCCACAAATCTCATAATTCTATACCCTTTGCTCCAATAAAGCAGCCAAAAGGTCACCCCCTTTTGACTTAATGCCTCACCTACTGAAATAGATAACAGGCTTAGTTCCTTCTTCTATCTTCCTGTCTTTGTTCCTTATCTAGTTGTTGACCTTATAATATGTAACTAGAAAATAGTTGGTTAGATGAAAGAAGTATTCCATGAATCAGCAAATGTAAAACATCTAATGATTAAGAAAGCTTGTGTATGTAACAAAGAATATAAAAGCAATAAACACGACAGAGGTCGTGAGCTTCTGCTCAAGAAATGTGTGTGACTGCTTCTTAGCGCCAACGTCTGGCGCCCTGAACCGGGACGCCCTCACCCCCCGTGGGGAGCAACAGCCAACATGCTTACCATCATCTGGAATAGACCCCTAAGGTGCACCTTCGTCCTACGGGACCCCTTCGTTCTACGGAACCCCTCGGTGGTAAGTATGGGTTGCAATCTATCTCAACACCAGCATATAAAGGAACTTCGATTCCTGTTACATAAATCAGGTGTGACAGTGCCTGAGGCAGAGATAAGGAAGCTGGTGGAGGAGGTAGGGAAATATTCTTCCTGGTATCCGGAGCGCTGGATGCTCCGTTTACAGGACTGGATAAAAATAGGGCATACTTTACATCTTGAACCCCGGGCTCAGTAAAGATATTACATCGATGGTATCAATGCCGTCAAGCAGTGGAAAAATTTGGCTCTGATGCTTTGGCAGGGCAACAATTAACTACAAGCCCCCTGCCTGGTTACGATCAGATAAAAATTGTCACCCCTAAATCATCTCCAGTTGGACCTTCAGCTCCTCCTGGAGAGGCTAATTCTTTTGCTTTTCCACAGCCATTGTACACCCCCATAAGGCAAATTTTAGAGGAACAATTAGGATGCTTTGAAACTTCAAGTGGCTGTTAAGTTTAACCCTGTCAGATAATGTCTGGTGGTGCTTTGTGTTGATGTGTGTGTTTTGTCTTATATATGTTTAACTCCTAGAACGTTATGCTTGGGCTTGGAATGGTGAGAAAAATAGGAGATGGTTAAAGGGCCCTATAAAAACCACGTTTGGTTGGAATCATCTCATGATTTTTCTCGCTTCTTGCAGGACAAGCCATATGTCTAAATAAATGTTGTTTTAATAGTATTTGTGTATATATGTCTGTCTGTGGTGTTCTGTGTTATTTCCAAGACTTGGAAAAGGGTCAAAACCCTCTTTGATAACAACAAACAAAAAGGCCTTAAATAAAAATGAATGGTTTGCCTGGAAAATGTATAAAATGAAATATTTGTATGTGAAAAGGTGTAAGCAAAGAGTTAGAATGGAAGTGAATGAGTTAATTTGCTATATGTAAATGTGTGTGTGTTAGCCCTCACCCCTCCACCCGTCCCAGACTGTGAAAGAAACAGTAAACTGTAGTTTTTATTGTTGTAAAATGGGAACGCAATAGCAAGAGTTTGCATTAGAAAAGTTTTATGGAGGATGTGTGAGAGAGTTTATGGAAAATGCATGTGAAGTAGAGAACTATTTTTTAGTGGTGAGATTTTTGTAAAATTTCTTTTTCTTTCCCCCCCACGACTCTTTCGTTTTTCGCTGGCTGTATTGCTTTAAGAGCGAAAGAAAGGCAGAAAGAAGAGGGGGGCAGCTGTTCGTTTTAACTATTTTTTCTTCTTCTTCCTCTGCTTAGAAGTCTGGTTTGAGGAAGGGGGGTGGATGTGAAATTTAATGCCCACTCTTGCAGTTTCAGCTTGCAATTTTTTTTACTCGAAAGAGGAGACAGTAATTGTTGGACAATTTTTTTGTAAATTTTTGAGTTTTAAATTGTTTAGTTAGACATATATATCCATCAACCAAAAGAAATGACTTTGAATTGTTTTGCTTAGATTTGTAAATGTTTTCCCTATTTAATGGAAATTTGTTCGCCCATATTTTTCAATACCTACACATTTACTTAGTCCATTATTTGATTTACTGACCAAAGGAAAACAGCCTGGAAATCTTATTATGGTTCCGCCTGCAGCATTTGCCACAATTGAGCAAATTAATGACATTTTGAGCACTCAGTTTGTGGATTGTATTCCTCATAAAGATTGTCAGTTAATTTTTCTGATATTCCCTACTAGTAGGTTGCCTATCGGAGTATTAGCTGTATTAGAATCGCAAAAAGTATATTGTATTAAATGGCTTTATTTACCCCATACCCCTTCACAAAATGTTTTACCATTTATCCAGGCAGGTGCTGAAATAATAACTTTGGGACGCACTCGAGCTTGCCAACGAAATGGGACTGATTTAATGAATATTGTTTTTCCTTTACCTAAATCTGATTTTCAATGTTATTTTCAGAATAACTTATCTCTTCAGTGTGCTTTAACTGACTATGTAGGCTCTATTGCATATCATTTGCCTAAAGATCTTCGCTTTGCTTGTTTAATGACTTCTTCTGTTCATGTCTTACCCACTTTATTTTCAGATTTTTTTAGTCACTCTTTTTTTCCCAACAAAACGCTAGGGGATTGGCACAAGCTTGCCATATTCCACTCGACCAAGCCAAGCAGATTGTTTTATCCTGTCCTCAATGTTCTGGGGCATCCCCCTCGGGGGACACAGGAGTTAATCCCCGAGGTTTCACCTCTAATCAACTATGGCAAATGGATGTTACCCATGTTCCCTCTTTGGCTCCCTGGAAGTATATTCATTTATCTATTGATACTTATTCAGGAGCGCTTTGGGCCACACCTCAACGAGGGGAAACAGCTAATCATGTTATTTCTCATCTTTTTTCGGCCATTACAGCCTTGGGCAAGCCCTCTTCTTTAAAAACTGATAATGGGCCAGCCTATTCTTCATCGGCCTTTTTGCAATTTTGTACAACCTGGAATATTGTTCTTACTCATGGTCTCGTCTATAATTCCACAGGTCAAGCCATAGTGGAACATGCTAATCGGTCCTTTAAGGACTGCCTCCACAAACAAATAAAAAAGGAGGGCTCTCGAGTACCTAATTTGTCGTGGGTAACACAACAGGTTCAAAAAGTATTATTTACCTTAAATCAATTGAATGTTTCCATTGAAAATTTGACTGCTTATCAGAGACACTTTCAACAGAAAACAAGCTTGCCTCCACCTCTGGTATATTATCGGGCATTACCAGATAAAGCATGGTTGGGGCCGGTCCCTCTGATTATGTGGGGAGGAGGATATGCTGCTGTGCTTGCTCCTACAGGACCTTTGTGGATTCCAGCGCGTTGCGTCCGCCCAGCCAAGGATGTCGTGGCATCAGTCCCTGGATCCAGTCCCAGAAATGGCAAGGGTGACTCTCCAGACGGCACAGTGACCAATCCCGTCGTGCCAGTCATCCAGTGACATGGGGAGATGTGAAGAACTTGACCACCAAAGCGCAGGCAGTGCTTCAGCAGCAGCAAGTGGAGCAAACCCCCGAGAACTTATGCGCTGCCATTTTTGCGGTTTTAACTGCAAATTCCTTAGCCATCAATTGTTTGTGTTTGATTATTAACAGCTGCCCTTTGGCAACAGCAGCTGTCATCCCACCCAAACATTCACTCGAACAACGAATGAAGCAAAACCTATGGGTGCAGCTAGCTAACATCACACAAAATGATGTCTTTTGCTTATCTGAAGTGTATGATATGGAAAATCTACTATCTACCTGTCTTATACCTGTGTGTGTCCCAGCGTCAGTTTTAAAAAATTATACTGGTTTGAGCAATTTTCTATCAGACAATGAATTTCAATATGCAACTATGTCAAACTGGGGTTCAGCCTCTTATATGGTACCCTCTGATGCTATTGCTTTGCATACACCAGTTGTAGCTGTTCCTACAAATCTTACTTGTGCAAAAATTGTCAATTGTACTACTTCACCTAAAAAACCTCATTGTATACATATCAGTCAAGGGATTTTAAATTGTACCTCCTTTCAAGAAGTATCTTTTAATTATGCACATATATGGTTACAAAAAGGATGGTTCTTTACCTGTGGGAAAGAGACATTTAATTACATTCCTGCCAATGTAAGTATGACACACTGTTGCCTTAGTAGACTCACCACATTTTTACCAACAAAAACGGAACTCAACATATCCAGTTCAAAACGTCGCAGAAGGTCAGTAGTCCTGGACGATACTTGTGATTCTTCTAGAACTCTCCTCAATGAAGCAGAGTATACTGCCTTAGCCGTTTCATTAGTAGGAGTACCAGCACTTGCTCTTCGAGCTCATGTAAATTTAAATTCTCTTGCATGTAATTTAGCAAAAACCATAAATGTAACCTCCCTAGCTTTATCTGCCATTAATCAAGAGCTAATAGAACTTCGTAAAGCTATTTTACAAAATCGTGCTGCAATTGATTATCTGTTGCTCCGACAACATCTGGGATGTGAAGCACTCGAAGGAATGTGTTGTTTTAACCTTTCTGATCGATCTGGCATTATTCAAAAGCAAATTAATGTTTTACATAAATTGGCTTCTGATTTAAAAATTGATACCTTAGGAAATTGGTGGAGTGCTCTATGGTCATGGCTTCCCACTGGCCTTCTTGGACAGATTGTTCAATATTTTGTTATAATAGTTACTATTCTTATCAGCTGTTGTTGTATAATTCAATGTCTTTTCTCTCTACTTAAAAAGATATCTTGCAATTATCCATACTAAACCAACATTAACTTTGCCTCAGAAACAAGTTTATGCTGTATATAAACAAATGCAAAGATGTATGTTCCCTGATTACACCCACTAACTACTTCAGCTTATGATAATGCCTTAACTAATAAAATAGAAAAGAGTGAGATGTAGGGGTAGCATGCGTGCAGCACATTGCCGTATTCTGCACTCCCACAAATCTCATAATTCTATACCCTTTGCTCCAATAAAGCAGCCAAAAGGTCACCCCCTTTTGACTTAATGCCTCACCTACTGAAATAGATAACAGGCTTAGTTCCTTCTTCTATCTTCCTGTCTTTGTTCCTTATCTAGTTGTTGACCTTATAATATGTAACTAGAAAATAGTTGGTTAGATGAAAGAAGTATTCCATGAATCAGCAAATGTAAAACATCTAATGATTAAGAAAGCTTGTGTATGTAACAAAGAATATAAAAGCAATAAACACGACAGAGGTCGTGAGCTTCTGCTCAAGAAATATGTGTGACTGCTTCTTAGCGCCAACAATAAGGATAAATAATAATGCTACAGCCATACTACTTTGGTAAATACACATAAACATTAGACAACACTGTTAGAATTAGGTGTTCCACAGAGTGAAGAAAACCTGTCTTTGTGTCTAGTTGTTTTGGCCTGCAATGCCCTGTAGCATCGTCCTGAGGGGAGGAGTTGAAAGAGTTTATGTCCAGGATGTGAGGGGTCTGCAGATACCTTCTCAGCCCTCCTTCTGACCTGTGTAATGTACAGGTCTATGGAAGGCAGGCCAGTTGCAATTATTCTTTCTGCAGTCTTAACTATCTGTACCTGGCCTGTTTGGCTGCTGTACCAAACCTGAGAGTTATAGAGGTACAAATGGCAGACTCAATAATTTCTCTGTAAAACTGTATGAACAGCTTCTGGGGCAGTCTGAATTTCCTGAGCTGATGTAGGTAGAACATTCTTTGTTGTGCCTTTTTAATGATGGTTCTTGGAACAATGTAAGATTCCTAGTGTCTGGCAAAAGGCTAACGTTGTAGCAGTTTTAAAACCAGGTAAAGGGGCCAATAACTCTAAGAAGTACTGTCCAATTTCTCTCTTGTGCCATACCTACAAACTTTAAAACAATGGTACAAAATCACCTCACTGTAATCATAGAAACCTTTTCATACAGAAGGCTTGATTTCACCCTGAAAAAAGTTTCACCACACAGATCCTGAATTTAACCCAGTATATGGAAGATGGATTCCAAAAGGACAATGTAACAGGAACTAGTTTCTGGGCAAGATCTGTTTAAATTGTACATAATTTAATCTTGTATTTTATATTTTAAATTTTATGTCATAGAGTATGCCTTATTTTAATTGTGATACTTCTGACACAAATAAACAAATGATGGTTCTAATTTTAAGTGGTCATTTCAAGTCCTGGGAGATTATTTGAAGGACTCTACTGTTGATACTATGGTGTTAAATATGGTAAGAGATGGCAAAATAGAAAGGCTCCCCCTAAAATCCATTTTCATCTCTACAGTTTTAAGCGCATTCAGTTCCAGTTGTTATGGCTGCACCACAAGGCCAGTTGTTCAACCTTGCATCTATATCCAGACTCATCACTGTCTTGAATGAGGCCAATGACCGTTGTATTGTCTGCAAACTTCAGAACTTAACAGAGGGTTCCCTTGAGGTACAGTCATAAATTGAGATTGCAGATAAATGTATATGCAATGAGATACGTTCACTCTTATTTAATTGTTTTCTTATATTTAGTGATTGATAAACAGGTATATTTTCTCAATTTGTTCAGTTCCAAATTTTCTTAAATCAGATTGGATTCCTAAGGTGATGTGAAAATTCAGCTCTTGCTCTCTTTATTAATTAGGGTTTTAATTTTTTTCAGTAGGCAATTAATACTTTCTCATTCTATTTTCTTGTATTCCTATGGTGCCAAAATGAAGGTAACTTAGCTGTCTCTTCCCAACCCAGCCACTTCCATGTGCTGGAATTTCAACTCACATAATTGTTTAAGTTTGGGTGTGTCAGCTGGATATTATGGGAATTTAAATCCAACAAACAGAAGACACCACATTAAGGAAGGCTAGATTAACATTTCAAGAATGATTATCCTGGTAGCTCAGTTATTGTTTCATCTGAACTTGCAAAACTAGAAGCTGCAGAAAAGTTAAGAATTATGCAAATGCAGAGTCCATTAAATTAGTTTTTTATATGTTACTGAACCTCCTACCTGGAAGGAGGTATAGTTACAAAAGAAAATCACGTGTAAATATAATGAGAAGCCCAGTTTGCATGGGTGAAGATTCTCTATTTCTCACTCCACTGAGAATAGTTTGTCTGGAAAATAAAGCATTGTTATAATTTTATTTGGAAGCTAACTGAAGAATGTAAATACAGAACAGTAAATCCTGCAGAGATTTAGGGTTAGCCTCCTTTCTGGATGAACATTCTGTTTACAAAAGCTATTAAGGTTCCATTTATTTTGGGTGGAACAGTATTAGTTATCTCATGGAACACAGTTAGGAAATTATTGCAATTATAATCAGAAAATTGCAATTATTTCATTTTTTTGACAGTTCAGAGCTAACCCAAGAGCGCTTCATCCATCTTAGGTTTAGATTCTTTAATATTGAAACAAGCAGCATATTTTTGGTCATTGCAAAATGGAAACATGCTGAAGAAAAGGTAGTGCATATCGGAAACAGAACTGCTTCTGCAAGGTACATATAAAAATCCTGAATACCCTGTTCTTTACAGCACAAGGCAAATATCGAGGTTCTTTTTTTAAAGCTTCAAGTTAAGAGCTCAACCCAACCAAGCATTAAACAAGTGCACCTGCTTTATCGAAGCAAATAATTCCAGCAGGGATTCATGTTGCTGTGGATACAAAAGGGGAAGAACAGCTCAAAGATACTTGTAAAGCAGGAGGGATTAGAGTATCTAGGGAAATAAGTAAATGGTATTGGGTTTCATTGCCTGGCTTTAAAGTGCAGCTACAAAAGGAGGCCTAAGCATCCTTGGCTTTAAAATAAAAAAGGGTCATGTTGCCAATTTATTAGTGATGTGATAAGGAAAGCAGAAATCACTGAAAATATTATTACTTAGATCATTTTCACTTTTTGCAAAGGTAGATATTCCACAGAATTTCATAGATATTCGTGGATGAGAAATAAGCTTTCTGAAACAAAAAGATGGTTTGAGGATCAAGCTTGGTTTGAATGCACACATGTACAGTCAAGGCATACCTCCCCAAAAGGAAGCTAAAGAATCAAATACATACATTAGTTGTACTTCTTACAAGGGATTCATTAAAAATACACAAATGAAATGAATCAAAACCATTTCCTGATGGCAAATGCAATAGAAGAGAATCTTCCCTACTCTATGGAGACATTAATGGACCAATCCTATAGTATAAAATACATAAAGCAGATCTGGGCATGGCCAGTAGGTGGATGAGCAACTGTTTGGGAACAGTTTTTTTTTTTTTCAAAGCCAAAACTACTGGCTTTGATTTAAAAGCACGGTAATTCCTTTTATAGATTCCCTCCCCCCTTTATTTCATTGATGGTTTCACATGTTGAAGGATGTACAGAATCCATAATCTCAGTTAAAGTATTGTAAGTCCAAATGCATTGTGGAGATCTAAGCTTATAAGGAAAAGCAGGTAAGAATTATTCTGTTCATGCTAAACATTAAAATCATTTGACTAGATATACCTATACTACAGTATTGTTCTCTATTAAATGATTGCTGCAAATATTTTGAGCACTATCTTTCATTATTATGTCTTGCATTTATCACAGACACCATCTATTGTTACTGATTTCACGGCCAGGCAAGATAGAACATGCCCTATTTATCTCTGTCTGAACGTTCAGTAATACTGAGTGCACAGAGAACCACTGCGTTGTTTTGTTTCGTATTATTTTCCCTCAATATAGAAAAAACAATCTGAAAAGGGCACATATTTCAGTCAACTCATGTGGCAAAAGGCAGATAGCATAAAACAATAACAATTACTACAACATTCATTACATGTTAGCCCTGTGATCAGCAAGTAAGCACTAACTATTTAATTAGTCAACTAATTAGTGGCAGGCAACATGGAAGGCTCCTAACATTCTCAGACAAATGTAAAGATAAAAAGCCTAATTAAACAGCAAGCATTATGCTAGCTACTGCCAAACAAGACAGCTGTGCAGGATACTGTGTAATACTGGGTTACCAGATAACAGGAGTTGTATCTGTTCTAAGTAGAGCTTAGAAGCATGCAATTCCTAAGCCATTATGATTGCTAAACAAATCCAAGGAAAGAAAAAAGGATAAACTCAGTAAGTGCTATATTCATTCTATCAACAATCTCAGCCCTGTTTAGCTGAACAGGACTTACTCTCAATGTGACCATGATAGGTTGCAGTCTAAATGTGTCTCCATCATTCTCAATGGACAGCATTATAATTATCCCTGAAATCCAAATCAACACATCTAAAGAAAATCTGATTAGAAAAGTTGCTTATCAGTTAAAGTTAAAGTTGCTCTTTCAGTTGCGCAATGTATTACAGAAACAGAATGCTATAGGACCCTAGAGGAACACCGTCAAACACTTCTTCAAATGCTTATATATAAGAATATGCAGTTTTTATTTTATTTTTTTGTCTTCTTCATTATCACTATGAATGATAATGAATCAATGCTATCCTAGGCATAAAAATGCAACTTTTGGGCAATTTATTGGACTAGTGTGTAGGGAAATTAAATAGTCTCCTAATAGCAGGTAGTAAAGGGATGATACTAAAATAGGACAAGAGATATTACTACAAGGTGTAGTGCAAATTCTTCTTTTTGCATCATACTATGCTTTCTGCATTCTCTTTACCAAAGAAGTAAAAGTGAACCATTTAACAATGGGATATACAATTTTCCCAATTCCTTCTTCACTAAAACTCTTTGTTCTTCAATATTTCTACATTGTTAATATGATGGTAAATATAAACAACTGAATAAATAAAAACAATATGAACATTTGATTGTAACTTAATGTATAATTCTGAACATTAAAGGAAAATAAAATTAAATATTTTAAATAACAAAATATAAAGTATATAATTATGGGAAAATATCCCTAAATCCCAGTTTACAAGACCTCTAAGTGATATACATTTATGGATGATAGTTCTGACACTGTTCTGACTATTTTGGAGGTCTTTCACGCTTGAAATAATTCTGTAACACAGAGATAAAGCAGGTGTACAAAATAGAAACATATTTTTCACATATAAAATTGATTTTTTTAATAATAAAAGCAGCACTTGATAAAATAGCCAAGTTCTCCTCCATGTTATTTTCATACGCTAATCAAGCTTTGATACTTGAAGCAGGCTGGTCTGGAAAGAAAAATGTCTGATGATAAACATGAGTGGGAAAGATATAAAACTGTCCTTACTGTCTCATACTTTGTCATACTTTGTAATTTATTATAAATAATAATAATAATAATAATCCACTGCATTGGAGCAAATAATTTAGGTATGACATTAACAGACCTATTTGCCCTTCTCCAGGGGCTTTTAGAGGAATTCAGCCAATCTGACCTGACCTAATGTACACTGCCCAGACTAAATATGATCTGAACATAGTTATACGCTGAATCACATACTTCTCCAAATTAGTCGTTCAAAGAGAATATGTATTGCATAGTTCAAATATCACGAGATGTCAATCTTTAGCTGCATTTTACTCTAGGCTATTTAGCATGATGTAGACATGATGTGAAAGTCTCCGTCTAAGTGCTGTAATTAAGGTTAATGTATTTCTTTAACGAGGTTGTTGACTAGTAAGTCAGAATAGAATTGCAGCTGCCATTTGCAATCCACATGCTTCAGTGTAATCTGCAGAAGTGGATTCCTAATAACTAGCTCTAGATCTTTCCTCTTTATTCTTGCCATCTTAATGGAAAACGCTGAGTAAAAGAGATGAGAAGAACTCTTGTCTGCACGTCTGAAAACTGAATGTAATGGAACCAAATTTGGTAAGGTGAGAGAAACTACCAAAAGAAACACATCAAAGTAAAATGGGAACCAAATCTGGTCTTGCAGAGTAAAACATTCTAGAAAAAAGAATCCCCTAATGCCTCCTTATGAGAGAAGCAGTTGGGCAGTGACTTGGAATGCTGCTGGTTAGTTCATATTAAGTCCCCCTCTCTCCTCTCCTCTGTTCGTGTAACCCAGAGCAGAACATACAGTGTATGGCTTGCTCTCTGTTTCCCTGTACACAGAGCACACATACAGTTGCAACAGAGGAAAGCAGATACAACACACATGGACTAAGACATTAATTCATTACACAGAAAAGGTAGAGAAACTGCCTATATGACAACTGCTAAAAAAGTTTTTGGGAGGAATTCAAGAAGTCAAGCTCTGAATGCTTTCTCTACTTTTCTCTTTCCAATCCAAAGGAATGTCATAAAGAAATTATTAAGGGAGCTTCACATTATCTCCTTCAGACTGGTTATCCATCTGTCCATCAGCAGGATAGCTCTCTGAAAACAGGACAGAATGGAAGAAGATCAAATATATCTGTCTGATTTGGTCCAGAGACTAGGCATGGTACAGATTCCATCAGCCAAAATGTCAGCTGGCAGGGACAGGAAGATGAGCCTTTTCTGCTGTAATGCCTGTGGAATGCTGTATTTTCTCTTCAGAGATTAGAATGGCCCCAACCTGATGGCCTTTAATAAGGCTTAACAAAGTTGACTGTGTACTGGACCTGGGGCTCCAAATGTATTAAGGGCCTTGTGTCTTGGGTGTATTGTTAATTAGTTAATTATTTTGGTCACTGTATATTTAGCTTTGGATTATTTTTATTGTTTTAAAATGTTTTATTGTTTTAGAACTGTAAGCTACCCAGAGTCACTTGGTTGAGATGGATGGCTATAGAAAATAGATAGATAGATAGATAGATGGATGGATAGATGGATGGATGGATGGATGGATGGATGGATGGATGGATGGATGGATGGATGGATGGATGGATGGATGGATGGATGGATGGATGGATGGATGGAATGATAGATAGATAGATAGATAGATAGATAGATAGATAGATAGATAGATAGAGATAGATAGATAGATAGATAGATTGATTAGATAGATAGATAGATAGATAGATAGATAGATAGATAGATAGATAGAGATAGATAGATAGATAGATAGATAGATAGATAGATAGATAGATAGAGATAGATAGATAGATAGATAGATAGATAGATAGATAGATAGATAGATAGATAGATAGATAGATAGATAGATAGATAGATAGATAGATAGATAGATAGATAGATAGATAGATAGATACTGGCAAAAAGTACTGCGAGCATTATGGACTGCTGGATGAACAAATCATTAAATAGTGGACAAAATCAGGCTGAAGCTTTCCTTATCAACTCAATTGACAAGGCTAACAGTTTAATATTATGGACATCCAAAGAGAAAGAATAGTAGACAAAGATACCATGCTTGGCAAGATTGAAGGAAAATGTTAAAAAAATTAGTATTGTAATGAATCAATGCAATAACAACAGCCATAGACTCAACTCTAGCAAGGATTAGCCACTTGACTGAAGATCAAATACAATCCAGAACAACTATCTACAGGGTTTCTATAAATCAATATCAACTTGATGGTAACTAACAATAACAACAAAAAGTCTGGACCTCCAAATGTTAGCTTGAAATTCCCACTATGCCTTACAAACATTGGCCACCCTGGTTAAACCTAAAACTAGAGATACATGCTATCCATGTCTACTCTAACAGTTTCTTGGTTAGATTCTAAAGAGATCTTCCTTTTGGAACTATTTTGGAACTGCATCATCAGCACTGTGAATGCTAGTGATGATTACCACTATAACCAAGCTACAATGTATGCCATACACAAAGTCAACTTGATTGTCTTTAACCCTGAGTGGAAGGAGGCAGTGGCATGTATACATTAACAAGCACAGAGACTTTAAATCATAGCAGTATAGATAAATGGTAAATGATAATAGCTAAGGTAAATGGTAAATAGCTAAGGTGCCAGACATGAAGTGACAATATACAGTTGGACAAGTCACTTATTCTAAGCCTAACCTACTTCAAGAATTATTATTGTAGAGACAAAATAAAGTGAAACTTATAAGTATATAATGGTGAGCTTTCATTAAAAAAGATGAGACATAAATGCAATAATTGAACAAACAAATATAAAGTGAAAAATTGTCCAGTGTGAGATTAAATGACAACAAATCTAAAAACTTACCAAAAAATCAGTGTCTCCAGGAAGGAGATTCCAACATTTGATGATCCAACAACTACTATTCTACTACTGACAGATACCTTAGGCTCCAAGGACAACTTCCGATTGAAATGATACAGTGCATATTTTAACTGTATAAGAAATAAAAAACAAAAATATGTTCTTTAGAAACATATAAATGTTCTTTAGTATATTTAGATTACAAATGTGTTATAAACATGGACACAGCAATATGTGAAACTTTCAAATTGTAGAACATGTCCGGGGATTTCAATTTTACAATATAATTGGAAATCTAGAGACACCAATATCCAGAGATATTGGTATCCTTCTACTTTTTCCCAAAGAATTCCAATTTGCCATGAAATATGTTGAAATTATCAAAATTGCTTTAAATCCTTGAGGAGAAAAGGGTCCAGGAAGGATGGAAAATTCCATGGAACAAGATAGGCACAACCATATTCAATCCCTATAAGACTAAATGGGAGTGGATATATGTAGAGGTGTTTAAAATGCTGGACAGAAAAAAAGTGGTATGTATAGAAAGTGGGAGAAGAGAATCATTACTGAAGAAGAATACCAGGTGTTTTCCAGAAACAGACAAGTTAAAGCACAGAATGAAGCTTGTGAGAAATTTTTCAAAATGGAAATGGGGCTCTTGTTACATTATACTACTGGGAGAAGGAGGGAACTGCAGTTTAGGATTAGGTGAGTTACTTGAGGCAAAATGTGCACAAAGTTTTCATTATTTATATAACATACCATGAGGGACAGTAGCAATATTGGATTCAGGAAGCAGTACTATATAAGTTTGAAGCACCACAGGCAAATCTTAACATTTCTTACTGCAAACACCCAGTCAAAACTAAAGCTAAAATCTTGCCAGGACTCCTTTCTTTGTTTGCTCACATAATCTTATATATACCTTTTATTAAAATAATACTAAGCAACCAACTCACATAGCTATGCTAATATCCATTAATTTGTTAGTCCATATAGAATTCCAGTTCATGCAGTTCAGGTCTGTCACTTTTGTGCAAGAGAAAATACAGTGAAATTGTATAACATTTTTCATCAGCACTGCAATCTATATGAACCATCTCATCATCATCATCTTCATCCCACCCTCTATTTATATGGGGCACAGATGAAACTATGGCATAAATTAAACAAAGAGTATTTCATTTGGATCTACATAAGGACATATACAAAGTTCCAACAGAAGAGAATATTTGAATAGCTCAGAGTTGAAATGAGGGGTCTTTGGTGCTTTCTTGAGGCCCCCTGCAAAGCAAGATCAGGGACTAAACCACATCTCCCTCAACACTGAATGGAGCCAGCTCCAAAGAAAGAAGGAGAATCACAACAGAACCCAACACCCTAAGGTAGTTCAGAAAGATTCCATGATCAATGGGTATCAAAGGCTGCCAAGATGTCAAGGGGGACCAAGATGGATACATTACCCCCATCCTGAGCTGCCACATCATCAAGTGCAATCAAAGTTGTCTCAATACAATATCAGCAACTGTGATCAAAGATGTCTCAAACCAGGAAGGGGTCCAGAAAATCCATTTCCTCCAGGATCTTTTGAGTGGTAAGCTGAGCACTTTCTCAACAACCTTCCCCAGAAAGGAGGGTTAGAAACTGAACAGAAATAGTCCAAATCTATGGGATCCAGAGATAGTTTCTTGAGAATGGGATGGACTACTCCTCTTTCAGAGTCGATGAGATTATCCCATCTTTCAAGATAGCATTCACCATCACAGGGATTTTCTCATCTTGTCCATTTCCTCAGAAGTAACAGGAATAACAACAACAACAACAACAATACTAATACTAATACTAATACTACTACTACTACTACTACTACTACTACTACTACTACTACTACTACTACTACTACTACTAATAATAATAATAATAATAATAATAATAATAATAATAATAAAGTTGGAAGGGACCTTGCAGGTCTTCTAGTCCAACTCCCTGCTCAGGCAAAAAACTCAATACCATTTCAGACAAATGGCTGTCCAGTCTCTTCTTAAAGACTTCCATTGTTGGAGCATTCACAACTTCTGGAGGCAGGTTGTTCCACTGATTAATTGTTCTAACTATCAGGCAATTTCTTCTTAGTTCTAGGTTGGATCATCATCTTTTCATAGTAAGTACCCCAGATCATATTGCTATCACAGTGAGACAAAAGTAATGTATAATATGGTATGTGACAACCACCCATGTTGTGGGATGGGCCTGCCTGCTGCAAAGCTGGTCATGAACATAAAGGCTTCCTCTGAGCCCAGACCCAAGGAAAGCAGGTTGAAATCCTCCAGGACCATAAATTTGGAAACACCACTAGAAACAGCATCAAGTTATTTTAGACAAGGCAAGTGCATAGCTGCAAATTCCTCTTTGGAAATGACTATTAAGGCCATCCATTTCATATTCTTATCATGCTCACTACCTGGAGATAGCAAGGGTAGGCAAAGTAAATGAGTTGCAGTTACATTATGAATACCAGATTTATAGTCATCTGAATACAATACATTAGTATATCAACTGATAATCTTAATTTCTGATCATCCAAACTCTAAATGGCAATCTGCAACGATCACTATGATTCCATAGAAAATGTTTTTTGTATTACACACACTGGCAAATGCTTTTTTCAACAGAACAGACTTTTTCTGCCCCTTGTAATATTCCAGGTGGAAATACAACTGCCTTTTAAATATTATCTGTATTAATGTGCTTAAATATTGTTCTAAAGATGTAATCAGAAGTGTCTATAGTTCCAATATTAGGTAAAGCTTTGTCAAATAGAGACACTGCGAGACCTACAATGTCTTCACAGGCTCAAAATCACATTTGGAAATCTTTAGGTAGTAAAACATCTATAAATGCCTTTATGTGATGTCCATCATGAGTAATTAATGCAGTGACCTATCAATCTCTGTCTTATAACAATATTTAATAGGCTTTTGAAAATCCAAAATAAAGAATGTATTTCATGAAATTGAGTAAACTCAATTATGTGAGGGAATAGATGGTTATCCATTACTACTAGCACTGTGTGTATTTAGAGGTGAAGTGATGTTTCTACATTACCTCCCCAATATGAATTATTATTTTCTCTGCCAACTGATTCTGTGTCATTCCCTCTCATTTGTTCAAAAATAGCAGCAATATACAATACTCTTCTATACATTTCTTGCTGGTAAAATTTATGATACAATGCCACAATTTTAACTTTCAGCACGCACACAATTCTTAACACTAATCCTTAATATAGACAATGCAATCTCTTCCAGTTGGCAAATCTTAAAAGAAACCTCTGAGATTCCTTAGCTTAGGAAATTCTTCATCTTGTGTAGTCAAAAAATAAATTCTGAACTCCTTTTAATTCAAGAGGAGAATTACAAGCTTACTCAGCTTTTGGTAGACCAATTGTAACCCCATTTTTCTCACTACTTTACTACACTGTATACATTTACAAACATTTATTCATTTGTTTGTTTATCTATCTATGCAGGAACCCAGTTAAAAACAAAACCAACAATGCAGTTCCTTTCAAACTCTTGCCAGAACTCCTGCATTTGCCCCATCTTTCTACAGTACCACAGTGTGCCCACAAATCATACTGATCCTACAATCAGACCATCAGTCATCACTCCAGCCAGACCTTAGCTATGTAGCACTAATAACAGAAAATGACATTGCCCATAGAAAAACATATAGAATTAGTTTTGTAATTCATAGTACACTATATTCTTTAGTACCGTGCAGTCTCTTTCTTTTAAGGATTTAAAAAGTCAGGACATTTGATATTTAGGGAGATTAGAGTCATGTTTGACTACTGCCTTTTTATTTAACAGCATATCCCCAAAGTGATGAATGATTCTTTGGCTAACTGTGAGAGCCCTAAAGTTGTGTCAGGATCTCTTATGTGATTTATCATCAAGATTAAAGTACTAAGAGAAGTTTGAAGATTTGGAATTGGATCTCACTAGTAAATCTGTGATAGCTATCTCTTTTTTCCGCTATTCTACTAATGTTAAGAAGGTATTGGACTTTTGGAATAATTTTTGAGAGCATATTAATGAGGTGGATTTGAGATAATGTTCAGATATACCCATTGCTCAATATACCTTTTTGCTAGAAACACTGGAATAAAAGTTCAAATATGAGGATGTGGTCTGTATTTTTCAGGCAAATATTTTTGAAAAATGTATATGCATGCTTGGCTGATTGGAGATTGGAAAAAAAATCTTCAGATTTATGTTTTTTTCTGATAATTTTTGGCAGTGCAATCATGACATCCAGTGGCCAATGTCAGTTAAGATTAATCTGAGTTAAATGATGACTGTACAATGATGCTAAAAGGTAATTGCAAATTGTTGATTACTCAGTGATTGGGATTACATCTTATACTAACAAAAGATACAGCCTTAATTTATTGAACAAATTGTATAAGTGGATTCACACAACACAGTAAATTACAAACACCAATATACTAAACATATGAACAAGGTTTATGCAACATGTTAAACCCATCAGCACACAAGATGATGAACTCTCTGAATCGGTGGAGTGTGCTAAGGCATGGTTTGTTTTAGCCATGATATATACAATAGATCACAATGACTGAAGTCACATGTTTTCAAAGAATATAGAAATCAAATGTCTAAACTTGCTCTATGTTACAGAATGAAGGAAGTGAATGAGAAAGATGCTTGCAATTTAAATACTGTTCCTTCATGCACTGTCAGGTAAATTTCAAGAGTGAGAGAAGTCATCATTCTCCTTTCCTACCAGAGAAGCCTTCTTCTACAATTATATAAATTCAAAGCTCTCAGATTTGAATCTGGCAATTACCTTATCTAGGTTCAGGTTATTGAAAGGAGGGGGAGAATAGCAAAAAGGAGGAAATCCAAAACGGGGGAAAGATTACGGTTTGGAAGACATATGTCACAAACGTACTGTAAGTATAAACTTCCTCTGAGAGAAGATCAAAAAGGGAAAAGGAAAAAAAAAAGGATTTAATATGAAGGCACCATATGACAGGTGTCTAATTTATTTGTTTTAGCTATAACATTTACAGAGCTGCCCACCTCAATCAAAGTGATTCTGGGTGATGTAAAACAGAGCCAAAGATTTAATAAATCGAACTTTTAATAAAATCAGTAAAACGGTAAACACGGGAAAAACAAAATAAACAAAGCAAGATCACAAGAGGGGAGATATTACATACGACACAGCCAGGGCACAGGCTCCCTCTTGACAGGGAATCTGTAGGCTTGTTGAAATAATCTAGGCTTTAAGAGCTTTCCAGCAGGTCACAAGGGTTGGGACTCAGGAGGAATGATGTTTCAGAGGGTGGGTGCCATGCAGGAAAGGCTTTTCTCCTAGGTTCTGTCAGATGGAGCTCCCTTGCAGACAGGACTCACATCATGCTCTTCCTGCTGGATCTGATAGGATGGGTAGATGTAATCAGGAAGAAGTGGTCCCTCAAGTAACCAGTCCCCATGACAGGTAGGGCTTTAAAGGTCAAAACCAGCACCTTGAATTGGACACGGAAGCAAACCAGCAGTCAATGCAGTTCTTAAAGCAAAGGTGCAATATGCCCTTCCTGTGCTGCTGCATTCTATACCACTGAAGCTTCCAGATACTCTTCAAGATCAGCCTATTGGAGAGTTCATTGCAATAGTCCACTTGGGAAGTGACCAGGGCATGAGTAGCTGTGATCACAGCCTCGCGATCCAGGAACAGGTGTAAGTGGCATATCAGAAGAAATTGTACAAAGGCCATCCACACCACAGTACCACCTACTCTTCAAGCAGAGTTGGGAGTTCAGAATGGCACAACCAATGCCATTAAACTCATTTTATTTGCCATATAATAGCTCCAGTTAACAACAGCTCTAATGTGCAATAAATTACTTTTTCACCAGTACAGCAACTTGCTCCAAGAAGTTACAAATGTAGCTGATATGTCACACTATTTTTTCTTTATGCTTATAAAATATTATATACATTCCGCCAAAATATATATTCAGACATCACAATATGTTAACCATCAAGTTCCACCTTATTTATATTCTGCTATTATTGAATGAAATAGTAATCATTAACTAATGCACAACAGAAAAAGATTTATTATCTTTGATTACTGGAATTAGGGATTATGCTGAGATGAGTCATTCCTGCTGTGACCACCTGTCACATTGTTTCCACCTGGGAAGACAGCCTGCCTCTCTGTTACTTTTCTGCATCTCCTAACAAGAGGCCATTCCTGATGTGAAAGGCAAGAATTTTGAAAGTGGGCAATGTTCCATGAAGTTAAAAATGAATAATATTTGATTTTTAAATCCAGAAGATCGACATCATAAAAATTCATGGACATGTGCAGAAATGTTTTTAGTACAGTATTACAAATACAGTAAGAAATTTCTTCCATCTTTTAGTATATCTAGCCACATGTTTGTACATTTTTTTATGTACAAAATGCTCATTGAGTTTTGGGTTCCTTTTCCAAATAAAGTACCAGAAAGATACTTACATTTTATGCAATCTTCTGTAGCAGAAAATGTCCTTTTAGTGAGACCCAGAAAGTCCTTACTGAAAATACAGGGAGTAGCAACAAAGCACATCAATTAATCTCTGTAGAGCTTGCATAGCAGCCTAAAGGTTATAGTCAATTAAAAAATAAAGAGATAAATAAAGTTCTAAGGCGTCATTCCTCCTAGCCAATAGTGCAAAATAGGGAATTTTATTGCATGCTGAGTACGTTATGCAAAAAGCGATCCAACAAAATTACATCTATGACATCCCTCTTGATCAAATAAGAATATCGTGGCTCATTAAAATGCAGGAAACGGAATGCCCTTTTTGTGGGTAATTCAACTTGCTCCTGAGTGTGCAGTTGTCCTGGGACAAAAGATTATCATTGCTCTTGCATATCCTATAAACTGAAATCTGCTGGTGCACAATACAGCAGCAAGTATTTTCAAGCATGTTATTTTCAGTCCAGTTGACTTTAAAATGGCAGCAGCAGATTAGTCCTCCTGAAAGCAAGCACCAAAATAACTATAGAAACTACAAAACCGAAGGATGTCACAGGTCCCTTTGAACATTCATGCTCAGAAACAGCATAATATTTCTATATAACCTTCTGATAGATGCATTGTTAATTTTCCTATAGTACTTTTTGCTATATCTCTTGATCTGTCACCATTCTAGAGATTTCCATACATTTTATCTCCTATTCTTGATTTAGCTTGTCATTTAATTCCTCTGAGATACTCTTATATCCTTTTATTAACTCCAAGAATGTTTGCTGTTGTTTTTATATGTTAGAGGTGTTATACTCTTTCCAGAGTAACATTCAGCTCATATTTATTTCTATTATAGAATAGAGCTGGAAGGGACCTTGGAGGTCTTCTAGTCCAGCCCCCTGCTCAAGCAGGAGAACCTATACCATCTCAGACAAGTGTCTGTCTAGCCTCTTCTTAAAAATCTCCAGTGATGGAGCGCCCATCTGGAGGCAAGCTGTTCCACTGGTTAATTGTCCTCACTGTCAGGAAGTTTCTCCTTAATTCCAGGTTGCTTCTCTCTTTGATCAGTTTCCAACCATTGTTTCTTGTCCTGCCCTCTGGTGCTTTGGTGAATAACGTGACCTCTTCTTTGTGGCAGCCCCTCAAGTACTGGAATACTGCTATCATGTCTCCCCTATTTCTTCTTTTCTTTAGACTAGCCAGACCCAAGTCCTGCAGCCGTTCTTCGTACGTTTTGGTCTCCATGCCTTTGATCATCTTAGTTGCTCTTCTCCGAATTTTTTCCAAAGTCTCAACATCTTTTTTGGGATATGGTGATCAAAATTGGTTGCAGTATTCCAGGTGTGGTCTACTATTTTCCTGTACTTAATTCCCTCCTCTAGGGTCTTAGGTTTTCTCTTCCCTTCTTGCCAGATTCCACTCTCTCTACCCAGCAATCCAATCTATGTAAAGCATTCTGCTCTGATTTCCCGTATCTACTACCTACTCAAGTCTTTGCCTCCTTGTTGTTGTTAGTTGCGAAGTCGTGTCCGACCCATCGCGACCCCATGGACAACGTTCCTCCAGGTCTTCCTGTCCTTTGCCTACTTAGCCAATCCTTTTTAATATCAAACAGTTAAGATGGAATACAGTGCAGAATTTAACAACAGAACTCTTTAGAGGAAAACTGTATTTAAGAGACAGTTTCAGTATTGACAGTCACAACTTTAGGGATATATTCAAACCAAGAATGGCAGATTACATGAACACCCATGCTCAATTTGAGCAAAAGTAGGGTGGACAAAACACAATTCCTAATTCTTCGTATATATACACTACAATCAGGGCTTTTTTTGTCATAGAATGCCCAGAACGGAGTTCCGGCACCTTTTTTGGATGGAACCTTGTAGGGTAGGCAAGGCGGGTTGTATGACGTGTGTGAGTTCCGGCACCTTTTTTTTTTATTTATTTACAAAAAAAGCACTGACTACCATTATTCCTTTTCCTTCCCCCAAGGGTTGGAGAAAACTTTAGAATTCTCCTGCTGGAATTGCCTCTGCTATCACTCATTCTTTCTTCCCAAAGGAGGACTGTCTTTCCTTGAGCAAAGAAGGATGGGGCAGTATGAAGAAGAAGACTAATACTGTATTTTTAAGTCTTAGAGAATCAGGGTGGTTTAAGGCAAGGAAAGCCAAGTTCTGATCCATCCTTAGTCATGTAAGCTCACTGGATGACTTTGCACCAGTCACTCCCACTCAGCTCAACCTACTGTACCTCATAGCGCTGTTGTTGCTGTGTGGAAAAAGCGGAAAAAGCATTATGAATAATGTCTTGAGTTCCTGAATGAAACACGGGATGTAAATCAAATGAACAAGCAATAATGCTTCATATTTTAAACTCCTTGAAGATTTCTGACAATATAGTAATGGGGAAGGGGATATTTTCCACACAATTACTTTAAGTTTTACTGAACCTTATTTTAGATGATCAACTTGGCATGAGTGAAAATATGTATTTTTCTTCAAATGTTTGTAAAAATATTATAACATAATTACTATTAGTTTGTATTTTGAATTTACCATAAAAGTTTCACAAATTCAGAAATGTAAGTAATCTGAAACAAGATGATCTTTGAAATAGAAAGGTTACTTTTAATATACCCATGATGTTCAAACCATGATACTTTTGCTTCTAATGTTTAGTATTACTAGTTGATTAAAAATTCATTTTGGGAGAACTTTGCCTTGAAAATAAGGCAGGAAATATTTGCTGCACATACCCAGTAGATACTTGCTGGGACTTAATCTGTCAAATTTAGATTGATTGATTTGTCAAGGCAAACTTTAACTCCATGTCATGCTTCAATATTTCCCGAGGCCTGCAAGTTATGTAAAATAACTATTTTCCAATTTTTTCAACAATGATTGAAATTCAGCAACAGCTAACTTTCCTTACTGAGAATTCAAATTTTGAACATGCATACAGGATAAATACAATGTAAAAAATATAAAGACAGTGTCATGAAAAAACCCATTGAATGAAATGAGACAGCAACACAAAACAATAATTCTTACTTTAAGATTCAGAGATTTCAGCAATAATTTGGAACATAGACGAACATCATAACATCACTTACATTAGCAACCCATTGCAATGAGGACCAATGACATAGCAGATCCAGCAAGGACGGCTATTGGCCAATGGCAAATCAATCAGCTCCAGTCCCAACCTCTTATACCCTTTCCCGTCCTAAAACCAACAATCAAAAATGACTAAAAATAACATTTAAAATTAAATGTTGTTATAACCCCTAACATTCATAGTTCATGCTATATAATTCAACAATGCAAGTGAATAATGGCATGTCACAGAAGAAGTAAGGTTTGCTTCTAATGATGTTCTTGGGATGATACTTAGAAATAACACTTGACAAAGAATATTTATCTTCCATATCCAAACAGCCTTCACACTGAGAAGGAAATCAACTTAACCAACTGCAGGCCAGCATGAATATTCACATTTACAGCAAATAATGTCAGCATCTCTATATCACTGACATCATATTTTCCAAGCGATGATAGGTCACCTTATTGTTAATTTCACACATGGACATAAGTAGTAAACATTCAGAGCATTCTTCTTAATGAGGCCATCTGGTGCTTCCTCATAACTGTGTAATGTTTAAGCTTCCAAACAAAATCTAATGGCAATAATACACAAAATCCACTGACATTTACACTGAGGAAATTTACAGCCAGCTATTAGCTCAGAACAAATGTATCTGCATGACAACTAGTGGTACAAAGTCATCAGCTACCTGGGACAAGAATAAATAACTACTTTTGACCCATGCCTGTTCTATAGAAACCATTAATAACTTAATGTTGGAAATTATTGAGCAATAATTGCTCCTTGAAAAAAATTCTTTGTTAAACAAAATTATTTTGATATGAAAATATAGTGTTTTTTAACATTTTAAGTCTGCAATCTTAAGTGGAAAACGTATTTGATCCCCTGCTGATTTTGTACGTTTGACCACTGACAAAGAAATGATCAGCCTATAATTTTAATGGTAGGTTTATTTTAAGAGAGACAGAATAAAACAAAAACATCCAGAAAAACACCTTTCAAAAAAGTTATAAATTGATTTGCATTTTAATGAGTGAAATATGTATTTGATCCCCTATCAATCAGCAAGATTTCTGGCTCCCAAGTGTCTTTTATGCAGATAACGAGCTGAGATTAGGAGCACTCTCTTAAAGGGAGTGCTCCTAATCTCAGTTTATTACCTCTATAAAAGACACCTGTCCACAGAAGCAATCAATTAATTAATCAGATTCTAAACTTTCCACCATGGCCAAGACCAAAGAGCTGTCCAAGGATGTCAGGAACAAGATTGTAGACCTACACAAGGCTGGAATGGGCTACAAGACCATCGCCAAGCAGCTTGGTGAGAAGGTGACAACTGTTGGTGTGATCATTCGCAAATGGAAGAAACACAAAATAACTGTCAATCTCCCCCAGTCTGGGGCTCCATGCAAGGTCTCACCTCATGGAGTTTCAACGATCATGAGAACAGTGAGGAATCAGCCCAGGGCTACACAAGAGGATCTTTTCCATAACAAGTTTTATTAGTTTTTGTTTGTTTTACAGTCAAGTGCTTATAACACATCGTGGAGATAGGGCACTCCATAGAACACAACAAAAAATACAGTCATACATATACAATTTAAACTACTACTTTAAAAGTTCCCTCTTATGGTATACAATTCGAGCATTCCTAAAATATAAATTGTTTCTCACCTCTATCTATTATTCCAATTTCAATCTATGCTTCTCAATCAAATTATATCTCTTATTCTATTTCACATACATATTATGTAAATAAACATGAATTTATATATTTTAAAACTATTTCATTAGACATAGTAATATAATAACATTATAATAATAATAATAGGACAATAATTATTTCTATCATAAACAAGTAATATAACTATTATATCTTAATATTTCTCAACTATATTCTATTTCATATATTCTATCCAATATTTTCATGGATCAGTCCACGTCCCTAAAAGATTCCTCAATTGTTTCAATTTAATCCATTTAATACCTCACTAATTACCATTCAATTCTTATAAATAAAAATATCAATAATATTTCACCAGTCTCAATCTCAATCTAACTCCTTTAATTATAAATTTTCCAATTTTTCTTATTGCCATTCCAAATCATAATCAAATCCATAATTTAAATCTAGTGTTGACTCATACCAAAGTAACCTTAAAGATCTCAAAAATATTAGTTCAATCAATGTCCAGAAGCCCTTTTTACCCATCAAATAAAATTTTAACTCTTATTTTTAAATCTAATTATAGCTTTCTTTTTGTGCCAGGTAGGTTTCCACAACAGGGCTTCTAAGTCCTCCCATCTTAGTAACTGGCTAAAGGCCTTTTCCCACCATTGAGTCCAATCATATTCTTTTTCTCTTTTATCCAGTATTGTCTGTACTGTCATGTTGTCAACGTTTTTTGTGCCTCGTATTTGGAAGTCCAATCCTGTTGCTTTTAAAGTTGTAAATGTTTTAGTTGAGTTCTGCCTTTGATCATCAAAGAAATCCATCATGTAGGATGTGTCCTCTTCCTCTTCAATAAATTCAGTAGATTCAATAGATTGTAGATGTATTCCATCCATCTCATTAAGTTGTAGATCTAATTGTGTATCATAGTCAATCAAAGGTTGAGCTTCAATTTTTAATTCTGAGTCCTCCTTGAAACTAAGCGATCTAATATGTTCTTTAAGTTCCAGTCTCGTTTCCAAGATTTTTTCTAATATAAGTCCATAATTAATCTGTGAGTAGGATTCCATCTTCTTTTTTTTTTTTTAAAGAAATTCAGCTTAAAGAATAGATTGCAGCGTTATAAAATATAAAATGCAGACAAGAGATATATTTCCAAAGAAAGATAGAGAAAAAAAAACCAATAGTCAAGTCCAGCACAGAGATAAAAACTGGCAGTCAGTTGTTATGTTGTAGTCCAGTCTGGGCATCACGCCAAAATCAGGAAGTGGGAGTTCAAATGGAGAAAGTTAGATTGTATCAGTCATAGTTTCTGAGCTTCATGCCAAGTCCCAAGATGCATTGTATCCAAAAGAATCTACATAAGTCCGCCCAGAGAGCAAAAAGTTTTTTAGGCAGTACTGTTCAGGAGGGGGGGGGAGAAAAAAAGAACATTCCACCCCCTCCCTAAGGATTTTCACCTAAACTGAAGATAAACAAGCCAAAAGAGAAAGTCACAATAACCCGGATGCTCGAGTTCCAACTGCTTATGTAGACAAAATAAAATAGTAAAAAAAACACAATAATTGTTTTTCCAAAGCCCGTTTTCCCCAGTAATCAAACGCTGCTTTCTCAAAATAGGGAAATAGTTCTTAAAGCTGTTAGCAGGGAAAAAGGTAAATTAACAAGAGGGAAGGAAAGGTCTCACCCGGATCTTCCACGGTGGTTCTTTTCGCTTAGATGTTGCTGTGATTTTCGGCTGGAGCAGCTGAGTGATCGGCCATGTTACTGGCCGATCTTTTCCCCGTCGGCCCAAAGGTGGTTTTCTCGGACTGCAGAGGGAGCTGCCGCTCCCTCCGCGATCAACGAGTGCCCTCCTCTATGGTAGTTGCCCCTCCAGGGCGACTTTCGACCCTATCCAGGGTCTACCGGTGGGGGGAAACCGGACGGCCAAGAGAACGAGTTCTCTGCATGTCTGCGGGCACTGCGACCGGAACCGGAAGTCACAAGAGGATCTTGTCAATGATCTCAAGGCAGCTGGGACCATAGTCACCAAGAAAACAATTGGGAACATACTATGCCGTGAAGGACTGAAATCCTACAGCGCCCATAAGTTCCCCTTGCTCAAGAAAGCACATGTACAGGTCCATCTGAAGTTTGCCAATGAACATCTGAATGATTCAGAGGAGAATTGGGTGAAAGTGTTGTGGTCAGATGAGACCAAAATCGAACTCTTTGGCATCAACTTTCTTTTCTTTAGACTAGCCAAACCCAAGTCTGCAGCCGTTCTTCATATGTTTTAGTCTCCAGGCCTTTGATAATTTTAGTTGCTCTTCTCTGAACTTTTTCCAAAATCTCAACATCTTTTTTGTAGTATGGTGACCAAAATTGGTTGCAATATTCCAGGTGTGGTCTTACTAGGGTTTTATAAAGCGGTACTAATACTTCGCGTGATCTTGATTCTGTACCTCTGTTTATACAACCCAGGATTGTATTAGCTTTTTTGGCTGCTGCTGCACAATGCTGACTCATAGTCAAGTTATCGTCCACTAGGACTCCAAGGTCCCTTTCATAGTTACTATTTTTCAGCCAGGTCTCGCCCAGTCTATACTTATATCTTTGATTTTTCCTGCCTAAATGTAAAACTTTGCTTTTCTCCACATTAAAATTCATTTTGTTGGATAGGGGCCATTGTTCAAGTTTGTCAAGATCTTTTTGGATCCTGAGCTTGTTTTCTGGGGTGTTCGCTGTTCCTGCCAGTTTGGTGTCATCTGCAAATTTGATGAGTTCCCCTTCTATTCCCTCATCTAAGTCATTTATGAAGATATTGAAGAGTACTGGGCCTAAGACGGAACTTTGTGGTACACACTGCTTACTTCTCTCCATGTGGATGTAGTGCCATTGAGGACTACTTATTGGGTACGGTTCGTTAGCCAGCTACAGATCCATCTGGTGGTGATGTTGTCTATCCCATCTTTTTCTAGCTTACTAAGCAGCAATATTTGTGATAGTTATTGCCATGTTCTTTAACCAACATATAATTCAAGATGTTAGTAATGCATTATGTTAATTCCAATTGCCATTTATGTCTCAGAAGGCCAACAAATTTGAAATTAAGTGCTTAATAGCCATGCAATATAAATTATCATTTTTTCCCCTAAGCCTCATATTTTACTATGATTTAAGAGTAACAATCACTCAAGTATGGGATGAGGCAGGAGGTGTGCAAGCTGCGATTGAAACAATTCAGCTACTCTAATCACTCAAATATTCCATTGATGAAATTATGTCTAATGTATGCTCACAAGGCAAAATTCCTTAGGCAAAATGAGTACTTTTAAGTCTTAATTGTTCATTAAAATCAACACTAATGTTCATAATTGACCCTCATCACCAAAGTCTCAACAACAATTGTATTTCCTGGTTTAGAGAAAAAAAGGATTTATTCAAAAAGAAAGGAAGGCAGGTATCTCTAGAGTACAACTGCAAAGTGATTTCACCTAAATCAGATATATGAACATCTCAAATTTCCAGCAATTTCCTAAAACAAGTTTACAATAAAACAATAGAAAAAGGGAACTTAATGAATCAGTTGAGAAAAATCAATATAACCGTGAGTTTTTGTGTACGTTAAGAAACAGAGTAGCCAGAAAATAGATGAGCAAAAAAAGAGACGAGCTTCATTTCGACAAGTTATAAATACTTGAAATGTTTTCTTTGTATTACAGAAATTCTAAATTCATACTGTATATTAACAGGACAAGCTTGTATATGTGAGTAATCTCTCTAATTTTTTCAAATCTGTTATTGATCATTTCTTTTGGACAGCCATGAAACTTGCAGAAGTAATTTCTTAAAAATTTGTGTTATATCATTATGTATGTCATTATTCATAATGATCCCAACATATATATAATTTTTAAAATATACTTTTATTTTATTAAAAAAAAAATACAAAACACCATTTAAAAAAAAAGGAAGAAAAAGAAAAGCCGAACAAGAAACAGACAAAAGAGCAGGGAAGATATTTTCTGGATATTTGGATCCAAAACTAAAGAATTAAGAAAAATAAACTCCAAAATTTTTGAAAATTGATAAAATACAAAATCCCTGTAGTAAATGTCCAATAAAAATTGAAATCAAGTACAAATAAAAGTACTTTCACTATCCAGAGACATACTGTGTTTCCTTACAGAAAAGCAGAAGTTAATGAAAATAGCAAAGAGATCAAAGGAAAAAAGCAAAAGAAATAGATAAAAGCCAGCAGGGGAATGAAATAAAGTAGCATTCAGCCGGCCAATTAATTTTTAAAGATAAAAAACAAAGCAAAACAAAGGCTTTGAAAGTGAAGTTAAAACCCAGGTTTGCTTATGAGAACAATCTGCTGATAGGAAAAGGTGGAAAAAAGACCAATAACTTTCCGGCTGCTCCCACAGGGAATTGCAATCTTCAAAATTCCTCTTCCTGAGTCCACAGCCATCCAAAAGTCGACTTAGGTCATTCCTAAATGCCCCTGTTCAAATCCAAGGAGCAAGACTGCCAAAGAACTAGCTTTGGCAGCAAAAACAGTAGATTATGGACAGGAGACAAAACTCTTCCTACAGCCATCTTGGGGAGGAGTCCAATTGCAATATATATATCTCTTGAAAGTTATTGTGGTTTAAGTACATTTTTGGGTTCACAGATATATAGAATAATGAGAATTTGGTCAAATCAAATAAGCCAGAAATGTAGCAGGTACTTTTCAAGGCACCAGATTCTTGTTTTAGGATTACTATAAGTGGAATTTTTTTAAATATTTTTTTTATCCTATCTTTATTACTTTTATAAATAACTCAAGGCATAACAACTCTGTAAGGTGAATTAGGATGAGAGAGTATGACTGACCCAAAGTCACCCAGCCAACTTTCATGCCTAAAGCTGATAACTCATTTTCCCGATTTCTATTCTGGTGCCTTAATCATTACACCGATTGATTCTCAGATTGCATTGTACACATTGTACAAATTTACCTTATGCACTTTCATTAGGCAAAATTTCTTCCAGATAAATTTTTTTATTAAGTGAATGAAGAAACTGCACCTTTTCTAAATATATTTTATTAGATTTTTATAGGGGTAAAAGGGTTACATCAGAGTGCTTAGGAACCACCGTGGAGGTGGGTATATTGAACATCCAAAAAAAAAGGAAAAACAATCACAAATATATAGCCCAAATCAATTCATTTAAAATTCCCTCTCTAATTCCCTCATTTAGTCTTGCATATTCAGATTAATACATTTCTATATAAGCTTCAAACAATCCTATCAAATATCACTCACATTTCAATTCTAAAGATCCAGGTCCTATTTTTAAGCTTTACTAACTTACAATTACCATATTCCAATTGGCCTTAGATAGACATATTATTAGCACTTCGGGTATCCTTTTTTTTTTTCCATAGTAATTATATCTGGTATATTATTTCCGCAGTAATATTCTTATATTTTCTTCATTAATACCATTTCTTCTCTTGTCACCCATCCCTCTTATTCTCCTTCTATTTCAAAATAATTATCTTAAAGTAAAAATATCAAACCAACAAATAGATTTCTATCTAATTTAAGTATATATTCTATCAATTCATCTATATCTATGAAAATCTTTTTAAACCAGTAAATAAAGTTTACCTCTCCAGTAATTATCATGTCTAAAACAAGGTGTTGTTACAAAGGGTATTCTCTTAGAAATTTCACGTGCTCCATTAGTTATTAACTCAGTCAAAAAATCAAAGCCTTTTTAAACCCATTAAATAAAACTTTAAAATACATTTTTAAATCTAACTCTAGGTTTCTTTCTGTGCCATAACGGTTTCCATAATAAAATTCCTGCATCATCAAACCACAATATTAAAAGGTCCATATTCTTTAACGCTTCAAATTGGTCAAAGTTCTCTTTCCTTTCTTCTAGTAGCCTTTGGATGGTAAACGCCGTTTTATTCCATGTTATATTTGCCAGTTGTTTATCCACCTTTTCACAATTTTCAATAACTTGTATCTGAGTGTCAGTCTCTGTTGATGTTAATGCTTCAGACATCTCCGTTAAAGTTATTCTTTGATCATCAGGCTTCTCCATAGATTGCGTTTGAAGTTGTATAAAGTTAATTTGTTCTTTGGTTTCCACAGTTTCTCTCAGTGTAGTTTCATAGTTGAGTTGTTGACGTGGTTCTTTAGGTTGTACATATTGTTCACTAATCTCTTTGACGCCAATCTGCTTCTTCTGCGCTGTCTTTCGGTCTATAATTTGATCTGTCAAAGTTTGAAAGTAAGAGTTCATATCCTCTGTGGCTTCCAGAATTTTTTCCAATATGAGCTCATAGTCCAGCTATGTGTTAGATTCCATATCAGTAGTAGAAAGATTTTTTAATCTTTTAGAGAAGGCTCTATTTCGTAGAAATCAAACAAATGTTCACCTCCAATTTTCAATAGACCAGCTGTTTCATTTATCTTATGCTTATCATCTTTTGAAGGTCATAGCCATTCCCAGCCATAAAAAAATATACAGTTGCAGTACCACTTTTCGACACAAGATGTCCTCAGCAGACCATAAAATCTTTTTTTTTCTTTCCAAATTAATAGATTTTTTATTTTTCGTGTTGAAAAAGATGAAGAAAGGCCTCTCCAAAGTAATAGATGCGTAGTTATAACAATAATAATCAAGAATAAAATGTTTTCAGGTCCCCTCAGTATTCCAAAATTTAAGTAGTCCATAAAAATTAACTGGTTTTTTTTTTTTTTCCAAAGCTGTTTTTCCCAAATGCCCAAACGCTGCTCCCTCACAGCAGGGAAGTAATTCAAACACAAAAGCTTTTGACAGGAGAGTAATTAGGGAAAAAAGGGGTAGGAAAGGTCTCACCCGGATTCTCCACGGGGGTTCTTTATGCTTAGTTGTTCTTCTGGCTTTCAGCTGGTGCGGGGAAGTGATCGTCCATTTTGCTGGCCGATCTTTTCCTCCGACGGCCCTAAGGAGATAGCTCGAACTAGGGAGAGCTGCCGCTCTTCCCCAGTCAAGCAGGAGCCTCCTCAAGCGGTGGTCGCCTCTACGGGGCGACTTTCGACCCGGTTAAGGGTCTACCAGCGAAGGGAAAGCAGCCGGTGGGAGAGACAGCTCTCTCCGTGCGACTGCGCGTGCCGCAATCCAAAACCGGAAGCCAAAGTGCACCTTTTCAATCTCTTCTTAGACTCATCTATTAATATCTCTTATCAGCCTTCCTGACTTGAAGTAGTAGCAAAACTGTAGTAGGACTCTTATCAAGTTTCATGTTCCTTTTATTGTATCAGTAAAACTATATTCAGAATTTAAAAATGAATACTCAGATTCATGTTTAATACAACTAAGATTCCACTTGACCTGGGCAGCTAACAATTTAAATTAATAATAATAATTAGCTGCTGCAAAAATATCACACAGAGTGATTACAAACAATGGCATGACAAAATAGCAACAATGGTATGGTGGAATATCTGCAAGAAATGCCATTTGCCTGAAAGCAAGAAAACAAAGTAATAGAAAATGAAAAGGCTAAAGTGCTCTCAGATTTTAGAATTCAAACAGATAAGCACCTTCCACACATCATTCCAGACTTAACAAATGTCAATAAAAAAGATAAAAAGTCCTGATGGTGGATGTTGTAGTACCTGGAGACAGCAGAATAAAATAAGTGGAGAAAACCACAAAATGCAAAGACCTGTAAATAGTAGTAGAATGATTATGGCAAAAGAAAACAAAAAATAGTACCAATAATACTATTCCAGCTAGCTTCTGGCTATGAATCCTAGCCCAAGACTTTGAATACATTTTATATCAATCTTTGTAGATCGCAATTTCTAAATTGCTATATTAATATACATTCTGAAATTTTTCTCTAGTGCAAATTATGTTGATTAAAAAATCAGTTAATTACCAAGTTTGGGCTTGGTAAATTCTATACAATGTTGCAAAATTCTACATGGCTGCTATCATGCTGCATAACCGTGGCAAAAATTTGAACTTGGTTTCTTTGGGTACTCAAATGGATTTCTTTCAGCAATGTTTCAGCAATTATTGGCATTTAAATGTTACTTCCTTTTGCTTTCTTTCTTAATTCTGATTAAAATAAATTTACTTCTGCATGGAGACATACAGGTGGAAGGAAGTGTTTTTTGAAATTCTGAAGTACTACTGCATTTTGGCATATGTTAATTGGAACAAAAGGGCTGGACAAATTTCAATCTACATTTACCTTTTTTGTGATTAATAGGGATATCTTTTATTCAAAGTCCTCCCTGATTATGGTTTTTTCAAAACATTTGGCAAGCTTCCTTTTTTGGTAGCCAATAATCATCCCCCATCCATTTGTTTAGCCATATATTTCTCTCTGCCTCAATGATTGGATGATGTTCCAGAAGGTCTAGATCAGTGATGGTGAACCTTTTAAAGACTGAGTGCCCAAACTGCAACCCAAAACCCACTTATGCATTGTCGAGTGCCGGGTGGGTGTGGCCCATTGGGTGGGCGTGGCTGTGGTGGTAACGGCAGACTGGGTGGGACTAAAAAGTTCAATCAATCAATTCCAACTTTGCAAGATCTTTTTTTTCCCCGTGAGAAGTTGAAATTGACTGATTGAACCTTTTTTTTTTTGCACACAGCGGCGGAGGCCTAAAGTGAAAAGGTTTTATAAAACCCAGCTTGAAGGCCTAGGACTGGGGCGACGGCGTGCGTGCCCACAGAGAGGGCTCTGAGTGCCGCCTCTGACACCCGTGCCATAGGTTCGCCACCACTGGTCTAGATAATCCTTTATCAGTATAGCATTTTCTTTAAGCTGTTCCTCATTGGTTTGGAAATAGAATCTATAATCTTTATGGAGTGTTACTGTTCTGTTCTCGCAAGTCAGACATCGAGACGAGGCAGGTTCAAAACAAGAGATCTTTTTATTAGGTACATTCACAGAACAGAAGCAACAGCAGAAGCAGAAGCAAGCACACAATGGCAACAGGCCCTTTTATACTCCCCGTGCAAGGGGATGCACAGCCAATCATTGCAGGCCATTCTCCCGCCTCACGCATGCGCGCCAGGCTGCAGACAGCCTGTCTGGGTCCCAGGCAGACACGTGGTCTGTCTGGGTCTCTGCAACCTTTCTGCAGCCTTCCTGAGCCTTGCTGAATGACACAGCAAGGCCCAGGACATAACACACCTCCCCTCTTGGATTAAACAATACTATGCATATTGTTTAACATCATACACACACATGGCTGGCCGGTTGGCATATTATGCGGTCAACCTTACTCCTGGCAACCTATTTCCCTTCAAGTTTCCGTGGTATCCACGTTCTTTCACTCTTTGACAATATTTACACCGCAGCACTATGAGTGTTGTTTACTTCCTCATATAGTGCGGGCTAATAACCTTCCTGTGTGGTGGACAGGGACCTTACATATTCACTTAAATACTTAGGAGGACCCTTGACCCTCTCTGATCTCCGTGGAGCCAGATTAGGTGCAGGTGTAATGGTAGGTGTGGGAATTGTAATAGGTGCCTGGAGTGCCTGCTCCCAGTTTGCACAAAACAAACCAGGACTTTGTCGCCCAGAAGACTCAGGGGTTCCCCCTGACTGCTGACTGGCTGGATCTGCTAGACCCAAACCAGAGTTCCTTGGTGGGGTCGAATTCCCCGAGTCCCTTGGTGGGGTGGAGTTCCCCAAAATTCCTTGGGACTCCTCTTGGGAGCACTGTCCCTTGAGCCCAAGGCCAGCAGCCGGAGTACCCTGAGTAGCCGATTTATGGCCATTTGCCCCTCGCCAGGGACCTCTGCCAGAGTCAGGAGCCGCCTCCATGGCAAGACCCCCATCTGGAACATTTGGATAAGTGCCCTCTTGGAGAGACTGTGGTCCACAATCGTAATTGGGGTCCCCCTCCCCCCCGCGAGCAGAGCCAGGGGCGGAAACGTGGCCAGGAAGCCTCCAACGCAATTGGTCTATGTGGTGTCTAATGGAACAAAAAGAGGGAAACGAACTTGGATTCCTCCTATTGAATGAAGCGTACTGTGACTAGAATGTGTCACAATCGCTTTCACATCCTGAAACATAAAAGCATGGGGAGAATGTACAAAAATTGAGGAATTTTCCTTTGGTGAGGATTCAAGGCATAATTCAGCATCTGTAGCCTTAGCATTGTAGGTGAAAGCACTACTACTTGCAAGTTTCCCATCATACAGAACTTGCTTATGGTGTTCAGCAAGGTGAATATCACTTTCAGATTTAAATTTGAAAGTACTCTTTATCCAGGTCCAAACTGATGTACCGCAAAACTCTGTGTTGGATTAAGAGCTTCAATGAATACATAGACTGCCCCAAGTTGACCACAGAAAACCCTATTTGCATCAGCAGTTTCAGATGATCCCAAAAACATTTGTCATAGCTATCATTCGTATTCACATGCCAAGCCATGTCACCATAGGATACTAGCTGACCATTAACGTTACAACGAATTTCACTATTTCTCCATCGATTGTAATTGTGCACAATGCTGATCATGTCCCCCTTACGAGGCTGGAAATCATACTTTACACAATATTGAAAACCTTTGCCCTTTTGACTTCAATGATGTGACTATTAAACAGTTACTAACAAAATGTGCAGAATAGCCAACCCCTTTTGGTACGAAAACAATAAAGATATGGGTTATCTTTATCCACATTAATATTATACAATGATACATACAAAACCAAGTGTTAAGTGTGAACCCATTTTGATAAGGCCACTTGGCCATTGGAGGCAATGCAGTAGCTGGCAAGAACTCCAACATCTCTATGAGAAGATTTGCAATCCTATCACCCCCAGTACTCATCTTCAATAGCACCTGGATGGTCCTGGCAGTAGACGTGGAGGATACAGGAACGACCTCTAGCCATTTGGAGTCTCCTAGGTGCCCGTGGCTGTGACACCTGTGAAGCCTTTCAAGCAACATCTTGATAGTCTGAAACCGCCGCTGGAGCCTTCACTTCGCGGTCCGCAATGAGTCAATCGTGGAGTCTCTCTCCCAGCTTGGACAACGTTGTGACCGATAGCCTCGTTGATGTCTCTCGCCACAAGGAAGGAGAAGGGGTCCCACGAAGCCAAGCCCACCTCCAGAGTCTTCGTACTGGCAGGCAGTTGCTTCTCCTGGATGCCGTGCTTCTCGGAGAAGGGGTCCCACGAAGCCGAAAGCCCACCTCCAGCGTATTCGTACTGGCAGGCGGTTGCTTCTCCTGGACACCGCACTCCTCTTCGATGCCTTCCGCTGCAAGGAGTGAGAAGGGGTCCTTTTGAAGCCGAGCTCACCTCCAGCGTCTTCATACTGGCAGGCAATCGCTTCCACCGGACGCCGAACTTCTCATCGCTTCAGGCCTTCAGGTGAGTAGGCCTAGCTTCTTCTTAGTAGGCTTCCGATGCGGCGGATCCCACCTTCGTCGCCAATGTTCTGTTCTCGCAAGTCAGACATCGAGACGAGGCAGGTTCACAACAAGGGATCTTTTTATTAGGTAAATTCACAGAACAGAAGCAAGAACAGAAGCAAGAACAGAAGCAACAACAGAAGCAACAACAGAAGCAACAACAGAAGCAGAAGCAAGCACACAATGGCAACAGGCCCTTTTATACTCCCCGTGCAAGGGGATGCACAGCCAATCATTGCAGGCCCTTCTCCCGCCTCACGCAAGGCTGGAGACAGCCTGTCTGGGTCCCGGGCAGACACGTGGTCTGTCCGGGTCTCTGCAACCTTTCTGCAGCCTTCCTGAGCCTTGCTGAATGACTCAGCAAGGCCCAGGACATAACAGTTACCTCATCTTTTTTTTCATACAAATACTTGGAGATTCTCTGACAGGTGACATCATTGGAGAAAAAAATCAGCACTGCTATAGAAGTACAGTATTAGCTATTAGTAGCTAGATAATCTTGCTTGCAAGGGGAGAACTCTTCAGATTTAGCTCTTTAGCTCAAGAAAGATTTTATAGGATGTGGTGGCACACACATTCCTCACTTGTCAAAGAATTTCTAAAACAAACCGGTCTTACCAACTTGGTTTAGCCTGAATTAACTCACGAATTAAAGGAATCAAATTCAGCATCTTTTCTGGCTTTGCTTATATGATGGAGAACTGAAGCCCTCTGCACACCATGATCAATAAAATTCAGAAAAGGTCAGATGAGAACTAGTAGACCCAAATAAAAGACGATATAGGTTATTCTACTAAGAGTTTTCCTTTTCTTTTATAAGATTCAGAGGAACCTTCAGAGCTGATTCACAAATAAGAAAAGTGACTCCAAATTTGTGTCCATTGCTCTTTCCTTAGGTATTTCAAAGCTAACCTGCAATTTCTGGGTGGAATGCTTATGACTGCACAAGTGCAAACTCATATGTGGAATGCCAGAAGAATATTGTTTGATGTGGCAGATTTTGTCTAAGTAGCAGGAGAAACATCCCTGAAACCGATAGTAAAACCTCATAACTTTGAGAACTGAGAAATAATAAAGCACACAGAATTGGTGGCCAGAAACAAACAAAAAATAATTATATATATGAATTTACTATGCATTATAGAGTAATTATTCTTGTTAATTATAACACCCATTGTAGGTTTATATTGATAATTACTTAATTACATAAAACAGATGGATAGCAAAATGCTCCCAGATGGTGAGACAATAAAACAAGTTGACAACCTACTGCTTATAATTATAAAAATAATTATGGTTCTCAAGCTAATTATACATACTGGTTGAACTTCATTTTGCCATATTGTCTATATATACATAACCACCCACCACACAGATATACCGATGCACACACATATCTCAAAAGGCAGATTCCTGGGAAAAAAACCTCATTAGTAGAAATGTTTCCTTAACAAGGACCTTTAACAATTTTCACTATATTTTACTGAAGGATCCAGTTATACCCCTACTTCAAAAGAATAAACTATGGCTTCCTTCAGATTTCTCCAATCCACATAATATTTTCTCAAAATTTTCTGTCTGACTTTTCCTTGGACTAATAAAGGAAGAATCTTTCACTAATTCACTACTTAACTTATTGCACTATGTAAATTAGTATTTGCAGGATCCAATCTAGATTGGTCACTGGGACCAGAGGTTTTCTCTTCCAAGCTTTCAGACTCATTCTGGAGCTCATCTTCAGGGAACTTCTCTCTAGCAGAGTGTGTGCTGTTCTGTGTGTGGTATTTATAGTGCCTGTTATAAGTGGCTTTTTAGATGTTGATTGGCATGTGTGGATGGATGGCTTTTAAGTCATTAGCAGTCGTTTGCTTGTGCTGCCCAGCTCTTGCCTTCTAAGTACTTGATAGACTGGTGGTAAATCAGCACTCTTGTTGACTGACTTGTTGACTGATTGAGGCCTGTTTCCCAGGCTTCAATCACTTCCCTGGCTGTTTTCGTACCTGCTCATCCAACAATCTTAGTAGCTGCAAAGTTGAATGTGTGTCCTTGTTCATTGCAGTGTGAGACAACCAGTGATTTTGGGTCTCCTTGTCTGATCGCTCGTATTCTTGCAATCTGGTGATTAGCTTTCTCCCTGTCTGTCCTACATAGTCACAGGGGCAATCCATGCAGGGGATTCGGTAGTTTACATTGGAAGTATCTTCTACCTCCAAGAGATCTTTACAATGCATAATTTATCCTCATATGGTAGCCTCCGGGCGGTGTGTGATGCCCACTTGCAGATCTTGGAAGCTGCGTTCTACAGTTTCCAAAATATTTTTGATGTATGGCAGGGTGTGCCATGTGGTTAGTCTTGTACCTTGTTTTTTCCTTTCTCTCCCCACAATGTTGCACAGACAACTTGTGACAAATAATTGTGGGTACCCACAAGAAGTCACAAGATACCACTGGCCTATCAAGTACTTAGAAGGTGAGGAGTGGGCAACACAAGCAAATGACAGTTAATGACTTCAAAGCCAGCCATCAACACACCCCAATCAATATCTAAAAAGCTACTTACTACAGGCACTATAAATACCACACAGAACAGCACACACTCTCTAGAAAGAAGTTCCCTGAAGATGGGCTCCAGCATGACTTCAAAAACTCAGAAGAAAAAACCTCTGGTCCTGGTGACTCAGATTGGATCCTGCAACATTATTCTGGGACATGTATATTCGCCTTCATTTGTGAAATTACTCTTTGAAAAAGTAGGAATTCCTACAGGGAATAAGTATCCATTCTTCATTCTTGGAATAAAAATCAAGCTCTTCCAGATGACCATCCCATATATTACAAATTTCCAAACATGTACTGCTAGTTAATTATCGAATGATGTAAAAAAGCCAATTATATAAATAGGTTGGGGTGTACATGAAATTAGGAAAATGTTTTGCTTTGAACTCTGTAACAAACCAATGCATTCTGGAAGAGCAGGCACATTCCTTTTGGGTTAGTTACTGCAGGACAAACCAAATCTCAGAACATTTTGGTCTTTCCAGTTTTGGAATGCAGATATGTAAGTATGGCAAGGCTGATGCATGCTACCCCTTCTCTTTCTCATGCAGCTCCCAGCATGACTTGTCCTACTGTTTCACCTACTCATTCCCTATTTTATCCGTGATTTCCTTTCCCTCCTTCCCCTCAGCTGCCACACTTGATATCCCCGCATGATATATTCTACAGGCTCACCTATTCTCAGACTTCCCACTGTCTCTGTTTGTTTGTTTGTTTGTTTATACTAAGCAAGTAAATTTATAAACGTTACATAAAATAATTATATTTAAATTTATAAATTTATAAAACAAATCTGAATGACTAAACTAGTCTCTACATCCATTAATATTCAACTTTGCGAGTCTCAAATTTTCAAAATTTGTGTGCATTTTTTAAAACCAGAGAGCTGCACTGCATAAGGTAAAAAGCATAAAAAATAAAAAGAATGGATTATTGCAATCCAGCTCACGTTTTGCTATTTTATTTTATTTTTATTGTTTTCATAATTCAGCTTGTTTTACTAACCCCAACACAAAAACTGAGTGAAGTATATACAAATATTGCATTATGTTGCTGAAAATAAATATCCATTTTATTCCTACCTCCCTCGAAATTAAAAATACATTTATATACTAAAACAAGTTTCTATGTTGGCCGTTATCCTTAAATATACAAGAGGCAACTATAAGAGCAAAAAATCACTAATATCCAGCAACTGTGTAAAGAGATCCCAGTTAGTTAGCGTCGTGAAAAGCAACAGATGGCACACTTATATGCATTCCACATTTTCATCCTCAAAGCACATAGACCCATATACCACCTGGCAAGATGAATAAGGAATTAGAGAATGCTAGGGAGGAAAGGCCTACCAATAATGATTAGTCACAATGCCTAAATGGAACCTGAGGAGCAGTATGTCACTGAATACTGGTCGCTGAGACAGGACTGTGAATTTTCCAGGCACATTTGGCTGGTCACGGCGGGAAATGGGAAACTGGGTTATACAAACCTGTATTATGATTCAATTGGGCTTTTTACAATGCAGAACTTCCAAATTCAGATAATCTATTTGATGTGATAATGGGGGAGAAGGGGATAGCAAGTGCAGGACTGGGATTTATCTTCCTGGAAGGATCAAAAGGGCCTAATTAAAGTTCAACAATGCAACTTTGCTTATTTTAATATAATAAAATTATTCTCTATCAAATGCTAATAATAGAAAACCTGCAGCCTGTAGTTGTACTTTTTTATGGAATTTATAGAAAAAGATACAGCTGACTGTGAAGTGTAAGGGCATGAACATTGAGGTTCAAGGTAATTAAGAAGCAGCCCAACAGCATTAAGGCAGTAATGTAATCCCATCTGCCAAATTCTACATTTAGCTGGAACTATGCCTTTTGCTTGCTTCTGCTTTAGTTACCCACCTGATCCTTAGAGACTTGTTTTGATGGAGCATTTATGCCAAGCTTTTCCAGAGGATAGACAATCTGTCGTCTTGGTCGCACGGGAACCATGTAATGTAGGGCAGATGTCAGGGAATGGGCACAGGGATTCTGGAACTGAAGGACAACAAGCTATATTTTAGCACACAGAATGTCAGAAGAGTGCATCACAGATGTCTCTGCTTTGTGAATATAATAATCCTTTATCCCTTTGATTAAAACCCAGAATAGTACCTCCCCCTCCCTCAAAAATAAAATAAACACTCACATAGTAGAGGAATCGGTTGCAGTTAATTCCCTATCCTAATGAAGATAATTATGAGAGTAATTATATTACTATCTCACTGGGAATGACAGATAAACAAGTGGTTTGGTTTATGGGATTTTGCAGCACAAGAAGCTTCCCCCAGAGGAATATTTTTCTTTACAGCAATCACAAGTCGTCTTCACCTAACCTTATTAAGCGATGATACATGCATACTCTTAACCTTTGCTTATTTTACAAAACAGATAAATGATGCTTTCATTAAAATGATAAATGACAAATGCTAATAGCATAAGCATTAAGAAATATTCTTATGCTTACATAAATACAAAATAGGACTGATTGAATTGCAATGAATTCAATTACAGACTTTGTATACCATAGGAAAGCTATAATAATTAAAACAGCAATAATGTAAATAAAACATCTTCTAGAGTATTTCCAAAATTTTCTGTGCATTCACTAAAGCTTTATTTATTTAAAAAACATATCAACCTGCTCCTAAGGATTAAAATTTCAGCTCAAGGTGAAGAAATACAAGCAACCTGTCTGCCTGATCCAGGCAGGATATAATATTCATTATGTTAGCTGTTTCTTTGCCACTCATCTTGCAGTGAATGACTTGGAACATTTATTATAATTGGCAGAGAGTCCTCCTATCTCCACTTCAAATCTGCTGTGCTGGCTGATCAAAAATGGAAGTTGTCCACTACATATTCTCAGTTCTTTAATGAAGATCTTCAAAAATTACTAAAATTGTGTTTAATTGTTATTGCCTTATAGAATCTCTGGGCTTAACTCTCATGTTTATGAAGGCTTTGGGGTTATCTCTGTTTCAGATTAGGGTTAGATGTTTACTGTTTTTATCTTGAATTAATAGTAAGTTCTATCTGAGCTATCATGAGCTTCTTTAGATCCTAATCTATGCTGATACTGGCTATTTTCCTTGTAGAGAGGACACTTAACAACACAGTCTTGAATATATTTTGAAGTAAATTCCAGGAGGTTTCTACATAAGAGCTGAACAACCTTTTAAAGTATTTCTCAATTTTCCTACTAACAACAAAAAAGGTAATAAATACAAATGGAGGGAGTACATTTTAATGAATCTCTCTTCCTCAGATCAAATATTAATTCTTAGATGCGTTTTAAGAATGTTACAATGCATATGTAGCAGCTTTGTATACTTATTTTATAGCAAATTTCTTGCAGTTTTTATTTTATCATAATTGATTAAAAGTCATTATTCTTTCTTTTATCCATTTCATGAATATAGTTCATACTAGAAATGCATATATTATATTTTTGTACATTGACACAACAAAGTGAAGACACAATTAAAAAATAAAATTAATTTTTAAAAAACTTGCAGTTTACCTTGCCTTCTTCAGGCTGGGGATAAATAGGATAATAGAGGCAAGATTTATAGGCTAACCGAAGTATCTCCTTCATAAAATGTTTGGCATAATGATGAAAAATTGGATTGATAGAAAAATGGTAAAGGTGGCCATGTTCTTCCTGCTGGTAATGACTGAAATAGATAAAATCTTCAATGTTGTAATGTGAGCGAATATATTCGATATCCTGGAAAACAATTCAGAAAGTAGTTAAGGAGGAATTCTGAATCTCTGCATCAATACTACATCCTTCTGCCTGCATAAAAAGATATGCCACTATTAAGAAAAACATTCATTTGGAAATTCTTTCTTTTCTTTTCTCCTTAGATTTCTCCTTGCAGTGAGAGGGAAACCAGGATCCAGACCATGTGAACTTAAACAAATATATATTCTTCTGCAGCATTATCTGCAGGTTGTATATATGTGTGTATGAAAACAGGAAGCTGGTGGATGTAAATATGCTGAGGTTGCATGGATATTTAAAAGGAATGGGATTTTCCAATCAATAATAATAATTGCAAATATGAATACATACCATTTCAGTTCTAATAACAGATATTCCAACGATTTGATTCAAAACCTCTGCTACAAATGCCTGAACTGGTGTCCCATCCTGAAAAAAACAACAATCAAGTTGGTACCAATTTTTTTCCTCTACTAATTCAGAAAATATTGACTGGTTGATTGGATTTCTATCCAGCTTTTCTTTCAAGAACCCAAGGTGGCACACACACACACACACACATTTTCTGTTTTCCCCATCCAATAAAGTGAGGTGTTTCAGGTAATGAGAATTGCTTTAGCCTTAAAGATTTACTGTACATCTCAGTCTTCAGACTTCTTGTCTACTGGAGTGTTTCTACCTGATGGTAAATCTTGTACTAATGGCAATGCAAGTTAGAGATTGTGCTGATGTACTTATACACTACCCACAAGAGACTCAATGCTGAAAAAATTCAGTCTAATTCAATGAAGAATTTAATATGCCTGCTTGGGTAGTTCAGTAGGGTGCATGCCAATTACAGGGTTCTCCCAGTATATCATTGCCTAAACTGTCTAAACAGGACAGAAGGATGATAATCTGAAAATGGAAATATATTATCTATTCTGTTATCAGGTTCAGATTACTACCTGCTGAGGTGAGGTTTAGTGTTATGTAAGATGGTTAACTAATTAAAATTATCCATCCCTGTAGGCTAATATATGTTTTCCAGAAAATTCCAGTGGATTTTTCAATTGATATGGCTGATGCTTTTATTGAAGTGCTAAACACCCTGTAGAATATGGAGTTGACATGGGCCATTGACATGACTATACTCAAGTGCTCTCTCTTGCATATTAAATTCTTTCAAGTAGTCTAGAGACCATGATAACAAGTAGAACATAGTGAACAAAAACTCATGCTGTTTCAACTAAATATAATTTAGAGCTGTGGATGACAAAGACCTTTTTTTTTCTGTCACCTTTTATCTTTACAATGTCCTCCAGCAGGAGCTGCTACATTCTGACCCTTAATAACAATTGATAATATGCACTACAGTTTGCTGAGATTTATCTGCAAGACCCTCTGAAAATAAAGACATTTGCATTCATTGTGATTTGCATTCCTGGGTTAATGTAGAAATTTCTAGAGCATCATCATCTTTATCTGTATTGGATAAGTTGCAATTGTTGAGTTTTGAAGATATGGACAGGATGCTCGAACAATTTTGACTAGGAACTCAGATGCTCAATTCTTGTGCACTTTGACTTGTTAAAGATTTAGTAAGGACAAAGTTGTCAATTGGGCTCAACAGACCATTATTTCTTCCTTCGGAGAAACTGTTACCACACTCTGAAAAAGAAAGAAAGCAACCCAAAATCTAATCTTCTAAGTTATGACACAGAGCTCTTTGAGTTCAATTTTAATAGCCAGACTACTTAGTACCTGTAGTGGAAGAACAACTAAAACTTTCACCTGGTTAACATCAATATGAGGATGATACCCAGCTTTACTAATATTTTTCATTTAATCAATACTGCTTGGAACTGATTGTATAATGACTAATAATTAACCTTATTCCAGACAAGATAAAGACACTGTTCATTTGTAATCCATGTGCCCATATGAATGTGTTCAGCTTGTTCTGGAGAGGGTTGCATTACTCTGGAAGAACAGAGTATGCAGTCTTGTGGATGCTTTTGGAACTACTATTGTAACTGGACACAGGTAGCCTTGTTGCTCAGAAAGACTTTAATTTGCTTAGATTGATATACTAGCTGCAATCTTTTCCACGGTAGGATACACTGGCATCCATTATGAATACTCTGGTAAGCTACAACATAAACCAGTGTGATGTATTGTAGGAGCAGCTACCTTTGTAGGTGATTCAGTAGTTTCAGCTAGTAATTTGCAGCTCTAGTTTTGACTATCTGAGCCTGGGTAATATAATCATATCATGCCAGTAATCCATCAGCAACATGCTGATTGCCAATCTATTTCCAGGCCCAATTCAAGGTTTTAGTACTGGTCTTTAAAGCCCTGAGAAGTGGGTGTAGACAATCTAAAGAAAATTTCCCCCATTATATGTCTGCTTGGACCCCTCAATCAACTTTAGAGGCGAAATGAAATGAAGTAGGTGGCTGCAAGTAAGAGGGCTCGCTGAAGTATGGGATCCTGCTTGTGGAATTTTTCTCCAGACAGGCAGATCTCCAAGTACATTAATGTATTTTTAGTGCAGCCATTGACATTCTTGTTCTCCAAGGCATCTTACTGTTTTCTATTCAATCTGATTTATTAATTTCATATCATAATGTTTCTTTTTTAAAGAAAGAGTTAATTACTTTATAATCTGCCCAGAGCATTTCTATTATTAAGTGAATTACAAATAAATACAATAAAATCCATTCACTATTACTTCCCTCCCCCCAGTATTATTATAGTACTTACTGGATCTCTTCGTGCTGATAAGTAGTTATTTAGGTCATCCAATATGGCTACGTTCAATTCCAGGGTTTGGATTAGTTTTTTAATGGCAAAGACATCAGTAGATTTTGCTGCTCTTACACGAAAAGACCTGTTGAAAACAAAACTAATTCCAACAATGATATCTACTAATGTTTAATGTTTCCGATCCCAGACTTGAATAGGCAATCATGATATATAATGAACTTATGGTAATGATTTCTGTAAAGAAAAAAGGAAAAATGGTTTGTTTATTTATTTTGATTTATGTGCTGCCCATCTCATACAGAGGCAACTCTGGGCGACTTACAAATATTAAAATCACTAGACATTAAAATGATAAAACAATAAATGACAATTAAATAACTACAGTTAAAAGATGGGAAGGAGGGGAACACAAATTATGATACAGGGTTTTCATATTAAAGTTGGTTTGAGAGCCCATTGCAGTGTTTGTTCACAGGGAATTTAAACATATTACCTCTCAGTGCACATCAACACTATAGATTTTCATCAGCCTACTATCTGTACCTTTTCTAATATTTCATTCAATTTCCATCTGAATCCTTGCCAGCAGAGATAAAAAAAACTCCTATCAGCTGACAATACAAAACTACTGATTTTACAAAATTATTCAATCTGTTTTCATCTTGCTGCTGTTTTTCAGGACTATTTTCTTTTACTAGTCCCAAACAAGTTGCACAAAGAGCTGAAAAGAGAGTATGTTTGAAACATGTGTACTTTTCTAAAAGAAAATAAGCTTTTACTCTTAGAGTAATACAAAATCCATTTTGTAGTGACTTTACATTTTTCTCGTCCTATTTTTCTAGATGCCAAGCAGTGCGGTTTTCTTCTATCTCTTGCATATATGCATTAATAATATAAAAAAGGCTTTGCATATGTAATTAATTACAAGAAACAAAATGGGTTAAATAACACCTAAAAAAATAGGCCACTTTTAAAAACAAAAAACAAAAAAAACCAGACCTATTATGAAAATAACGAAGTGGGAGAAAACTATCTTAGTCTGTACATGCTCATTTTGCTCACAGGAAAGAATTAACTCATTTTAGAAGCCTTAATCACTTGACTGTCCAGATGTAAGGGCATCATTATTATTGTGCTTTGCATTCAAAATTGAAGAGAAGTATCCATTAAGCATTTCAGGCTACACCTTGTTGTATCATTATTTTCCAGCCCTCCCTCTTAAGTTGCAAACCTGGGATTGCATTTGCCATCTTCTGGTTATTGTACAAGGCTTTTCCTTTTTTACAACTTTTGCCAATCAATTTTTCATTTGGAGCTTTTCCCTTTATCTTTGTGAGTTTGTACTTCCAGTTCTCGTTCTCCCCACCCCCCATTCCCCCATGCTGTTTCTAGACAGTTTGCTTTTATCCATTTTCAGTAACTCACTTTCTATTCATATGTGTTTTAAACCTTCACAGTGCAAACACATTACATTGATCTTTGCTTTTTATATATCTTCATCAGGAAGGAATTATTAGCACTAGCTTTTTATACTCAGATTTTTCCACTACTGCTCAGTTTTCCATGCACATCCACGGAAATTTTCTTCAGAAATTATATTTTAATTTGAAAGACTTCAGATGAAAAGTGGTGGTCCAGTTTTTTCTCATTCATACCAAATCACTTCAACAATGCTTTCATATTGTTGGTTTGTGTAAAGGTATACTGTGTTTAAAGTATACAATCTTTCTGTGAAGGGATAACTAGACTGAGCCTATGAAAACGATATTTAGCAACAGCTAAAATATTGTTTGTTTAATGTGGTTTAGCTGTTTTAAGGTTTTATGTTTTATGCCGCTCTTTTAACATTTAGTTTAACATTATTTTTGTCTGTTTGCTATTTTGTGAGCCATGTTTGGAAAATGGCTCTTCTGTGACATTTAAATAGGTATTCAAACCTATGTATAGGATGGAACATAATACTGGAAGAATATCTGTTCAGATACACTCATATTCTAAAGTTATTCCCAGTCCAGATATGCTTCTACCCTGAGTATGCAAAACTGATGATTCAATACGCTCCATTCAATCCAACAATGGTCCATTACAGTTTAACAAATCTACATTTTAGTCCTTATATAGCATGGGCCAATGCTTTGTAAGGCTCGACTAGGTGATAATTAGCACTTTGAATTGCATTCAGGAATGAATTGATAACTAGTGCAGTTCCTGAAGCAAGGATGATACTTGGATATAATGTGGCATGTCTACTGTCTGTGTGGTTGTGCTTTGGACAAATGCTAAGTTCCAAGTGGTCTTCAGAGGCAGCCTCAGATACATTGCATCGTAGTAATCCATTGATAGGTGACAAGAGCATGAGTGACTGCCTAAAGGCTTCCCATTGTAGGGGATGGCACACCAGGTATACCAGGTGAACCTGCAGAAAGGCTCTCCTGGCCAAGGCTGCCACCTTAATTTCCAAACAAACATTTTATATGAAAATAGTTGTGAGAGCAAAATGTATTACTAACTTGAGCAATCCAGAACGGTGAAATACATATAGCTCCTGATCCAGTGTACAATTGCTAAAGGGAATAATCCTAACAAAACTCTGAATCAGGTGAAATTCAGGGACCATATGTGGCACTGTGATGATGCAGAAGTCTTTATCCTAAAAAGAAGTAACAAATTAAAAAAAAAAGGAAATGCAAATACAAAATATAGGATAGGATTATAGAAAGCAAGTTAAGTCTTTTCCCACTTCTTTACTAAACTTTCCTATGTTTGGTGATTTCTCATCAGGGCCTTGGACAAATTGTAGGCAGGTGAAGCACATGCAGGGCAAGGAAGGAAACTAAGGCTGCCGTTCTTTTGCACAATCCATCTCTGAATCCAAGCCATGAAATAATTAATTAAATAAAAGCTGCCCAGAGTCACCTCGAACTGCAAGCTGGGCAGCATATAAATTTAATACATAAATAAGCACCATGTAAGTATGCCTAGGAGAGTATGCATTTTCTGTTGTGCTAACTTTAAAAATGAACGTGGCTGTAGCCATTTCCCCTATTCATTTTCGGTTGACACATAGAAAGGTGGGTGGGGGGGATTGTCAGGTGCTTGGCTAGTCAAAATATTATTTTGTCCCATGGGAACCAAGGTCATCGGCTGCTCCCAAGACTGCAGGCTGGGCATTTCATGAAAAGCTCGCCAAGAAGATGTATTGGGGAACGTAGTTGCTTGCATAGATTTAGAGGTGAGATTTCTTAATTTTGTATTGGGGAATTGTTACATGTGTCTTCAGACTTGGTTTTATTTTTGACGTGCTGATACTTTGTAACTAATAAACATGTTCGTTGAGGAATTTCCATGCCTGGGAGCTCTGCTTTATTTGTCTCTGTCTGTCAGAACCTTGGCAGGCACTCTGCTACCTTATGCTGGTTATCAGATGGCATTGAAGGCTGATGGATAGATACCATATTTACAGCAAGAAATCGATATTATTATTATTGCTATGATTTTCTATCATGAAAGGTCACTGGGGATGGTTTGGTAATGTTACTTCAACAGAAAGGAAGAGGTGAGTTTTGGTGCTCATTTTTAACAGAAATCAATCAATCAAATTGTCTTGCTTATGGTTTAGTATTGTGCCACCAAATTATAATGTGATAAGGAGTAGGAACAATCAAGTCTGTGAAGATTCCATTGAAGACTTGTATTAAGATTTATTACAATCCTTCCAAAATATTTACTATAATTCAATAATTATTTGGTGATTTTTTCTTCAAAAGCAATGTGGCCCTGTGCAAACAAGCATGATGTTTAGCAAATAATTTTCTAGTAATTAAATTGCAACAAGGATTTTTTTAAAATTACTTTATACACACTTAATATGAAAAGTTTAAAACCAAATGTCTACTTACTGGGAAAAGTTCAAAAACAAAATTTAAGAAATCCAGTGACCTGTAAATAAAGCCAAATACATGGTATTTGCAAATGAACTTTAACCATATCCCCCAACTAAAAACCAAATATATGCTGAAGCACAAAGCAAAAAATTGATCAACAAAGTCCTTTAATGGATATTTCATTAAAGTCAGTAATAGTAATCCTTTTGCCCCTCACATCAGAGTCTCTTAATTATCACCTTGTTTTCTCTGTCCTTTCATTCACTGCAAACAGATACTTCTCATCCACTTATTTGAGCTAACTTTTACTTCATCATTCTTTTCTACAGGTCCTTCCCATGTGTATTTAAGTAGAAAACACCTTTTATCTTATTGTTCTATTATGACTGGTTTGAGGAAACTACTAGGACACAATGTTTCTTTGTGGAAATAGGCTTAGGGATAACCAAATTCTATTGTTTTCCTGCTTAGTTTACATGCTGTATTTCATTCCCCAATGGAGAGGTTTGACTTGAGCAAACTGTCAACATAAGCAAAACATAAGCAAGAGTCAAAATTATTAAGGGAAATAAGGGAAAAGCCGGGAGAAGAGGGAGAAAATCAATTAAGAATGAAGTAGCTACTGTGGGAAAAATAAATGGAAAGCAAGGTTAAGAGGGAGAGAAAGAATGAGAAAGTAATGGGGATTAACTTTTTATTTTCTGCAGCTTGAATAAAAGTTGAATGTATGTATTTCCATTGAAATCTGTCAAATATCAGAGACATCAGCGGGGGAATTTTTGGATAATTTGCCGTTGTTATTTTCTTATGAGAACAGTTGAAATGTAATGGCGTGTTTTGGTAAGATAAATCCTGACATGTTATTCATATGTTTGTACAGCCTCTTCTGCAAGATCACCCTATGGGTTTATCTTTCCGGGACTTCTGTTGGTTTGCCTTTGAAAGGACATTGTAGAGAAAAAGGTACTCTTAGGAAGAAATCTGAATATTTCAAAAGGAAAAATGCCACACTTGCATTTTGAATGGTAGTTTAATGCAGGGGTCTTCAAACTCGGCCCCTTTATGACTCATGGACTTCAACTCCCAAAATTCCTCAGCCAGGCACAATGGCTGAGGAATTCTGGGAGTTGAAGTCCATGAGTCATAAAAGGGCGGAGTTTGAAGACCCCTGGTTTAATGGATAAAGTTGCTTTTAAATTAAGAGTGAGCAAGGTTTTTCAAGCTAAATATTGCAGTTGATTGTAGAGAATAATAATTGTTCAAGACTCAGTTAAAAGGAAAATTAGATTAAAATAATTTAATTTATATTAAATTGTAAATTAAATTAAAATTAAATTAAATTAAATTTGAAATGAAGTATAGTTAGCACAATGTTAGATGACAATCCCTAATTGATGGGACCTAGAACATGCCTCTCTTATCTGATCTAATGAGACACCCTGGTAGACACCCTGGCCCCATATCATGAATGGCTTTTTAGATGATAACTATCACTTTCAACTATATCCAGGAACAAATTTGGAACCAGTGCAGTTTGTGGAGCAAATGTGTAACAAAAAGCCTCCCATAATTGCCCAGACTATTGCATTCTGGAAATAACTGAAGCTTCTGGATGTTCTTTAGGAATAGCCGTATGTAGAGTGCCTTGCATTAATTTACTCAGAAGGTGACCAAAGAATAAATTATTATATACTGTGCCACTTAATCCAGGAAGAAGCATAAGAGGTGCATAACATTAAGCTGTGCAAAGGTCCCCCCAGGCCATGGCTGCTGTGCATTGAGGAGGACACGAAAGTTGCATATTGGTTTTGTCTTGAGTAGTGCAGCCCCATCCAGAACTATGGAGAATCAGCAGAACCAGGAGGCCTTGATACCCAAAGCCACAGTGTCTTGCTAGAATTGATGTAAAGCCTTTTCATCCTATGCAGATGCTGTTCATTCCCATTAGGACCCCTGTGGCCTCTAGCCACTAAAACCCAATCTCTTCAATATCATTTGGCTGTCTGGAGACAGAGACATAAAACTGAATGTCATAGTACATTGATGATACCTCTCCCCATGCCATTGAATGACCTCACCCAGAGTTTTCATGTAGATCAGGGATGTCAAACTGCCGGCCCATGGGCCAGATGCATCATAGCGAAACCACGCCCACCCCATTGCCGGCAATGGCAAAAAAAGTTGCGATACGTCGCGACACATCACGTAACATTGCAAGTTTGACATCCTGATGTAGATGGTAGTGGAGAGTGAGTCAAGCCCTGAGGGACCCCATATGAAAGGCCATGGGCAGACTTCTCCTGGCATCCATCAGCCTTTTGAGGTAGACCAAATTAGAAAGCCAAAGGTATAAATGCAGCTACTACTTTCATTATATGATTACAATACAGAATCTTGCATATATGAATATGCATCTCCTCTCACTCTTTATCTTTGTGAGAACGAGGGAGGGTCAAGTCTGAAATACTTTCTCAAACTACATTTTTGCTTTGCATTCAAATTTATTTTATCTGATGTTATGTTGGTTGTGGTTCTTCCTTTTCCTCAGGGTTATTCACACCAAGATCATGGCATCCAGCTCTCTCAATTCCTGGCAAATAGATGGGGAAGAAATGGAGGTAGTGACAGATTTTATCTTCCTGGGCTCCAAGATCACCACAGATGGGGACTGCAGCCAAGAAATTAAAAGACGCTTGCTTCTGGGGAGGAAAGCTATGGCAAATCTAGACAGCATACTAAAAAGCAGAGACATCACCCTGCCAACAAAAGTACATATAGTCAAGGCCATGATTTTCCCAGTTGCAATGTATGGCTGTGAAAGTTGGACCATAAGAAAGGCTGAGCGCAAAAGAATTGAGGCCTTTGAACTATGGTGCTGGAGAAGACTCCTGCGAGTCCCCTGGACTGCAAGGCGATCAAACCGGTCAGTCCTAGAGGAGATCAACCCTGACTGCTCTTTAAAAGGCCAGATCCTGAAGTTGAAACTCAAGTACTTTGGCCACCTAATGAGAAGGAAGGACTCACTGGAGAAGAGCCTAAAGCTGGGAAAGATTGAGGGCAATAGAAGAAGGGGACGACAGACAATGAGGTGGTTGGATGGAGTCACTGAAGCAGTAGGCATGAGCTTAAATGGACTCCAGAAGATAGTAGAGGACAGGAAGGCCTGGAGGAAAATTGTCCATGGGGTCACGATGGGTCGGACTTTGCAACTAACAACAACAACATTCACATAGTCTCTTATATTATCACACTGACTGGAACTGACCCTAGAAATGGAAGGAAATACCAGCATAATACTATGCCCCACCTCTGGCCAGGGAATCAGATGGATATCATGGTCAATAGTATCAATGTCATCACATAAAAGCCACAAATTAAGTAAGTAGGCACAAATTCTGTACATCATAGTGACATTTATTTGATGATGTCTCTGTCCATATATCATTATTTTGTTGACATCACAATTTGCTGCACACATTCCTGAACAGGGGACTAGGAGCTACAGACAAGTTTCCTGACTCTTTTTTTTCAGAATGAAAATGTCAGTTAATTGCTAGGATTATAGTAATAGTAGCACAGGAAGCAAGACCAGCTCCCTTTCTTGCAATGTTCTGTGGTTGCTATCTCAATTCAATGTTCCTATGTAAGTAAATGATTGGTACCACTTTTATCAGAAAAGTAATATTTATTTTCCTAGTTCCAACAATATACTTGCATTTAAATATCTCTGTACAGTGGACTGTCCATCTACTTTTTTTCTACCTACCTATACAATATAAATAGCTTGATCTTATAAAAGCTTGATAGGCAAGATATAACTATTTCAAGTAAATATTACTAAGATCAATAATATAAATTATGGCTTACCCTTAAATTGTTTTCATATCATGTATTTAAATATGTACTTACCTTGTTTCATGTTGCTCATCAATACAAAAGAGCTGAATACAAAAGGCATTTACTTCTCCTTTATATAGAGGATGGAAAGGTTGTCTTTCAAAACTAGTAGTAGGTGGTGGTTCAGTTGCTTTCAGATCTTTACTTCTGGCGCTTTCTAATGATAGTTCTAATGAAACCTGAGCAAGTATTTCCTCTTTCTGCAATAAGAAGCAATAAAAAAAGAGAAGCTTGGTTTCATTTATAATAGAGTTCCACAATATTATTCAAAAAGGCTTTGAGACGTTGTCTTGAAAAGTAGAATACGGATATATAACTGCTAATATGCATCATCTTATATCTATATACTACTAGAAATATATAAACTAAAATGAAATAAAATACATATTAAAAGAGAGTGAGTTTGATGTAGTGGTTAAGGCAGCAGGCTAGAAACCAAAAGACTGTGAGTTCTAGTCCCGTCTTAATCATGAAAGGCAACTGGGTGACCTTGGGCAAGTCACTCTCTCTCACAGGTTTGTTGGCCAACTCATCTCACAGGTTTGTTGTTGTGAGGAAGTAGGAGAAGAATGGAGCATTAGGTATATTAGCTACCTTGAGTTATTTATCAAAATAGTATTGGCAGGATATAAATACATAAATAAACCAAGATACCTCAAACGGGCTAATTTACAGAATGCATCCAAAATCTGGGACCCATGTGAAATTGAAATTTGGCAAATTTTAGAAAACATTACATAAAAATTATTATAAAACAATTTTATGACGTAATACAAAATGTCATAAAACATTTCCTGTGCTGATGTTTGACTGTGATGTATAGTCCAACGTGGGCTATTTTCAAGGCAGAGACATCTTTGACATCCCAACTTTTTCAGGGGAGGCAGTTCTGTCATTGTTGAAGGCATTGAGGAATCTGGTAAGGAAATCTTTCTGAAAGGATGATGCAGTGGATCATCGGTTGTCTAGTATTTTTATATGAGGAAAGCCATCCCTGCTACATTTTATTAATTCTATTAGTTCAAATTTCAGTCAGCAAATAAGAAAAAAGTGAAGCGACATACTTCTACCAAACCAATTCTGAATGAACCTTTTTGATAAATGTCCAGTTTCAAGCAATCCATGCAATGGAATATAGTATATACACAAGTCAATTCTAATGAAGAGAAAAATACAAGAAAAAGTGTTGAATTATATGTACTTGAAGACATGCAGCCTCAGAGACCTGTTTTTTTAGTAATGTGTAAAAGCAGGGATAAATATAATAGATAAATATGGGGCTGCCCTACAAATTTTACAAGTGTAGGATTACTACAGAATGTTGTCAGTGTGGAGACTGCAACATCTAATTAAACTCAAATGTTTGGAAGTTTTTTTTTAATTTTAAGTTTCTTATATTGAAAATAATGCAAGAGACATGCTATTAATCTAAAGTTGATTCCTTGGAAAATGCTTCTGATATATATCCTTAGGATAAAGGAATAGGTTGGGAGTTTTATAGAAAATAGAAGTTTACCACTCCTAAATGGATTCAGCAATCCAAAGTATGGGTCAAGTTCAGGACAGTGGAAGGTTCTAGGCTAGCTGTGTAGCAAATTATGAGGTTGATCCTAGCTGAAGTAAGCTTCACCCTAAATGTTATACTAGATATATTATTGATTCATTCATTCATTCATTCAGTCATTCATTCATTCACATAATGGAGCCACCTCACTAATTTGCCAGTTCTCTGGCATCCCCACAATCAGGTACAATCAGATCTTGAGGACCTTTGTAAAGTTAGGAATAATGGTGCCAATTTAACTTCAGGGAGAGGATATTCCACAATGTGCCACAGCTGAGAAGACCCTAGTAGGACCCAGCAAATGTAGCTTCCTAAATGACGGAACTACTACTTCTTGCGAACATATCTAATACTCTTGCCTATTTTCCTCACAATAACAGTCCTGTGAGGTGGGTTGGGCTGACAAACACAGAGATTGGCCCAAAGTCACCAAGCTAGCTTTCATGCCCAAGGGAAACCTAGAATTTACAGTGTCCTGGTTTCTAGGCCTGCATCTTCATCACTACACCAAATTGGTTATCATCCTACAGGTTTGTTATCTGTGTATTTACCTGCTACTGATGTTGAAATAATGCTTCAGGCACTTGTTCTGAGGACAGCAGGGAGCCAGAGGATCTCTCACATTGTTCTAGGTCTAGAAATCAAGATCCCATGGCTCTCTTATATGAGAGTAGTGAGGCTTTGAAGATTGATGGCAGCCCTTCCAGGGAAGGTCACAAAACAGGAGTTGCTGGGAGTCTTGGAATGACTTTAATACAGGTAGTCCTTGATTTATTAACACCATTGAGCCCACTTGCTCTCAGTGGAAAAGCAGGAAGAGAATTGTATGTGGATTGTCTGATGGGCAGAGGACAGGAATGGTGAGAACTCCCATATCTATATCTTGCCAAATGTAGCTGCCACATGTTCTTAGTTTCTGAATCCTGTGCTGGAGTGTAACAAACCTGTGCAATGCATAGTCAGAGCAAAGGCCCAATTTCCTCAGACTTTATACAATAATATGCTAGATCTGGCAGCCTTGAAGATTAGGGAGCCAATTAAACAGACCAGTCCTTTCATCAGGACTAAATCAGTGGAAAGTCTTGTATTTTTTATCTCTGACCATCCCATAATAGACCCAACTTTGGATAGGATTCTTAGTACATTAGTATATATGACCACCAGGTGGCACTACTTACTGGGCACTTCTGTACAATTTCTCAGTATGTATTATGCCTTAAGGCTCTTGTTTCCGGACAAACTGTAATAGAGATTTATAGTGCATAATTGCTTCTGACCAGCAGATACAACTAATTATCAACTAGCACATTTTATTCCAAACAAATATTCCTCCATTTGGTTTAGCAGCAACACTTTGTTTGAAAGAATTAGAAGACCTCCTAATTCAGAAGCAGTTTAGAATAGAATAGAGCTGGAAGGGACCATGGAGGTCTTCTAGTCCAGCCCCCTGCTCAAGCAGGAGAACCTATACCATCTCAGACAAGTGACTGTCTAGTCTTTTCTTAAAAATCTCCAGTGATGGAGCACCCATGATTTCTGAAGGCAAGCTATTCCACTGGTTAATTGTGCTGTTAGGAAGTTTCTCCTTAATTCCAGGTTGCTTCTCTCTTTGGTCAGTTTCCAATGACTGTTTCTTGTCCTGCCCTCTGGTGCTTTGGAGAATAATTTGACCCCTTCTTCTTTGTGGCAGCCCCTCAAATATTGGAATACTGCTATCACGTCACCCGTTTCTTCTTTTTTTATACTAGTCAAACCCAAGTCCTGCAGCTGTTCTTCGTACGTTTTGGTCTCCAGGCCTTTGATCATTTTAGTTGCTCTTCTCTGAACTTTTTCCAAAGTCTCAACATCTTTTTTGTAGTATGGTGACCAAAATTGGTTGCAGTATTCCAGGTGTGGTCTTACTAGGGTTTCATAAAGCGGTACTAATATTTCGCGTGATCTTGATTCTATGTCTCTGTTTATACAACCCAGGATTGTATTAGCTTTTTTGGCTGCTGCTGCACACTGCTGGCTCATATTCAAGTGATCATTCACTAGGACTCCAAGGCCCCTCTCACAGTTACTGTTTTTGAGCCAGGTCTCGCCTAATCTGTTCTTATACCTTTTTCTGTTCCTCTTTGGTTCCCTACCCTCAAAAACGATCCAGCCCATGGTTCTACTATTGTAATACAATGAACATGGGATTTGCCTTTAAAAACCATTCAGAAGCATCAATCAATCTACCATGCGCAGGTCTGCCTTAATACAATCATGACCCCTAGTTGCCAGTTTGCTTCAAAGTGCTGGTTATGACCTATAAAACTGTACATGTTATAGGGCCCAATTATTTGAGGAACTGCCTATTGCCCATACTATGTGCTTCACTGATACTGGTTTGATGCAGTCTGAGTTCCTTCAGTCAGACAGTGTCATCTGTCAAGACCCAGGAGGTGTGCTTATTCTGTTGCAACACTCATCCTCTGGTATGTGGTTCCCCCTGAGATCCAGGTGGTTTCTACCCTCAGTGATGTTCTACCTTAAAAATGAGACTGTTCTCACAGGCCTGGGCTAGGGTGGGTGGAACCCTTTACTGGCTATGTTTTCATATGTCTTGGGTTGTTAGCTGGGTTTGCCATCTGTTCTTTATTTGTCTGTTTTATGATCCACCTGGAGTCAGTATGGAGTCAGTCATTGCCAAAATCAAATATATAAATAAAATAATCTTTGCTAACACATTTGAATACACATAGAGAGACCAGCCATCTCTTTTTACCTTCGATTACTAGGAAAGTTGATTGAATAAATGCATTATTTTTTTAAGTTACAGGGAAACAATATTTTGGTAATGAAGGATGATTTTACCTGTGAACCTTCCAGCTGCATTTTTTTTGAAGCCTGTGTGAGTTTCCAATTGGAAATTCTGTAATATTCCAATTAACAGAATCCTTCTGTTTGGATTCAGATGTTTCAAAATGATCTCTTTGCATTGTGAAAGAAAAGCAAGAAAATGTGCAAGATTTATTCCTTAAAAGTAAAAAAAAAAAAGCTGCATGTATCTTATACTTTTTTCTTAGTAGTTGGTAGATAAGATGACCCTCATATATTTTTAATGTAAAAGTACATGTAGTGATGTAAAAGTAAATGATAAATTTCACTGGTGTGAATAAAAGATCAAAGAATCAATATTACAATACATTGTTATTTTAACAGACATAATTGATTTGAATAATTTTGAAAATACGACAGATTAGTTAATTGGAAAAAAACTATGGCCCATATTTGAGAACATTTAGTTTTGGAACTTACTTTAGGAAAAGTAAGAATCCATTGAAGTTGGGGGGACATATAAATTCAAATAAATAATAATAAACAATAATAGCTGTGCTCCTTGAACATGAATAGACAGAGCTATAGAAGAAACTAAGATAATGAGCTTATATAAAGTTAACATGGTATAAATGATGAATAAAATAAAATAAAATATTTATATGGCTGTGAAGAAAAAATATTTAAAAATTTAATATTAAAAAAGCAGGCAATGTAACAGAGTCAGCGGTTGGATAAATTCTTTTTTCACGTCCTGCTAAGGGGGTTCAATGTAATTATTGCAAGAAGAGTGGACATTTTTACAAAATCTGTCATGCTAATTTTTCTAATGAGGAAATATATGGAGTCAACAAATATGAGTTTACTCTTCTGGTAATGAAGATGTATATTTTGAAATCTAAAAATACTGAGTTAAATGGTAGATCAGAAGTTTCTACAGTATCTTACTATATACCAGCCAACCAGCAAGATCCAGCTAATTCTTTCTACTAATCACCCTTAATTAAATAAATTAATTATTTTTAAACCAGTGATATAAACTACAGAATTCCTATGTACTAGAAGAAATGCATCTAGAATCAAAACATCCTACTGAATAATTTTAAGCAGGATTAATAGGAAAATAAAAATAATGGAAACATTTACAGTATCCTAATAATATATTGACAAGTCTGCATTTCAAAGATAAGAAATAGTTTTTGAAAGAGCGTATTGGAAGAGAACATACTGAATTTGCAATAAGGAGAAAGTAAAGCTCAAGATAAGTGATGCTCACTTCAGATAAATTTGTTACAGTACTAAAAAAAACACAACTGAAATGAGCTAAAAGATTAATATACTCAATATTAATATATTCTCTGGATCAAATTAATCTCAAACAATATTTGTATGGCATTGGACAAGTTTTCCCAAAGATAAGGATTTTCTCTAATAATTGCCTCTCAAAACCTGGCGTATCACTTTACTTTAGCTGAAAGTAGAAACACTATTGAAATAGAAGACCCTATTGAAAACAGTAAGTAGAAACTGCAAATTTGCTGACTGAAAGGGACACAGGAGAAGGGAAGAACCCACTGCTGTAATGTCATGGAAGATGGAAAATAAGTAGAATACCAGATTTCTCCTCGTCTGATGTCCTCTAAGTGTTTGTGGTGGCGAGAATACTTTATCCATTTAAGTTCTTCACATAAATAAGGATTTTGAAAATTCGGATCATCATAACAGCTTCCATGGGGTGGCTCTTTACTGCAGATATTCACCATTAATCAGTGAATCAAAAAGAGGGGACACTTAGGTTGTTTTCCTCTTTGAATATGTATGTATATCTGAAGAGCTACTGAATTCAGTGGGACTTAACTACAGAGTGAGAGTGCATGGGTTTTCCTGTGTTTGATGCAGTGGTGGGATTCAAATATGTGAACAATTGGTTCTCTGTGTGGGCCTGGGCAACAAAAAATTAGCTACCGGTTCTGCCGAAGTGGTGCGAACTGGCTGAATCCCACCACTGGTTTGATCCCTAGATTGTTTTGATATTTCCTTTTCCAAACAGAAAAAGCACAATATCTTAAAGATTTCTTTTCCAGTTTCCTCCTTAGTTTAGATGGAGAATGTTGAAGTAAACAAATCCTTCTCTATCACAGAAGCTTCCTATTTTAATTTCCTGGTAATAAGAGCCTCGAACTGAATGGGAACTTAATTAAAGGGAGACATATACTTTAAGGTTACTCTACCCAGACTTTTTAATTTCTATCTAGAATTGTGTATGTGTCCTTGTATATATGTAGTTTCCATGTGAAAATGATTGGTGTTTGTATGAATAGGATGCTTCATTTTAAAGGCAACTAACTTTAATCAATAATTAGTAATTAAATTATTATTTTCTTTTTTTGGAGTGTGAGAGTTTTTGCATACTCATATGCATCAATGTTATGTGTGCACATCTTTTGGGGAGAAAATCTCCAGATTGATTTACTTACAAATAACAAATACAAATAACAAATACAAACTTACAAATAAGGCAGGAATCCTAGGAAGCATACACAATTTTTCTACATGTCCATAATTATTTTTCTGTCCTAAATCCTGTGTAATTTACATTTAAAAGAAAACGTAGTTTAATCTGGGATGAAATATATAAAGTCTTGAGAACGCCCAAGGTAGTGGAAATAAATAAATAAATAAATAAAGTAGTGGAAATCTAAACGGTCTGTAGTTTCTCAGTCATCCAGGTCATAGTTGTCTCAAAAGTGTTCTTTAAAAAAAAACAAAAAACACCTCAACTGGACTGTTTTTTTCCTTGAGGAAGAACAAAATGTTTCGTTTCTCATCCCAGAAACTTCATCAGTTGTGATGGCGGGGAGGGGGAGGGAGGGATGGAAGGATAGGTACTGACAGTTGAAACTGGAGGGGGGGGGAATGGAAAGACAGGTTCTGACTGGATTGGGGGGGATGGAAGGATTGTATTTCTTTACAGTCATCTGGTCCGTTAGCACTCTCTGTGAGAGTTCTTGAGGCCACTTGGAGGTTTATCTTTGCCCTCAGGGTGCATTTGGTTGTGGAATCTTTTTGGCACTGCTGCAAGAACATTGTAGACTAATCCTCCGTTCAGAAAGGTCTCAATGTTAACATAAATGGTCTCTTAACACCTCTTTCTAACCAATGATCCTCTCTATCCAAAATGCGGTCTTTGCTGTCTTCAAAAGAGTGATCTTTTTCTTTCAAATGTGGTTGGACAGCTGAATCTTGTCCTGATGGGTTTGACCTGCTATGTTGTGCCATGTGCTTGTGAAGTGGTTGTTTTGCTTCACCAACGTACAGATCTGCAAATGTCTTACTGCATTGTATGGCATATATCACATTGCTCAGGCTGCTCTGAGTGCACGGATTGGGGCATGTTTAAAGAAGCCGCTAGTGATAACCAACATATAAATGTTGAGGAGTATGCCACCACAGTGTCTGCATATATCCAAAAGTGCATAGAGGATGTCTGTGTCCTTAAGAGCATTGTTGTGAGGGTGAATGAAAAACCGTGGCTGACTTATGAGGTCCGCAAGATGCTGAAAGCACAGAATGTGGCTCTTAAATCCGGCGATATGCTGGCACTTAGAACAGCCAGAGCTAATTTGAAAAGTGCCATAAAAGGTGCAAAGTAAGCCCATTGCCAGAAAATTCAGAACTTTTTTCAGGACCCAACAAACACCAGGCGAATGTGGCAAGGAATCCAGGCTATTACAGATTATAAGGTGGCTCCATCGAGATGCAAGGACAACACAGACTTCCTAAACAAGCTGAAAACATTTTTTGGAAGAATTGAGGCATCAAATGGCACTCCTGCTAGGAAAGCTGTGTCCCATCCTGACGAGCAAGTGCTTAGCTTTGATGTCACCTCTGTCCGGAAAACACTGTGGAAAGTTAACATTCGGAAAGCAGCAAGCCCAGATAATATCCCTGGACATGTTCTTAGGCAATGCGCAGATGGGCTGGCTTGCGTTCTCACAGATATTTTCAATCTCTCATTGCAGCAGGCAGTGGTCCCATCATGTTTTAAGATGGCCATCATTTTGCCAGTGCCAAAAAAGTCCACAAATACAGGCCTGAATGATTACCGTCCGGTTGCACTGACATCCATCATTATGAAATGCTTTGAGTAGCTGATAAAGGACATTATTGTATCTAGCCTCCCGCCAGCATTTGACACACTTCAGTTTGCTTACCGACCAAATCGCTCTACGGAGGAAGCTATTTCTTCTGTTCTCCATCTGAGCTTGAAGCACTTAGAGGAAAGAAATACTCATGTGCGTTTATTGTTTGTTGACTTCAGTTCGGCATTTAACACAATCATTCTCCAGCATCTAGTAGACAAACTGGGCCTTTTAGGCTTAAACACTCCTTTATGCAACTGGATTCTTGATTTTCTTACAAACAGGCCCCAATATGTGCGAGCTGGAACAAATATTTCTAACACCATTTTCTTGAGCACAGGTTCTCCTCAGGGCTGCGTCCTAAGTCCGCTGCTGTTCACCCTGTTGACCCATGACTGTTGTGCTAGGTTTGCCACCAACCATATTGTGAAATTTGCAGATGATACAACAGTAGTGGGCCTTATTCATGATGACAATGAGGGTGCTTACCACAAGGAGGTTGAAGGTTTGGTGAACTGGTGTAAGGAAAATAGCCTAGTTTTAAATACTGGAAAAACCGAAGAGATCATTGTCGATTTCAGAAAAGGCAGGGACAGCCACACTTCTCTGTGCATCAATGATTCATCTGGAGATGGCTACCAGCATCAAATTCCTGGGTGTGCAGTTAACAAGTAGGCTGGCGTGGTCACTCAACAGCGAGACACTGGTGAAGCGGGCACAGCAGCGCCTGCATTTTCTATGTTACATGAGAAAAGCACATCTTCCTTCCCCTATCCTTACCAGTTTTCACAGAGGGACGATCGAGAGCATCCTGTCATACAGCATCACAGTCTGGTTTAGAAGCATCACTGCTTCAGATAGGAAGGCAGTGCAGAGAGTGGTGAGGATGGCTGAAAAGATTATTGGCAGTTCCCTCCCTTCCATCCAGGACATAGCACATAAGCTTGAGCAGGGTCCGTAAGATTGTCTGGGACACCACATCCTCTTCATGACCTGTTTTCCTTGTTACCTTCTGGGAGGAGGCTCTGTAGTATCCGAAGCAGAACATCCAGATTCAATCACAGTTTTATTCCATACAGTATTAACCTTGTGAACTCTAAAGCTTCCTCCTTCCGTTATATATTCAAGTTGGACAGTGATTAATATTTATATGTTACTTATATGTAAGGGCGTAGGTCTATACATATATTGTATATAGTATGTTTAAATGTGTGTTATGTATGTGTACACTTTGAGAGCAAGCAACTAAATTTCATTTTTGATGTGTGCCATTGTGCCCACAGTAAAAAATGACAATAAAGGTTATCTATCTATCTTTTTGTGTTCTATCCTTGGGATCGATGAGCTTCTGCCTTAATGTATTCTTGTATGTATGTATATTGTGTTGGTTGAAAATTCTCCTGAGCTTTTCAGATATTCCTGCAACCTATGGAATGATAATGTTGCTATGTTTGTTGTTCTCTTCTTTGTCTGTAATGGAAGAGCTCCTACTGGATCTTTTCCTGGATTTGATGAAGGCCCAGTTAGGATAACCATAAATTATGAGGGATTGCTTGACATGTTTTAGTTCTTTTTCTTTTCCCTCTTCACTTGTAGACAAACTTTCAGCCCAGTGATGTAGGGTTCTGATCACTTCCATTTTGTGCTCCAATGGGCGGTGAGAATCAAAATGTAAATCCTGATCTCTGTGTGGGGGTTTTCTGTAAACTTCAATGTTAAGGCTTCTGTCTTGAAGTTTACAAAACTTACACTGAAGTTACATTTCTATTTATTAGTAGGAACATGAGGTTTGCCTTCATCATCATCATCTCTATTTCCAAGAAAAATACCGTACCATCTACTCTCTGCCTCATGACAATGTATTTTTTTTGTGGCCAGGCCATTGTTTTTTTGTTTTATAAAGGAAGGGAGAAGTTATCCAAGGAAACGTGATCTCTACTATATTTCATTTTTCCTGAAATTCTTATACATTCTTCAAAAGAGCTGAAAAAAATATCCAAATTCAGGGGCCAAGATTCAGCCCCTATTAATTTAAAATATTAATAGCTTAATATGCTTTAAAATATTCTGTGCAATCTAGGGAACTTGGGGTAGTGATCCTTTATACATGAATGGAAAATTTAAGCCAATTTGATTCAAATTTATATTCTTCTAGAATGATTTTGAATGAATATATAATAGAGCAAATAGTCATGTTTTACAGAAAATAGGGTTATAATCTTACACTTTATATAAAGTATAATGAATTCAGAATCTACAGAAAATAATGGTAAGAACAAAAATAAACTTTGAAATAAAAAAGTATTAAGAGGAAATTACAGATAATTAAAATAAGAAAAACATTGAAAAATATAAAAGAAATGAATTCAAGCACCATGAGACAGAGAGATTTAGATGCTCCCCAAAGCTAGAATTATAACAAATTTATGACTTAGCATTAGAAATCATCATACTGGCATGCATTGCTAAAATTGTCCAGCCACCACTATAATTTATTGCTACACATGATTCATAAACTCTTGTCTAGTTCTTAAGTTAGGTTTAGAACAGGGCTTTTCAACCTGTGGTACGCGTACCATTTGTGGTACATTAACAAGTGGCAGGTGGTACGCAGCCCTGCCTAGCCAAGTGTAGTGGGGGAGGGAAAGAGCCAGCGCAGCAAGGACTTACTGTGAGAGTCCTCTGGAGCTTGGCTGGGGTGAGGCAAAGGCCCCAGGCTCACTTCTGCTCACCCTCCCCCATGGGAAAGGAGGGGGGCGGAGACAGGAGAGGGAGAGAGAAAAAAAGAGGCAGCCTTGGGAGGAGGTGGAGTCAGCTCTAGCTGCACTTGAAAGGGAAGGAGGAGGGTGGGGAGAGAGGAGAGGAGAAATCATCAAGCAAGCCAGCTGGCCGGCCATGAGCCGATCTACAACTGCTGTGGCAGCCACCTGTGCTGGCAGCAACAAACAGGCAAGAAATGCAGCAGGGGAGGGGTTGCCCTCCACAAGGAATGAAGAAAGGTAGCATCAGCTGGAGGTGAGACAGAAGGAGGGAGGGAGATGGAGAGTGGAAGGATTCTTATGTGCTTTTGTGACTTTGAAGTTCTGGGATTTGTGCAATGTGGGCTTTGTGTTCTTAAAGAGTGTTTGGCAATTTCTATTTGGCTGATGGCTCGTGTCTTGTGTTAGCTTCTATTGCTCTGCTATTGTTAGCTATAAGTTTTGCTGCAAGGGATTTTGAAGTATTTTTCTCCTGAATGGATTTTGCCTGTGGAGCCATTTGGGATTTTGCCTGTGGAGCCATTTGGGGAGGCTGCCTTAGCCGGCAGCCAGTATTTATTTACATTTTTTTTCTTCCTTAAGTGCTGGCTGCGCTCCTTAACTTTCCTTTCTAGCCAGTAGCTAATTCTTAAACGGGAATGTGCCTTTTTAAGCTAGTTCATTCAGCAGCTTGTCTTTTCTGTCTCTGGTGGCTTTTCCTTGTTTGATGAATATATGGAAGAGAGAAAATATGGGGGGGAGGGGTTCAAATATGCAAATGCAACTTTGAACAGGTGTTTTTTTTTTGGTCATCAAGTTTTTGACACCTTGCTAGGTGGTACTTGAATATTACCATATCCTAAAAGTGGTACAGTCAGTGAAAAGATTGAAAAGCCCTGGTTTAGAAGATATAAATAAACCTAGATGTAGATGATATAAATAAGCAAGATATAAACAGTTAAGAGTGCAAAATATCAGATTTAGAGGACTTGCCTGAAAACTTTCTTTTGATAGCATTGCATTTGCACTTGAAGCTTGGGAAAAGATGCTTTCAATTTTGCTGGTTCCCTGTCAGAATACAAATTGGAGGGGAGGGGAAAAGTCTGTTAACAGCATTTATTCTTCTCTGATACATCCTCAAAACAATATTTGTGTTTCTGCTCATACCTAATCAATAATAATAACAATGACAGTAACAATAACAATAATAACAAAGTTGGAAGGGACCTTGCAGGGCATCTAGTCCATATTATTGTAATAATTATTACAATAATAATTATATTACAATAATAACATTGTAATATTCTGAAACATGAAAATAATGAGAGATAAGGATTGCTTGATTGTACATAAAGTTTTTGGACCGGAAGGCCTGGAGGAACGTTGTCCATGGGGTCGCGATGGGTCAGACATGACTTCGCAACTAACAACAAATCTTTGCAAATATGGATTCTGTACCCATGCAGTCTCAATGCATGATGTAGAATGCTTTAGAACTGAAGAGTTCTCATCGTCTAACAGTGTGTACAGGTGGTCCTCATTTAGCAACTTCCTTGTTCAGCAATGGTTCACAATTACAACAGTGATAAAGAAGTAATTTTACAATCAATCCTTGCATTTACAACCTTCTGAAAAGCAAAAGGAAGCTGAAGCAAGATGATAAGTACTGGTTTCACTTAGCAACAGCTTCATTTAACAATTCAGTTACCGGTCCAATTGTGGTTGCTAAATGAAGATGGAATGGGACAACTTGCCACATCTGGCTGGCTGCAACCATCTCACTGTGTCCAGCTTGCTGTGGCCACCTTGGCCTTTTGGCTATGATCAAGCATAGAAAAAGACCACTGAGTTTCTGTGTATAATATGCTTGCAATGAACTCAGCACACGTTTTTGCTGATACTGAGCTCAATATACATGCTGAAAATATAAATTCCTTGTTGGTTTTGAGGAAAAATACCACTTGGCAAATGCAGTAAAATATTAGAATAATGTTTTTTTCTGTTTTAATGTTGTTCATAAACAATTTCAAGTATCCTTTTTTATTGTCTCTATCCATGTACAGCCAAGCAAGGAACAATGGAATTTTAACCAATATATTCATTTAATTTCGAAAAAGACATCTCATTGGTCACTTTTTTCCAAGATGGTATGAAAAATAGTATAGATTAACAGCTCACTACCTTGAGGATCTGAAATGAAAAAGAAGGGAGCCAGAGGTTTGTTTCAACTTCCATTATTTTCTATGGTCAGAAGACTCAGAATGTTTCAAGGCTTGTTCTTCTGAGTCAAACTAAAGACTCATCTAATCCTGCATTTTGTTTTGTTTTGTTTTTTAAAGTATGCCTTTCTCACTGGCATGTATGCAGTGTGACCTTTGCCTTAAAAATATTAACTGGTCATTTTTATATTTATTTATATTTCACATTTCTTAACCACCCATCTCCGTTAAATAATGGGGAAAAGGTTGGCTAAATGTGGGAGAATGATTAGAATGGGTGAAAGCATCTATTTGCTGATGGTGAGAAGTGCTACTTGGAGTGACACATCTGCTGTGGAAGTTCCACACATCTGCTGTGGAACTTCCTGACAGTTAGAACAATTAACCAGTGGAACAACCTGCCTCCAGGGGCGGTGAGTGCTCCAACACTGGAAGTTTTTAAGAAGAGACTGGACAACCATTTGTCCGAAATGGTATAGGGTTTCCTGCCTGAGCAGGGGGTTGGACTTGATGACCTGCAAGGTCCCTTCCAACTTTATTATTATTGTTATTGTTGTTATTGTTATTGTTGTTATTGTTGTTGTTGTTGTTGTTGTTGTTGTTATTATTATTATTATTATTATTATTATTATTATTATTATTATTATTATTATTATTATTATTATTATTATTATTATTATTATTATTATTATTATTATTATTATTATTATTATTATTATTATTATTATTATTATTATTATTATTATGTCATCATCTGTCATGCCAGCAATTGATCTGTATAAGAAGGCCAGGGCAGAGTTCAGATAATCTAATTCAACTCTCACTCTCCTTTGGATGGCATCCAAAAGCATCTACCCCAGCCTTGACCTGACATACATACTGAAATGAAAGGTTGGTTTGGAAGTTTAAAAAGGATGCACACACACCTTTCAAACTGTCCAATCTGGAACAATCTAACAAAGCTAACATTTCAACTCTTTTAGGATAGCTCTGTAATGTATAGATACACTTTTCATCTTAATTCAGATAAAGTTATTATAAGACATCAAATACAATGGTAACATATACAAATGTTTTTGGAAAAGGCGAGGTTAGTCTCTTGCAGCAAAAATCCTTATGATAATTTAATAATTTGCTAGAAACCATGTCATCAGAAGCAGCTATCTTAATGTGTACAGTAATTGCACATACTGTACATTCACATCCGTGGATTCTACTTAAATGTAACCATGAAAAAGTATGTAAACCTGGCTATAATTATGAAATTGTAATTGGCAGGCACAATATTTTAGTGCTCTTTGCTAGCTGGCTATATGAAAGTCAGACTTCTTTAGGAAGATTTAATTTTCAGCATTAGGGTGTTCCTGCTCATATTTACCTGGGTATCTATACTCTGGGTATCCATAATCTCTTCTTTTTGACTTCCTAAGCTAATGTTTTCGTCTCCTGAATGGGGAAATAGGGGTAAGAGAAAATAAAGCATAAAATATATTATAAAGTAAGCAGTTTTCTGATTTTTATATTCAATTCTATACATTTTTTAAACTTTCGGCAGGGGAATGAGTTTTGAATTGTGGATTCCTAACAAGTCTACTCAGAATGAAATACCTTTGAGCTTAACAGCACTTTCTTCTAGGTAGACGTGTCTAATAAACTCTACTCAATTTTTTATAATTATCCATTATAGTTTTCAAAACTTCAGAGAGATAGTATTTTTATAAATTCATGATAATTGCAAATTAAAAAATTTATACATTTGTGATAATTGCAAATTTCTTAATATTATCTCTTCATTAGTCAAAACCTAGAACAAGGGGACAAGGAACCAAGTACAGCTGCTTGTGTGGAAGAAAAATCTCTCAGATAGATCATTCTATCCCAACATTTGTGATCAATTAAAGAGCTAGTAACTACATTTGAGGGAGGATACCTCTTCTGATACCTGAAAGCTGCATACATATAAAATAGTGGGAGCTTGGAATCTTTGTTGGGGGGGGGATTTAAAAGAGAACACATGATAGCAGTATCAGTGCTATCAGATCAGATTTGCAGGAATCTGGTGCATCAAAGCTTTTCGGTGCGATCCAGTGGTCACTAAGCATATAGGATATTTTTGTCCACAGCCTACATTTATCTGTTGTTCCACCTCCACCTATCATCTTGGACTAGCCAAATGCCTTGTTTCATCTATAGAGACATACCAGACATGCAGTTGCCGGTGACTTTTTTTTTAAGACTGTAGGCCGGATTGTGGCTTTATTTCTCTGGGCCCAAAATAGCCAACACACCTGCATAGAGTATATTTATCCCAACAGGGGGAATGGCTGGTCTTGGGAATATGTACCACATTCTTAGATAGAGTTATGACCTAAAGGCATGTAAACTGTGAGTTATCTGATACAGAGTTATATTCCACTGAAGCAGGAATCTTCCAAAAACTTGCAAGGAATATCGGATCAGCAGTTGAGTTTTAAATCTCCTGAAGCCTAATAAACAAATACACTTTTAAGAAAGTTAAAGACTAGCTATTATTAAAAATGTCAGTTGATCTAACACAATTTATTTTGTAAAATTTATTTTTTCCCAAAGTTAATATAGCTAGTATTTACTTTTTATACAGTCTCTTATGCACATTGTCCTCTATGGAACTGATTACTAATAAATTTTAAAGAGTATTACCATCCTGCTGGGAAATGTATTAGCCCAATGTATTTTCTACCACTAAATTAAATTTTGCAAAATATTTTGATTTCACCTGTAATTTCACTTGAAATGCATGGTGGTTTAAGAATATCATCTGGATGTGGTTTGCAAAGTCCATGGAAAAGTCTCAAGTCAAAGCAGTCATGAAGCAGCTGAACATTCACTTCAGAACATATACTCATGAACCCCACTGCTAAGCCATTATCCTGAAACATCCATTAAAAATGCTGTAAGTGTTTTTTCCAAAAGATATGATAAGGTAAGAAAAGATACCATTTAACTTCTTGTACTAAAATTCATGCTCCTTGTTTGTAATATAGCAAGAGGACCTCTGACAGATAACTATGAAATAAAAGTAAGAGGCATAAAGCAGTGCACTGATTATTTTGTGTTATCAGTGATAATTTTTCAGGTTTCAAAGCCATGTACCAGATAGGAAAAACAGCTCACATACTCCAGTTTAATCTCATGATTTCCAGACTTAGTTTTAAGAACAGCCATACTTGTAGACACACTACAGATGCCAAAGGGTAGTCAGATGACAGGCATCCACCTGAGGGTCAAAAAAGTCATGGCTCAATCATATGGTTAAAATTCCACCCCTTTTTAAATGTATCACATTTTAAAATGAGCTAGGGCTTCAGCCACACAATCCTACCCTCCCCCCATATCTTTGCATCACTGGGAATTGTATGGTATAAGATCATCCTTTTCACATGCTGCAACAGATAGAGAAGCCTATTGGCTGTAATAACTGAAGGCAATTTGTGGCAATTATATTTGATATAATATGGGAGGTTATATACAGTAAATGTTTTAAATAAACAGATTAAATAATAATAATAATAATAATAATAATAATAATATAATAATAATAATAATAATAATAATAATAATAATAATAATAATAATAATAATAATAATAATAATAATAATAATAATAATAATAATAATAATAATAATAATAATAATAATAATAATAATAATAATAATAATAATAATAATAATATCTAAAGGCAAAACAGAACTGGTTAACTTTGGGGTGGAGGAAGAAGCCTATAAAAATTGATCTAGCTTGGGACCAGGGGTTTCAGAGAAAAAAAAATCCTGAAAAATTACACACATGCGTGTCAATGGGAGAGGCAGCAGTGCTGCAGAATGTTCTCCCTTGTTGTTATGTGACTGGGGAGGGGAGTAGCTATTATTAAGGGTTTCAAAGAACTCCAGAATTCATTCTTTGTATGCATTGCCTATGTTGATTTGGTAAATGTCTACTTAAGAAAGAATTAAAATTCTATGAAAGTCAAGTTATCTCAATTCCATTTGACCTTATCTGGTTATCATAAAGATATAATGGTAATGCTACTGCTATGTTTTTTTTTCCACCTGAGGAATATTTAGGCTGCATTCTATTACTCCTAATAGACAGATGAAGAAAAGTTTGTTCAGATTTGATTGACTTGTTATCCAGAATAGCAGCCCAAATTACATACAGTTTGGAGATAATATACCAGCCAAAGATCAGTATAGATTCATAGGACGGTAATAGCTGGAATTTACATTTTTGAAAATGGAGACATTACAAATATTTGTTTGATTCTTTTCAGCTGTCTTTAGGAGAGCTCTTATTACAACCAAACAAAATTTACAAATATATTCTGATGCTCTGCATCACAGCAGTCTAGCTACGTGGTATTCACCAGTTTGGAGATGGCTCTAAGAGCAGCTACATTTTTCTTTGATTCTTCATCCCTTCTTCCCCCCCCCCCCACCAATAACTCAAATAAACAATACCAGCAGCAACCATTGTGAAACTGAGGACTAAAATGCACTGATTTTGGGGGTACAAAAATTGGGAAGGTTGTTGTAAAGCACAGAGATTATATTATAAGTATCCAGAATTCATAGGCATTGGGCTTTGGAATTAGAATACTGAAATAGTTTCCTAATCTCAGTAAATAATAGTCCACTTTATTCTGTATTGGTCAGATTTCAATTTAAGGACTAGACATATTGGCAATTCAATTTATGCCTCCAGACAAATTGGAGCAGTTTCAGAATAGGCCAGTGAGAATAATCAGATGTTTAAAAATAAGTCATGTAAAGAGAGATACAGACCTACATAAAATTGCTCTAAACAGGCTCCATCCATCTCTTAATGGGAAGTATCACACAACCCACCCCTAAGCTGAAGCAAAGATAAAATATTCTTGGGTGCCATTATGATTATAATGTGTCATTGTTGCCCTTGGGTGCCATTGTGTTGTTACTGTGTCATTGTTATTTATGTTGTTATTCATTATTTTTCTTTTGTTGTATTTTTACTTCTATGTTTATCACTTGCTTATCACTCATTATAATAAATGGACAAACAAAATCTTGTTGACTCTGACGTCATCTTATTTTGTACTGATTTTCTGAAATTTGAATATTATTCATCGTTCTTATCCTGTATTGCAGATTAGGATTGCATAATTTACTCCCTGCGCATCATGTGTTGGACTTTGGCTTTTGTTCGAGGCAGAATGGTTAGAATTTTTAAAAAAATAAATCATAGTTTGTAAACCACAGTTGGATAATCTATGCGAGGAGGAGGGAGCCAAGCTTTTAGCAATTCATAGTCACATTTTTTAAAGCTCAGTTTCCAAAAGCTGGTCTAAAGGGTGAATGACAGTGGCAGAGTGCTGGTGTTGGAGAAGCAGGACTGATTTCATCAGTCTTCCTTATTTTGAATGGTGCATTACCGAGATGTAATATACTTATTTGAGTATTTATTTTAATTTTTTTTTTAAACGCAAAAGCTCAGATCATTGAAATTGCCAGTTTGCCACTAATTTTTGGGTAGCAAAATTTGGGTGGGGGGCCGAATCCAGGAAGTTGCAAAAACTGGCATTGGTAAGCTACATTGCAACCAGTGAACTTCCTATTTCTGCCAAAAATAAACAGAGGATGGTTGATAATGATGCATGAATCACTAGCATAGCAACACAGAGCTAAGACTAAACGGCAGACAAATACCTTGCAGAACAATGCAGAGTTATCAGGCACATACTTATAGGGTGGTAGAAGAGTGGTAAAATTCTGTCAGTTAATTAACTAATGAACCAAAGGGGTTTGAAAAGACTTTTAAAAAGTATTTTCCCTGAAGATGCAAATTATTAAATTAAAATTTTAAATAAAGCCAGAGGTTTTTCACTTCTTAAATAATAGGGATGTTCCTCCCATCCTACTGCAGAGGAAAATGTTTCTTTGTATGTTCGGTAAAATGGAGGCTTCTAAATAGAGTGTAGTTCAATTAAACTCCTATGCCTTTTGTATATATGGAACAATTAATCATATGGTATATCTACTTAAAAAAAAATCTCACTATGAAAATATTAACTGAGTAATAAAATGCTGAACATTTCCACATAAAAACAGATGACAGGCCAGCACAATTCTCATCTGACAAACACTACAATAAAAATATTGTTTACCTGCAATACGATTTATTGTTATGTATTATGACTATATTATATATTAATACAATCAATACATTTCTGAAGAAAAAGTACATATTTTTATTGTAACAACCTATCCTATAATAAAATATCATAGCTCAACAATCAAAACAGACTTGATGTTTAATTATATGTAATATTTTACTTACATATCTCTCCAAGCAATATGGCAAAGAGATTTCACATGCAACTGCGCAGGATTGGGGTCTGAAAAGCCAGTTGAATCCTTATTTTGCCAAACTTCATCCATAATGAATTAGTTTATTTCATCTTCAGTAATTCTCACAATTACTGAAATACGGTTCTGGATCTTGACATATCCAATCTTTGCCTCTGATACAGCAGCAAATGGCCTAACTTTGGGGATATTTTTAAACCAAAAACTAGCATTCCCCTGCTAGCATCTCTAGCTGTAGTATCCCCATTCAATAGCTGAATATAT